>CM074719.1:496788066-497988066 GCA_037306005.1 Rhinophrynus dorsalis
AAAGGGAAATCCTGCCCTCCTTTGTCAAGGGGGGGGAGGGTTTTCCTTCTACTTACTGATGTTTGTCCCTTCACTGCAGCCGTCTGGTCCCATGACCAGATTTAGTGGGAGGCTGGCAGGAAGGGGCGGCGGGGGATTGCTTCATAACTTTTGAACTACACACAAGTAAGGTCTTAGACATAGTGTAATCTGTTACTTTTAATATACAGAAGACTTGGCAAACGACTTTTAAAGAGGCATTACCATCACATTAACAAAGGGAGACAAACAATTGTGAGGAGCACCCATCAAGCGTGAACAAGATAAAGTATCTTGTTCTATGCATGGTAGCCTCTCAATGGTGCTACAACTCACATTTTTCACTCCCATGTGCCATTGCAGAGAGGAAATTTCCATATTCATATCAGACTGGCCCTGCCCACAGATAGTCCAGCTCCAAAATGTCAGGCAAATCATCTCAGCACGAGAAATGGCATAACCACAGACATATATTTTGGCCTCGGAGGGCCTCGTAGGTGTGGTGCAGCTGAATCCCCTCTAGGCACATGGAAGCAAGGGCCCATGCCTGGGATGCCCTTATACTTTGGGAGACAAACAATAGTGAGGAGCACCCATCAAGCACGAACAACATAAAGTGTTTATCACTTTAACACTGTCAGAGTGGTGCGTAACACTTTGCAAATCATAACCTTTTTGGCAGCCGAAGGGTTAAATAGCAATACTGTTTTATTATAAAAAAAAAAAAAAAAAAAAAAAATATATATATATATATATATGTAGGGCTTTTGCTGCTGGGTGAAACTATACCTCCCCACCCCACCCTTTGCTGCTGGCAGATGTTTTTATTCAAAAGTTAGAAACTTTCAAACTTTTATCACATTCTATGGAGAATTGTATCCTTATGTTTACATCTCATAGAATGCATAGCTGTCATATCAGGTGAAACTGTAAGTGAGGTCTCTGGACTCGAGAGTGCACTGTTAAAAATCAAAAAATTAAATACAATTTTTACAACGTTGGAACGAATCTCTTAGAAGTGGGTGTACCGTTTTTACTCACAGCCCTGCAATATGTGTTTTAATACAGATTTACTATTACTTTAACCTCTTAACCCCCTTAACAACTCATGATGTATCGGAACCATCATGGGTAGATTTCTTCCAAGGATCCATAATGGTCCTGGTACATCATGGGTTAAACTCTCCTATCGCGGTCGCACAGAACGATGGGAGAGTGCGGGCTGGTTGTTACTAAGTGCCCCAGTACCAGATCACTTAGTAACAACCAGTAGAAACATTGTTGCAATTTGTGATTCGCTTGATGAGCGAATCACATTTTGCAAAAGCCGAATGACAGGGACAGTATTTGTAAATATTGTCCCTGTCACATCTCTCTGCCTCCCTCCATCTTGCACACTGCCGAGGTGGAGAGCGATAGAGACACATCGTATTCCAGTGTCCCAGATCGTGTTCCAGTGTTCCTGTCAAAAAAAAAAAAAATAAAAAAATAACCCGTTGATCACTGTTCTGCAGTGATCAATACATTTCCTCTCATCTGATCACTCTAGTAGTGATCAGTTTGCTGCTGATCAGCGTTTGCTGATCTGTGGTACATCCCCCATCCCCCTAGTTTTTTTAAAAAAATCTTTTTACATTTTATTTAAAAAAAAAAAAAAAAAGTTATGTTATTATTTTGTATAGTTTAGGTTGTTTCGGTAGGTAGTTGGGTAGGTTTAGTGTAGACGTGTGTTAGGGAAAGGTTTAGGGTTAGATTTAGGTTTAGGAGTAGAGTAGGGGGAAAAAAAACACAAAATATAGTATAGTTTAGATAGGTAGTTCACTTGGGTTAGGTAGGCTCAGGGTAAGGTTTAGGGATAGGTTTATGGGTAACTTAAGAAAAAAAAAAAGTTTTTTTAGCATAAGTGTACAAAGTGCAGTGAAGGTACAGTGTAGAAGAGGCATATGCCTTTTTGGCGTCTGACTCAGAAGCCACAGACACTGCGTCGGACTTTGATATAACGCAGTTTTCAGAGAGTGAGAGCAGCTCTAGTGATGACGCTGGGCCTTCTGTAAAGAAAAGATGGTCTGCCCCAAGAGCTTCCCTGGCAACTGCCCCAGCACCTGCCAAAAGACCTGTCCAAAGAAATGCCCCCACACCTGCCACTCCTGATCCTAATGAATGGGTATCACCAACCAATTTATGCCCACAAATCCCAGAATTCACAGGCAACCCAGGGATTCAAATTGATGTGGAAGGATTTACCCATGATAATTTCTTTTTGTTTTTGAAGGAAGGCATTTTGGGGGAAATTGTGTCCCAAACCAATTTGTATGCAGCCCAGTATATTGCCGCCAGCTCTACAGCTTTCGTTGTTTTGACCCTGTGGCACTGTTAGGTGCGATTGCAGGGAGTTGGCCAAAAAACTCGTAAATACCAAACTAAAGACTGGGACATCCTTATCTTTGTGCCAACAGGAGCTGCTGGCAATTAAGTTTACGGACAAAAAAGATGTCTACATGCTGACCACCATGCATGAGGACAGAACTGTGGTAGTCACTATTCGTGGCAGGAGAGGGGTACTGAGAAAGCCAGTCTGCATCAGGGACTATAATAAAAACTTGGGGGGAGTTGATCTGTGTGACCAACTAATGCAGCCATACCTTGCAATGAGAGAGTTTAGGGCATGGTACGAAAACCATCTATATGATGCAGACTGCAGTACATAATGCATTTTTAATTTTCAAACTGGCAAACCCCAATCTAAAATGTAGCTTTTTGCAATATCGGCTACAACTCATTTCCCTATTTTTGTTTCATGGTGCGCCAGAAATCATTCCATCAAGACCCGGGGAAGTGCACTTTATTTATAAAATCCCCCCAACTCCCCAAAAGAACAAATCACAGAAGCGCTGCAGGGTTTGCTACAGCAAGGGAATACGGGCAGACACCACCACTTACTGTCCTGATTGCCCTTCCAAACCTGGCCTCTGCATTGGTGACTGCTTCAAGGAATACCATTCAAGCACAATGCACTAGTGCTGTAAAGCTTCTTTTATTATTTGGCCATTTTTCCCCCTTGAACTAGCCTGTTTTTTTTTTTATTTTTCAAAACACATCCCTCCTTAGATATAACACTATTTAAATATAATGGGAAGCAAAGTGCCCTAAGTTTTTTCCATCTCTGATAGTGGAAACACGCATGTTCCCTACTGGGCCCAGTATCTCCCCCAAACCCTGACAAACCTATGCATATGGGGCATTGCCGTACTCTGACGAGGTAACTCACCACTAGTGTGTGGAAAAAATGGTGTTTCTCTGCCTTACTGCAGGTTTTGGGAGGGATTGCTGAAAGAGTGGCCATGAAGACATTGAAAAAGTGCAAATAGAATGAAAGACAGGGTTGTCTACTCTTCTACAACATATTCTTTTGGGGGTAAAATTAATTGCAGCATTGCCAAACAGTCTGAAATGAGACAAGGCACCAGCTGTAAAAATGGCATGTCTGTAAAAGGAAACTAATGTACCAACTGGGCCCAGTAGCTCCCCCAAACCCTGACAAACCTATGCATATGGGGCATTGCCATACTCAGAAGAAGGAGCCAAACACTCCAGTTTATAAAATCTTCACCTATTCTATTCACATCAACATTGAAATCTGTGTGAAAACTGCTGTATTTTTTACTTGCATCAAGATTTATGAGGGATTGGTGGTAAAATGGCTCTGTAAAAAATTTGAAAACACACCTAAAATGAAAGCTGGGGTGTCTACTTTCGAAAATATACACTTTTGTGGGGAAATCTTAAAGTGGAGCCCTGGAACATAGCCCCAAATTAGAAATGGCACCAGATAAGCAAGATGTGAAAATTCAATATTTGTTCAAATTTGGGCCCCCGTAGCTCTCCCAAACCACGAGAAACCTATGTATATGGGGTATTGTCTTACTCCGAAGAAGCTGAACACTAAACAATGCATTGTTAAGAATCTTCACCTATCGTGCTTGAAATTCACATCAACACTGAAGTCTAAGTGTGAAAAACGCTGTTTTTTTTTTTGTTTTGTTTTTTTTGTTTGTTTTTTTTTTTCTTACGTCAAGATTTACGAGGGATTAGTGGTAAAATGGCTGCTTGAAAACATACATAAAATGAAAGCCTGGGGTGTCTACTTTCCAAAAATATACACTTTTGGGGGGAAATCTTAAAGTGGAGCATTGTTACACAGCCCCAAATGAGAAATGGCACCAGTGATGCAAGCTGTGAAAACTGGAAATGCGCATGTTCCATTTTGGGCCCTGTAGCTCCCCCAAACCTTGAGAAACCTATGCATATGGGGCATTGTCGTACTCCGAAGCAGAAGCTGAACACTAAACAATGGATATTTTTAAATTTTCAACTATCCTGTGCTTATTATCAACAGTAATATTGAAATGTAAGTGTGAAAACTGCAAAAAAACAATACCACAATTTTGAAAAATATTTCTGGAAAAATTGCTGCATAAAAAACTCCAAAATTCCCCTGATTTACCTTATGTTGTCTAGTTTTCAGAAACCTATACCTTTGTGGGACATTTTTGTTTCTGGCACCGTCAACTAAGATATGATGCTCACATGCCAATTGTTGAAAAATTACAAGTTGGAAATAATGGCATCCATCTTATAATATTTACCTTGTAAATGTGAGAAATGGATTGAAATACTAGGCATATGGGGTACCCTTATATTCAGGAGAAGCAAATGAATCTATTTAGGGGTATTTTTTGTAATGAATTAATAGTATGCAAATCCTGACAGGAAAATGTAAGCAAAATGTTTGCTTTTTTTTTTTTTTTTACTATTGTAATCAAATTAAAAGATAATTGTGGTATCAAAAGAGAGCCCTACTTGTGCTTAAAAAAACAGTATATAATTTGTGTGGGTATACAAAAGGAATTAGAGGCAATATGGTTGAACAAAGACATAGTCAAAAAAGTCAGAATTGCTCCGGTCCTTAAGGGGTAAAGGAACCATGATGATCCTGGCACGTCATGGGTTGATGAGCCATAAGGACCCATAATGTGCCAGGACTGTCATGGATTTCAGGGCTCCCCGCACGGCTGCACGCCATTCGGGGAGCCCTGAACCGGATACACAAATAATAAAAAATAAAATAAAATAAAATGTTCAGTGGTTTGTAATTGCCGACCGCATTCATGTACAGCCGGTCCTTTAAGGGTTAATGTGACAGGACAATATCTTATTTAGATGTTCTATATCTTGCGCACTGTTTGTGTAAATTTTTTTGATTTCTGTTTTGAAGATAATATATTTTTGGTTTTCTGTGCTTTCTTACATGTGAGAAACCACAGTTTGAAAGCTAAAAAGGTCTTATGATTTTGCTTTCGAGGAGGGTAAAGCATCAAGTTGAGAGAAACTATCCAATTTGTTAGTCGGTAGAGCGTCATTTTCAAGTTGGAGAGGTCTTGGTGAATTGATTGTAACGTTTGTCTTACTGGATAATTTCACAGCTTTAAAGGGATGTTTACCCCCTTCACAGCTTTGTCTAAATCATTTCCTTATAAATGATAAATAATGGAAAGTGTATCCTTTTTAAAAAAACAAAACAAAAAAAAAAATATGCTCGTTTGGAGAAATTAAAAGATTAAATGTAGCTCTGTACCTACTTCCGGCAGACATTGTTGACCGGATCTGTACCATAGTCTGAGCTTCTATCCAGCCTTCTCCGATGACGGAGGCTGTCTGTAAGTTGGAGTGATCTCATTGGGCAGAAATCGATCTCTGCTAATGAGATCGCTCCAACTTACAGGCAGACAGCCTCCATCATCGGAGGAGGCTGGATAGAAGCTCAGACTATGGTACAGATCTGGTCAACACTGTCTGCCAGAAGTAGGTACAGAACTGTTGTGAAGGGGGTAAACATCCCCTTTAAAATCAGCAAAAAAAAAAAAAATGCTCAGACTGTTAGATGACAGCCGGTTTTCATTTCTGTATAATAACTATCTTTTTCCTTTATATGCAGTTTACCCCTTTGCAGCATAAATGTTTGGAGAAAACCGTTATGAACTCTCATCATAAATCAAACTTCTTTTCAGGTAAAAAAAAAAACTAACTTGATTATATTTACAAACTTCAAGCTGTTTAAAGTTCAGAACTGAAAAGACTTTTTTTTTTTTTTTTTCCAGAGTAGATTTTGTTGTAGGTAATTCACACTTACACATACGTTTAAAGCAAAAGTCATAATTTTACTTTAATTGCATAAACATTTTAGATAAATTTCACTGAATCAGAATGACATAGTATAGTATTTTTTGCAGCTGCTTTGTTTGAAATGGGGTAGAGTAAAAAAAAAAAATAAAAGAAAAGAAAAACAGATATCTGTATCCAGGTAGGATTGGATAGTGGAAATGCTTGGGTGTTCTGTTGCATACATGCAGCATTTTTTTTTTCTAAAGGTAAAGGGAAGGAGAACAACAGATAAATTGGCTAGGCTTTTCTTCTAGTGGGTTGCAGTCTAAAATTATCCTTTGTTAGCAAAAACTACACATAATGGAACACAAAATAACTTTAAAAGGACAGTAATGTCAGAAAAAAAGTATTAACTATATGGTATATACAATTAAAAGAGAGTACTTGCACTTATTTGTGTCTCTTAAACCATTATGGTTTGAAAGATATAGGAAAATAAAGTTCTCTGCTCCCTCCCCTTTCTGCTTAACGAGCTGTAAAGCTGTCAGAAACAGATTCTGTTTCCTGGATCAGATGGCGGCTCTTCAGCAGCGCCGATATAACGATATCTAAAGATAAATACTTAATTTGGAATGGTCTACAAAGTGTTCCTGGCTTGCAAGCACACTTTGTAGACCATTCCAATGAAGTATTTATTTCTAAATAGCGTGATTTCAGCTCTGCTGAAGAGCCTCTGTCTGGTCAAATGACTGGAATCTGCAACTGTCAGCAAGATGGCAGACTTGAGTAAAACAGCCAGGAAAAGGTAACTTTAGCAAGTTATATCTCTCAAACCATAAAGGTTTGAGAGATAAGACCTACACTGATGGTAATCTTTTTTTTAATGTCTACAATATTAACCCTTTGAGTGCCAAGTGGGTACATTGTACGAGTTTGGACAGCTGTACCCACTGTGCCAAGCTCGTACAATGTACCCACTAAAATGCGGTCACTGCATGAGCCGGTATAACCGGCATGCAGTGGCCGCATTTAAAAAAAAAAAAAAGCTGGGCAATCGTGGGGGGACATGAGGATCACTCCTCATGTCCCCCCTGTTATTGATCTCCCAGCCGATCGCGCTGGGAGATCAATAAAAGCAGAGGAGAAGCGCAGCAAAAGCGCAGCTTCTCCTCTCCTGTCTCTCCTACCCGAACTTCCGGGTAGGAGTGGGCGGGACCGGGGGAAGCCTCCCAACGTCATCGGTGACATAGTCACCGATGACGTTAGGGAAGTTTCCCCGGTCCTGCTCACTCCTACCGGTGGTAGGAGAGAAGGGCAGGAGAGCTTTTGCTCTCCTGCAGTCGCCTCATTGATCTCCCAGCCTATCGGCTGGGAGATCAATGACTGAGGGGACACCAGGAGGGGTCCTGATGTCCCCCACGAGGTCTGAAAAGTTAAAAATAAAAAATAAATAAAAAAAATAAAAGTAACCCTGTGAGTGCCACTGCATTGCCACAGCAATGTGCTGGAGATCCCTGTGGCACTCACAGGGTCACTTGCTTTGGGGTTTTTTTTTTTTTTTTCTAAAGACCTCATTGGGGGGATCAGGGGGGGGTCCTGATGCCCCTCAATGAGGTCTATAATTAAAAAAAAATATATAAAAAAAATTTAACCCTGTGTGTGCCACAAGGGGGTCCAATGCCCCCCCCCCTTCCTGTGGCACACACACAGGGCTTTTATCATTACTTTGTTATCAGAGATTGTTGGGGGGTCATCAGGATTGGTCCTAATGGCCCCCCAACAAGCTCTGATTACAAAGTAATGATAAAAAAAAAAAATTAACCCTCTGAGTGCCACAAGGGTCCAATGCATTGCTTTGCAATGCGCTGGAGACCTCGGTGGCACTCACAGGGACACTTTTTTGATAACTTTTTTTTTTTTTTTTTTTTGGTAAGACCTCATTGGGGGGATCAGGGGGGTTTGTATACCCCTCAATGAGGTCTATAATAAAAAAAGTAAATAAAAAAAAATTAACCCTGTGTGTGCCACGGTGGGGGGGGGCAATGCAGCCCCCCTTCTGCGGCACACACAGGGCTTTTATCATTACTTTGTTATCAGAGATTGTTGGGGGGGTCATCAGGATTGGTCCTGATGGCCCCCCAACAAGCTCTGATTACCAAGTAATGATAGAAAAAAAATTAAACCTCTGAGTGCCACAAGGATCCAATGCATTGCTTTGCAATGTGCTGGAGACCCCTGTGGCACTCACAGGGTCACTCCGTTTGTGGACATATATTTTTTTTTTTTTACTAAGACCTCATTGGGGAGGAATCAGGGGGTCCTGATGCCCCTCAATGAGGTATATAATAAAAAAAAATTAAATAAAAAAATTAACCCTGTGTGTGCCACTGGGAGGGGGGTTCAATGCAGACCCCCTTCCTGTGGTACACACAGGACTTTTTATCATTACTTTGTGATCAGAGCTTGTTTGTTGGCCATCTGAATACAAAGTAACGATAAAAAAATTAACCCTTTGTGTGCTGGACACCCCTGTCGCACATAAAGGATTTTTTTCCCCCTTTATTTTTTATTTAGACCTCATTGTATGGGTTCTGATGCCCCCAACGAGGTCTACACAAAAATATTGGGGGAAAAAGCCCCAAAAAATGCACGTGCAACAGGAAGGGGGTCCAACGCAGTGCTTTGTATGAGGGGACATACAGTGCACAATGGTAGTCAGAGATCTCCCATACACTCTATCAGACACTGCCCCACCATCACCACCATCCTTGCTCCTCTGCTCATACCCACACACACTGCCTAATCCCTCACCCTCTCACACATTTTGTTAGACTTGTAGTCACAGGTCCGCACGTACACCGGCTGACGTCCTAGCTTCTTTCATCTGTTAGCCATAAAATCACACATACACTGTTTGCTTTCCCATTTCTGTTTCACTGGTAGCGTAAATTGGTATGTCAACCCAGAGCAGTGGGGTACCATTTTTTTTTTGGCTGGCAAGAAGTCCTCCTAGGAAATCCCACGCCATTGAACCATTTTAGTATCTTTGAAGTGACTGATGTGTAAAACAAATGTTTGTTTTTCTTTCCTGTAGCACCACATTCTGGAAATAGTTGTGCCAATTAACTTAGGGGTACAAAGGCAAGTGACCCCTCATTAGATGCAGCAGGTTGTCTTCTTTCCAAAATGGTATGGTTTATCTACCTTTTCTTCAATTCTGAAGGTGTTATAGCCATTTTCGTACAGGCAAGTCAGGTTTGAGAAAATGTTTGAAACATCAGAGTTTGTAGTTGGTGTAGTTTTCTACTTCTAGCACCCCCTAAGGTAGTTCAACTCATACCAATGGGGTGTCGTTTGACTCCTAAGAGCACTAGCAAACAAATGCAGTTGAAAATTCCATGGTTTTCACAGAGCGCCATACATTTGAAGGGGCAGAAATGTAAGAAAATGCCTTTTTTTTTCATTAGCGCCACCTCCTGGAAGCTTTTGTGCATACCAGCCTTTGGGTAAAAAGGCAAGTGACCCCTCATTAGATGCGGTAGGTTGTTTTCTTTCCAAGATGGCATTGTTTCTCTAACTTTCCTGCATATCTATTATGGTTATAACCATTTTAGTGCAAGCAGATAATTTAAAAAACAAAAGTGTCAGGTTTACGTACGTGTTCCTAGCACTCACATGTTGTATGTTAACCCACACAAATGGGCTACCATTTTTCTCATGTTGGTATCAGGTTCTGAATACAGCAGGAAATGTTATGGTTTTCAAAGATTTTAGTATCTTTGAAGTGGTGGAAATGTAAAAAAAAACATGTATTTATTCCCATAGCGCCACCTTTTGGAAATATTTGTGCACTTCAGCCCAGGGGTAGAAAGGCAAGTGACCCCTCACTTGATGCAGGAGAATGTCTACTTTCCAAAAAGGTATACCTTTTATACCTTTCCTTCATGTCTCTAACAGTTATGGACATTTTAGTACAAGCAGCCATTTTCGAAGAAGCAAACAGGTAGGTGTAGTTATGTGCTTCTGGCACCCCTAAGGTAGGTCGACTCATTCCAATTGGGTGTCGTTTTTCTCCTAAGGGCACTAGCTAATGAATACAGTTTGGAAATTCCATGGTTTTCACAGATTTCCATACAGATGAAGGAGCAGAAATGTAAGAAAATGCCATTTTTTTCCTAAAGTGCCACCTTCTGGAAGAATTTGGGCACAACAGGCTTGGGGTAATAAGGAAATTCACCCCTCATTAGATGCGGCAGGTTGTCTTCTTTCCAAAATGGTATAGTTTGTGTAGCCTTTATTCACTTCTCTAGTTGTTATAACCATTTGTGTACAGACAAGTAATGTTTGAGAAAATGTTAGAAAAATTAGAGTTTGTAGTAGGTGTCGTTTTGCACTTCTAGCGCCCCCTGAGGTAGTTAAACTCATACCAATGGGGTGTCATTTTTCTCCTAAGAGCACTAGCTAATGAATACAGTTGGAAATGCCACGGTTTTCACAAATTTCAGTACATTTGAAGGGGCAGAAATGTAAGAAAATGCCTTTTTTTTTTTTTTTTTTCATTAGCGCCACCTTCTGGAGGCATTTGTGCACTCCAGGCTTGGGGTAACAAGGCAAGTCACCCATCATTAGATGCGGCAGGGTGTCTTCTTTTCAAAATGGTATAGTTTGTGTACCCTTTCTTCACTTCTGTAGTTGTTATAACCATTTGTGTACAGACAAGTATTGTTTGAGAAAATGTAGAAAAATTAGAGGTTGCAATAGGTGTAGTTTTGTACTTGTAGCACCCCCTGAGGTAGGTGAACTCATACCAATGGGGTGTCATTTTTCTCCTAAGAGCTCTAGCTAATGAATACAGTTGGAAATGCCATGATTTTCACACATTTTAGTACATTTGAAGGGGCAGAAATGTAAGAAAATGCCTTTTTTTTTCATTAGCGCCATCTTCTGGAGGCATTTGTGCACACCAGGCTTGGGGTAACAAGGAAAGTCACCCCTCATTAGATGCAGTAGGTTGTCTACTTTCCAGAAATATATAGTTTTATATAGTTATTCCACTGTTTTAGGGTAGATTTACCACAAAAACCCTAGAATGCGCATTTTAGTTTATAAAGTTGAAAATGTCATTTTGCGCTGCTGGTGATTAGGGCTCTACGCTAGCCATGGACGTAGGTAAAACTATACAAATTTGGTATTTTTTTACTCGGGGGACTCGGGGCTTTTTCAAATAATTGAAACTTTTTCAATCAAGGTAAATGTTTTTGATGCATAGTATGTGATTTTAGCAAAATGAGTAAATTTTCACTTTTTTTTGTCATTATGACATCATAGCTTTTTGCACGATGTAAAATTCTCTTCATGTAAGGTACCACAAGAAAGCTCAATTCGTTCTGAAAAAAACAATATATAGTTTTCCATATTTAACTAAAAATCCCCAGAGGAAATCAAGCCTAAACGGAAGGATAGCAAAAATGTTGAAAAAGTGTCTGGCCTGCAGGGTTCAGAAAATGGCCCGAGCCTCTGGCACTGAAGGGGTTAAATCAACTTAAAATTAACCATTACTATCCCTTTAAAGCCTGTGTGTCATGTATGTGATTTTGTGTAAACTGGTTCGTTATACCCTGTATTCCAGTGGATGGAAAACCCTGACCAGTTTATCGATTGCAAGTTGTGTTTTTTTTTTTTTTTTTTTTTTTTTCCCCTTATTGGACTGTCCCCTTTTTATAACATTACGTTAGGTCAAGATACTTTCTGTGATCTTAATAAACTCAAAGAATGAGTGCTTATGGCTCTATCTTTCTGCTTTTTGACCCGTAGACAATGTTTTAGAGACTTTTTATCAAGGGTGAATACAGGCCAATCATTCTGAAGGATTTTGATCAAGACCCAGGAATGCCCATTCTCTCTACCCTTATGTTTATAAATGTGGGGAATAATTGACTGTCAAGGCTGTGCAAACTAATAAAAAGGATCAGGTACTGTGCATAGATCACCACACTTACTGCTGAAAACACCAGGGGGAAACCTGTCACTCCACTCCTTCAGGCCTGTTGTGACCTCTTGTGTGCGAAGAGGTTTCTCTGTAACTTTCCCTTAGTGACACTAATAGTGACACCCCAAAGAACACATTAGCAGCAGGGCCACTCTAAAAATTTAAAGCTATGGAAGTAGAGCACCCAAAAATGTAAATTTGAACAATAATGACTTGAATAAAACATCTCAGCAGTGGGCGTTTAATTGTTTTAATTGGCAAGAAAAACCATTGCAGTGTATATTTTTTTCTATTTTATGCAATATTTTTCCTTTTAGATAATACAATGTTATAAATGTTTCTAACATTTTAGTACTTGTTCAGAGAAATTCAGACAAACACAGACTTTGTGATATATGCAATGAGTTTGATAACAAACATTAGCATATGCCATTCTAATGCTGCACAAATGTATGTTTAGGGAGGGTCTGCGACCTGATTGATGGGGTCTTCAACTCCTTGATTGCCAGAGGGTCAAGCTTTGGCACTGAAAGGGTTAAGTACTAATGTCAGTAGGAATTCATAATAATAATAATAATTATTTAAAAAAACAAAACAAAAAAAAACTCACTCATTCCCAAAATCAGTGAGATACCAGGTGCTGCAAGGTAATTGTTTCAAAAACACCCTGCTGTAAGAGCAGTGATATTTCACATCAAAATGTTACTGTGTTAAAGAGCCTCAAATAATTTAAAATGTAACGTTTTTAATTATTAAAATATCAGTGACCTAATATGTATTAAAATATGTAAGATTGTTTGCTTTCAGGCAGGAACTTCACTTCCAGTGTTTAATTTTGCAAAGCACTTGCAACCCTGTATTGTCTAAATCCTTAAATTGTAAAGCACTGAGTACACTTGTGGCACTATGTAAACATTCATTCATATGGGAAAAACAGACCCCCTTTAACAGAAATGTCAGCTCTAATATCCTCAAAATGTGGAAATCGATTAATATTTTAAAGACTAGAGGCACAGCATTGCTCACCTATCCTGTTCTTTACATGGTTTACCGAACAGAAGTCTAAACCCTACAACAAACTGTTATTGCAAATGCAAATGGAAATTAAATTAATTTATAGTGATATTTGAAAAGAATTACTTAATTGTAACTGTCTACAAAGTGTGCCTGCTTTGCAGGCACACTTTGTAGACTGTTCCAATGAAGTAGTTATACTTATCGCTATTTCAGCTCTGCTGGAGAGAGCCGCCTCGAGTTGGGGAACTTTAGATGCGAATATCTCTCAAACCATTATCTGTTCCCCTACACAGAAATGTCAAAAAGCGACAAGGGCATGGCTACAGAAGACCATATGAAATTTGCACAGTCAGCAGATTTAATTAAAGGAAGACAAAATGGCAATGGTCATGCCACTACTTTTCCATCAAAGTTCATGACATCTCAGAAGCAGAGAGCAGCTAGGACTTTTCACATGGAAGCAAGAAAACCCAGGTGAGGCTTTGACACACGTTTAACCTTTCTAAAGGGATAGTAATGTTTCAAAATAAAAGCAGCTCCAATTAATCTTCATAGAATTTGGGCTATGGAGAGTGTTATTTTACTACTGTCAGAGATGTAGTTCAAGAGTAATTGAATGATAAAATATCCCCCTTCCACCCCTTTTTCCTAGTGTAAAACCACCTCCCCTCAGATGTGGAATCTAGTCTTAAGACCAGACAGCTCACAACAAGGGACCCTCCTCTTACTGTGTAAACAATGAAAATCCTGCCCCCCCCCCCCCTTGACAGGTTTTTCCCTTATCCTAATTGAAGATTGTCCCTCTCTTCAAGCCATCTGGACACCACCCTTCTGTTCTGAGGTGAGCAGTGTTACATCAGTAAAATGGGTGGGAGGGGGATACTTTATCATTCAATTACTCTTGAACTACAACTCTGACAGTATTGAAATAACACTCTCCATGGCCCAAATACTATGAATATTAATTGTAGCTGCTTTTATTAACATCATTATTCCTTTAAATACCAGAAGGCATTGGGCACCCAGCTGGTCTTTAAAGGCGTATTTATGATTAAAGCAGTCATTTTCAAACCTGTCCTCAGGCAAGGATTTGGAGTTTTTCTGTCTGAACAGAAGAGAGTTAATTAAAGTTGGTTAGTCTTTGATTAACTAACCTGTACTCAAGCAGTAAGGTCCTTCAGTCCTGGCCTGTGGTGCTTTTTTGTAAACAGACTGAAAACAATGTCATCAGTGACAGCAATTCTGGTTCATAACCAGGAGATTCAAACTGTTTGCCTCCACCATTCTCAATGTCCTGACATTGAAGGAAGCCAAACTGGTCAGCTCCCTTCACTTTTGTTTTAAAGTGAACTTGTTTTGGTCTTGTTGGGCATGCACTTATTTACTGGAAAGTGCTCAAGTAAGTGATCCCAAGTTGTCAGAGACAGCCTGGGATCCTTTCTTACCTTTTGAGAATTGTCCATAGTTCCCAATAGTAAATATTTGTCAGTGGGATTCACCTAAATGTGCCCTGTGTAGTAGACACTAGGAGGCTAATGTGTTGCAATGCAATTCTGAGCCAAGCCAGCTGCACCATAGGGAACACATACAAATTCCCATTGATTTTATATTAGGGTTTTATCCCTGAAAATGCTAGCAAGGCCCGTGTATTGGAGACCTCAGTAGCATTCAAGGGCTTTAAAAGCCCCATGTAATTCAATGAGCATTTTGGAATTTCTATTTATTTCCTATTGTGCTCTTTACTGTGCTTTTTTGCACAACATTCTTGAATTGTTGTTAGTATTATCCTTTAACACTTTCAGTGCCGGAGGGGTATGGAATGCATCGCAAAGCAATGCGTTCCGTACCCCTCTGGCACTCAAAGGCTTATATAGCGCCAAATTATTCTGCATCAGGTTATACATTTAATGGGATAGGGGCATGATCCATAGCATGCCGCTGAGTGAGGGTGCAGGCAGGTGCACATTAATGTAACTGCTTAAAGTAGGCCTGCCACCCTAATTTTAGTTAGGCAGTATTTAATTCTCTTTAAAACTATGTGTTTCACTACTGTATTCTGTCTCTGAAATATAGTTCTTGAAAATTTTAACTTTGTTTTGGTAGCACAGTGTGGCCCTTTAAGCTGATTCCCAGCACAGTATGCTAATTCTTTCAAAAGCCAAGCTTGCCACTTGTTAGGATATTAGCCATACCCTCATTGTGTGTATTCTGCCTAGATTCATTCACAGCACAGTGTGTGATAATACTGACCCAGCACAGAAAATAATTAGCATAAAGTCAAAACTGTGCCACCAACCAATAAATGTTATTTATTAAGTACCATTCATATTCCAGTTTCTACTTCTTTAGACCGCAGATCAGCATGGCTGCTGTTTGACAGTACCCTTGCTTCCTTAGATGACATCACTGCAGGCACTTGGGTCTCACAAGAGCTAACCTGTTGCTTCCTCCTAGACAGAGCCACTGGATGGGGAAGTTAGATTATGACAGATTAGACACTTCATTCCTCTCTTCCTTTATTCCACAGGCATTTTTTTTTACCATGGTTCCTATTTAGTCTTCAGCTGTTTGAGTGGGCTTTCCTTTTTTCCCCCCTCTCCTTTTGTCTGAGTCCAGGGCAGGGGGTGTTTCTAGGGTCAATAAGTCTTCCTCTACTACTGCTTGTGGTGGCAAACTTTCTGTACACAGTCTGCTTCTTGCAGTATTAGTGCATGCCTAAAAAATGTGCATATGTCTATCCATTTTTTCATGAACAGATGGATGTGTGATCAGTACCATCCATGGCGGATCTATTAGTTTCTTGCTTATCCAGATATACTATTCCAATAACAAGGCCAACAGCCCTGAAACACTCTGCAGACAAAAAAAAAATCTGTTCTAAGACATCTGTTGTCAGGAGTTTGATCCATTATCAACCTGTTAATTTCTTCAGCATATGCTTGCTGAGCTGTGGAAACATGACCAACTCCTTAGAACCATCCAGGAGGGTGCTTTTGAAGAAGATGCTCTCTGTTGTGGTATTTGCGGATGCCATTGATTATAACGGAGAGGCTACTCTGAAAATTTACCAAATGGCTGCCACATTTCTAGCAGCACAGTGTACCATATGGCTGAAAATTTGGAATGCAGATAGTACTTATAAGAAATTAAGGTTATTATCATTCTCAGGAAAACTTCTCTTTGGTCCAGAAACATTGTTACATTACTGGTGATTAGAGTATGTCCAGATCTCTTCCAGAAGGTACAACTTGGGTCATATCTCCAGAAATTACAAAGGCATCCTTCAGGAGAGACAAATTCATCTTCTTGTCCTTTCATTACTCTGGCAGATCCAAGACCAATTGGTGCAAAAGGTAGTCCTTCACAAAGTCAAGTGCTTCTAAGCCCCTTCCTGCCTGAAGGTGGGCATATATAGATCTTTCCCTAAAACAGAGGTGTCCAAGCTCAGTCATTAAGGGCAACCGACAGGTCTGGATTTAAGGCTTTCTCATATGAGTTAATCAGTGGCCCATTCATTTTAATCGGTCCATATGTGCTCAAACAAGAAAATCCTTAATTCCTGGGCTGTTGGTAGCTCTTGAGGACCAAACATGGACACCCCTGTCCTAAATTTCAGTTGGGTAAGATGCCAATATTTCATACCTCAGTGGAGACATTCCATTTCAGAAATCGGTACTGCAAATTATTATTCAGTGTGATCAGTGGAGTTTCATCAGACTACCTCCTTGCATTTCCTTGTCCAGGATTCCAAGAGATCGTGTCTTCTCCACTCTGGATTAATAGTTCCAAGAGACGCAGGTTCAAAGGCTTCTATTCAAACCTTTTTATTGTACCCAAAATATATGGTTGATTTTCACCAGTCCTGGACTTAAAAGATCTCAACAAGTATCTTCATGCACTCAAATTCAAGATGGAGTCTGTAAGAACTGTCTTTAATGCCATAGAACTGGAAGAATTTTTAGTATCTCTGGACATGAGATGCCTATTTCATGTCTCTATCTGTCCAGTCCACTACCAGTTTCTGATATTTGCATTCCAGAATCTTCATTTTCGTGATAGCAACTACTCTGAGTATTCACGAAAATTCTGGCATGTCCAGCAGTGTTTCTCCAGTTCCTAGGGGTAGATCTGACTCCCTTTCTGGACTACCTGTTAATCCCCATCGGCTCAGTTGTTACAGGACCGACTTCAATTAACAATACAAATTCTGGAGCAATACATATGGATTATAAATATGCACAGGTCTTGTTTGTTACCTACTTGACAGTTGGAGTTCTTATGACATATCCCATCAGTGTTATTGCCATAATGCAAAATGGTGGCCTTACATCCAGTGTCTGCAACTTATTGACCCTTCTTTGTCTCCACCTTGGAGGCGGTCTTCTTTGCCCAGTTTCATCTGAGACAGTTATGTTTGAATATGTCTTGGTGATCCTGTCTGATGTGCAGCAGTCCCCCCATTTATACCTGATATTTCCAGCTCTTATCAGAGTATATTCCTTCTCTGTTCTGAATTGGAAGGCAGTAAAGACAGATACTCCTTGATTAGGCTGGGGAGCAAGATTCGCCACTTGGCCCAAGGTCTTTGGTCCCCAGTGGAAGCAGGTCTCTACATCAACTTTGGATCAGGGTAGACTTTGATGCAGGCAATCTTTCTCCAAATCAGATGGATGGGGAATACCGGAGATGGTCCTGATTGTCTCCCATCTCAACAAGAAACTTACAACATTTTGTGTAAAAATGAGTCCCAAACATGGCAGCAGTAGATGCCATGGTAATACTATGGCAATGCATCCTAGCGTATTTATTTCTTCCAATTTCAATGATTCCCAGACTTCTCACTCCTTCACACAATAATAGTTCCATTCTGGCCCAGGCCATATCCGTAGAAAGCCTGTGTCAACTGCCTCTGCTACAGATCCGCTCACTCCAGGTATCATTCAGCATTCCCTGATTACCTTGAAGGCTTGGAACTTGAGACATCTACTGAAAGACAAATGTATGCACTTCTGCAAAAACTCAGCTTTAATGATCTAAAATAACACACTTTATTATAACAATGATAAAATCATTCAATCGCATGGTCACACTTTTTGGAGAGACTCACGATACCGGATGATGTGCAAGATCAATGTCACCTCTCTATAAGGATCAACGCGTTTCACGTATAGAAAACTTACTCATGATCCATAGACGCAATGTATCAGAGCCGCTCTACTTTTCAAATACTAGCCCTCCAATCAGTGACAAACTAAGATAACGTCCCTAAAGTGGACCTTGTAGAGCACCAAGCTTTAGAATCACATGGTCTATTGTAACCAATAGGAGAGCCCGATGTGAAAAATAATACCGTCCAATCTACAACAGAGCTGTGTAACATCACTGAAGCGGACCTGGTAGAGCACCACGCTCTAAAACCACATGATCTGCTACAGCGAATCAAAAAGACTCAAAATGAACGTTAATACTATCCTCTCTTCAAACTACTTCCAGCGCTCAAAGAATATCTATATCACAACCTGATCTCTTCTCCATCAAAAATCAAAATCAATCCAACATAAATAAGGTTAGTCTATCCAGTCAAAAGACTCCGTATGGTCCGGGATCATCACCACCAAATGATATCCATGTCTACATTTACAAAGTATCCTATTAATTTTAAACGTATGAAAAACCTCTTCTTCACACGCTAGGGGAACTCTAAAAACCATCGCGAGTACTCAAAGAGTAGAAGACGGGTATCCAACAAAAAGGCAGAGATTCTTAAACCAAAAGCTCAGTCTAATAAGACTAAAACCTTTCAAGAGTTAATCAACGATGGAGGTGAGCATGTTTGAATATTTCAAAAAGCGCTGTGAAGTGAGGAAAGTAACCATCAAGGTCTGTCAATAATAGAGAGCGACTCCGACCACACATCTATCTATCTATCTATCTATATATATATATATATATATATATTAAAAAATAAAATTAAAAAACAATATCTCCACACTAAAAAGAGGAAATGACAAAAGAGCAATTGATGAAAAACAGTGTATACTAAGATAAGATCACTGTAATGATTTCAATGTAACATATTTATATGACACTAAAGTGATTCACAAAACACTAGGGAGCAGGAAATACACATGAATCGATCTATATGACATCACATGTCAAACATAACATGTGACGTCATATTCTTTATTCAGTCCATATGGATGCCTGGTACCCAGTTCAATAATCCAAAACACCTCTCTCTTCAATATCTTTCCATCCAGATTACCCCCTCTCATACCTATATTCACTTTCTCAAGTCCTTGAGCACTAGCGAATAGCTACATTGGAACGAAAATCAGCGTTCCGTATGCTGCTCAGATGTTCGTTAATCCTTTCTCTAAGACTTCTAATTGTCTGACCCACATATTGTATATCAGTGTCTACATTCCAACAAATAAACAAGACCTCTTGTGGCACAATTAATGTAACCTCTAGTGTCATATTGTTTCTTTGTGACACTTGAGGTAAAGTTCTTAGATACTTTTAAAAGGCTACAACATTTACAAGGAATCCCGCCGCATCTGTACATGCCCTTTACTGACAGCCAATTACTGTAAGTTGATGGACCTTTGGGGACGAACAAACTAGGCGACAAGACATTTGGCAACGTGGGAGCCTTTTTTGAAACAAACCTACAACCTCTCTCCATAACTTTCTTCAATTGTTCATCACTATTCAAAATGGGTAAATGTCGCTTCAAAATTCCCACTATAGCATCAAACGCTACACTATATAAAGTAGAGAAGATAACTGTCATCACTGTGAAAAGAGTTAGACTGAAAATTTCTTGCTGCAGTATGTTGACTAAGTAAATCCTTTCTATCCGAACCCCGAGCGCTCTCAAGTGCTTTATCTAATATCCAAGGTTTATAACCCCTTTGCAAAAATCTCCCATATAGTTCAAACTATAAGATAGTTTGGTTTGGCAGATATATTGACGACCTTCTGTTTATTTGGCAAGGAAGTATGTTTGAAGCTAGAGACTTTGTGGCTTATTTGAATAACAATGCCCTCAATTTGGTTTTCACCTCCGTTATTTCAAGTGACTGCATTTCGTTTTTAGACCTCAATATCACAAGACATTCTTCCTCTGGCCGTATTGTTATGGACATCTATCGTAAGCCCACTTCAGGCAATAGCCTGTTGAGAGGAGACAGTTGTCATCCGGTACATACAGTTCGAGGCGTGCCAGTGGGGCAGTTCCTCCGTTTACGGAGGAATTGCACCAGTGATGAGGACTTTGAATTGCGCTTGGTTGAACTATATGGGAGATTTTTTGAAAAGGGGTTATAAACCTTGGATATTAGATAAAGCACTTGAAAGAGCTCAGGGTTCGGCTAGAAAGGATTTACTTAGTCAACATACTGCAGCAAGAAATTTTCAGTCTAACTCTTTTCACAGTGATGACAGTTATCTTCTCTACTTTATATAGTGTAGCGTTTGATACTATAGTGGGAATTTTGAAGTGACATTTACCCATTTTGAATAGTGATGAACAATTGAAGAAAGTTATGGAGGGAGGTTGTAGGTTTGTTTCAAAAAAGGCTCCCACGTTGTCAAATGTCTTGTCGCCTAGTCTGTTCGTCCCCAAAGGTCATCAACTGACAGTAATTGGCTGTCAGTAAAGGGCACGTACAGATGCGGCGGGATTCGTTGTAAATGTTGTAGCCTTTTAAAAGTATTTAAGAACTTTACCTCAAGTGTTACAAAGAAACAGTATGACACTAGAGGTTACATTAATTGTGCCGCAAGAGGTCTTGTTTATTTGTTGGAATGTAGACATTGTAATATACAATATGTGGGTAAGACAATTAGAAGTCTTAGAGAAAGGGTTAACGAACATCTGGGTAGCATACGGAACGCTGATTTTCGTTCCAATGTAGCTATTCACTTTAATAGTGCCACTTGTAATATTCAGTATCTCAGTGCTCAAGGACTTGAGAAAGTGAATATAGGTATGAGAGGGGGTAATCTGGATGGAAAGATATTGGAGAGAGGTGTTGTGGATTTTTGAACTGGGTACCAGGCATTCATATGGACTGAATAAAGAATATGACGTCACATGTTATGTTTGACATGTGATGTCATATAGATTGATTCATGTGTATTTCCTGCTCCCTAGTGTTTTGTGAATCACTTTAGTGTCATATAAATGTTACATTGAAATCATTACAGTGATCTTCTTATGTTAGTATACACTGTTTTTCATCAATTGCTCTTTTGTCATTTCCTCTTTTTAGTGTGGAGATATTATTTTTTTTTTATTTTATGTTTTTATATATATATAGATGTGTGGTCGGAGTCGCTCTCTATTATTGACAGACCTTGATGGTTACTTTCCTCACTTCACAGTGCTTTTTGAAATATTCAAACATGCTCATCTCCATCGTTGATTAACTCTTGAAAGGTTTTAGTCGTATTAGACTGCGCTTTTGGTTTAGGAATCTCTGCCTTTTTGTTGGATACCCGTCTTCTACTCTTTGGGTACTCGCGATGGTTTTTAGAGTTCCCCCTAGCGTGTGAAGAAGAGGTTTTTCATACGTTTAATATTAATAGGATACTTTGTAAATGTAGACATGGATATCATTTGGTGGTGATGATCCCGGATCATACGGAGTCCTTTGACTGGATAGACTAATCTTATTTATGTTGGATTAATTTTGGTGGAGAAGAGATCATGTTGTGATATAGATATTCTTGGAGCGCTGGAAGTAGTTTGAAGAGAGGATAGTATTAACATTCATTTTGAGTCTTTTTGATTTGCTGTAGCGGATCATGTGGTTTTAGAGCGTGGTGCTCTACCAGGTCTGCTTCAGTGATGTTATACAGCTCTGTTGTAGATTGGACGGTATTATTTTTCAATCAGGCTCTCCTATTTGGTTACAATAGACCATGTGATTCTAAAGCTTGGTGCTCTACAAGGTCCGCTTTAGTGACGTCATCTTAGTTTGTCACTGCTTGGAGGGCTTGTATTTGAAAAGTAGAGCGGCTCCGATACAATGCGTCTATGGATCATGAGTAAGCGTTCTATACGCGAAACGCGTTGATCCTTAGAGAGGTGACATGGATCTTGCACATCATCAGTATCGTGAGTCTCTCCAAAAAGTGTGACCATACGATTGAATGATTTTATGATTGTTATAATAGTGTTATTTTAGACCATTAAAGCTGAGTTTTTGCGTAAGTGCATACATTTGTCTTTCAGTAGATGTTGCTTGTGGAGCTTTTGGGAATGCTCCTTAGATGCACCCGCTCCCAGTCTTGAAGATATTTTTCAACTCTATTTTGTTTGGAATTATTGTTCCTTGAAGATCGCTGCTGTATTTCTTATATATATTTCTACACTCAAGTATGAGCCGCTATCCTCTACTGATTGGAACTTGAGACCCAAAGTTGAAAAACTCTCGATCCTGTATTATATAAAATATACTACATAATCTGGAGAATCTGTTTTGCGATCAAAATAAGATTGATCCTCTAAAGTTCATTCTTCCCTATATTCTGGACTTTTTTCAAAGTTTTCTTGATAAAGTCTTGAACAAGCTTTTTGAGGCTTATCTTTTGAGTTTCAGAAAAAGATTGCTGTTATTCCTAAAACTCATACATTCCTACAGGGTGTTATTTGCATTACATCCCCTCATAAAGTAGTTACTCTTTCATGGGATTTGAAATTGACATTGAAAGCTCTTCAATCGCCACCCTTCTAACCACTATTCAGTCTCCAGCAAGCATATCACATGCAAGACTGATTTATTATTTTTTTTTTTTTTTTTTTTTCTCAACCCTTTGAGTGCCAGAGAGGTACGCAACGCCTTGCAAGCATAGCATTGTGTGCCGCTCTGGCGCTCAAAGGGTTAAAGCTCTCTCTTAACAGAATAGTCTCAAACCCTGGGGCTTTGTCTTTCAAGACTCCATACACTGTTTTATATCAAGACAGCGTTCTTACCTGAATTTCAAACAAAAGTTGTTTATTCCTTCCACATCAATCAGAAATTGGTATTCCATCACTCCACCCCCCTTTATGCCCTAAAAACCATGCAGTCCTTAGGAGGCTCGCCTTCACAGTTTGGATGTAGACATATGTGTTAGATGCTATTTACAAGCCACAGAATAGTTCAGAGAAACTGATAATCTGTCTGTTATACCTGCAGATGTCAGAAAAGCTAGAGCTGTTTCCTAAGCCACTATGGCTACATAGCTTAAATGGGCTATTAGACAAGTTTACTTTTTTAAAATCTTGCTGAGCTCCATTTCAAGTTATAATCCATTCTACATGTTCACTGCACACTTGGAACATCAATCTTCTTCAGATCAACTGCAGTGCATCTAACTGGATGTCACTTATGCAAAGTGAACCTTTTTACTTCTCAAGATGCCAGTTTTGGTCCCTGAGTATTACAGGCTGCAGTTCTCTAGTTTTGTCTCATCCACTGTGTTCTGGGGCTTCTTTGGGACATTCCCATTGGTCCTTACATCCCTCAATTAACACTTGAAGAAAGTTGATTTTTAATTACAGATTAAGCTTTTTCTCTTACTCCAGTTGAGGAATACAGGGCATCACACTCAGAGAACTTTTGCCTCATTTTCTTAGATTGGGCTTCCCTGCCATTTTTTTCTTAACTCTGTCCTCTCGGCTTTGCTAAGCATACACTATAAACTAGATGGTAGGGAGCACTGTATAGTTCAGAATGTGGGAGGAGTTTAATCACAGAGTTCCCTGCCATCTAGAGGAGGTCCCAATAAGCCATTGGTCCCTGAATCCCTCAAGTGAACGAAGAAAGGGATTAGTGTGTGTTGGGAGGTTCAGGGGGCTTCGGGCACTGTTGGGGTACTTTTTCTGGGAAAACTACATTTCCCATGAGCGCTTGCATCTCACGCTCGTTCCTGATTGGCTCCTGTCGCGGCAGCCATTTCGTGCTTTCCGTGAATGAATATCATACACTGGGCCTGGACTTTCCTTCTCTCCTCGGCAGATTAACCCTTCACCTGCCAGATAAGTGTATTTTACAGGGGGTCTTTCGCTCCTGGAGGACCCCTACTTTTGTCAGATCTTCCCTACTGAAACCGCTGGGAGTACCTGATGGATCAGATTCCTCTGATGAGGAACTGTTGGTGGATTCTGATGCTGAGGAATTTTCTGCAGTGGTCTCTTCCCAGTTCTTTGAAGACCCCCCCCCCCCTTTGAGGCTGATCCTTATCCCTCTGCTGTGGGCCTCATCAGAGCTGTATTAAACACCCTAAACATTCCCTTGGTTCAAGAGGTTTGTACAGACCCCTCTGATGTATTTCGGGAGCCCAAGTGGCCCCATACTTTTTTCCTCCTCTCCCAACTCTGGACCGGTTAGTGTCTGATGAGTGGTAGTCTCCCAACAGCCTTGTGTCTCCGTGAAGTTTGCTAAGCTTTACCCCATTTTCTGATGTGGCACTGGCTCAGGGGATTCATCCCTCCAAGGTGGATGCCCCTAATTCTAGGACTTCTAAGTCCACTGCTTTGCCACCTGCTGATGCCTCTGCTCTTACAGACTGGACTGACGAGAAACTTGAGGCCTCCCTCAAGTCCATTTTTGCCACCCCGGGTACTTTCCTACGTCCAGCTTTTACTGCAGCCTGGGTAAATAAGGCCAGTGCAGTTTGGACTGAACAGTCACACTTGCTGTTCATCAGGGAGCCCCTACTCCTGATATGTTGCGTTTACTGCCCAGCATTAGGTCTCTGCTGCTTGGTTTGATGCCAACATTTGGTGGCAAGGGTTTTCCACCATGCCTGTGGTTGCCAGATGAGCTCCTTGGCTCAAGATCTGGTCTGCTGACACTGCTTCTCAGAAAGCATTGCTTCCTTTCCCCTTCCGGCACTTCTCTGTTTGGGCCAGATCTTAAGGACCTGATTAGTGAGGCCACAGGGGGTAAGAGTACCCTACTGCCTATGGTTTCCAGGAAGCAGGCGTTTATCAAACATAATTGTTTTTTTCGTGCTTCCAGATTGAGACACATCTTGCGAACCAGGAGGTTCCCCCAGCTCGGCGTTCCTCCTCCAAGCCCAAACCACAAGGGAAGCCTATGTCTTCCTCCTAGCCCAAGGCTTTTGAACCTTCTTCGGCATGACTTGCCAAATCCAGGTCCCCACTCGGCTGTGGGTGACCATCCGTGTCATTACCACAGTGTCTGGGAGAACTCGGTGGTGGACCCGTGGGTTTTGCAGGTTCTCTTTCATCTCTCTTCCTCCCTTCAGGTTTTTCCCTTCTCACACGCCTCAGGGTGTAGAGAAATGCCTCCTGTTTGGCGCTATTGAGGCCCTTCTGGACAAGGAAGTTCGGGAACCAGTTCCCGTTCAGGACCGCGGTTTGGGTTTTTACTTAAACGTATTTGTGGTTTCTAAGAAGGATGGTGGCTGTTGTCCGATTTTGGACCTGAAGGATCTCAATTTCTTTGTGATCAAGACTCATTATCATCAGGAGTTCCTAAGAACGGTGATTGCTGCCATGTCTCCCGGGGACTTCCTTGTGTCTCTGGATCTTCAGGACGCGTATCTGCTCATTGCCGTTCATCCAGAGAGCCGGCAGTATTTCAGATTTGCCTGCAACCAAGGGCGTTTTCAGTTTTCTGCTCTTGCCTTTGGTCTGATTACAGCTCCTCAAGTCTTCAATTGTGTCCTGGGAGCCTTGGTGTCTGTCCTCCATCGGAACGACATCAGAGTCACTCCATACATGGACGACCTGCTTCTTAAGGCCCCTTCTTCGGAATGTCTTCATCGGCAGGTTCAGGACTGCATTCATGCACTCACCCATCACGGGTGGATCCTCAACATGGAAAAGTCGGATCTTGTCCCATCCCAGTGTCTGGTCTTCCTGGGCCTCCTCTTCAACACTCATCAGAGCATGGTGTTTCTCACGGACGCCCACGGGGTTTCTGCTGTTCTGGCTCACAATCCAGTTCCAGCCAAGAAGTTGTCCTCTCTAGTGGGGAAGTTAATTTCCACCATAGAAGCAGTCCAGTTTGCCATGGCTTACAGGGGTTAGCCGGACCTCCTGAAGCTGTCAGTTTCCCTCGCTCTTCATGTGTAACTGAGTCTGTCATGGTGGCTCAACCATTCCAATCTGCTGAAGGGGAAGCCCTTCCTGGTGTCCTTCTGGACAACGGTGACGACGGATGCCAGCCTGTCTGGCTGGGGAGCGGTCCTGGGTCACCTGAATGCTCATGGTCATTCGTCTCCAGAGGAATCTCTCCTTCCCATAAATGTGATGGAGCTTCGGGCGATTTTTCACGCCCTTCGCCACTGGACACGCCAGCTGGAGGATTGCCTGGTCTGGGTCCAGTACGACAATGCCACAGCGGTGGGTTACATCAACATGCAAGGCGGAACAAGGAGTCTCGCTGCTTGGTTTGCTGTCTGTGCTATCTTGTCCTGGACTGATGAACATGTTTCTGCCATATCCGCAGTTAACATTCCCGGAGTAGACAACGTCATGGCAGACTTCTTCAGTCGACACACTGTGGACAGCGGAGAGTGGAAACTGCACCCAGAGGTGTTCAGCCTCATTGTTCCAAGGTGGGGTCTTTCATGCATCGACCTGATGGTGACAAGACCCAACCAGAAGATTCCGATGTTCTGCTCTTGCTGGAGGGATCCTCTAGCTCTGGCAGTTGATGCCATGTCCATTCCTTGGTTATTTCCTGTGGCTTAAATCTTTCCTCCCATCTTTCACAGGGTGATAAGGAAACTGTGACTGAAGTGATGTCCAGTCATTCTGATTGCTCCTTACTGGCCTTGGCAGGCTTGGTTTCCGGAGCTTCTGGACCTATCAGTGGCGGAGCCTTCTGGCTCCCTTGCCGTCCGGATCTTCTTCTACAGGGTTACCTGCGGAAGGAGGATGTCCATCGTCTAGCCTTGACGGATTGGAAATTGAATCCTCATTACTGTGGAAGAAAGTGTTTTCTTCTGGTGTGGTGGCGACTGTGCTTAGTGCACGCAGGCCTGTTTCCTCTCTGGTTTACCGTAGAGTCTGGTCTACCTTCTATATTTGTGTACGCATATGAACCTGTCTCCGGATTTTGATTTTCCTATGGTCCTGGCCTTCCTACAGGAAGGTGTGGACAGGGGCCTCAGTTTGAGTTCCCTTAAGGTTCAGACATCTGCTCTCTGTTTTTAGTTCAGTTGTCTAGGTTTTCTTCCAGGGCGTTGCTCATATTCATCCTGTATTTCAGTCTCCTGCTCCTTAGTGGGATCTTAACTTGGTTTAGGGCGTCCTTCAGCACCCTCCCTTTGAGTCTTTGGCTACTATTCCTCTACATCAGCTGATGTGGTGCATAGCTTTTCTCCTGGCGATCGTGTGTGTTCGCCGTGTCACGGAGTTGAATGCTCGGTCTTGTAAACCACCCCTTTTTGTTGTTCCACTAGGACATGGCGGTGCTTTCGACTTCGCGGGAGTTTTTCCCGAAGGTGGTTTCTGAGTTCCTCCTTAATCAGGAGATTGTAGTTCCTTCTTTCTGCCCTGGCCCTTCCTCTGACGAGGGGAAGGATCTCCACTTGTTAGCTCTGGTGCGTTGTCTCAGGTTCGACCATTCGATGGTCTGATGCTCTGTTTGTCATACCTGAGGGTCCCAGGGCAAAAAGACCTGCATCCAAGTGGCCGTTATGTCTTGGATTCAGTCCACTGTTCGTAAGGTTCACGAACTGATGAAGAACCCTGTTTCCTTTCAGGCCACTGCTCCTTCCACTATGTCTATTGGGGCATCTTGGGCTTCCATGAATCAGCCCTTAGCTGATCGGTTGTGCAAGGCCGCCACTTGGTTGTCTGTGCACTCCTTTTCAAAGCACTACTGTGTTGCTGTGCTGGTGTCTGCTGATGCCAGTTTTGTAAGACGGATCCTGGAGGCAGTCTTGCCTGTCTAGGATCTTCTTTTTGATTCTTCAGTGCTCCCTCACTTTTGAGTCCTGTTGGCTCTAGTTCAGTGTGCTGTGTAACAGTTCCTGGGGTGTTAGCCCTGTTCAGTGTCCGTTGACACTTCATTTGTTATTGTTGGGCTATCTCTGATCCAATGGTTCATATATGTCTGGTAACTTTGGGGGCCTTTGCCTGGTCCTTGCCTTCCTTCCCGCCCTGGGAAACTCAATGGCTGGACATTCCAAAGTTACCAGTAACCTGTATTGGATGACAGAGAAAAAAGGATTTTAGTCTTACCTGTTAAATCCTTTTCTCTTAGTCCATGTAGGTTACTGGTCTCCCACCCTGTCAAGGGACCAGGTTTGGCTCTCCTGTGGCAGGACGAGGGTGTCCTTTCGGGTTCCTGCTAACCAGAGTCATCTTTTCCTTCTCTCTACCTAGTCAATAGTTAGTGTCTCAAATCTTACTGGAGCTGGTTGGCTAGCTGCAGCCGAGGAGGGAAGGTAGGCTCCACCCCCGATTCACTTCTCAGAATTGTTCCTGCCTACTTAAAGGGGCTGATTGCCTACCCAAAGTTACCAGTAACCTATATGGACTAAGAGAAAAGGATTTAACAGTTAAGACTAAAATCCTCTTATTTTAAAACAATAGCTAGCACAGCAAATATGAAGTTACAACTCTTAAAAACATCCCTCTACTGTTCTTGTTATGGCCAGAAAATCATAGTGGCCTCTATGAATGTTTCCCTTCCTTAGTGCTTTCTATTATGCTATGTAGTGTAAAGTTTGATTGTTTGTATTGATGCTGCTAGGCATGTATTTTCAAGGATATGTTATTGAAGCAGAACTTACCACCTCAACTAAAGTCGCCCTGCAATACTTATGCAGATGGCGACTAGCTTTGTAATCATAATTTTACCTCTCAAAAGTGCTCACAAATAAAGTTATCCTTAAGCTTCCAAGACCGGAAGCCAGGCAGCACTGCGGGCATCTTGAACGCGTGCCTGCACTGTCAGTCCTCTTCACCTTTCACAGGCATTGCACTGGCCCAGACCTCTCCGGAAGAGACTGAATGCGCAGGCACACAGGCTGCAATAACCTGGCCGTCAGTCTCGGATGCATAATGATTACAAAGCTAGTCGCCACGTGCATAAGTATTGCAGGGCAACATTAGTGGAGGTGGTAGTTCCGCTTTAACTCAGACAGATCCTTTACATATTCAAGATCACAAATTTATTCACTTGTGTCTGAGTGAACAGAGCCAGTAAACCTGCACCGTTGACAGGGCCTGAAAACCAGTTTTTGAAGCCCTTGACTTAAAGTACAATTGGTTTGCTTAGGAATTGCTTCTCTTGAGTTAATTGAATATTGCCCAAAGGTTATTTGGGCCTTATGCACCAAAGAAAGGAGAATAAATTCTGTGACAAACTAACTGCACCACAAAGGTGGAATAACAATTGCCGTTTAATTTTAACAGCCCCATGTAAAGTTGGTGAGTTTTTATTTTTTCCCTTTGTGGTGCAGTGGCTTGCTCTAAGATTGCTCTTCTTTTTTTTTTTTTTTGTAAATTTTAAAGTGTCCCTTGACAAGGTTTTTTTTGTTTTTTTTCTTTCTCCCCCCCCCCCCCCCCCCAGTGGGTCTATAAATACCGTTGCTGGAAAAGTAAATCACCCTCACTCCTCAGCATTTGAAAAGTCCTTTCCAATTAAGAGTCCTGCATTATCTTCTTCATGGGTTGGAGCTTGTCGGCGAAGTCCGAAAAAAATGCACCGGCGATATCATAGCACTGTAGAAGAAGTAAGTAACCATTTAGAAAAATGTGTTCAGTGATGTGTGCAGGATTGATTTAAGAAATACTTAACCCTTTAAGAGACAGAGGGGTGTGCAGTGCATTGCAAAGCAATGTGCGGCTCACACACCCTTTTGGTCCTTAGAGGGTTAAGGCACTGCTTCTTATCGCAATTAACCTCCTTGGAAGCTAGAAATGTTTCTGCTTCTGAGTTTTCTCTAACAACCAAAAACTTAAAAGAATGTGATAACATTCAAAAATCTATTAGATGTTCCCATACTGTGATAGAGCTTCAAGGGGTAGTAATACTTAAATATTACTAATCCCCATATTGTAGCAATGTTAAAAAGAATGTAATTGTCCCAAGTGTCATCTCTCAAACCTTTGTGTACGGTTATCTCTCAAACCATAAAGTTCCCTCCCCCTTCCCTGAAGTCAGCGTTGTAGCTGAATGCAGGAATATAGTCTTATTTTCATCAGGTGGCTCTGCCGCAGAGCCGAGATCGCATTAGTAAAAAATGATTATTTCACTGAAACGGTCTTCTACAACGCTGACTTCCTCTCCAGAGCCTCAGGAAAGTAGTAGTAGAGGTGCTTTGCCTCTCTAGTTCCTTTTCATTGAAACAGGCAATACACAAAGCACATGCCTTTTTGTCTTGTTTTCTCTTTTGGGGGGTCTCCTGGTTGTATTTGAGCACAGGGGAGACCTGGGTAAGTCTAAGTCCTTCTGGGTTTCAAGGCTTTCCTCATTACCTCTTTGGAATCAGTACCTCCCTCCCCCTCGAGACCATCTGGGGGATTCTTTTGGTGAGAGAGTATAAACTGATGAGGATGATTTTGATTCATCATTTACTCCTGGGAATTCATTTGAGGAAGTCCCTGAGTCACCTGTTAAGTGTCTTAGGTCAGTATTGAAGCCCCTTAGGATCTCCAAGGCCTGTAACTCGAGTTCTTCATTCACTGATATATTTATGAGGAGCAATGGAGATTCTGAGCTTTTCTCTCCCCATCGTTTCTTGAACTAGGTGGTTCTGGAGGAATGGAAATCTAATGAGAAACTATATACTCAAAGGTGTTTTTCTCTCTTATATTCTCCTTCTGAGCTACAGCAGTCAGCTACCCCCCCCCCCCCATCAGTTTATTCTCTGACTTCCCTCCTTTTCTGCTTGCAGATCCAGCAACCAGACTGATACACACCTAGATTCCCTTCCCTGTAGCTGCTTTATGCAGAATCTTAGCTATTGCTTGGGTTACTAGGGCTTTGGCTATTTCGGCGAGCAGACCATGCGGACATGCCTAAAGAGGGCATTGTTCTGGCTATTTCTAAGTTCCTCGAGGCTAATACATATCCTGCTATGGCTGCGTCTGATTCTGCCGGGATCACTGGGTTGTCCTTGGCACTCTCTTTTACAATTTATTGTACCCTTAGGCTAAAAATATGGTCAGCAGACCAGTCCTCTAAGCAGTAGCTTGGCCCAGAATTAGATGAGGTTATTACCCACGCTGCTAGATCCAAGAGTGCTCTGCTCTGGAAGAAGTGGAGGACCTAGATTCAATCCTTCAGGTTCAAGAGACTGATTCAACCTCCAAAAAGAAAGGTGAGTTAGTCAAATAATCAGGGGTCTTTAATTTGGACCGTGTAGGTTCCTTCATCAATTTCTCAGGAAGACATTGGGACAGTCAAAGTCACAGCAAGATGTGGGTATCTTCTTGGGAAAGAAGCCACCTTGGGGAAAAAAGTTCCAGTTTTTCCGGTCCACTAATCCATATTTGATTGTGTCAAATTTGAATGGAACCTGGGCAATCAACAATCATCCGTAAGATTTAAGAAGGTGTTTCCATTCAGTGAAGGTGCGATAAGGAGTTCTGCACCACCTATGGTGGACGCAGCCATAGCTCACCTAGCAAAGAAAACCCTCTTGCCATTAGAAGATGGTACCTTCCCACGTGACCCCATGGAGCGTAAATTAGATGGGGCACTGAAAAGCAGTTTTCAGTTGTAAGAGAAAATGTGTGGCTCTTTCCATATGGTTATGGCTCCGGGAACTAGAGCACAAGATAAAATAATCTTCTTCAAGATCCAGATTAAGAGGTAGCTCTTGTCAAGGAAGCAACCAGCTATTCATGTGGTGCTTCTCTCGATATAATCCATTTATCGTCCGCTTTATCTATCAGCCCGGTAGCTGAAACCTTGGGGTGCAGATACCACCTCTAAGAGTAAGTTAGTATCTCTACCTCTCTCTCTCTCTCAGGATCTTTCTCTTTGGAGAACATCTGGAGGAAATAATTAAGAAGGCCTCTAGCAGGAAGAGTCCCTTTCTACCCAAAGATAGAAAGCGCACATTTTTCCCCCATCTCAATCATCCTCCTCAAGATCAAGGAATCTGTCCTTTCGAGGATAGCAGAAGATATATAACTCTCTACATCAATTTGAGGCTAGAAGAAGATATTCTGAAACTCAAAGGGTTTCAGGAAGGAATACTTCAGGAAGCCTCAATCCAAGAAGGAAAGACAATGAGGCATAGTGGCCCTGATTCAGATCCTAGTAGGGGGCAGGCTGGGATTATTCCTTCCAGTCTGGAAGGCTCAGGTAAATCCAGATTTCTGGATCTCCCAGCTCCTGGAACTGGGGTATCCGCTAGAATTTCTCCTCTGTCTCAAAGGTTCATTTGATCCAGGATTCCAAACAACCCCCAGAAGAAAGCCATGTAGTCTTCAGTCAACGAGCTGTTGGTGAACAAGGTAATGGACCAGTGCCTGTCCAGGAAAAAGATTCCTGACCTTCATTGATAAAGGATGCCTACCACCACATCCTTCTCATAAGAAATTCCTAAGATTCAATATCCAGGAGAATAATGTTCAGTTTACAGCCCTTCCCTTCAGCCCATCATTGACTGCCTTTGTCTTTACCCAGATTCTAGCATCTGCATCTGGATGGTTTTCTATTCATGTCAGCATCAGGAAAATAATCTGCCATGCAGACTAGAGAGGTTCTTCAATTCCTGAAAGACATAGGACGGATCATCAACTATTACTTCCAATTTAACGAATGCCTCTTGGATTAAGGCTTCCAAGGCACAAAATTAGGACGAGACCGGTTCCCTTCAAGATCACAGCTCGTTGCACCAGATTTGTGGGTGCTTCTTGGGCCTAAAAGAACCAGGCCTCGGCTGAACAGCTGTGCAAAGCTCCAAAGTGGTCCTCTTTGCATACTGTCACCAAACACTACAGTGCCAATCAGGCAGTCTTGCCTGCTTAGTGATCTCTCATTCTCTATCACCAGTTGTTGCTCAGTAGTTGTTTGGTGTTTTTGTGTTCAACCCCTTAAGGACCAGGAAAATCTGATGTGGATTGCACTTAAGGACCGACGCATTTTTGATTTTTAACTTTTTTTCAGCCATATTTTGTCTTTAATTCCTTTAATACAACCACACAAATTATATGCTGTTTTTTAAGCACAAGTAAGGCTTTCTTTTGATACCACAATCTTTTTTTTAATTTGATTCAAAAAGAAAAAAAGTGGAAACATACTTTAAAAAAAATATCTGTCATCCAATACAGGTTACTGGTAACTTTGGTTAGGCACTCCGCCCTTTTAAGTAGGCAGGAACAATTCTGAGAAGTGAGTGCAGGGGTGGAGCCTACTCTCTAACCTTCGCTGCAGCTTCCTGTTTCAGCTTCAGTAAGTTTTGTTCCTTGTTGCAAGCAACAAAGCAAGAGAACAGTTCTGTTTAGTTTTAGATTTTTATTATTTTCTGCTAGATATGGAATACCACCATTAGGCGGATTACCATCACTAACAATTCCCATCACCCAAATGTGGATAACTCAGTTTACCAGGTGCTTATTTGTGGACCTAAGCCCTGGGGGGAAAATCCTGGCTGCAAGTTCTTTCCTCAGGAGTTGCCCACCGAGGCTTCTTCTTGATAATATGCTAATCTGAAGATTACTGGTAACTTTGGGATGTCCAACCATTAATCTCCCCAGGGCGGGAAGAAAGGCAAGCACCAGGCGCAGGCCCCCAAAGGTACCAAAGCACCAATGAACCTACAGATCATAAATAGCTCAACACTAACAGCAAAGAGTCAACTGACACTGAACAGGGGTAAAACAAACCCCAGGAAAAAAATGTGAGCAACCCTTTGAGTGCTGAGGTCCACATGTCCCATGGAACCCCTCCGCACAGGGGTCCTTGTTACTGAGTTCTTATTGCATACTCTCGCACACATTGGGTCTATCTGTATGTCTATCTGGGTGTTTGGAGCAAGTTTCTGTGGTAAATTGACCTTTTCACTGCTGGTTTGGCATGTTGTGGGGGTTGAGGACACTTTCTCTACTGGGTTTGGTGTTTATATTGTTTAACTACATGTTCTAGTTTTTAACTTTAATTTTATTTTCAGTAAGTTTTTGGTGAAGTTATGTACTGCACCTTTAAGACATGCTTTTTACAGCACAGACACATTGCTCCATTCACTTCAATGGGACTGTACAGTTTGGGACATATCTCTGCAACCGCTTATCACAGCGAGGTCAGAGATGGCTCATTTTACTTGTCTACCCTTGCTCATCCGGTCAATGTTCTGAACATGCTGGGGGGCTTCAGGCACTATTGGGGTACTTTTTACAGAAAAACTACACTTCCTGTGAGCGCTTGCTTCACGCTTTCGTTTCTGATTGGCTCCCGTCGCAGCAGCCATTTTGTGCCTAAACCGCCGGGTGTCCCTGATTCATCTGATGAGGAACTGTTGATGGATTATGATGATGAAAGCCGTTCTGCAGTACTTTCCTCTCAGTTTTTTCTCGGGGATCCCTTTGAAGCTGATCCTGCCCCCTCTGCTGAGGGACTAGTCAGGGCTCCATTGACAATCCTGAATATTCCCTTGGTACAGGAGACCTCTTTGGACCCCTTCAGATGTGTTTCAGGAGCCTCAGCGCCCTTATACGTTTCCCACCTAATCCCACCCTTGACCGTCTGGTCTCTGATGAGTGGAAGTTTCCAGATAGAAAGCCATCTGTCTCTAAGAAAATTGCTAAGCTTTGTCCATTTCTGAAGCAGCGTTGGCTCTATGGCTACGTCCACCCAAAGTGGACGCTCCAATGTCCAGGTTGTCCAAATCTACTGCCTTGCCTGTAGCAGATGCTTCTGCTCTGAAGGACTGGACTGACAAAAAGCTTGAAACTTCTCTCAAGGCTATTTTTGGCTTCCACTGGTTCTGCCTTACGCCTGGTGTTGGCTGCTGTGTGGGTGAATGGGGCCATTGCCATCTGGACTGCACAGCTTACCTTGGGTATTCGCCAAGGGGCTTCTACTTCTGATCTGCTGAGACTTGTCGCCAACATTGCTGAAGTGCAACAATATGTCTGTGATGCTCTGTTCCACAGTCGTATGAATGCCAGGGTTGCTTCTATGTCTGTGGTTGCCACACGGGCTCTTTGGCTCGAGATCTGGCCTGCTGATACCACATAAAAAAAAAAAAAAAAAAAAAATGTATTATCATTGCCTCTTCAAGGTTCTTCCCTATTTGGGTCTGAGCTTAAAGATCTCCTCAGCGAAGCCACTGGAGGTGAAGGTACTCTACTTCCAGTGGTCCTCAAGTCCTCCTGCAAGGCTTACTAACTTTCTTCAGCATGATTGCCAATTCCGGGTCCCCACCTTCAGGTGAGCGGGTGCTTGAGCAACTATCTTTCCATCTGTGAAAAAACTGTGGTGGACCCGTGGGTTTTGCAGGTGGTGGCAGAAGGGTACAAGATTCCTTTTATCTCTCTTCCTGCTTCCCCGCACCTTCCTCTCTCTCTTCTCTGGGTGCAGGAAAGTGTCGCCTGTTAGAGGGTGCTATCCAAGCCCTTTGAGACAATGGGGTCTTGGGGCCGGTCCCTTTTCCCGAGACAAGGTTGGGGTTCTATTCCAACCTTCTTGTGGTCTCCAGGAAAGGAGGAGCTTGTCATCCTATTCTAAATCTGAAGGATATCACCCAATTTGTGTTCAGATCTCACGATCATCAGGAGTCCTTGCGACCAGTCATTGCGACCGTGTCTTCTGGGGAGCTCTTAGCATCTCTGGATCTTCAAGATGTGTATTTGCACATCTCCATTCATCCAGAGAGCAGATAGTATCTCCGATTTGTCTGCGACAGGGGTCACTTTCAGTTTTCTGCCATGCCATTCGGCCTGACCACGGCTCCTCAAGTCTTCAGTCGAGTTTTGGGAGCTTCCTCTGCTCTCCATCGAGATGGCATCAGGGTTAATCCATACATGGACAACCTTCTTTTGAAGGCCTCATTTCCAGACCTCCTTCACCAGCAGGTTCAGGCCTGCATTCAGATACTATCCACTCATGGGTGGATCATGAACCTGGACAAGTCGGACCTTGTTCCCTCCCAGAAGATGGTTTTCCTGGGCCTTCTCTTCGACTCTCAGAGTGGGATGGTCTTTCTCACAGACTAGGTGGCTCATCAGCTGGCTCAGGTCTATACGGTCCTGAGCCAGGATCTGATTCCTGCCAAGAAACTGTACTCTCTAGTGGGGAAGTTCATCTCCACATTAGAAGCAGTCCCATTCTCCATGGCTCATGTAGGTAGCTTCGGAGATTTCTGATCTTGGCATGCAAGGTCAACCGGATCATGTGGAGGAATCGGTCTCTCCTTCTTGTTGATTGGAATCTTTCATGATGGTTCAACCTGGACTATTTCCTGAAGGGCAAGCCCTTCATGATACTGTTCTGGACGATGGTGACTACGGACGCCAGCCTCTCAGGATGGGGGGCTGTTCTGGGGCATCTGAATGCTCAGGGCCAGTGATATCTGGAAGAATTTCTCCTTCCCATCGACATCTTGGAACTTCAGGAGATATTTCATGCCCTGCGCCATTGGACACTCCAGTTGGAGGACTGTCCAGTCAGAGTCCAGACACACAACGCCACGGCGGTGGCTTACATTGACAACCAAGACGGCACAGGAAGTCTTGCAGCTTGGTTAGAGGTCAAGGCTATTTTGTCTTGGGCAGAGGACCATGTCCCTGCCATCTCCGCAGTTTATATTCCAGGAGTTGTCAACATCTTGGCAGACTTCCTCAGTCTACATACAGTGGCCAGTGGAGAGTGGGAACTTCACCCAGAGGTGTTCAATCTGGCAGTTCAGAAGATAGGTATCCCATGCATCGATCTGATGGCAGCAAGGCACAACAGGAAGGTTCCACCATTCTGCTCTCGCTGGGCGGATCACCGGCTCTGGCAGTGGATGCCTTGTCGATCCCGTGGACCTTTCCTCCGGCATACATCTTTCCTCCCATTCCCCTGTTGAACAGGGTGCTGCTGAAACTGCAACTGGAGTGCTGCCCAGTCACTCTTATTGCTCCATACTGGCCTTGGCGGACTTGGTTCCCAGAGCTTGTGGAACCTCTTCGACTTCCCTCCCGTCCAGACCTTCTTCTGCAGGGTTACCTCTGGAAAGAAGATGTTCATCTTCCGGAATTTGACAGCATGGAGATTGAATCCTCAATTTTGAAGAAAGTATTTTCTTCTGGTGTTGTGGCTACTATGCTTAGAGCCCGCAAGCCTGTTTCCTCTAAGGCCTGCCATCGAGTTAGGTCTTTAGTCTACCTTCCTGGCTTGGTGTGCTGACAATCTCAGGATTTTGACCTTCCTACAGTTCTTTCCTTCCTCCAGGATGGTGTGAATTAGGGTCTCAGTCTGAGTTCTCTCAAGGTTCAGACTTCTGCGCGCTCTTTTCCCAGAGGCGTCTTGCTATCATTCCTGAAGTCAAGGTTTTCTTCAAGGGGGTTGCTCATACTCCTCTGATGTTTAAGCCCTCTGCTCCTCAGTGGGATCTTAACCTGGTCTTGGGAGTGCTCCTGCTTCCTCCCTTTGAGTCTTTGGCTACCTTTCTTCTACGTATGCTGATGTGGAAGATTGCCTTTCTTCTGGCGATTGTTTCCGTTTGCCGAGTTGCGGAGCTGCATGCCCTGTCCTGTAAACCACCCTTTTTGGTCTTTCACAAGGACAAGGCGGTGCTTTGCACCTCACGGGAGTTTCTCCTGTAGGTTGTGTCTGAATTCCACATCAATCAGGAGATTGTGGTTCCTTCCTTCTGTCCTAACCCTACTTCTGACAAAGAGAGGGATCTTCATCTGTTGGTTTCTGTGCGTTGTCTCAAGTTCTGTGTGCATCGCACTGAGTCCTTGAGGCAGTCTAACACACTGTCATTCCTGAGGGTCCTAGGGTAGGGAAGCCTGCTTCCAAGGTTACCATCACTTCTTGGATCAAGTCCAGGATTCATAAGGCTTACGAACTTCGGAAGAAGCATGTTACCTTCTGGGTTACGGTTCATTCCTTGCCTGTCTAGGATCTTAGTCTCTCAGTACTCTTCAATTTTGAGCCCTGTTGGCTCTGGTTCAGTGTGCTGTGTACAGTTCCTGGGGTTTGTTTTACCCCTGTTTAGTGTCAGTTGACTCTTTGCTGTTAGTGTTGAGCTATTTATGATCTGTAGGTTCATTGGTGCTTTGGTAACTTTGGGGGCCTGCGCCTGGTCCTTGCCTTTCTTCTCGACCTGGGGAGATTAATGGTTGGACATCCCAAAGTTACCAGTAACCTGTATTGATGACAGAGAAAATAAGATTTTAGTCTTATCTGTTAAATCCTTTTCTCTTAGTCCATACAGGTTACTGGTCTCCCACCCTGTCAATGGACCATGCTTGGTGCTCCTGAGGCAGAACGTGGGGGACCACTTTTGGGTTCATGCTCACAGGAGTCTTCTGTTTCCTCGCTGACTACTTGTAGTAGTTGGTTCCAAAACTTACTGAAGCTGAAACAGGAAGCTGCAGCTAAGGTTAGAGGGTAGGCTCCACCCCTGCACTCACTTCTCAGAACTGTTCCTGCCTACTTAAAGGGGCATAGCGCCTACCCAAAGTTACCAGTAACTTGTATGGACTAAGAGAAAAGAATTTAACATGTAAGACTAAAATCCTATTTTTTCATACATTTTCCTGTCAGAATGTTTACACCTAGTTCATTAGGAAAAAAAAATACCCCTAAATATATTCATTTGCTTCTTCAGAATATGGTAGTACCCCATATGCCTAGTATTTCAATAACGTTTTCACATTTACAGGGTAAATATTACAAGATGGACACCATTATTTCCAATCTGTATTTTTTCAACATTTGGCTTGTGAGGATCATAGCTTAGTTAACTGTGTCAGGATCCAAAAGTATATGTTTTTGAAAAGTAGACAATGTATGGTAAATAATCAGTAGTATTTTGGAGTTTTTTATGCAGCTATTTTTCCAGAAATCTGTTCTAAAATTGTGGTAATTTTTGTTTTGCAGTTTTCACACTTACATTTCAATGTTGCTGTTGATATCAAGCACAGGATAGTTGCAGATTTTAAAAACTTCATTGATTAGTTTTCAGCTACTTTTTCTGAGTACGGCATATGTTTCTCAGGATTTGAGAGAGCTACTGGGCCCAATCTGAAACAAGCGCGTGTCACACTTTTCAGGCAAACAAGGACAGACACAATCATAAAATATAAATAACCACCTTTATTTATAAAGTACAGCAAAATCATAATAATATAGCCCAAACAACCCCAGAACTTGGGATAATAGGACCCAGGCTACTACCTGGAGCCGTACACTGTGCTGCGCACTGCACTAATGCGAGATACTGGAGACTAGGCCCAAAGTGCGGATGAAACAACAGAGGGGATAGTACTGATGCACCAGTCTCCAATTCGGGTCACGAGTCCAGAGGCAACAGGGAGGCCTGAACCACGGAACACCGAGACCGATGGTCAGGAACTCCTAGGAGGGTACTTAGCAAGTAGTCAGCCAGAGCCACAGGTCAGACAAGCCGGGGACTGCACGGAACGAGTTAGTCAGCCAGAGCCACGGTCAGAACCAATGTAGGTAGTCAGACAAGGCAGGATCATACACGGAGCAAGTTAGTCAGCTAGAACGACAGGTCAGGACCGAAGTGGTTAGTCGGAGAAGCTGGGGGTCATACACGGAGCTAGTTAGCCAGAGCCACAGGTCAGGACCGAAATGGGTAGTCAGACTAGCAGGTGTCATACACGGAGCAGATTCTCAGGATATCACTGTTCACAACTAGGCTCAAGAGGCCATATGAGAAACTCGTAAGGGCAATGACTCCCAGGCCCAGGGAGGCTTATAAAGGAGCAGGAGAAGGCGGGACCCAATTAGGCAACACAGATTAGGCTCATAAACAGGCGTCCTAGCCAGTGCCTGTTTCATGACGTCCGCAAAGTGAAAGTGGTCGGAAATATGCTGGCCGACACACCACAGAACAGTACACAGGACAAGGGGCCACCCGCTTAGACTTGAGGAAAGGAGATTTAGTCTACAACAGCGGAAGGGTTTCTTTACAGTAAGGACAATAAAAGGTATGGAATGCACTTCCGGAGGAGGTGGTGCTATCAAATACATTAGATGCCTTTAAAAGGGGCCTGGATACTTATTTAAAAGAGCATAATATAGAGGGCTATGCACGTTAGTATTGGGATTAATATTTAGTTAGGGCTTGTTGATCCAGGGAGAAATCTGATTGCCATTTGGAGTCAGATGCCTTCTTTTGGGTCAGCGATGGTAAACAGGAATAGGAAAAGGGTTGAACTGGATGGACGCAAGTCTTTTTTCAACCTAAATTACTATGTAACTATATGTAACTATGTAACCACGAGGAAGGAAGCACAGGAAAACTTAGTCTCTAAGGGAGACTGTGATAGCACGTATAATGGAGGTTAATGGAAGCTGGGTTGTCCTACTGTGTCTCGCCTCTCTCTGCCTCTTCAACCTCGGCCAGTTACAGCTGTGTGTTCTGGGGACTGGGATACGATACCTCAATCGATCTTGTCGAAGGCGCAAATCCACTGGCGAACTCGGGATGGTCAAAGACGACAGCGTTGAGTTGGACTTTCCTGGTTTGACAGAGTCGAATGGCCACTCAGTCACCAGATTCTGCTGCCAGTCGAATGGTTCACCCTCCATGGTGTCAACTAAGCTAGGAGGCAAAGTCGAAGTTCCAGATCCCGGTTTCCGCTGCTGAGTCGAGTGAATTTAGCTCAGAGTATCCCGCCCTTAGATGGGAGTCATAGATTACTATTTAAACCACCCAAATAAAGAGACACGCTCTTCTGGAGTACAAGTAGTAACACACTTTATTGCAAAACCTCACGCTCTTTTATACACAACCAAGAACAATAAAACAATACAACAATAAACATTAGAACAAAAGGCACCAGTGATCAAATTAACTTGGCATAGAAGGCTCCACTCCTGTCCAATGGGAGTTGGAGCGACAAAAGTCAACTGCAATCCGACTGGTCTATTAGTACAACCAATTGGTGAAAAGTTCTTGGGCGTCGACAAAGTTCAATTCCTCAAGTGACCATTCCTGATGTCACTTGAGTCGACAGCCAATCCCATGACAGCCTACTGAGTCCATTCGACGGAATGGAAGTCGTATGACTTAGGGTCGATCCTAATGCCTGAGGTCGGCTAAATGTTGGCGAACCCAAAAGCCTACTGCTTAAAGTCGAAAATACAGTCTTTTGTTGACTACCACATTTTCACAGTCACTTTACCACCGATCCCACATAAATCTTGATGTAAGAAAAAAAATTCAGTGTATTTGACACTTAGACTTCAGTGTTGATGTGGATTTCAAGCACTGGATAGGTGAAGATTAAAAAAAAATGCATTGATTAATGTACGGCAATACCCACTATGCATAGGTTTCTCTGGGTTTGGGGGAGGTACTGGCCCCAGTTGGGAACATGTGCGTTTCCATTTACAGACATGCCATTTTTACAGCTGGTTCCTTGTCTCATTTGTGGCTGTTTGGCAATGTTGTAATGAACTTTACCCCCAAAATATATGTTTTAGAAGAGTAGACAACACTGGCTTTCATTCTGTTTGCATTTTGACAATTTTTAGCTGCCACTCTATTGCAAATCCCTCCCAAAACCTGCAGTAACGAAGCAAAACACCATTTTTTTCCACACCTGTATCTCAGTGTTGCTATGGATTTCAATCAGAGGATATTTGGAGACTTTTTTAAATGCATCACATTGTTCAGCTGCATCGACTGAGTACGGCAATGCCCTATATGCATAGTTTTTTCCGGTTTGGTGGAACTACTGGGCCCAGTTGGGAACAAGCATGTTTCCATTTTCAGATATGGGAAAAAAACTCCGGGTGCATTGCTTCCCATTACATTTTGATAGTGTTCGATCTAAGGAAGGATATGTTTTGAAATAAAAAAAAAATATTTCAGGGGGAAAACATGTCCAAATAAAATAACTTTTACAGCTTTTCTGCATTGTGCCCACATGGTATTGCTTGAAGCATCACCCATGCAGTGGCCAGGTTTGGAAGGGCATTCAGGATATTAAGTGATTTGTGCCTGTCTGTATTCCCTTGCTGTAGCAAACCCTGCAGTACTTCTGTGGGGTTTTCTTTTGGGGGGATTTAAAAAAAAAAAAAAAAAAAAAAAAAAGTGTACTGCCCTGGGTCTTGGTGGAATGATTTCTGGTTCCACTTGAAACCTAAATAGGGAAATGAGAGGGAGCTGAAACTGCAAAAAAAACTGCATTTTGGAGTGGCCAATTTGAAAAGTAAAAAAGAATTGTAAACCACAGTTTGCATCATATAAATGACAACCTTTTTGTACTAAGCTCTACACTTTCTCATAGTGAGGTGTTTGTTATAGTCTCTGACGCAGACTGGCTTTCTCAGTACCTCTCTTCTGCCACGAACAGAGACTGCCACAGTTATGTCCTCGTGCATGGTGGTCAGCATGTAGACTTCTTTTTTGTCCTTAAACTTTACTGCCAGCAGTTCCTGTTGGCACAAAGCTGAGGACCTCCCCTTTTTTTGTTTTGAAAACCCAAGTATACCCTGAAACTACCTAACCCAACCCAACTACCTATCTAAATTAGCTTAATAATTCTAATAATATATAAAAAATAATTTTTAAATAAAGTACCTTTTTTTTGTTCTATGCTACTCCCAAACCTAAATCTACCCCTAAACCTTACCCTAATGCACGTATTCCCTAAACCTAGCTAACCAACCCAACTACCTAGCTGAACTACCTATATAACCTAAAATACCCTAAAAAAAAAAAAAACTATTAAAGTGATCAGTATAGGGGAAATGAATTGATCACTGCAACATGTGATCAAAGGGGGTTAAAAAATGTTTTTTCTTTAAACTATTAAATGCTGTAACGGGAGCTGGAACAGATCAGCAAGCTGCAATAAGCTGTCCTCTGCGTCTCTTATCCTCATATGTGTATGTGAAGGAGGGAGACAGAGAGAAGTGACAGGGACAGTGTTTGTAAACACTGTCCCTGTCATTCTGCTTTTACAATATGTGATCCAATAATCTACTGAATCATGTGTTGCAACAAACTATCTACTGGCTGAAACGAAGTGCTCCGGTATTGGAGAACTTGGCAACATCCAGCCCGCTGCTCTCCCATTGTGTTATGCTGAGGCAATGAGTGTTAGCCAATGACATGCCAATACTGCCATGGGACCCAGTGGCAAATCCACCCATGACTGTCCTGACACATCATTGGTTCTTAAGGGGTTAAACCTTGTTGGCTCTTGTTTTGGTGTGCTGTGCTAGTTCAGTATCCAGTGACACCTAAGGTGATTCGAGTCCAGATTGGTCCTAAGGAACTCTGGTATCATGGGGACATGTGGGCGGTCTTTTCTTCTTGCCCTCCCCAGAATCTTGGGATTCTTTGGTATATATCCCCTTGATAGTAGCTGTTCCATATTGGACATAAGAGAAAATAGGAATTTTTGTTTCTCCTCAGTGGTGTAATTGAATCTGTTGCAAATTGCCCCTTTAGCTTATGGAATCTGGCCAATAATTATTTAATTGAATTTGCAAGGGCCTGTATAACCATGTCAGATGGCCACAGGGCCTCCGTTACATGGTCACATCTTGTACTCTTATACATACTTCCTAACATTGTTTTACTTTTTACTTTAAAATTATTTTTCTGCTCAACCCACTCAGACTGTACGTGAGGAAGAAAAAGAAATCTATAGACAACTGCTTCAAGTGGTGACAGGAAAAACGTTTTTATCCACAAAGTCCACATCTATTCTCCCTCCTCAAGTGTAAGTCACCTTCACATAAATATATGTAAATAACGTATTTGTTTTGCAAATTTTTAATTGAAATATAACTTTTGTGAAGAAACTTGTGTGGATCTGCAATTTCTTTATGTAAAGGAGAATTATAGGAGAGTTAGATTTTGTGCAATAAAAAATATATTTCTTTCACAGACAACATGGGTTCTGCTCTTGAGTAGAACCTAAAAGTTAAAGGAGCAGTAAATGTATTTTATGAAAACCTATATCTTATAGAGCTTTTTCCTGCTGAGTAAAACAAGGGCAAACCTATTGCTGTTAGTTGTTTTATTCAAAACTAGTTTTAAAGCCCGTATACATGGGCCACAGTGCCACCCAGCATCCTCGGCTGGTGGCCGGAGCCTCTCGTCACTGGCGGCGCTGCAATCATGCGCAGTACAGAGTGCCCAAACGCGCTGCGGCTGATACGGAGCAGGGTGCTCCGAATTCAGACCAATCGGTCCCAGGAAGGTGCACAGAGAGGACTCTGGTCTGAATTCGGAGCGTCCTGCTCCGTATCAGCCGTGGTGTGTTCGGGCAGTCTGTACTGAGCATGAATACACCATGCACAGCAGTCTCTACTGCGCATGACTGCTTCTGACAAACATCCTAGCAAATTATAATATAGGATGTATAACTGTTCTAATAAACAGGAAGTGAATTTATCCTGTGTTTACTTCATGGAAATCCTAACTGACAGGAAGTGATTCGGCAGTTTCTGTCACATTCTGTGGAAAACTGTGTCACTGACTTTCCTATCCATTGGAATGTAACAGAATAGCTAATTGGAATTTAAACTTTAATAACTCTGGGAAAATGCATTTCTCACTAGTGGGAGTACCTGTATTTTATACAATGGGAAAAGCCCTATAATATACATAAAAATAGTTTACTGCTACTTTAATTTTGTATAAAACACTGATCCTATGTTTGTAAACACAAAGCAGCTACATGTGCCCTGTAGTGGTGGCCATTGTTATTTTGCAGCTGGATCAACACTCAGCTAGCAGGCTTGTGCACCATTGAGGTTATATATAATGTCATAAGTATCCCACTGACTGAATAGGTTGTGTGAGCAACCACAATTGAAACATAACGCTGTACTCTGTTAGGCAGCCTGGTAGAAGTGCTGCGCAAATGCAAATGTAACCCCCAAAGCACCTTTTAATACTATACAGGGACAGCACACTTATTTTTTCTTTGTTCCCCATGTTACATTTACTGGACTCTGCTGCTGGTTTATGTTCGTTTTGTACTATGGCCTCTATTCAGCTACTCCCGGGTCCTCCTTTTTTTTTTTTTTTTTTTTTCCTCTTGGACATATGGTGTGCAGCCCTTATTCCACCTATGGATAAATAGCCTTCTATTAAAGGGTTAGTAATGTCTATATATTAAAAAACTAGCAATGTGGGACGGCGTTGCCTATCATATTATTTACACAGAGAGACATTGTGTGAAACAGAAATATGCAGTGTTACAGACACGCACTTAAAGAGACGGAGCGTGTCACGCACTGTGAAACGCATACCTACAGAGAGAGACACACATACATGGACGTATGACACACATGTAGACAGTGTGTAACAGATGCAGTGGTGATGTAGATGTGCTGATAAGGTTTGTAAAAAATGTTTTAATTGCAGCTCTTCAGCTTGATGAATAAGGCCCTGTATCCTTACAGTTGAAGTGAGTGTGCTGTGTTACTTGGTGAATAAGGTCCTGTATCCTTACAGTTGTAGTGAGTGTGCTGTGTTACTTGATGAATAAGGCCCTGTATCCTTACAGCTGAAGTGAGTGTGCTGTGTTACTTGATGAATGAGGTCCTGTATCCTTACAGTTGTAGTGAGTGTGCTGTGTTACTTGATGAATAAGGCCCTGTATCCTTACAGTTGAAGTGAGTGTGCTGTGTTATTTGGTGAATAAGACCCTGTATCCTTACAGTTGAAGTGAGTGTGCTGTGTTACTTGATGAATAAGGCCCTGTATCCTTACAGTTGAAGTGAGTGTGCTGTGTTACTTGGTGAATAAGGCCCTGTATCCTTACAGTTGAAGTCAGTGTGCTGTGTTACTTGAGGGGTAAAACTTGATACACAAACCTGTGGCAGTCAGTGGGTTAAGTGTGAATCTGATGGCTGTCTGTCCTGTGTTTTGCATGGCAAATGAAGACAGTGAAGAAGTAATTCAGCAACAAGGGCCTATTTTAACCCTTTGAGTGCCATTTTGTTCCCCTGGTGCTGTAGCACCCTTCAGTAGCTGTAGTACAGGTCCTGCTGAGGCCACTGGGAGTCAGGGTGAGTAACTGTGTGTCAGCCATATTTCTTTCTGGCTTTGTGTGTGTGGTGCTGTGTGAGTGGGACATGTGTGTGTAATACCTGGGAACTTTTACTTGTGGAGTCCCTCATGTGGTGCTGATGTGGAGAGAGCAATGGGGCAATTTGGGTTTAAAGTGGGCGGGGCTTAATCACGAGTAGGGGGCGGGGCTTAAGAGAAATGTGGAAAAGTGTTAGTAATAGGCTGGGGAAGGAGTAAAAGTGGGAGAGAAATGCAAGTTTACAGTGTGAGGGGTTTGAACACACTCCCTGAGGGGTAAAGCTTGATGCACAATCCTGTGGCAGTCAGTGGGTTAAGTGTGAATCTGATGGCTGTCTGTCCTGTGTCTTCCATGGCAAATGATGACAGTGAAGAAATAATTGAGCAATGAGGACCTACCTTAACCCTTTGAGTGCCATTTTGTTCCTCAGTGGCTGTAGTACAGGTCCTGCTGAGGCCACTGGGAGTCAGGGTGAGTGACTGTGTGTCAGCCATATTTCTTTCTGGCTTTTGTGTGTGTGAGTGGGGCATGTGTGTGAGTTTGGTGCTGTGTTAGTGGGGCATGTGTGTGTTTGTCTGTGGTATAGGAGCAAGTGGCGGCCATATTGTTTTTTTCTGACTTTGATAGTGGTGGGCGGGCTGCATAGTGGGGGTGGGCCAACTCCCTTCAGCCACTGCAATTGGTGTGAAAATCACACCCCCATTGAATCACCCAATGGGAACAGTAACCCCTCCTTATTGCCACCCCTGGGTGTGTGTGTCTCCTGAGGAGACATAAATTATGCAATGAGCCTTTCTCATATATATGTGTATGTATATATATATATATATATATATATATATATATATATATATATATATAATATATATATGTCATATTGCAGCTATTGGAAAAATAAACTAAATGACTCCAGTCCCATCTCTCAAACCTTTATGGTTTGAGAGATATAGAAAGCTAAAGTTTCACTGATGTCAGCTGTAAAGCTGGCAGCTGGAGATTTGAGTTGGCCGAGGCAGCTCTTCAGTACTGCCGAAGTAGCGCAATGTAAAAATAAATACTTAATCGGAAAGGTCTACAAAGTGTACCTGGTTTGTAGGTGCATTTTGTAGACCGTTACAATTAAGTATTTATTTTTACAATGTGCTGTTTCGGCTCTGCTGAAGAGCCGCCTGCTTATCCCGGGACCAGGATATCTTGCCGTCAGGGAAAGCGGAGCAAAGGGGGAACTTTAGCCTTCTGTAATCTCTCAAACCATAAAGGTTTGAGAGATGGGACTGGGGTCGATTTAGTTATTTTTCTAATAGCAGCAATGACTTTTCCTTTTATAATTTTTTTTATTGACTGATTCAGAAAGATACATATCCATATCAAAGGATTACATAGAAATCTTCAAATCTTAAGTAAAACAAATAGGATATCAGAAGGCAAATAACAAGGTCAATCAGATCTCCATGCAGTACTTGCAACATAATCCAAACAAGACTTATTACACTGCAGTCAAGTCAAGAAACACATATTTAGCTTTGCAAGATAGAAGCCATCAATAAGATGGCACAGTTGCAAGTGGGCAATTAAAGAATAGTGTATTCTAATAGCAGTAGGGCCTCTTGACTAGAAACACCATGCATTTCTAAGAACATAATGATAAGACAGTATCAAAGAAAAAGAAAAAAAGGAGATTAGAAGAAGGCAGGTAGGACAGGAGAAGAACCAAAGAGAAAGTAGAAAGCATGGAAAGTAAAGAACAAATAGAAAGAAAAAGGTAGGAAGGAGAAAGGGAGTCTGGGGGGGGATCTCGCTCCAGCCAGCGTTTGGGATTTAGGGATAGAGTCCCATTACCCGAGGCAAGTATAGCCTCAAATTGCATTTACTGTACCAGAGGGAGAAGAAAAGGACCAAGAGGACCTGTCCCAAAACTCCCACACCGCTCTGTAGTCCCTGGCTCTACCCAGCGAGTATGCATGGAGTCTCTCCATGTCCCTGAGATGGTTAACCTTCCCCCTCCACAGGTCCAGGCAGGGGGCCGTCTCAACCCTCCAGGACGAGGCGATGGTCATCCGAGCTGCTGTCAGCATAAAGTGAAGGGAAGTTTTGCGCGGGGAATGAGGCACGTAGGGAAAAAAGGAAGAGAAGAGGGTCACCAGGAACCGGGAAACCCAGCACTTCACTTAAAGCACAATCAATCTTGGACCAATAAGCTACAATCAGTGGACAAGTCCACCAAATATGCGTCATTGTGCCTCCCGTCTCTCCACACCTCCAGCACTCATCCCGCACTCCACAATTCATCTTTGAAAGCCGAGAGGGCATCAGGTACCACCTAGTAACTAGTTTGTAAAACCCTTCCTGGGAAGGAACATCTCTCGGAAGATGATGCGCTATGCCTAAGATGTTCCGCCACACGTCCCAATTTTCTAACATAGGGATCTGCAGTTCCCTACTCCAAGCAATAGCAAAACCTGGAAGGTCTGGGGTGTTACCATCTCCCAGAAGTTTGTATACCTTGGAGAGGAATCCGGGCCGGCCTATATCGGTGACTAGAAATTGTTCCATAGGTGTCAGGGGTCTCCCCAAAGGTCCATGACGTAAGAAACGTTGAATATAGTATTGTATTTGTAAGTATCTCCACCATTCCGACCCCGGGATTCCCATCGTCTACACCAGATCATGGAACGAAATAGGCTTCCCCCCAGCAACCAACATGGTGACTTGACCCAATCCCTGGGTCTCCCAACACTTGAATGCCCCCGTTTCCATGCCTGGGGGAAAGTCTGGGTTGCCCCGCAGAGCTAGGAGCGGCGAAGGATAAGTTGTCCAGCCTCTACGATATCCTTTCCTCCAAAGACGCAGGACTGGTCCCAAGATAGGACAATTCAACAAGGCACTAGGGATCTTGGCTCTCGGTACAAAAAGCAGTTGCCCTGGGTCAAGGTGTGGGCACGTCAGAAGTGAGATATGTAACCAGTCAATCTGCTCAGTACCACGCATCAAGTACACTAGATTGGTAAGTACGCAGGCCTCATGGTATCGTTCGAAGTCTGGAAGCGCCAGACTTCCCTCCCTCCGAGGGGCCATCAGTAATTTTCGTCCACATCGAGGAGTCGTTTTTCGCCAAACAAACTTGGAAAGTAGTGAGTGAAGAGAGAGGAGGAGGACTTGGGGAGACAGATCGGCAAAGTCTGGAACAAGTATAAGACACGTGGCAGAATGATCATCTTTATCACGTTTATACATCCAAACCAAGATATGTGTAAATCTTTCCAGGACTGTAAGGTGTCTGATATAGACTTCAGTAGGGGAACATAATTAAGAGCGTATAAAGATGGAATAGAGGACGAAACTCGCACCCCCAGGTAAGTGATATGCAACGAAGACCATGCAAATTGAAATTCCGATTGCAAGGTACTGCAGAGCTTGGGATCTAGACATACGTTCAGGATTTCAGATTTGGAAGAGTTAATACGCGAGTTGGAGAGAAAACCGTATTCGTCCACCAGGGACATCACAGCCCTCAGAGAAACAACAGGATCTGTCAAGGTTAGCAAAATGTCATCCGCTAATCCCGAGACCGTGAAGTCTCTATCAAGACCTGACACTCCCTTGATATCCGGGTGTAATCTAATCGCATTCAATAGAGGTTCCAGAACTAGCAAATATAGCAAGGGTGACAAAGGACATCCCTGCTGCGTGCCGTTTGAAATAGGAAAGGGAGTGGAGAGTATCCCATTCACCTTAACTCTAGCAGTAGGGCCCGTAATATAACTCCCGGATCCAATTAAAAAATCTAGGACCCATCCCTATAGATTCAAGTACTCCGAATAGAAACCCCCAATGAACCCTATCGAAGGCTTTCTCGGAGTCTAAGGAGAGTAATATTGTTGGGACCATAGAGATCGATACACGGTGAAAGATTGAAACCATGCGAGTTGTGTTGTCTTTCGCTTGGCGGCCAGACACAAAGCCAACTTGATCCGAATGGATCAAAGTAGTCATATATTCTTTAAGCCTTAACGCCAGAAGCCTAGCATACAACTTAAGGTCTACATTTAACAAAGAAATTGGTCTATAGTTAGCACAGCTCTCAGGATCTTTTCCCTTTTTATGGATCACCGTAATGTGAGCCTCAAGAGCCTGGGGTGGGAAAACAGTAGAGGCAGAGATCGAATTGAAAGCAATTGTCATCCATTGAGAAACAAAACGTTCTCACGTGTCCTAATAGCTAGCTGGTAATCCATCGGGGCCAGGACTCTTCCCCGATGATAATTGGCGGATCGCTATACGAATTTCATCATCCGTGAACACACGGTCTAAAGATGAGATCTCTGTCTCTGATAATTTTGTTTTAACAAAGCGCTGCAGAAAGGATCGCAAAAGCTCCTCCCGCCTGCCCCCTGAGAGATCTACGGGAGAGACAGGTAGGTTATACAGAGAGGCATAGAAAGTCCTGAAAGAATTTGCTATTTGGTCGCTTCGAACAGTGGAGATCCCCTGGGGATCTCTGATTCTCCGGACCGTACACGCTCTGAACTGCTTCCTCACCACTCTCGCCAACAGTTTCCCTGACTTATTGCCCTGTAAGTAAGCCTGAAATTTATGCCACATGTAGGATTTATGTATGGAAGATTTAAGAAGAGCAGAGACTTCCTGTCGCAAGCGGAGAACTTCTTTACCTACTCCCGGATCCAGGGAAGACTTATGGACACGTTCCAAGTCTGACAGACGGGCCAGTAAGGTCTGCAGCTCCCTAGCCCTTCCCGTCTCCTGAGAGCCCCCATCTTAATAAACTCTCCTCGAATAACAGCCTTGTGTGCTTCCCACCAAATCGGCGGGGCAACCTCGTCAGTAGCGTTTTCCCGAAAATAGTTCCGCAGAGCACACTCTGTCTTGTCTCTCCCAGCAGCGTCAGACAGGAGTAACTCATTGAGTCTCCACATGGAGATACCTTTCTTGCTATCTGGGAGAGTCAAGTCTATGAACACTGGACTGTGATCAGACCAAGTAATGTCTCCAATCCTCGGGTTACGTAAGAAACCCAGTGAGTACTGATCACTTTAGAAAAGATCGGTCCTGGAGTATTTATTATGTGCATGGGAGAAAAAAGTGAAATCAAGACGCCAAACATCAAGAAGGTGATGACTGTGAAGAGTAGCATTAAAGGACGCAACAACTGATTTCTTGAAAGAAGAATGGGGAGGGTTACAGTCCATGGAGGGGTCCAATGGGAAGTTCAACTCCCCACCAAAGAGCAAAATGCCTTCGTGAAAGGCATCTAGCTGGACAAGGAGGTCTGACAGGAAACTACCCTGCTTCTTATTAGGGAAGTAAGCGTTGACCAGAGTGATTTTGGTGTCCCAAAGGACACCCTTGACCATCACGAATCGTCCCGAGGGATCACAAACACTATCTATGGCAGTCCAGGGCACAGAGCGGTGGAGGAAGATCGAGGCACCCCTAGACTTAGACTCCGAAGTGGAGTGCCACTGAAACGGGTAATGGTGGGAGCCAAAAGAAGGATGAGTGCCCCTGCGAAAGTGTGTCTCCTGGAGGAACAGAATATGGACCTCCCTCTTAATCATCTCCCTCAGTAACATGCTCCTCTTCTCAGGGACATTCAATCCATGCGCATTAAGAGAACAGCACTTCAGCGACAGAGACTCAGCCATAGTTCAAATCAGGGAACTAGTGCGAAAGGCAAAAGCAAGAGTCCCCCCAGACACTGTGACACATAACAAGGGGAATAGGGAAATGAGAGGACAAATTAGAGAGGTTTGAACAAAGGAGTTAGGGGGATAAGAAGATTCAAAAGTTTGGGAGAGACAAAATGAAGGAGGAGAAGAAGAGAAGGAAGAAAAACACAGAATCAGAAGTGTCTCCCAACAGGCACAGGGGGAGGTACCCCATGGGAGAGACAAGCGTACCAAAAAGCACACATAGGAGTAACATTGTAATAAGGCTAAGCCAAGTCGACCTAACCTGGGAACACATCAATACGATCAAAAACATAAACAATTTTAGTAAAAAGAAAATGAATTCTAACATTCTCCTCTGAGAACAGGTACCCACCAGAGCTCACCAACATCATCAGCTCCGGTGGAGAGGCATGAGTAGCATGCATAGCCCCCATATCTCAGGTCATGCGCGGCTCCCAAATCGAGGCCCCAACCAGAGAAACCAGTGGAGCCGTGACTCGAAGGCCCACACAACCTACTCACAACAGAAACAATCCCGGCATAGAGAATAAAGCCAAACACAGCCCACCCCATACACAGTCTACGGATGATCGGCCATGTGCACCCAAACGCACAAAGCCCCCACCCCCCACCGGACCTCCCCCATAATGTGAGGGGAAGAGCCCGGAGCGGCAGCCCCGCACGCCCAGCCCACAGGCCGCCCCCATCAAGAACACTAGGCGATACCGATCCTGGAAATAGCCCCATAAGGTCTCGAATGCCCCAGAAACAGTCCCCCAACACCCAGCAGCGCAGCCCACCCAGATGCGTGGCCGCAGCCACCCCCACAAGACAAAAAGCTAGCCCAGATAGTATAGCTAAGGAGGCAAACCGTGGCCGCACACCCGGGCCAGGCCAGCCAGCACTGAGTCGCCCAACCAACAGAGCCCCCCAACCTAATCTACGCGTTAGCGTGAGGCCCCCCCCCGTTCGGCAGACAAAAATTACCACCGCCCGAAGGGGCCCACTCCAATGCGCACCACTACCCCAACACCACCCCCACATTACCAGCGGTTAGTAAGGCCTAACAATAAGGTGCAATAAAACAGGAGGTGTACGGTGGACAATTTCAACCCCTCTGATACATTCACATTGTCACCCTCAGATGCTGCAGAACATCTCTCTCAAATGTCCCCATGATCACCCGAGTCAGCACTAGCTGCAGGGTGTTTCATTCCACAGGCCAAGTAAGTCTCCGCGAGGGGCCCAGAAATGTGCAACTGTTGGGGCTAATAGTGTGCCCAGGCACACCAGGGGACCGCTAGGCAGGGTTAAGTCCCAAGGGCATGGTAGGGATAAAAAAGGCAGGGAAGGAATCACTCCAGTTCGGTGTGAGGGAAGTCATACATCACCCGCTATAAATGTCAAGCCGGGGAGCTCGGGCCATCTCCCATCGAGCCCCGGTCTGGGGTGCACCGCAAGGCCTCTCGTCGGGATGCAGTCCCAGAGGACGGGCCGGCCTCATCGGCCCAAGAATCCTGCGGGGAATCAGACATGGGCGGAATCTGTAGAGCAATGCAGAACGTGTCAGCCTCCTCCAGCTTTCTGATGTAAGCAGTTGTCTCTCCCTTTTGCGTTTGCAAACTGAAGGGGAACCCCCAATGGTATTTCACTTGATGCCGAACCAGATGGTTGGTCAGGGGTTTAAATGCTCGCCTCTGCTGGAGAGAGTAGGGCGATAAATCGTAGTAAATTTGAAATTCCGATCCTTCATAGACCAGGGGCTCCATTTCTCTACTTCTCCTGAGGATCTGTTCATTCTCTCTGAAATAGTGGAAACAGCAGATTACATCTCTGGGCCACTGGTTCAGGCCTGCACGTTATCCAAGCGCTCTGTGAGCTCTGTCCAGGTGAATGTCGGACGTATCTGGCTTGTTCAAAATCTTTCTAAAAATGGTTTGCAGAGCCTGCTGAAGCTGCTTAGGCGGGATGGACTCGAGCAAGTTCTTCAAGTGTAAATTACACCGGCGCCCTCTGTTATCTAAGTCGTCCAACCTATATGTAGGCTGGTGATTGTATCTTGCTGTTCCGAAACACATTGTTCCAGTGCCAAGAGCTGATCTTTATAGTTAGTGTGTTCGGTTTCTAGAGACTGCACACGGTGGCCCAGTTGAGAGACATCCGACTTGAGCTCCTTCATGTCTCTGTGAAATGAGGCCTTCATATTGTTAAAGTTCTTTCATTTCAGCCTTTGTTGGCCAAGCCGACATATCTGGGTCCACAGTCTGCGACGCCATGTGCGTCAGAGCTGCAGAGGTAGAAATCTCTTGAGTAATGGGTTTGAGGGAGTCAGAGAGACCGACGTCAGCTCGCGCGGTAGCACCACGTGGGGAAGGCCTCCTGCTCGGGGAGGCGGCGGGTAGTTTCTTACAAGGTCTAGACGATTATCTCTGGGCCTTGGGAGCAGACCCGCACTGCATGTGTGGCAGAGGGCTCCCAAAGGAGAGCAGAGATCTCCTCCAAAATTGTTGGCTGAGTTAGAAGCTAAGGGTTCCCAGGTTGTGCCGCGGAGCTAAACTAAAACATGTCCATCTTGGACAGACGCTAGCTCCACCCCCCCAGCAATGACATTTTTTAATAGATCGACAATACTAACCCTTTAAAGAGGTCCCTGCAATATACCTGGATCATCCTCTCACCTCCCTATTTGTTCTGAAAGATGAGATATTTGTGTGCTAGTGATTTCCAGGAGATTTTCTCTTCCTGCTGCCTTATAGCAGTGGGCTGGTTCCCCAAAAGCAACCTCTTTGATTTCTCTTCTTCTCTTGAAGGTGCTGTGGAATTTCAGGGTTGTGCAGATCAGTGCCGGGGTTCTCCTTATGGTGAGTTTTGCAGGCTTCTGGTGCAGCTCTACATTATGCCATTGCTGTTGCTTGTGGGGCTTGGACCATGACAGTCCAAGGTTGTCCATGCAGAGGCTAATGAGTATCTTTCTTCAGTGGTCTGTAGTTCTGCTGGGCTTACTGGGAAGACCTGTTGCTGTGAGTTGTACTTTTTGGCTAAAAGTTGGCCAGCAGACCAGTCGTCTGACTAGTGGGCAGGCAGCAGTTTGACCCAGAATTGAAGTCTGTTATACCTTGCAGCTGAGGGAAGAGAACACTATTTTCTCAGGTTACCCCCCAGCACCCCCTTTTCTTCATGGCAGATATGTGGTTTTCAAGACGCCTGCCCAGAAGCCCTCAGCTGACAAGTCTAACCCTGCCTTATTCACAAGAGTCTGGTCCACCTCATGATATGTGACCATTTTCTGTGTGGATTTTGAGGGTGATCATGGAAGGGTATCGTATATTTCAAATCCAGTCTTCATTTTTCTTTCAAGTATAGTGTCCCTCACAATTTGTGAGGGACTGCCTGTTTTTAGACAGTTTTTTTTTTTTTCTTTTCTTAGATGTGCATTTGTACCTGCTCACAGGCAAGACTTTATGGTATTCTGTTGCTACCTTCTTCATAGTTCCCATGACAGATGACGGATGTTGTCCTATTCTAGACTTAACATCTCAACTGCTTTGTTGTTGCAGCCCAGTTTTAGAGGGTATATTTCTTCTGTCATCACTTTTATGTGGCCAGGGGAGTTTGTAGCCTCCCTGACCTTAAAGGACACACATCTGCCTATTCCTATCTATGCGGCTTCTGAGAGACTTCCAGGCTGTCTTTTCCAGTTCAGTTCCTTGGGGTTTTCTTTGTATCTGTTCCTTGGGGATTTCTTATATAGGGTTTGGGAGTCCTCTTGGCAGCCTTGGCTACTTTTATTTATTCTCTGTGGGTTTCTCATACTCCTTGTCTAGGTGACCTTCAGAAACCCTCTGTTTCATCCCAAGTCCTTCTCTTTCTCTGCATAAGCTTCAACAATCTGCCAGAAGATCAGATTCTATCTTTGTCCAGGTTTACTTTGCCCGTCTGCAATGGCGTGAGTGTATTTGATGTTAGGGTTTCTGGTCTCTGCCTTGGAGGCAGTACCCCTTTGCTCCTTTACATACTTTTGAACTGCACACAGCATTGAGATGTCATGCCTCTCTATATGTAGGATCTTTGTTGGGAGGATTTAGATGTCCCATCTGTTAACTTGGACAGCCATGGGTTATTCTGAATTTGGTGATTGTCACTGCAGTTGCCAGCCTAACAGAAGGGCCTTTGAACTGAGAGTGGGAGTCTTCTGCCCATCAGCTTGCACCAGGAGATTTGTCTCACTCTGCTATACTACAGTCCCTTTAGAGGTTGCCAGCATGGATTCGGTTAAGTCTGCAGTAGTGGCCTTTTTCAACTGCCAAGGAAGGACCAGGAGAGCAGCCACATGTTCAGAAGGTCATTTAATTCTTTTGTCGGTGGAAGATCAAATGCCACCTTTCACTATTCATGTTCCAGGAGTCATCAGTGTACTGGTGGACATTCTCCTCTATCAGTAGCTAGATTCTGGGAATTGGGAACTCTACTTGCTGGTGTTTGACTCCATAATAAGTATGTGAGGTTTTCCATATATTGTTTCTCAGTCTATTTGCAAAGTTTCTGTCTGCGCCAAGCACTTACCTACCGGCCGCTGATGCCGGGCTCTCTGTACACAACCTGGCTGACAAGTTCTCTTCCTCGCGGATCTCTCAGCAGGTCCTTCCTTCTGGGCAGCTCAGGAGCGGGAGCGCGTCACGTCACTGCTCTTAAAGGCATAATGCCTATTGTGTGCTCCACCATCCTTGCTCTTTTGGGGTATATCTAGATGACCTGGACACCACTTCAGTTGCCCTCACATGGTGTTCCAGTGCAGTCTAGTTTGTTTGGTTTCTGTGTATGATCCTTGGCCTGTCATTCCAGTATTCCTGGTGTCCGTTGTTGTGGTTTGTCTGACTACCCATTTGGTGTTTGACCTTCGCCTGGCTGACTACCCGCTCTGATACTGACCCCTGGCTTGGCTGACTATCCGCTTGGTATTGACCATCATCTCTGACAGACTAACCGCTCTGATACTGACCCCTGGCTTGTCTGATATATTCGCTTGATACTGACTGTAGGCCTGAGTCAGTCTGATCTACCTTGTTGCTTCCTGTTCTATAGGAAACCTTCCTGGGTCCCAGCCCCAGTTTCAGTGCTATTCAGTGGTTTACAGCTATTGAGACTATTCAGGGGCAGTATCCTCTTTCTTGTAGGAGCCGCTTGCTTCCTCTTGAGCTTCCTACTCAATTCCAGTATCCGTTGTGATTTTGCATTTATTATCTCTACTCCGTTAATAAAGGTGGTGTTTCAAAGTACTGTACTGACTCCTTGTTTTTCCTTGGTATCTGTGACAGTACGTAAGGGCCACTAGGAGTGGCCACTGTGGTGAACACGCCTGCTCGGAGCATCCTGGCTAGAATGGACATTCAGGAGCAACGTATTGATCAATTGTCCCTCGCTATGCAGACACTACTTAACCACATGGCTAATCGTGATCGTCCTAGTAGATACCCGGTGACCTCTGCCGATCCTGATCCGGTACCAGGTGCTATGGCTGCCTCCGAACCTACACTCACCAGGGGATTGTCAGGTTCCTCTCCGCTTCCCCAGCGTTACGAGGGTAACCCGGTACTCTGCCCCAGTTTCCTCAGTCAAGTGGGCATATACCTTAAGATGGCCGCTTATGCATTCCCTCATTTAAGCGGGTTTTCAATGTCCCAGCTTGCTTTGCCTCTGCTGTCTAAAACCTCATGACCATCCCCCAGGGGAACCGACGGTGGCTGATTATGTGATAGAGTTCAGTACATTGGCAGCAGAGGTAGGCTGTAATAATGAAGCACTGGTAGCTGCCTTCTCACAAGGGCTATGTGATGCCATTAAGGACGAGATCGCAGCCCGTGAGCTGCCTGATGATTTGGATGATCTAATCTCATTTACCATCCTGATCGACACCCGAATCAGGGAGAGACCCTCCTTTAAAGAATGTATGTGGAGGCCTCTGCCACGCCTGGCTCCGTCCTTTAATTACTCACCCATCCCTCCCATGCCTCTTAGTTCGGACATGGCTGGGGGGCTATGCAGTTAGGCGTTACCCGTATCTCCGTGAAGGAGAGGGCATTCCGCTGGTGGGAGTGACTTTGCCTATACTGCAGTAAGCCTGGACACCTGTTGCGCTCCTGCCCTGTCCTCCCAGGAAACGTTCGCCCCTAGAGTCACATCGATGACAAACTCTAGGTGGTGTCTCTCAGTCTCCAGTAATTCAGGATAAGCCTGCCCTTGAGATCATTTTGTCTTGTGCTGATTCCTTGGTGATAGCTTCGGCTTTGATTGATTCAGGGGCAGCGGGGTATTTCATTGATGCGGACTTTGCAGCCAAGCATACCATTCCCTACAGTACCGCGCCTCCCTGCTGGCGATTGAGGCAATTGATGGTAGGCCTCTACAACCTCCTCAGGTCACTCATGAGACCATTTCTATTTCCCTTTTGGTAGGGGCAATCCACCATGCGTCGCTCCAATTTCAGGTTATTCACTCTCTGCATCATGTGGTCATTCTTGGGTTCCCTTGGCTTCAGACGCATAACTCTAGGTTTGATTGGCGAACTTGTGACATCCTGTCTTGGTCTCCTCAATGTGCTGAGTTGTGTCTTCACCGTTCGATCAGAGTGTTGGGCATGGCTGCCGCCTCCTCCTCACCTGAGGAGTATCGCGCCTTCAAGTGATGTTTTTAACAAGGTGCAGGCCATTGCCTTACCTCCTCACAGGCCATACGATTGTGCTATTATATTGGTGCAGGGGGCTGTTCCCCCTAAGAGTCGTTTGTACTCTGTCTGTGGCAGAGATTAAGGCCATTGAGGATTATGTGGGAGACTCCCTTTCCAGAGGTATGCTTCGTAAATCCACATCCCGCGCCGGGGCAGGATTCTCTTTTGTCAAAAAGGAGGATGGGGTATTGCAGCCCTGCATTGATTTTCTTGAATTATGATCAAGAATGCGTACCCCATTCCTTTGACCAAGGAGTTATTTGACCGACTGAAGGGGTTCGTGTCTTTTCCAGGCTTGACCTCAGGACGGCTTATAACTTGGTGCGAATCAGAGAGGGCTATGAATGGAAGACAGCGTTTAACACGTGGAATGGGCATTACGAATATCTGATAATGCCTTTTGGACTTTACAGTGCTCCTGCTGTCTTCCAGGAGTTCATTAATGATGTGTTGCGTGATTTATTACAGAGTTGTGTGGTCGTATATTTGGGTGACCTTCTCATCCACTCCCTGAATCTGGAGCAACACCGCGTTGATGTTGCTAGGGTGTTACAACTCTTACGGGCCAATAACCTTTTTTAAAGCTGGAGAAATGTGAGTTCCATCAGTCCCAGGTGACCTTCCTAGGTTACGTGATCTCCTCTCCTGGTTGGTTATGGATCCTCTGAAGTGGTCTGTGGTACTCCAATGGCCTCTTCCAGTGGGCCTCAAGGCGATTCAGCAATTCTTGGGCTTTGCTAATTCTTATCGGAAATGTATTAATCAGTTCTCGACTATTGTCAAACCTCTTACTGATATAACACGTAAGGGTGCAAATACTTCCAAGTGGTCTCAGAGCGTGCTTCAAGCTTATGACACACTTAAATCTGCATTTGCCGCTGCTCCTATCATGAGACTCCCTTATCCGAAGCTGCCCTTCATGTTGGAGGTTGATGCGTCTGAGACGGGAGTAGGCGCCCTCCTGTCTCAGCGGTCATCTGCGGGTGAGCCTTTACTTCCTTGGGGGTTCTATTCCAGGAAACTATTGAAGGCTGAGACCCTGTATGAGATTGGTGACCGCAAATTATTAGCCATTGTTCTGGCTCTTTGTGAGTGGAGGCACTTACTCGAAGGGACTAGCGTGCTTACCCTCCTCCTCACTGACCACAAAAACCTAATCTACCTGTCTGAAGCCAAACGCCTGTCTCCACGGCAAGCCAGATTGGCTCTGTTATTATCCCGTTTTAACTATGTGGTTTCATATCTGCCGGGCACTAAGTACATTGGGGCTGACGCCCCTGTCTCACCAGTTTCTATGTCTAAGGAGGATACTACGCCAACACCTGTAATTCCTCCAGATTGTATATTGGCAACTATTAGCACTAGTGTCACTTCCCCCTTGGGGGCGGAGATTTTGGCTTCTCAAGGGATGGCTCCGACCAAAAAGCCTGATGGGGATGCTTTGTGCCTGAACCCTTACGGGCTAAACTACTTGAGACCTATCACTCATCCAAGACAGCAGGTCACATTGGGAGAGATCAGCTCGTTTGGTCTGTATCTCTACTCTCTTAGTGGCCCAGTATCAGATCTGATGTGTCTGCATTCGTGGCAGCCTGTCCTACTTGCGCCAAAACGAAGGCTCCACGACACCTTCCGGTGGGCCTGCTTCACCCTGGTCCTTTTGACTTCATGGTTGAGTTACCATTATATGACGTGTACACTGTCATTCTTATTGTGGATCACTTTTTCAAATTAGCTCACTTTGTACCTCTTAAGAAGATGCCTTCTGCTCATCAGTTGGCTATTATTTTCGCTGGAGAGGTCTTTCGACTCCATGGGGTTCCTAAGGTGAATGTGTCTGATCGAGGAAGCCAGTTTGTGTCACGCTTTTGGAGGGCTTTCTGTACGCAGATGGGCATTCAACTCTTTCTCCTCCGCCTACCACCCCCAGTCTAGAGATCGAATCCGTTCCTTCGCTGCTCTGTCTTAGACCATCATGATAATTGGGCAGCCCTGTTACCGTGGGAGGAGTTTGCCCAGAATTGTGCCATGAATTAATCGACTCAGAACTCCCCATTTCTGTGGTTTCCAGCTGTCGGTACTTCCTGAGTCATTTGAGGCACAGAATATTCCAGCTCTGGAGGAGAATTTAAGTGAACTCAGCTCCACATTGGTACGGGTCCAGAGAACCCTACAATGGTCCACACAACAGCAAAAGAGGCAGGCTGACCTTAGACGATTGCCAACACCAGTTTTTCAGGTGTGGGGAGAGAGCCTAGCTATCCAGACAAAATCTGAACCTCCAGGTACCTTGTAAGAAACTGAGTCCTCGGTTCGTTGGACCATTCAGGGTCCTTTGGAAAATCAATCCTGTCGCTTATGCCCAGGAACTCCCAGCCAATATGCATAGTCACAATGTGTTCCACGTATCCTTACTTAAACCTTTGATCTGCAACCGGTATACCTCCGCTCCAGTCCGTCCTGGTCCAGTTAGGGTTGCAGATCATGAGGAGTATGAAGTGCAAAGCATTTTAGATTCTCACAGAGTCTGAGGTCGCCTGCAATATTTTGTGCTTTGAAAAGGGTATGATCCTGAGGAGCGTTCCTGGGTCTCTTATAGAGACATGCATGCACCCGCTCTCATTCATAGATTTCATTCATGTTTTCCTTTGAAACCTTGGCCTCTTCCGCAGGGGAGAGCCTGTTAAGGGGGAGGTACTGTCAGCGCCGAGTGCGTACCTGCCAGGCGCGGGTGCCGGGGGCTCTGTACTCATCCTGGCTGGCAAGTTTTCTTCCTCACGGCTGTACCACGTCTCTCAGCAGGTCCTTCCTTCCGGGCAGCTCAGGAGCAGACACGCGTCACGAGGATTCCTCTAGTGACGTTGCCCACTCTGCTATTAAAGGCATAGTGCCTGTTGTGTTTTCTCCACTCTCCTTGCTCTTTTGGGGTATATCTAGATGACCTGGACACCACTTCAGTTGCCCTTATGTGGTGGTCCAGTGCAGTCTAATTAGTTTGGTGTCTGTGTATCATCCTTGGCCTGTCATTCCAGTATTCTCAGTTTCCAGTGTTATGGCTTGTCTGACTATCCACTGGGTATTTGACCTTTGTCTCCGGCAGACTACCTGCTCTGATCCTGACCCCTGGCTTGTCTCTGACTACCCGCTTGGTATTGACCATCGGCTCTGGCTGACTGACCCCTGGCTTGTCTGATCCATTAGCTTTGATACTGACTGCAGGCTTGAGTCAGTCTGATCTGCCTTGTTGCGTCCTGTTCCATAGGAAACTTCCTGGGTCCCAGCCCCAGTTTCAGTGCCACTGCACTTTTTTCAGCTATTGAGACTATTAAGGGGCAGTCTCCTATTTCTGGTAGGAGCCACTTGCTTCCTGTTAAGCTTCCTAATCCCTTCCAGTGTCAGTTGTGATTTTGCATTTATTATCTCTACTCAGTTAATAAAGGTGGTGTTTCAAAGTACTGTACTGACTCCTTGTTTTTCCTTGGAATCCGTGACAGTTTCCCAGTTTTCCTCATCTTTTTTGTTCCTTTTTGTGGATGTGATGGACTTTCTGTGGTTCCCCTGGTGTATGTGTTTGCCATTTCTTTTGAGTAGCATGGTTTTGAGGAAAGTCTGTGTAGAATGTGCCTCTGCCTGACTCATTCTATCCATAGCTGGGCCTTTTTTTGACTTCTATGCTTTCTGGCTCTCAAGCCAGTGTCATCCAAGGTGCACTGTTGAGTATGTTCTTTATTCTTCTAGTGGTGTGAAAACAAGGGGTTGCGGTTGACTTGGCCTTTCTTACGGATGGTCTTAAGCAAGGGCTTAGTCTGAGCTCAATTATAGTCCTGATTTCCTTTTGTGCAGAGAGTGGCTCATGCCTAACCAGTCTTTAAAGATTCCACTCCTCTGTGGGACTGGACTTTGTTTTTGAGAGCATTTCCAGAGGCGTTTTTATGATCCTAAGTTTCTCGCTTCAGTCTCTGAATCTTAAGACCGCTTTCCCATTTTGCATTTGTCTGTATTGGAGTGTGGCCAAACTATAGGCTTTGTTCTGTAATCCTCCGTTTCTAACCTTTTGTTCTGATATGGTGTTTTTCCCTTAGGTTGCTCCTTTAGTTTTTCATTATCCAGAATTTTTCAGGAGCTTAATCTCTTGGCAGCAGTTATGTGCTTATTTTTCTACGTCACTCTCACACGGCCTTTCTGAAATTTGGACTTGCTTCTTTTTCATTCCTAACGGCCCTTACTTTGGCCTAATTGCGTCTCAGTTGATTGTAGTTTCCTGGGTTAAGGCGTCCATTTGGCAGTACAATGCACTCAGGGACAAGTCCCCCTCCCTCCTCTCCAGAGCAGCTTCGGTGTTTGAAGAGCACTTGCGTAAGGCGGCTAATTGTTTAGTCTCTTCACATGTTTATTGAACACTTCCATGTTACTGTTCTGGCTTTGGCTGAATCCAGTTTTTGTCTTTCAGGCTTTGTGCCATTGTTTACATACTTCTTGTGTGCTTTGTTAGCTGCTTCTCTTTTGGTTGTGGTTGTTTGGTTTATGGATGTTGTACCTGTGTTTGTTTCCTTTTCTTTTCCTCCAGTAACTTGTGTGTGGATGAAAGCGAAAAGAGGATTTTTGTGTACTTACTGATAAATCCTTTATTCTTAGTCTGTGTGGAGCACAGGACTTCTGAAGATAAATGAGTAGTTTGAGTTCTGGATGGGGGGCCTTTGAGTTCTCTTTCCTGCATTGCTTCTGTGTTTTCTAGCTACGTATCCAAAGCGTGAGAAGCTCTAAGGACGAAACAGTATAATGGCCTGTTCTCCGGCTAGTCACTGCTCAGAAGCATCAAGTTTTAGTGCTCTAGCGCCATTACAGAGAAGAAATTTCAAAAATGACAGGCAAGTCTTCTATGCAGGGGAACACCAGCTAAACTCCCATGTACATTTCAGCCTTGTTGGGCCTCATCATTAAGGTGCAGCTGGTTTCCCTAGGTACTGAGAGCAAGGGGTCCACATCTGGATTACCCTTCACTCTTAGGGTGACCCCCTTAAGAGTATTCAAAATACATATCTAAAGCGTCAGATGCTGTCAGAACTGTACTGCCCTTATGGGTGGGGTTAATTTAATATATATGTGGACACTTCTCCTCTTTAATGGCACTAGACAGCTAAAATGTGATGATCTTGAGTGGTGACTAGCCTAGGAACAGGCAACATACATTACGTTTGTTCGTCATCAGAGCCTCTCACGTACTTCAGCTTGTTCTGATTTTTTTTATTTTTTTCTATCTTTGCTATTCCTTAACCCCTTCACGTCTGGTGATGTACCCGGACCGTCACGCTGATCTGGCACTTAAGGGCCAGTGATGGTCCTGGTACGTCACATACTTTACTCACCGCGCTCCTGCAGGAGCGTGGTGAGTAATACCGGGGACTGAAGTTGATCACTCCAAGACCAGAGTGATCTCTTTCAGTCCCTTGTTTGGCGTGCCAGCACACATAATCGGTTACGTGGGGCGGCACGCCGAAACTCCCAATCTGGTCCTTAAAGGACCACACACCCCGGGACCGCTGGTCCTTAAGGGGTTAAATCTGAGCATGATTGATGAAGATCATCCAGAGAGCCTTATAAAGTAAGTGGTTTGCCCACCTGGATGGAAGATACTTTATCCTCATGGTTCCTATATTTCACTTGGAGTAAGAGATTTATCAGTAAGTACCAAAATAAACTCCCTTCTAATGTTAAATGCAAAATAAAAAAAAGTAGTAATCCCTATTTTTTTTTTTTTATTTATTTTTTTTTTAATGGTTGATCGAGCAGACTTCGTTTTTTTTAGCTGCCTGGTCCATTTACTTGTTTTTAATTACCCTTTAACCTATGCATCCATACATGCTAAAGAGTCAATTGTTTTCTTTCAGGTCCAGGTGCTTGAGCTCAAGTAATAGTATTTCTGGACAACATGTTGCTTCAAGTCTGAGCTCTCTGGAGCCTTGTAATTTTGATGCAGAACCTTTATACCAGCAATCATTTAGTGATCAGCAGCCATCAAATCAAACTTCAGAACCACTAATAAGGATCAGCTCGGACTGCAATCTTGCCTGTGAAACTAGAGGTGCAAATATTCACCAGCCTTATCAAGATCATAGCTGTTCTGTTCAACAGCCACATCAAGGTATAGCGAATTGTTTTTGTATTGTTTCTTGTTTGAGGTACAACAACCTATTCCGTGTTTTGATCTAATTTACTTGACAGAGGGGTATGCAATCAGTTGTAAAGCAGTGCGTTGCATACCGCTCTTGCACTCAAAGGGTTAAGGGCCTTATGCACAAAAGAAAAGAGGAGCAATTCTGAAGCAAATTAACCAGCACCAAGAGGGTCAGTTGAAAGTCCCCTGATATAAACTGGACTTTTAACCCCTTGAATTGTTGGTCCCCAGTATTGACAAGCAGACTTAATTCTTACTAATATAGTTTTCTAGTTGCTCTGTCATGAAAAGTAGACATTACAGCCCTCCAGCAGTCACTGACCTACAACTCCCAGCTGTTGGCTACCAGTGGATGGGAATTGCCCAGGAATAGCTGGGGGACCTCTCATTGAGCATCCCTGTATTACATAATCTGAACTATGGATTATATCTTATAATTGTTGGGAAGACATGCACATCTTAATCACTTAACCCTTTCTGTGCCACATAGGTCTGCAACAGATTGTCATGCATTGCATAAACACAGGTTTGACTTGGCAGCATTTCAGAATATTTTTGGTTTTTCAAACACTTTTTTATGTCCTTTGTGGAACACCGGAACTATGTGGTAACATTCCTTCCTTCTGGAGTATAGAATAGTGAATAAAAGAGGTCTCTGAGGCAGAGACTCTCAGCCTGCACCAATTTAACCCTACCTGGACTTGCTCTGTTTTAAGGTAGAAGGCAAGGGCAAAGTTCTTAATTGGTCTTCTTTTTTATTTTCTGCTGTAGGATATGGGGCTGTGCAGTCCCCAGTTAGGCAGACTCCTATTCCTTGCCTCATTTGAAAGGATTGACCAGTGCATGGTTTTTCACAACCTGGTCTCTGGACAATGGCTTCTTTTCTCAGGTTGTTTCCTCATAGCTTCTACGAAGCTAACTCTGTTCATATAGGAACCTGAAAATGTAAGAGTATTTTCTCCTGTGCGTGTGTGTGCAGTACCTGTGATTATGTCCCTATTTCTTTATCTGGCATCCTCCTTTCTATATGGTTTGGTAGCTTGAATTGCATTTGTTGATGGGCTTGCTTATGCAGCACATCTTTAAAGGATTTATAACTTCTATGTTTCTATTCTTTGCACTAGTTGGTTTTAACTCCTGTACTGCCTGTCTGTTGGCATTCCGTGCTCCATGGGACTTTTCATTTGTGAAGAGCCTCATATTGACAGTGGTGCCGCCATACTCTTTTTATTTACTTTTAGCAACTTTTTCTAAGTTTTATAAAACTTGTTTGTTTGTTTTTTTTTTCTTCTTCTTAATGGTTCAGTGCCTGATATTGGAGGGGGGGGTTCCTTTGGAGGTGGCTGGAGAGCCACCTTGTCATTTTTTTAATTATGGGAAACTGTTACCAGCAGCCCGTTCTTCCTGGGTCTTTTGGCAAAGGAAGAAGTGGGCCTTGACTGACCCTCTACCTTTTTGGATGGTACTTGCTATGCAAAGGCTGGCTTACCTCTCCTGCTTGCCAAATTAACCCTTGCAGTCAGATAAGTAAAGTACTTTTTCTGGATTTATGGCCCCTACTCAACATTCAGGGCTTTGAACAGGAGCCTACATGGGTTAAGCACCTAATTTCTTCAGTTAGTTATATCCCTTCTTTTATTCAAAGTGTTTTAGATTATTGGTTTATGGGACAACCTGCACCCCCAAAAGGCACTTAAGTCATGATTTTCAGGGTGATAACCCCAAAACTGATTGATCCTACACTGAAGAAGAGGAGACTGATGTAGACAACCTAGATGTGTCCTTCTCCTTTGAGGACTCTTATGAGAATGACCCCAGTTATTCCTCTGAAGGTCTTATTTGAGCTGTCCTAGAGATGCTTAAGTCATCAAAGGCGTCTCATTCTAGTTCCTCTTCCCATGATATTTTTAAAAGATGCATGGAAGGTTATTGTGTATCCATCTCACTATTCCTTAGACCCATTACTCCTGGAGGAATGAAAATATTTGACAGGAGGAGCTTCCAAACGGCATATACATCTTTTATACCCATTTTTCTGATGACGTTTAGCGCAGTGCCCCCCCCCACACACACACACCCCAGGTAGATCCCCCAATATCTCTTTGCCAAGTAGGCTAATTTGCCATGGCTTTTAAGGGTCAGTTGCATAAACAAATTCTGTGGTATAGCATACTTTTGCCATTGCATAGTTAACTAGGGCTATGACTGTCTGGGGGAATCAGCTTTTGAATGTGTCCAAGCAGTTGTTTCTGTGGAGGGTCTGGTGCTTTTTATAGCCAAGATTATTGCCGCTAATGCTTACCTCTTACTGAAGCGTCCTTTGATTTCACTAAGCTTTGGCTTTCTCTGTGGCCGTGCATTGCACTTTGTGGCTTAAGATTTCGTTGACTGGCCAGTCTTCCAAGAGGTCTTTGGTATCACTCTCCTTTGTGGGCAGACTACTCTGTCCATAATTGGACAAGGTTATCAGTTATGCCACTGGAGGAAAGAATACTCTGTTGCCTCAAGTTACTCATAAACGTTCCCTTTTTCCACAGAAGATGCATGATTGTTGTTACTCCTGTCAGTATGAGTACACATCCAGAACACTGCTTTCCAAAACCAAGCTGGCTTGGCCAGGCAGAAGCCCAAAACTGGCAAACCTACCTCCACATGGGTCTCGTCCGCATTAGGCTCCAGGAGGCTGTCTTTTTTACCCCACAATGCGTGAGTGGTTTCCATGGCAGATGATGGGCTTTTGGGCGAATTTCAGAAGGTTACCACATAGATTTGAAGCCCCTTCCTCCATGTTGTTTCTTTATGTCCAGGGTTCCTTACAATCTTGAACGAAGTAATCTATTTTTTGACAGTTTCTTCCCTCTAGACATACAGGTGTTAATACCAATTCCGTTTTGGAAAAGAGTCACACGACTGTATTCCAATCTTTTCATTGTGCTCCAAGAAGGTTGGACCTTCATTGGTTCCTTCAGAGGCCTCATCTGTCATTGAAACAGCTTTGGTCATCCCAACTTATGTTATGAAGGATACCAGCCTGAAAGACTGAGGTGCCAATCTGGGTCCTCAGACTGCACAGGTGTTTTGGACTAAGGTAGAGTGCTCTTTGTCCATAAATGTTCTGGAGCTTCGAACAATTTGCCTAGCTTTGCAGAATTGGTCTCTGTCCCTCTAGGGATCTCCGGTGCGGATCTAGTCAGTCAATGTGATGGCGATGGCTTATGTCAACTGCCAGGAGTGAGGCTGCACGGGCCAAGGTTTGGCTGGTTCTCACATGGGTGGAGGCTCCTGTGTCTATCTCCACTGTTCATATTCCAGGGGTCGACGACTTTGCAGAAGACTTTCAGTTGCCAGTATATGGATCCTAGGAATTGGGAGTTCAGTCAGAGCGTAGTCAAGTTAATAGTTAACTATGACAGTGAACCTAATGTCCTCTTAGCCGATCCACAAGGTTCCTCGGTTCTCTGCCAGGGCCCAGGATCCTCTAGCTCTCACTATAGACACAATTGTCATCCCATGGCATACTTCCTCTGGATCACCTGATGCTTAGGATGATGATGAAAATCAAAATGGAGCTGTATCATGCCATTCTGATTGACCCATTCTGGCTCGTTTGGACTTTGTTTTCAGATCTTCTCAATTTCTGTGACAGAACAATTTAGACTCCCTCTGCGCCCAGACCTTTTGACTTTGGGTCTATTGTGTCATCCACAGGTGGTGAAGTTGACTTGACGGCTTGGCTCTTGATGTTAGAATCTTGAAAAAGAAGCGTTTTTCTAGATCCGTCATTATTATTCTATAGGCTCAAAAGCCAGTCTCTTCCAAGGCATATAACAAGGTACGGGCCATGTTCTTTAAATGGTGTGAGGATTGTGGGTTGAGACCACAACCTTTTTGGTTTCTGATTCTTTGCTTTAACTTAGGATGGCCTTCAGAAATGGCTTAGACTTGGTTCTATAAAAATCCAGATTTCAGCTTCTTCTATCCTTTTCTAGCAATGTACCTGATGTGCAAACCTTCGTCCAAGGAATAGCTCATGCCTACCCTGTCTTCCTGGATCTCACTACTTCATGGAATTTGAACATAGTTCTGGGGGAGTACTTTAGTATGCTTCTTCTGAGCCCTTGTCTACAGTTTCCACACTCAAGAATGCCTATCTCTTGACTGTTGTTGGTTTTGAGGATGGCCAAACTTCAGGCTTTATCTTGTAAAGCCTCCTTTTCTGGTCTTCCGGACTCCCGTAAGGTTCCTCCCTAAGGTAGTTTCAGAGTTTCATATTAACCAGGAAATTGTTCTTCCTTCTCTCTGTCCAGCTCCATCTAAAAGACAGAAGTAGCAGCTTCATCTCTTGAATGTGGTTGAGGTTCTTGAAGCACCATATTCATCACACGCAACATTTTCACAAATCTAATTTGCTTTTTTCCATCCCTGAGGGCCCTTGTGCGGGTCAGGCTGCTCCTAAGTTAAGTTTGACGTCTTGGATTAAGAAGACCAAGCATATGTCCTAAGGAAGAAGCCTTTCTGATTATGACACATTCCACCAGGTTGGAATCAGTCATCTGCTGAGCAGTTGTGCAAAGCAGCAATGTGGTCAATCCTACTCATACTCATTATCCACACATTTGTCAAAACATTTAAGTGTTAATGTGTTGGCTTCAGCTGAAGCTAGCTTTGGCTGGAAGGTTCTAAAGGGCATTGTGCCTGCATGACACCTTATGTTCTCTCCCTGTAATCTTGGTGGATTCTTTGATGTTTCCCAATGGTTCCTGAGTTCCACATATAACAAAAGAGAAAAGGGGATTTTTATATTTGCAGATACATTTCTTTTTTTCTTTTTCAATTGAGGTATGCAGGGTATCTGGCCACAGAAAATTAGCATGGGTAGGGGTGCCCTGCCTTTTACTTGGGGGCACTGTTCAAGTGTCTTACCCTCCTGACTTTGCAAGATGAAAACTAACAGACTATAGGAGGAAGTGTCTAGGCACATGGAAGTATGAGGAGTTTCAACTAGAGTGCCCTGCCTCCTATAGGCATGATCCTATACTCCATGGTCCCTCCATCCCTCAGTGATGCTAGAAAAAAGGATTTATCAGTAAATTCACAAAAGTCCCCTTTATGAAAGTGTTCTTAAATGTTCTAATAGGACAATGAGTTTCAAACGACTTGTATCTGACCTTAAAATTCCTTTAAAGGGACAGTAATATTCCAAAAAAAAAAAAAAAAAATGCTCCAAACCCGATCTCTCAAACCGCTATGGTTTGAGAGATATAAGGATTCAAAGTTTGCCCCTCTCTACTTTTCTCCTGACGTCAACATCTAGCTGACAGCAGGAGATCCCGGTCAGGGGACCAGTAGGCGGCTCTGCGGCAGAGCTGAGATTGCGTTATCTATAAAGGATTCTTTAATTGGAAATGTGTACAAACTGCACTTTGTAGATCTTTCCAATGAATTAATTCTTTACAGATAACGCGATCTCAGCTCTGCTACAGCGCCTCCTTGAGTCGTACGACTCTATTCTCCTGCTGTCAGCTTTACAGCTGACCTCAGAAGAAAGGGGGGGGGACTTTGAATCCCTATATCTCTCAAACCTTAGCGGTTTGAGAGATTGGGTGTGGAGCGTATTGATTTTTTTTTTTTTTTTTTTTTTAAGTCTACAAAACTGGATATATTTTTTTAGGGACATTACTGTCCCTTTAAAGTGCACCTGTTACACTATGATCGGGTTGTGTATTCTTTTCTAGGCCAATTTACCCCTTGCTGTGTTAGAAATGCCTCAATTCATATCACGCCATATGGTAATGTTTGCACAGCAAATAAGCTAGTATAAATAGCAACTAATAAATAAAGGTTGATTTCTCAAACATTTATGTTTTGAAACAAATGGGTAGTACAAGATAAAATCCGGTTTTAAAGGGATAGTAATGTTTCATAATAAAAGCAGCTCCAATTAATCTTCACAGTATTTGGGCCATGGAGAGTGTTTTCACTGTCGTCCAATACAGGTTACTGGTAACTCTGGTTACTGATAACTCTGGGTAGGCAATCCGCCCTTTTATGTAGGCAGGAAAAATTCTAGAATTGTATGCAGGGGGTAGAGTCTACCTTCCCTCCTTGGCTGCAGCTAGCCAACCAGCTGCAGAAAGATTTGTTCCTTGGTGAAGATAACACACAGGCAAGAGAAAAGGTGAGCAACCCTTTGAGTGCTGCAGGTTCACTTGTCCCCCAGTGCCCCTCCGCACAGGGGTGTCTTCATTGGCGTTCTTTACCGCATAGATGCCATTGCTCCATTCACTTCTACGGGACTGTACTGCTTGGGATGTGTCTCAGCAACCGTTTAACCTAGCGACTTCAGAGATGGCTCATTTTACTTGTCTGCCCTTGTTCTATCATCTGGTTCATGTTTCTAGTGTGTTGGGGGGCTCAGGGGGCTTCTGGCACTGTTTGGGGTACTTTTCTGGGAAAACTACATTTCCCATGAGAGCTTGCTTTGCATGCTCGTTTCTGATTGGCTCCCGCCACGGCAGCCATTTTGTGAAATTTCCAGAGCGAGTATACTATGCAGGGCTTGAACTCTCCTTTTCTCCTGTGCTGATTAACCCTTCGCCTGCCAGATAAGTTTATTTTAGCGATTTCTGGTGTGAAACTTTAATCCTACACACTATAATTGGGTGATTTCTTATACAGTAAGGTTATTTAACACTGTGAGAATGTCTATACCGCTGGAGCTTGGGGCCAGACCTAAGACTAAGGAGGCCGGGGTTTTTGTATTCTCCGTTGCGCTTTGCTCTTTGTGTCACTCAGGCTACCTAGAGAATTTTCAGGTCATTTATGCCCAGCATGTTCTGATGTCCCTGACAGCATTCCAGGGACCTCCAGCCATGCATTTAGAGCCAGCTTGGGTGCAAGAGTTCAAGGCTACTACTAGGGACCTTAGGTACACATTGCAACTCTTTCCATCCCAGTTACAGGGGGCCTTTCAGTCTTGGCAGGCCCCCTCCTCAGTCAAGTCTTCCCTGCCCAAACCTTGGAGTACCTGATGTGTCATATTCCTCTGAGGAGGAACTGCTGGTGGATTCAGATGTCAAGGAATGTTCTGTGTTGGGCTCAGTTTTTGGGGACCCTTTTGAGGCTGATCCTGAACCCTCCTCTGAGGGCCTGATCAGGGCTGTCTTGACTACTCCTAACATTCCCTTAGTTCAGGAGGTTCCTTCTGACCTCTCTGATGTGTTCCAGGTGCCTAAAAAGCCCCTTACTTACTTTCCACCTAACCCTACTCTTGACCACCTTGTGTCTGAGGAGTGGAAATCCCCAGACAAAAATCCCTCTGTGTCCAAGAAATTTGCCAAGCTTTATCCCTTTTCTGAAGCTGTGCTTACTCAAAGGGTTCATCCTCCCAAAGTGGATGCTCCTGTTTCCAGGCTATCGAAGTCTACTGCCTTACTAGTCTCTGATGCCTCTGCTCTGCAGGACTGGACGGACAAGAAACTTGAGGTTTCCCTCAAGTCCATTTTTGCCACTTCTGGCTCTGCTATGTGTCCAGCATTCGCAGCAGCATGGGTGAACCAGGCCATTGCGGTCTGGACTGAACAGCTCACCCGGGCTGTCCATCATAAGTTACGCCTTCTTGCCAACATTTCTGAGCACAGCACTATGTTTCTGCTGCCTTATTTGATGCTATCCATTTGGTGGCTAGGTTTTCCACCATGTCTGTGGTGGCCACACGAGCTCTTTGGCTCAAGATCTGCTCTGCCGACACTGCTTCTAAGAAAGCATTGCTCTCTCTACCCTTTCAGGGTACCTCTTTGTTTGGGCCAGATCTTAAGGATCTGATCAGTGAGGCCACAGGGGGTAAGAGTACTCTTCTACCCTTGGTTCCCAGGAAGAAATTGCTGCTTAAATGTAATCGTTATTTTCATTCCTTTCAGAATGAGACATGTCCGGCAAACCAGATGGTTCCCTCAGCTCCACATACCTCCTCCAAGCCCAAACAACAATGGAAGCTAGGGTTGCACCGATACTGGTATCGGTGCCGCTACCAGCATTTGTGCGAGTACTCATACTCGCGCAAATGCGGCCGATGCCAGCACCGATACCCTGTGTCAGGATCGGTGCTGCAGAGAGGGAGCCCAGGGAGCTGCTCACAAGGCTCCCCGGTTGCGCCTCTCCCTCCTAGAGCGTTGGAGCGTTGCCGTGGGTTACCATGGCAATGCTCCAACGCTGACCTCTGCCGGGGCTCGTGAGAGCACAGCGAGCACCTGCCAGAGGAGGCTAAGAAAGCAAAGAGATGGCAAGATGTGGGGCATCCAAAGTGGGTGGTGAAAGAGGCAAAGAGGAGGGGTCAAGAGGGAGAAAAAGAGGCAAAAGGGACTAAGGGAGAAAAAAAAAGGCAAGGAGGAAGGATCAGGACACAAAAAGAGGGGGGCCAAGAAGAGGCAAAAGGAGGGGGGATCAAGAGAGAGAGGCAAAAGGGTGGGATCAAGAGTCGAGGAGGGCGACAAAGGGGGATCAAAAGGGAGAGAAAAAGCCAAGGCAAAATGAGGGGGCTCAAGAGGGGGAGAATGAAGCAAAAGGGGAGAATCAAGAGGTGGATGTGTGGGGGGGTGGGGGGGTAGTTTGTGGGGGGGTGTATTTCAAGTACTCACCACTACCAATTACCTATACTTTTTTTTGCGGTCATTTGCCAGTTTTCTAAGTACCTAAAGCATATATATATTATATATTTTTAGGTACTTGGGAAAACTGGCAAATGACGGCAAAGAAAGTATCGGTAATTGGTATCTGTGAGTACTTGAAAAAAGTATCGGTACTCGGTCCTAAAAAATTGGTATCGGTGCATCTCTTATGGAAGCCCAAGGTCTCCTCCAAGTCCAAAGCTTCCAAGCCGCCTTCAGCATGACTTGCCAAATCCGGGTCTGCACTCTGCTGTGGGGGGTCATCTGCGATACTATCACAGCATTTGGAAGGGTTCAGTGGCGGACCCATGGGTTTTACAGGTGGTGACGGAAGGGTACAGGATCCCTTTCATCTCTCTTCCTTCCTTTCGTTTTCATCCTTCTCACACACCTCAGGGTGCAGAGAAACGCTGTATGTTCGGCGCTGTTCAGGCTCTTCTGGACAAGGATGTTCTAGAGCCGATGCCAGTTCAGGACAGGGGTATGGGTTTTTACTCAAACCTCTTTGTGGTCTCCAAAAAGGACATCGGTTGTCGCCCCATTTTGGATTTGAAGGATCTCAATTCCTTTGTGACCCGGACTCATTATCACCAGGAGTCTCTGTGGACAGTGATTGCTGCAATGTCCCTGGGGGAATTCTTTGCTTCTCTGGATCTTCAGGACGCGTACTTACACATTGTCATTTATCCAGAGAGCCGACAGTACCTCCAGTTTGCATGCAACAGGGGAAATTTTCAGTTCTTCTCTTCCATTTGGTCAGACGACAACCTTGGTATCCGTCCTCCACTGGAATGGCATCAGAGTTACTCCATACATAGACGACTTGCTTCTGAAAGCCCCATCTGCTGAACTTCTTCATCAGCAGGTTCAGCAATGCATTCATGCTCTCACCCATCACTGGTGGGTCATCAACTTGGACAAGTCAGATCTTATCCCATCTCAGCATCTGGTCTTCCTGGGCCTTCTCTTCGACACTCAGAAGAGCATGGTGTTCCTCCGCCACAGGGCGGTTCTGGCTCAGGATCCAGTTCCAGTACAGAAGCTATCCTCTCCAGTGGGAAAATTCATCTACACCATAGAAGCGGTCCCGTTTGCCATGGCACACACCAGGGAGCTCCAGTGGTTCGTGATCCAGGTGTGCAAGGGTCAGCCGGTCCGTCTGAAGTCGTCTGTTTCTTTTCCTCTTCATGTGGAACTGAGTTTGTCATGGTGGCTTGACCTTTCCAACCTGCTGAAGAGCAAGTCCTTCCTGGTACCCTTTTGGATCAAGGTGATGAAGGATGCCAGCCTCTCCGGCAGGGGAGTGGTCCTGGGTCGCTTGAGCGCTTGGGGTCGGTGGTCTCCGGAGGAATCCCTCCTTCTGATCAACATATTGAAGCTTCGGGCGATATTTCATGCCCTTCGACATTGGATATCTCAGTTGGAAGACTGTCCGGTCCAAGTAGAGTCCGACAGCGCCACAGCCGTGGCTTACATCAACAAGCAAGATGGAACAAGAAGTCTAGCTGCTTGGTTAGAGTTCAGTGTCTGTTGACACTTCAGTTGTTTTTGTTGGGCTATCTCTGATCGGATGGTTCATATCTGCACTGGTGACTTTGGGAGCATTTTGCCTGGTCCTTTCCTTACTTCCCGCCTCTGGGAAACTCAGTGGTTGGACATCGCAGTGTTACCAGTAAACCTGTATTGAACGGCAGAGAAAAGAGGATTTTAGTCTTACCTGTTAAATCCTTTTCTCTTAGTCCATACAGGTTACTGGTCTCCCACCCTGTCAAGAGACCATGCTTGGCTGTCCTGTGGCAGAACGTGGGGGTCCTTCGGGGTCATGCTCACAGGCGTCTTCTTTCCCTTCTACTATCCAGTCAATAGTTAGTTACCCCTAACCTGTATTGCACTAAGGGCCGTATGTTCAAAGAGATAACGGCAAAAAAATGTTGTATGAAAGACAAAAATAAGTCATTGAATGCATGAACGCCATATTTTCTATAGAGTACACGACAAAAAACTAGTAATGTCCGTTGTGTACGACACAACTCCAGAATTGTCGGGTAAAGGGGTGTGGCTAGGGCGTGGCTAAACTATTCTCCAGTGTCGTATAGAGGAAAAGAAAATTTGTCGTAACTAACGACAAAAAAATGTCTTTCAAAAGACAAAATTTGTACGTTAAGAAAAAAGTGGAGGGAATGTGTTCTGAATGTGAGAATTTTTGTCTTTAGTTAAGACATTTTTAAAGACATTTTTGTTAAGACATTTTTTAAGACATTTTTGTCTTTAGTTAAGACATTTTTTTGTCGTTCCATACGACAATTTCAGTCAGGAGGAATGACATATTTCCAATCACAGCCGACGCTCTCTGAAAATATTAATGATCCCAACGACACTGTACTTTGAAAATTCGTTACAAACGACAAAAGCTATTTCGCTACTTCTTTGAACATATGGCCCAAAGAGAAAAATATTTAACAGGTAAGACTAAAATACTTTTATTTCAGTACTGTCAGAGTTGTAGTTCAAGAGTAATTGATAAAGTGTCCCCCTCCCGCCCCTTTTTCTGATGTAACACTGCTCAGCTCAGAGCAGCAGGATGGTGTCCAAGTGGATTGCAGAGAGGGTCAATCTTCAATTAACATAAGAGAAAAATATGTGAATGGGGGCTTTCATTGTTCTCACAGTAAGAAGATTGTCCCGTGAGCTGTCTGGTCTGTGGACCAGATTCCACATCTGAGGGGAGGTGGCTTACACTGGTTAAAAGGGGCGGGAGGGGGATACTTTATCATTCAATTACTCTTGAACTACAACTCTGACAGTATTAAAATAACTCACTTCATGGCACAAATACTATGAAGATTAATTGGAGCTGCTGCTTTTGTGAAAGATTACTACCTCTTTAATTTTCATAAAGCTAAACTAATTTTATTTTAGGATGACTGGCCCACTTTCAGATGTGCTTGTGGTTCCAATATAACAATTTTAAAGAGGAGCTGTGCTTATAGGATTGAGTTACTTAAACAGGACTTGCATGGGGAGAAGTCCTTCAAACAATCCAGTAGTATTTTTATGTCTTTCAATCCTTCTGTTCCACGTTGTTTGCATGCCTCCCTCCTTTCTTATACAGCTCCAAGGTATTTGTTGGCACTTTTATAAATAAAATATAATAGGTGCATTTGGCTTAATTTATCCAACTCTATTATAGTCGGCCCTAAACTCACCTCTCCTCACAATATGCAACATGCTTCAACAAGTAGGTTTTTTTTTTTCCTCTGTCAGTTGTGTTTATCAGATTATAAACTGAGAGTAACCTGTAGTATTAGACAATAAGAGATCAAATGCAAAAAAAAAGTATATATAGATACCACCATAGTGCTTTATGAATGACACGTACCAAGTTAAATTCTTATGTTCAGCTAATTAAAATCAACTTAGTCTTTATTGGTATGTTTCCCCTTTAAGCGATGAAAGCCACAGGAACTAGGCTGGAAATATAGATAATTGAAGATGTTCAAATAGTTTGCTTTTTGTGTACAATCAATAACCAGCATAACCTGGTCTGCCTCTTAGGGGTGGAGGAAATTAGCTACATGGTAACGTTTACTGTAAATAATTTTCACCTAATAATTAAGTCTTCTGTTGTCTGGCCCATCTAGCTTTCAAATACATTTGATATTTAAAGGGATAATAATGTCAATTATATAAAAAGTAATATTGTAGACCATAAAATAAGAAATCCATAGATGCAATTCCTATCTCTCAAACCTTTATGGTTTGAGAGAGAGAACATTCTAAAGTTCCCCTCCTCTTTTCCTGACATCAACTGTAAGCTGGCAGCAGGAGTTCCTGGTGTGGAGACCGGTGGGCGGCTCTTCCGCAGAGCCAAAATAGCTCAATTTAGAAAAGAAATACTTCATTGGAACGGTCTACAAATTGCGCTTGGTTTGCAAGCACACTTTTTAGACCGTTCCAAAGAAGTATTTCTTTTTAAATCGCACTATTGCGGCTCTGCAGAAGAGCCTCCTTGAGTCAGTCGACTCGAATCTCCTGCTGCCAGCCTTACAGCTGATATCAGGGAGAGGGGAGCTTTAGAAAGCTCTATCTCTCAAACCATAAATGTTTGAGAGATAAGAAATATATTGATGTAATTCCTATTTGATGGTCTACAATATTACTTTTTATATAAAAGACGTAAGGTTTGAATTTTTGGGTTTCACATGGATTTTATTTGAATCTATAGGTTTCCACCATAGCACAGCTTTTGAGAACCCCAATCTAGTCAAGTGACTACTTACCTTTGTAGAATTTGGTAAAATGTTTAGTTTTTGTGAAGTGTGCAATCCAGTTAGTGGCATACCTGGGAACCTTAATGTTCCCCATAATGTAGTTTCTCCTCAAACTATCCCTGCTTGAACTAACCCTGATATTCTCCAATTATTTTACAAGGAAACCAAAACATAGTACAACTTGATCACACAATAGAAACTGTGCCAGTTTAGAGAGGTTAGAACAGAATGTTTGCATGTAACACAGAATATTCTTATCATGAGAATTAGGCCCTTTACTCTGAGATTTGGATAAAAATGGTGATTGGTTAGGCCTTTGGCTCATGGATCAATCTGACTAATTTGCTCTACTTTTTCTGTGTGTTTACAGGTTCAAATTCGGTCATTGTAATAGATTCTGAAGATGCAAGTGTTGAAGAGCCTCGGAGGTAGTTTTAAATTGATGATATCTGGTGGCCATTTTATATTTCTAAACAATATTTAAAGCAGCAGTAAAACATTTTATAAAGGAAATAATATACTGTGTGTGTGTGGTATATCAGGGCTTAAAATTTCAACTCCTGAGCTACTAGCCAGGCCTGAAAAGTTACTTGCCACCAGTTTCCACACCTAGCTCAACCCATATCCCTGCCTTCATGGTTTGAGAGATATTCACAAGCAAAGTTTCCCCTCCCACCCCTTTTACCTAGTGTAAGCCATCTCTTCTCAGATGTGGAATGCAGTCCATAGACCAGACAGATGACAGCAAGGGACAATATCCTTTCTAGAAAACAATGAAAACCCTACCCCCCTTGACAAGTTTTTCAGGTTTTTCCCTTATCTTAATTGAAGATTGTCCCTCTCTGCAGTCTACCCGGGCACCTCCCTTCTGATCTGGCTGAACAGTGTTACATCAGTAAAATGGGCGGGAGGGGGATACTGTGTAATTGAATTATTCTTGAACTACAACTGACAGAATTGAAATAACACTCTCCAAAGTCCAAATACTATGATGATTAATTAGAGCTGCTTTTATTATGAAACATTACTATCCCTTTTACCCCACCTATATCCTTTCTATATATTAAGTGGAGAAACTTCCTTAAGCACATCCAGATTTGAAGGAGAACTTTAACCATTTATTCTTAACATCGCATCTCTACAAGGTACATTAGTCTCGATACAGACTGAGTTTTCTCATCACTGGGACAATCATACATGTGGAAACTTGTGATCAAATGATGGAGATAGGGGGAGAGAGAGACACGATGGAGATAGGGGGAGAGAGAGACACGATGGAGATAGGGGGAGAGAGAGACACGATGGAGATAGGGGGAGAGAGAGACACGATGGAGATAGGGGGAGAGAGAGACACGATGGAGATAGGGGGAGAGAGAGACACGATGGAGATAGGGGGAGAGAGAGACACGATGGAGATAGGGGGAGAGAGAGACACGATGGAGATAGGGGGAGAGAGAGAGAGGGACATGAGATATGGGGGGGAGAGAGAGAGAGGGACATGAGATGGAGAGAGAGAGAGGGACATGAGATGGAGAGAGAGAGAGGGACATGAGATGGAGAGAGAGAGAGAGAGAGGGACATGAGATGGGGGGGAGAGAGAGAGAGGGACATGAGATGGGGGGGAGAGAGAGAGAGGGACATGAGATGGGGGGGAGAGAGAGAGAGGGACATGAGATGGGGGGGAGAGAGAGAGAGGGACATGAGATGGGGGGGAGAGAGAGGGACATGAGATGGGGGGGAGAGAGAGAGAGGGACATGAGATGGGGGGGAGAGAGAGAGAGGGACATGAGATGGGGGGGAGAGAGAGAGAGGGACATGAGATGGGGGGGAGAGAGAGAGAGGGACATGAGATGGGGGGGGAGAGAGAGAGAGAGAGGGACATGAGATGGGGGGGAGAGAGAGAGAGAGAGGGACATGAGATGGGGGGAGAGAGAGAGAGAGAGGGACATGAGATGGGGGGGAGAGAGAGAGAGAGAGGGACATGAGATGGGGGGGAGAGAGAGAGAGAGAGGGACATGAGATGGGGGGGAGAGAGAGAGAGAGAGGGACATGAGATGGGGGGGAGAGAGAGAGAGAGAGGGACATGAGATGGGGGGGAGAGAGAGAGAGAGAGACACGATGGAGATGGGGGGGAGACACGATGGGGACTTTGGGGGCCTTGCGCCTGGTCCTTGCCTTCTTCCCGCCTCTGGGATGGATATCCCAGAGTTACCAGTAACCGGTATTGGACGACAGAGAAAAGAGGATTTTAGTCTTACCAGTTAAATCCTTTTCTCTTAGTCCATACAGGTTACTTGTCTCCCACCCTGTCAAGGGACTATGCTTGGCTCTCCTGTGGCAGATTGTAGGGGTCCTTCGGGGTCATGCTCACAGGAGTGTTCTTTCCCTTCCACTATCTAGTCAATAGATAGTGTCTCAAATCTTTCTGGAGCTGGTTGGCTAGCTGCAGCCAAGGAGGGAAGGTAGGCTCCACCCCCTGCAATCAATTCTAGAATTGTTCCTGTCTACTTAAAGGGGCGGATCGTCTCTCCAAAGTTACCAGTAACCTGTATGGACTAAGAGAAAAGGATTTAACAGGGAAGACTAAAATCCTTATATGTAATGTTAAATTAACTATACTTTTTAATTATTTTTTTTTTTCATTACAAGAAAAAGTTTAAACTCTAACTTTGAAACAAAGAGTATCCATCCTTGTTTTAGTTGGGAAATATTTTATTTATATATGGATATATAATAACATTTACTGAATAAAACAAAGATGGATACTCTTTGTTCCAAAGTTATAGTTTAAACGTTTTCTTGTAATGAAAAAATATAATTAAAAAGTATAGGTAGATGCTTCACTTTGGTGATATAACTTTTTTTTCTTTTTTCTTTTTCTTAAGTCATCCATTCTTCCGAGCAGAGCTTTGGATTAAAGAACTGTAAGTGACTGACTTATTTCCATCTCTTGTTCATATGATATGTCTTCTGCTCCTCTTTGTTTAACTTCTGTTTGGTGTTATTTAACACATTATTAGCACCAGCCTGTATGATTCAAGAGCACGAGAAAGAAGGCGACAGATTGACGAACAAAAAGCACATACCTTGCAACTTCGAAACCAGGTACAATAATTTTTTTCGGCAGAAAATCAGTATAAAGGAATATTAGTGCAATTCTGAGGCAAACCAGCTGCACTATAAGGGAACAAACAATTCCAGTCTTTTTATTTGAGGCTCTTAACTCTTTGCATTCTAGAGAGGTTATTGCATAGTCATTAGAGACCATGCTAACATCAAAGGCACAAGATTTATTTGTCTCCTGCGGTGGAATTGGTTTGCCCCAGAATCCTTCCAGCTTGCCATTAATACACAAAGAGCAATATACTGGAAAATATAACATTTTTTTGGCAGATGTGTCCATTTTTGTACATTTATGGGGTCAAGGAAGTGTAAAGGAAAATACTTTGCTCTTACATTTTTTTCTTTAACCCCTTACTTGCCACACTTATTTCTATTGCTGGACCATCTGACAATGTCTGTGATTTGTTATTTAATCCTTCAAGGATCAGAGATGTGTTCAGCACCTTGCAGTAAACTTCGATTTATGGAAAATTACTTATAGGACTCTTACTCCCACTGCTGGGAAACTTTTAATTGAGAAATGATTATAGATATACTGTTTTTAAATCAGACTGTTGGTAACATCATCATCTGAGGTCCAAAAGTTACATTTGTATTTATAATGCACACTATGGCATTTTACTCTACATGGAGGCTTTAAAAACCTCCAAAGCTATCCCCTTCACTGTTTTCCCACTGACCCATTAGGTAGTGGGTAATGTAAGCCAGGCAACCTTGGGGCTCGGTTTCTTTTATTGGAATACCAACTCTTGTCATGAGCTGGCTGGGGATAACAGCAGTTGTCACCAACCCTGGTTCTCAGGATTACCAGCAATGTATCTTTCCAGAATATACCTATCTGCTTGTGCACAGATGGAACCAATGACTGATGTACCAATATTCAAGCAATGGATATTCTGAAAGACTGCAATGTTGTCAGCTCTTGATCACCAAGAGCTGATAATATTGCTTTAGAGAATTTTTTTGTGTGTGTATTGAGATGTATAATATCCCAAGAAACACTTTGTTTTAGGTGATACGCTAGAATTGTTTTTTCATTAAAACATTTCTGTAGCTTTAAGTGAAAAGAAAATATAAATGTAAATTCTTTGATTTGTTAACCCTTTGAGTGCCAGAGAGATGAGCAACATATTTCTTCTCAATGCGTTTCACACCCTTCTGGTACTCAAAGGGTTAAAATGATGTAAGCATATGCTTTGTCTGACCTGTAGTGATGATAATGTATTTTATTAAATTGTAACATATTTAGAGGTTGCAAGAACGTCCTGTGCAGGACTGTGTAGATTTAAATCTGCGTGTGCCTCTCGAAAAAGAGATACCGGTTACGTTACATCATAAGCAGGAAGATGGCCGTCTCCAACAAGAGGAGAGAGAATTTCCTGAGTTGACAGAGGTAATTTCATCCAGTGTGTCTGCCTTCTATTCTCTGAAGTAATGTGTACTTGAATTTATTACATTTATTTTTGTTCTAGGCAAATAAATAATTTGCAAAGAAACTAGGAATATAATCCTTCATTCTACTGTACCTAAATAACTGACATGCTTCCTGTAGATTGCATATTTCACCCGTTCCACTTTCAGCAATTTGAGCAACCCGCCTTGGAGTCTGTGAAGAGAGTCTGAGATTTCATTATGTCTACAAAGCATTATAAAAGCAGCAAATTTCTCTCTCTCTCTCTCTCTCTCTCTCTCTCTCTCTCTCTCTCTCTCTCTCTCTCTCAGCTGAATTGCTGGCACAAGATGCACACACGCACCTCTCCTTTACAGATACAGTTGGGTCAACTTTTTTCTCTCCAGACTGCAGATAGAGGGATCTTTCATCACTGAAAGTGGTAGAGAGAGGGAGGACTGAAAATCGCTTATCGTAATGCAAGACAAATATATATAGAAGCCACCTGCTAAAATAAATTAACAGATGTATAAAATAAGTTAACCCTTTAAATGCCAGCGCCTGGGATTTGCCCTAAACTCTCTGCTGAGGGTCTCATTAAGGCGGTTTTGTCTACCCTTAACATTACTATTAACCCTGTAGAGTCTACTTCGAAAGTATTTTCCAGGAGCAAATTATCCTGGATGAGGGGAAGACTCTTGACGAGCATCTCACTCTTGCTAAGACATTTTCTAAGCTGTTCCCCCTTTTCTGATTTGGCTTTGGCTCAGTGGGCTACACCTTCTCAGGTTGAGCCCCTATTTCTAGGCTTTTTAAATCCACTGCCTTGCCCATTGTGGATGCTTCGGCAGGAAAGTCCTGGAGGCAGTTCTGCCTTTATAGCTCTTTAACTGTTTGAGCACTGTTGGCTCTTGTGTGCTGTTATGTTATTCAGTGTCCATTGACACTTTGCTCATTTGGGCTGTTCTGTGTCCTGGATAGTCCATGGGAACTCTGGTGTCATGGGAACAGGTGCTTGGTCTTTTTCCTTCTTCCCACCCATGGGAGCTCAATGTTGGTACATCCCCATGGTACCTGTAATCTATATTGGACGACAGGGAAAAGAGGATTTTAATCTTGCCTGTTAAATTATTTTCTCTTAGTCCATAGAGCTTACAGGTCTCCCACCCAGCGGAAGGGACCATGCTAGATTTCCTGTGGCTGGACAAGCAGTCCAACTGGATCCATGCTCACAGGATTTTTTCTCTATTCCTTCTCGCTATTTAGGTCGGTAGGTTTTTTTTGTCTCAAATCTGTTTGGAGCTGGGAGTGGCCAGGTAGCCTGCTGTGTGAGGGGGAGCCTCCACTCTGCACTTCTTGAAGAATTGTTCCAGCCTTCTGGGAGGAGCTGTCGCCTTCCCATGTTATCTGTTAGCTATATGGCCTAAGAGAAAAGGATTTAACAAGTAAGACTAAAATCCTCTTTTTGAGCCTATTGCTTCGGTTTTGCTGCACTTGGGAATTGGGCAGGTGCACAGTATTAATGCATAGACATTGATATAACTATTAAGCTAAAACCTGGCTACGCAGAGTGAGGAGGGGGGAGATAAGGGGAAGGGGTAAAAGAAAACAAGACAAAGGGGTTCTGGTCTCTTTCTTTGGGAAAGGAAGGCATGTGGGGTCTATGGCTTCTCGATGTATGTAAGGTAGGAAGCCAGCCATGGAAGGACCAGGCAAGTAGTGGGGAACTACAGGCGAAAGCCCCAGTTCCCAATGAGTGAGATAAGGGAAGAAATATAATAAGGAGAAGTGGCAGGGGCTGGGGAGAGGTGGTTCAAAGGAGGGGAGGAAGGGGGAGAAAGGGAGGAAGAGATGTGGGTTAAAGGGTTGCAAGAGAAGAGGTTAGATGGGAAGTGGAGGGAGGGTGGGAAGGCAAAATGGTGAGTGTTAAGTGAGAAGAGGCAGGGGAGAAGATAGGAAATGGCCCCTGGGGACAGAACCGTGGGGTATATTGACGGTCTGGCAGAGTCAAGAAGGATAACAGTGAGTGGCTAGGGACCTACGTCTCTCAGGGGTGCGTCGGCATAGTCCAGCCAAGGAGCCCAGACCATGCTGAATATGGCTTGGGAAGGAGACAGTTGGGCTCTCAGGCTTTCCAGGGTGTAAATATTCCAAATGCCGTGGATCAGGGCATCCCTGTTGTGTAAATTGGGTTTATGCCAAGCTTTAGCTGTTTCTTGATGCTTAAGACAGATTTTCCTGCAGGCTATTGTGTCCATTCAGGTTCAGACCAAGTATTAGACCTTGTCTTGTCATCCCTTTTCGGTTTTCCACCATAACATTGTGTTTGAAGTACTTTGTTCATTGTCTAACTTGCTTTGTAATTCCCAAAGGCCCTTGTTAGGTTAGGTCTATGATGCATCTTAGATAGCAGTGGCTTCTTGCATTAAGACAACCTTTCTCCAGTCAAAATAATAGTTTTTATTAGTTTTTGAGTCATGGTACAACTGTGAGCTCCTCTTGGGCCTACAAGATTCAGGCCTCTGCTGAACAGGTCTGTAATGCAGAGATGTGGCTGCCACTTCATATTTTTTTTTTCAAACACTGCCTTATTAATGTGCTTGCTTCTGCTGAAGCCAGTTTTGTCCTGAAGGTCCTACAGACCATTGTACCAATGTAGCGGTCCTTGATTTTTATTTATTTTTTTTTTTTTATATTTTTTTTTTCTGGCAAGAAACCTGTTGGTTCCATTTCTTTAGTCTGCAGTATTGGTGTCTGAAATTTATATTGTACCAGTTTGTCTGTTAGAATTTGTTTGTTTTGAGGGCTTTTTCTCTCTGCATCTTTGGAACCTTGATAGATGCTTTGTTATATCCCCCATGGTTTCTTGGTTTCTGTACTCCACATAGAACAGAAGTGAAAAAGGGATTTTCTTTCAAATCTGCTTCATATCTCACAGGTTCACTTCAAATAAATTAACCCCTTGGTGACCTTGGCTTTTTGTACACTAGAGGACCGGAACATTTTTGACGTTTTTAGGGGGGGGGGTTTAATCATATCTTCCCTTTAATTCCTTTAATACTTCCACACAAATTATATACATATTTTTAAGGAAAAATAGGGCTTTCTTTTATATATATATATATATATATATATATATATATATATATATATATATATATATATATAAATATATATATATATATAAATATATCAAAAGTTTTATAAAATGTTTTTTAATAGCTTTTCCAGTGTTTTGTGTTAGTGCGTTTTTAAAAAGGATGAACAAAGATGTAAACGGTTGTTCATACAGCCAAATGTCCTTTTTTTTTATAGGGGGTACGGTCCCTCTGAGGTACAAATCTGCATGTCCCTCTTTCCCACCCTGGAGTTCTTCTACATATGAGATCAGACTGTGTATATAAGTGTATCACATTGCTTCACAGCAATAAAATTCTGTCCTCTTAACCGGTTAAGCACCACAGAGCTTTTTTAAATATCTGACTCGGGACTCCAAACAGCATCTTGCTCTAAATTAGGTCGTGAAGTAGCCAAACCTCTCCCCACCAGTATTGCCCCAAGCCAAACCTTCTCTAAAAGTTGCCCCTCTTTGGCCATCTGCACAGGTGGCAGCTCTGCTTCTCTCTTCCTTTACGATCACAATGAGGAGAGAAGCAGAGAACTGTGACAAAGGCAGCGTATATTTTACATTTCCTTTGTCATGTGGCTCCATCAGCAAAAATTTAAATGTTCAGAACCACTGATGAAAGGCTGAAACTGACTGCTCTGGTCCTGGAGCAGTCCGTTACATCCTTTCAGCAATGATTGCAGCGAGCCCTGACGCGCTTTGTGGTCTTTAACCCATTATATGCCAGGACCGTCATTGCTTCTTATAGGACCAGATTGTGTGGTGTAGCATCTTTTGTGTTTGAATAAAAAGGGCCTAAAGTGCAAATATGCACCATAGGTTAGAAATGAAGATTCTCACTGATTTAAAGGCTTAAAAACATAATTTCTCTAGCATCATTGAGGGATGCAGGGACCATGGGGTTTTGGAACGTGCCTTTAGAAGGCAGGACACGTTAAACAAAGCTCCTCCGAATTCCTGGTGGATATCCCTTCATCCGGTTAAGTGTGTTAAAGTGTGTCCCTCAGGAGGTTCAGGGTTTCCCTTCTCCATTGAAGAATTTCAGCAGTTTTATTATTTTTTACTACTTTATTGACATTCTGGGAGCCCTCACGTTGTGGGAGAATCCCTATGTACTAACTCAACCTCTTCCACTTACTAGTCCCATTGGGACAGTGAATTTTAACTTAAAACTCCACAGTTGGTGTAAAAATCCAAAACAAATTCATCAAATGTTGACTATATCACAGACCACCAGACAGTCAATATAGTGGTGGCTCACAAGTCCAAGTATATTCACAGGAAAACATTTCTCCTTAACAGAATGGAAAATAGTCATGTCACACATCCATCTGTTTGGATGGAGAGCATTCTGGAGTTGCGCGCAATTCACAACACACTGTCGACATGGATGAAAATTCTGATGAACCTTCCTATTCTGATTCAGTCAGACAATGCTCCAGCAGTGGCTTACATAAATCACTAAGGGTTAACAAAGTGTAAGGCTGCCTGGGGAGAAGTAAATGAAATCCTCCTCTTGGGTGGTGAACCGTGTTCCTGCACTATCAGACATACACATTCTGGGAGTGGAGAATTAAGAGCCAGATTACCTCAGCCATCAGAGCATAGATGCAGGAGAATGAGAATTAAAACCGGGAATATTCCTTCAGATAGCAGATCGATGGGGTGTACCAGAAATAGACATGATGGAATCAAGAAGAAACCAAAAACTCTCAAGAAGAAACCAAAAACTCTCAACAGTCTGTTCAGGAGCAAGAGATCCACAAGTTATAGCAGTAAATGCCCTAACAATTCCATGAAATTACAGACTAGTGTATGTCTTCCCTCTGCTAGTGATAATTCCCAGAATCCTACTCAAAATAAGGAAAGAGAAAGTGCACAAAATTCTCAATGCACCATTTTGGCCTAGGAGACCTTGGTTTCACCTCCTGCTCCACTATACCTGACATTTCTTCAGGGGGTGAACAGAATAGTTCCTACATAACCTATTCCACCATGGAACTTAAGTGCTAGAGGCTTTTCAGTCCTCTCCATTTGATCCATTATCAACCTTTATTAAAGACCTGACCTCCAAAACAGTATTTCTCATGGCACTTGTATCAGCGAAAAGAGTTTCAGAATTCAGTGTACTATGTTGTGCATTACCTCATCTTATCTTTCATGAAGATAAAGTTGTTTTAAGAACTGTTTCGGAGTTCCAACCAAAAGTGGTTTCATCTTTCCACATAAACCAAGAAGTAGTTCTTCCTTCATTGTGTCTAACCCGTCTAACGAAAAAGGGGGATTGCTTCATATGTTAGACGTAGCTAGATGACTGCATCGATGTGTCCAAGTTACGCAATCCTTTAGAACATCTGATACATTATTTGTTATCCCAGAAGAAGGGCAAACCAGCATCTAAGACAACTGTTGCCTCATGGCTTAACCCCTTAAAGATCAGTGACGTGCCAGGACAGCCATGGGAACACTTGCCATAAGGACCCATGACTGTATTGGCACGTCATGGGTTAAATAATAGCAGCGCGCCTCAATGCCCGCATGAGACACGCTGCTATCATGCTAGAGAGAATTAAACTGAGCACTCCAGGACCGGAGCACTTAGTTTCATTCATTCCCAGCTGTGCCGGTACACGTGATCGGTACTACAGCGGTCACATGTAATGGCATTTTCAATCACAAAGGCAATGTGTTTTACACATTGCCTTTGTGACTGCTCTCTGCCTCTCCCTTCCTTACTATGAGACTAAGGGAGAGAGACACAGAGAATAGACCCACAAATTAAAGGGATAGTAATACTTCATTTTAACTTTATTTTATTTTGTAGGCATTAAAAAAACATGAAGAATGATATAAGTCTTATCTCTGAAACCTTTATGGTTTAAGAGATATTCACAAACAAAGTATCCCCCCCTGTTCAACCAGATCAGAAGGGAGATGCCCAGGTAGACTGCAGAGAGGGACAATCTTCAATTAAGATAATGGAAAAAGCTGAAAAACTTGTCAAGGGGGGAAGGGCTTTCATTGTTTTCATGCAAAGAAAATTGTCCCCTTCTGTTATCTGTACTGTCCTACAACCAGACTCACATCTGAGAAGAGATGGCTTACACTAGGTAAAAGGGGCGGGGAGGGGAACTTTGCTTGTGAATATCTCATAAACCATAAAGGTTTGAGAGATAAGACTTATATCATTCTTCATGTTTTTTTAATGCCTACAAAATAAAATAAAGTTAAAACGAAGTATTACTATCCCTTTAAGCATCAGAGGCCAGAGTCTGGGGGTATTAACCCTTTCAGCACTGGAGCAATGGGGAGGATAAAAGCAGGTCCATTTCTGACTTGCTAAGAGCAACTTATTTTATATAAATCTTAATTAGAGCAAAATATTTTGAGACATACTATTTTATAAACTCATTTTTTGAAGTTTAAAGAAACATTAATGGCAATTTTATTGTTGTGGAGCAATGTAATACACTTATACACACAACCAAGTCTTAGCAATAAAAAAGTGGGAAAATAGGGAGGGAAAGAGGGACATGGGTATTTTCACCCTGGGGGGACAACGCCCACTTAAAACTGCCCATTTTGTAGATATGAATGACTGGCATACTGTGCCTTTCATGCAGTCTAATGAAACCCATTGTGCCCAAATGATAACAAGAGGAAAAAAAAAAAAAACACTTTTTATTTTTTCTCTTGTTATTTGGGCACATGGGTTAATTTTTATTTATTTATTTATTTATTTATTTTTTTAATTTAAATATACTGTTTTGTTTAATTATAATAAAATAAATGTTGGGTTATTCATACGAGTGTGGTATCAAAATAAAGCCCTAATTGTGTGGGGAAAAAATGGTATATAATTTGTGTGACTTAAATCCTTAGCGGGACAACACTGTTGAACAAAGTCATACTGTAAAATCTCAGGTATAATACGCACCTGTGTATAATACGCAGGTGTATATAATGCCCAAGATTTTAGGGGAAAACAAGAGTGCCTATGTATAATACGCACCCTTGTTTTCCCCCTTACTTAAAAAAATATATATATATTGCTGCTTCTACCTTCCCTCCCCCCAGCGCGATCAGATGTCAATACAATCTTTACTTTATTTTGCTGCCCTTGAATACCGCACTCTGTCTGGTTTAAGCTCTGGTCCCATATTCCCATGCAGGCGGCAGGCTTGCATTTGCCGCCTGCTTCCTTCAATGGACTTTCAGGACCTTCCGGCTCCAGCCAATGGTATTGGAGGCGGAAGTTCCTGAAAGTTCATTGAAGGAAGCGGGCAGCAAATGCAAGCCTGCCGCCCGCATGGGAAGATGGGACCAGAGCTTAAACCAGAGTGCGGTATTCAAGGGCAGCAAAATAAAGTAAGGACTGTATTGACATCGGCTCGCGCTGGGGGGACGGGAGGGAAGGTAGCTGGCAGCAAAATCTAATATATATATATATATATATATATATATATATATATATATATATATATATATATATATATATATATATATATAATATATATATATATATAATTTTTTTTTATTATTTCAGCCAAAAAAACTCTCGGGTATAATACGCACCCACCACTTCACATAAGGTGAAGAGGGGTAAAATTGTGCGTATTATACCTGAGATTTTACGGTAGTCAAAAAGCTCAGAATTGCTCCGGTCCTTAAGTGCAATCCACCTCAGATTTTCCCGGTCCTTAATGGATTAAACAAACTATTAGACAAGCATATAGACTGAAATCTGTTCCAGCACCTTTCAGAATTACAGCTCATTCTACCAGGTCCATCAGTACTTCATGGGCTTTGAAGAACCAAGCTGCTTTCGACCAGTTGTGCAGAGTAGCAACATGGTCATCTGTTAACATTTTTACAAAGTTAATGTTTTTGCATCTCACAATGCCAGTTTTGGCTGCAAAGTTCTAGAGGCCATTGTTCAGTAGTTTCTTTTCCATTCCGCTAATTTTGAGACTGCTTTGGGATGTCCCCACGGTCCCCTGATGCTCAGGGTGGATAAAAATCAATTATTTTTAAATCAAAAAAAATTTTTTTTTTTTTTTTTTTTAAATCACATTTTTTTTTATTTAAATAAAAATTATTTTAATGAAATGCTTTTGGAGGAAAATCTATTTAAGATACATTATAGTTTAAAGGTTATTCAGTATGAAAGAGAACTTAGTTATGTAGCTGAGGCTGTATAGTCATGCAATTATATTGTGTTATTTTATTATATGTTCCAAATATGAGTGATTAATCTATTAAACGGAAATCAGTTCTGATATTGCTGTTTTACTAATCTGACAGGTTATAGTCTATATATTACTTCTTCACATCTTTGCACATATTGATGGTTTTAACTGTCAGCAAGAATAAGTTTTTGAATTTAAAAATCATGATTTAAATAGAGTCTTACTGACTTACGATTTAAATCGACTAGATTTATATCAAACCCACCCTGATTTGATACTAGAGAATTTTTTTTTCGTTGCCTATAAATCCTTTTCACATAGCCCATTGAGGTTACAGGGCATCCCACCCACAGAAAAAGAATTGTGTAAGGATGCCTATCCATTCTTGGTTGGCTGTGTTTTTAGTGTCTATCCCATTCCTGACTTTGCTAAATGAAAACGAACGGTTAACCAGCAGAAGGAGGGGATATTCACCAGGAGGTGGGAGGAATTTTGTTTAGTGTGCGTTGCCTCCTAAAGGCATGCTCCAAACCCCACAGTCCCTGCATCCATAAAATGACTAAGAGAAAAGGATTTGTCTGTAACTATAACAAAAAATCCCCTTTTACATTGTGTGAATTTTGTTTTGCTCCAGCACTGAACCTTTTTTAAAATGATAAATAAGGCCCTATACTTTGTAATGCTTGCAATTCCTTGTTTGCTGAAAATGTATGATGTGATGTTTTAAATTTTTTTACAAGGAAATGGAGAAGGAAGTTAAACGCGCTCTCTTTGGTGGGAGTCAAGATCAAGTGTTAAGTGAAGGTTTCCGGTTAACAATTACTCGTAAGGACATCATGACTCTTCATAGTTTGAACTGGCTTAATGATGAGGTATGTATTTGATTCTTCCTCTGGTTACCAACTGCTGAATGTTTTTGACATAAATGAATGACCCTTATTTAGGATAAAATTTAACAGTTCTTCTAAATCGATGAAATAACTGTTCCCCTTTATTCACATTGTCACCACTCCCCTCATCTCCCTTGTGTGTGTGAAAAATATATATACAGTACTGTGCAAACGTTTTAGGCTGGTGATAAAAAAAAAAAAAAAAAATACTGTAGAGTAAGAATGCTTTCAAAAACAGACATGTTAATAGTTTATATTTATCAATTAACAAAATGCATAGTGGGTGAACAGAAGAAAAATCTAAATCAAATCAATATTTTGCGTGACCACCCTGATGCCTTCAAAACAGCATAAATTCTTCCCGGGGGATTTTGTAGGCATGTAGTCAAGTATATAGTTAAACAGTTCTACCAAACAGGTCCTAATGATCATCAATTTAATATGTTGGTTGAAACACAATCATTAACTGAAACAGAAACAGCTGTGTAGGAGGAATAAAACTGGGTAAGGAACAGACCAACTCTTCTAACAAGGTGAGGTTGCTGAAGACCGTTTAATGTCAACAGTCATACACCATGGCAAGACTGAGCACAGCAACAAGACACAAGGTCTTCATCAGCAAGGTCTCTCCCAGGCAGACATTTCAAGGCAGACAGGGCTTTCGAGATGTGCTGTCAAAGATCTTTTGATGAAGCACAAAGAAACCAACAACATTAACTACCGTAAACACAGTGGTCGGCCAAGGAAAGACACATGCTTGCTTCCTTTTACAATCTGAAGATGTCCAGCTTTGCCATCTGCTCGGAATTGGCAGAGAACATTGGGATCCTGGTACACCCATCTACTTTCTAGAGAAGTTTGGTCAGAAGTGGTCTTCTTAGAAGACTTGTGGCCAAAAAGCCATACCTCAGACATGAAAACAAGGCCAAGCGACTCAGCTATATACAAAAACACAGGGACTGAGGGACAGCAGGTGCTTTGGACTGATAAATCAAAAAAAGTGAAATATATGGCTGTAGCAGAAGGCAGATTGTGTGGTCTGTAGGCAACAGTGAAGCATGGTGGTGGTTCCTTGCAAGTTTGGAGCTGCATTTCTGCAAATGGAGTGGGGTATTTGGTCAGAATTAATGGTCTCCTCTGTGCTGAGCAGTACAGGCAGATACTTTATCCATCATGCAATATCATCAGGGAGGCATCTGATTGGCCCCAAATCTTATTCTGCAGCATGACAAAGACCCCAAACATATATCTATAGTCACTAAGAACTATCTTCAGTGTAAAGAAGAACAAGGAATCCTGGAAGTGATGGTGTGGCCCTCACAGAGACCTGGTCTCAACATTATTGAGTCTGTCTGGGATTACATGAAGAGAGAGAAGCAACTGAGGCTGCCTAAATCCACAGAAGAACTATGGTTAGTTCTCCAAGATATTTGTAACAACCTGTCTGCCGAGTTCCTTAACAAGTTTTGTGTAAGTGTACCTAATAGAATTGATACTATTTTGAAGGCAAAGGGTGGTCACACCAAATATTGATTTGATTTAGATTTTTCTTCTGTTCACTCACTATGCATTTTGTTAATTGATAAAAATAAACTATTATCATGTCTATTGAAGCTGTATATTTTTAGACATGGTGATTTCCCTGCTAAACATACAGGCACTGTTACCAGTTCCTTTGTTGGAAAGGTTCTACTCCAATCTCTCCATAGTCCCCAAAAAAGGACTGTGATTGTCTTCCCAGACTGAAACGTCTCAACTGTTTCATGCGAGCTCCACAGTTCAACATGGGTGTTTATGTCCTCTGTCATTGCTAACAGTTTCTGGCTTTCTTAGATAGAAGACACCTATATTCATATCAAAGCGGATCATCCACTTTTACCGCGGCATGCCTTCCAGTACCATCTTTTTCAGTATTCCGCACTTCTCTTTGGTTTGGCATCATATGGTATTCACAAAGGTCACGTCAGCTCTGCACTCGGCATTTCTTTGACTTCCTTTCAGGATGACTGAGGATGGCTCACTCAAATTCATTCTTATATCCATTCTGGAACACCACTACTGGGTGCTCAATCTCAAGAATTATTCACTGGTCCCATCGCAGGTCCTTCACTTTTTCAGTATGAGATTCAATACTCTGCACAGGAACGCCTTTTTACCGAACAACAGGGTTCAGTTGTTGTTCCTTCAGGTGGATCACCTTTCCCTTTCACGTGTCTGTCCGACAGGACATAAACATACATACATTTGTTGGTTGCGTCAATGCCCCCATCTGACCTTGGGGCAGTTCTTGGTCATCCTTACTGGGGTCATAGTTACAAAGGATGTCGGCCTCCTAGGATGGGGCACAACTCTGGGTTACCGGACCCCATAAAGTCTTTGTCCTAAGGTGGAGAGTCTTCTTTCCATCAATGTTTTGGAGCTTTGGGAGCTTCACATAGCTCTGAGGCATTGGTCCCCTTCCTTTCAGAGATCCCTGGTGCTAATCCAGTGTGTGACAGCTGTTACTTACGTCATCCACCGGAGAGGGACCAGGAGTGCTGCAGAATGGGTAGCAATTCGATTGATTTTCTCTTGGGTGAAGTCTCAAATACAACTTTGCCTCTGTTCACATTCCATGGTAGACAGGGTTGTAGTAGACTTTTTCAGTTGCCAACTCTTCCATTCCAGCAATTGCTAGCTCAGTCGCTAGACAAGATGGTCATTCCACTGCATTTTCCTTTGCCATGTGTCTTTTCTCCAGTTGACCAAACTTGCAGGGTTTTGGGGAAAATCTGAATGTAGCAGACTTTTGTCATTCTAATTGCCCCATTAAACCTGAATTTTGGGTTTCCTAATCTGTGGTGAGCCGGTCCAACTTTGTCTTCATCTGGACTGCTTATCCTACACATGGAGAATTTGGCTAAGCCAGCATCTTGAGAAAGAAGGGTTTCGGTGATCCTGTCATTGCTGCTATTCTACCGACTCTGAAGCTAGTTTCCTCCAAAGCAAATCATAGCTTATGGTCCCTGTTCTACAAATGGCGTGAGTCTTTGGGATCGTGGCCGTAACTTTTATCTTCCACTTGTCTTGTCGTTTCTTCAGTATGGCCTTCATAAAGGACTTTGCTTTAGTTCTGTTAAAGTTAAGATTTTGAGTCCTTTCCCCCTTTTCCAGAGTAGTATTGCCTGACATGCAAACTTTTGTCCAAGGGGTGGATGCTGCTCCCTTGTGGGATCTGAATCTAGTTCTAGGAGTGCTCCAGAAAACTTTGCCTTCAGTTCATCTTCTTCTGATACTCAAGACTGCTTTTACCTTGGCAGTCATCTCAATTTGGATAGTGGCTGAACTGCATGCTTTTGTCTTGTAGACCTTCCTTATTGATCTTTCATTTTGACAGAGTGGTCCCAAGAACTCCTATAGGGGTTCCACATACAGTTGATTTGGAGTTTCTCCAGGAAATTGTTCTTCCTTCTCTATTCCCTGCTCCTACTTATAGAATAGACAGGAGTGGGACCTTCGCCTTTTGGATGTGGCGCAATGTATTAAGTACTGTGAATGGAGCCTTTTCCAAAAAGCTGATTTCCTGTTCATAATCCTTGAGAGCCGGCTTGAAGAGCTGGCTGCATCAGTGGTGATGGTGGCCTTTTGGATGAAGTCGACCAGTTGTCAATTCATAAGTTCTCGGGGGAAAAAACCTTTTGGATTATGGCAACTTCCACCAAGTCAGTGGGCGTTTCTTGGACCTGCAGTAATCATCCCTCTGCTGAACAGTTGTGCAGGTGACGTGTGTTGGCTTTGGCTGAAGCTGGCTTTGGACTGAAGGTCCATCTGGCTGTTGTGCCTGCGAAGGTATTGTTCCTGCTGGCTTATGAACCAATACCATATTGGTTTCTGTTCTTTAGAGAGAGGGACGGTATGATAGAAACATTAAAATACATCAAGGGATTCAACAAAGTGCAGGAAGGAAGTACGTTTCGAAAGAGTAAAAATGTTAGGGCAGGAGGCCATAGTCTTAAATTAGAGGGACACAGGTTTAGATGTAATGTAAGAAAGTGTTCTTTCACTGATAGGTTAGTGGATATGTGGAATAGCCAACCAGAAGAAATGGTAAAAATTAATACCGTGACTGAATTTAAGCATGCAAGACAAGGCCAAGGACCAAATAAGGTTTGATGTTTTTACAGTAGCAAAATGGGCAGATTAGATGGGCCGAATGGTTGTTTGCTGTGAAATTCTATGTTTCTATGATTTGTAGTGTTTGTATCTGATACCTGTGGTTCATGTTTTTACCAGTTCATTCTCACTGAACCTGGTTTGTGTTCTGAAGTTTTTTTTTCTTTATCTTCCTGTATTCTTGGTGGATGCCATGGTTCCTGTGTTCCAGGTAGGATGACTGAGAAAAGGGCATTTTTGTGTACTTACTGATTTAATCCTTTTATCTTCGTTCATGTGGTACGCATGACTTCCCTGCCAGAGCAGAACCACTTGTTCAAGTCCAGGGCAGTGTGGTTCTTGTTGGTTTGCTGTTAATGGGATTTGTTTGTCTTGTTCTTTTTTTAATTTCTTGTCTATATCTTGGCTTTGCTATTCATCAAACTGGGTGGGGTGAAATGGTGAAGGCTGGGAGCCTCCAACCTAGTGCCCTTCCCTCCTGAAGAGGAGACTTCAATGGTTCTTGTGTTTTCACATAGACTAAGAGAAAAGGATTTATGGGTAGGTATGTAAAAATCCTCTTGAGCTTGAGAAGAGTTAGAATGTACTTCCATTGGTGTGAGTGAATTGTTGAATAGATCCTCCCCATCAAAAAGATTTAGTGTACCATGCCTCCTTTCTGTTCACTGATGCGGAGTAGAACCAAAATAAGTGTTTGTCCCAAACACTGACTCTCCATGTGCCTCCTGGATCTCATGCAGCTCCTCCACATCACTTGGAGATACTACAGATCACACATAGTCATGTCTGCCTCCACATTACGCTTAATTGTTCCTTCCCCCTGGATTGCAAATGTTCCATCTTTCAGATTTATTACAACTTGGGTGAACAGCACCACTTGTAGATTCCAGCTATTGGTTTTTCTCTGTCGTCCAATACAGGTTACTGGTAACTTTGGGTAGGTGGTCAGCCCCTTTAAATAGGCAGGAACAATTCTGAGAAGTGACTGCTGGGTGGAGCCTACCTCCTCTCCTTAACTTGCAGCTAGCCAATCCCCATCTAGTAATATTTGTTCCTTGGTTAAGACACAAGGCAAGAGAACAGTTCTGCTATAGTTTTAGCTTTTTTATTATTTTTCTGTTAGATATATGGTATACCACCATAAGGCAGATTCCCATCACCCAAATGTGGATAGCTTAGTTTTACCAGGTGCTTTTGTGGACCCAAGCCCTGGGGGGGAAATCTTAGCTGCATGTTCTTTCCCCAGGAGTTGCCCACTGAGGCTGCTTCTTGATATATGGTAATCTGAAGACAGAAGACCTGCTGAAAAAGGTGAGCACCCTTTGAGTGCTGAGGTCCACATGTCCCATGCTTCCCCTCCACACAGGGGTCTCATTTTGAGTTCCTATTACATACTCATGCACTCATTGGATTTATCTGTATGTCTGTGAGGTGTTTGGAGCAAGTTTCTGTGGTAACTTAACCGTTTTGCTGCTGGTTAGCACATTTTGGGGGGGGGGGTTGGGGCACTTTCCCTACTGGGACCAGTGTTTATTGGGTCTACTGATTTATTCTAGTGGGCTTTTGAGTGGTGTAACATTTTGGTATACACCTCTTTAACTTTCTGTTGGTGCACGTTTATCGCATAGATGCCACTTCTATGGGACTTTACAGTTTGGGACATATCTCTGCAACAGCTCCACGTAGCAAGGTCAGAGATGGCTCATTTTGTTAGATTGCCCTTGCTCTGTTATCCAGTCAATGTTTTGGGCATGTTGGAGGCCTTAGGGGGATTCGGGCACTGTTGGGGTACTCCTTTAGCGAAACTGCGATTCCCATGAGCGCTCTCTTCGTGTGCTTGTTTCTGATTAGGTCCCGCCATGGCAGCCATTTAGAGTCTTCGCAGATTGAGTATCCTACGCAGGGCTTGGACTCTTCTTCTCGCCTCAACAGTTTAACCCTTCGCCTACCAGATAAGTCTTATTTAGCATTTATCTGTCAGAATGTCTACTCCGTTAGACCTTGGGGCTAAACCTAAGACTAAGGACACTAGGGCGTCTGTGTTCCCCATTGCTCATTGCTTCTCATGTCACTCAGGGTTACCTAGAGCATACTCGGGTCATGTTTGCCCAGCATGCACTGCTGCCCCTGAATCACCTGCAGGGACCTCCAGGCATGCACTAGAGCCAGTATAGATGCAAGAGTTGTAGGCTACTACCAGGGACCTCCGGTCCACCTTACAACTCCTTCCATCCACTTTACAGGGGGTCTTCCTCTCGTGGCAGGCCACCGCCCCTATCCAATCTTCCCTGCCTAAACCGCCAGGTGTACCTGATGTGTCTGATTCCTCTGAGGAGGAATTATTGGTAGACTCTGATGATGACTATTCATCGGTTCCTTCATCTCAGTTTTTTGGGGGGGACCCCTTTGAGGCGGACCCCATTCCCTCAGCTGAGGGCCTGATCAGGGCTATGTTGACCACCCTGAATATTCCCTTGGTACAGGAGGTTTCTTTTGACCCCTCTGGTGTGTTCCAGGAGCCTGTTAGGCCCCATACTTGTTTTCCACCTAACCCCACCCATGACCGGTTGGTGTCTGAGGAGTGGAAGTTTCCAGACAGGGAAACATCTGTATCTAGAATGTTTGCTAAGCTTTACCCATTCTCTGCAACTGCCCTTACGCAGTGGGTCCATCCCACCCAAGTTGGATGCCCTGTTTCCAGGCTTTCTAAGTCCACTGCCTTGCCTGTGGCTGACGCATCTGCTCTGAAAGACTGGAATGACAAGAAGCTTGAGACCTCTCTCAAGGCTATTTTTGCAATGGCTGGTTCTGCCCTTCGCCCTGGATTTGCTGCAGCATGGGTGGATAGAGCTGTGGCTGTTTGGACTGAACAGCTCACTTCAGCTGTCCGCCAGGGGTCCCCTACTGCTGACATGTTGAGAGTCGGCAGTATCTCTGCTTTGCCTGCGACAGAGGGCATTTCCAGTTTTCTACCCTTGCCTTTGTCCTGACCACAGCTCCTCAAGTCTTCAACAGAGTCCTGGGAGCATTGGTCTCCATCCTACATCAGCACGGCATCAGTTACTCCATATATTGACGACCTCCTTCTGAAGGCCTCTTCCCCAGAACTCCTTCATCATCTGCTGCAGGACTGCATTCATGCTCTCTCCCATCACAGGTGGATCACCTATCTGGACAAGTCAGACCTTGTTCCTTCCCAGAGGATGGTCTTTCTGGACATCCTCTTCGATACTCAGAGAGGGATGGTATATCTCACGGACGAAGTGACTCAGCAGATAGCACTGATGGTCCAGGCTGTCCTGTCTCAGGATCCAGTTCCAGCCAAGAAGTTGTCATCCTTGGTGAGGAAGTTCATTTCCACCACAGAAGCAGTCCCATTCGCCATGGCTCACACCAGGGAACTTCATATGTTTCTGATCCTGGCCTGCAGGGATCAGCCAGATCTCCTCCTGGAAAGATCCTTATCTCTCCCTCTTCACGTGGAGCAGAGCCTCTCATGGTGGCTCAACCCGGACAATCTCCTGAAAGGCAGACCCTTCCTGGTGCCCTTCTGGACGACTGTAACGATGGATGCCAGCCTCTTCGGATGGGGAGCGGTACTTGGGCGCTTGAGTGTTCAGGGCCAGTGGTCCCAGGAGGAATCTTTCCTTCCCATCAATGTCTTGGCACTTCAGGCGATTTGTCATGCCCTACATCACTGGACATGGCAACTGGAGGATTGCCCGGTCAGGGTGCAGTCGGACAATGCCACAGCGGTAGCCTACGTCCACAAGCAAAGAGGCACAAGAAGCCCCACAACTTGGCTAGAGGTCAAGGCTATTTTGTCATGGGCAGAGCAGCATGTCCCTGCCATTTCCGCAATTCATATTCCTGGTGTAGACAATGTTCTCGCAGACTTCCTCAGTCGGCACACGGTGGAGAGGTGGAACTACAGCCAGAGGTGTTCACCCTCATCATCCAGCAGTGGGGTCTTCCGTGCATTGACCTGATGGCAACCAGGCACAACAGGAAAGTTCCAACGTTCTTCTCTCACTGGGAGGATCCCCTGGCTCTGGCAGTGGATGCCTTGTCGATCCAGTGGACTTTCCCTCTGGCATACCTATTTCCTCCCATTCCCATGTTTCATGGGGTGCTACGGAAACTGAGACTGGAACGCTGTCCAGTCATTTTGATTGCACCATACTGGCCTAGACCGGCTTGGTTTCCGGAGCTTCTGGACCTCTCAGTGGCAGAACCTCTTCTACTTCCCTCCCGTCCAGGTCTTCTTCTGCAAGGTTACCTCTGGAAGGAAGACGTTCATCGTCTGGCTTTGACAGCATGGAGGTTGAATCTTCAGTTTTGAAGAAGGGTTTTTCTTCTGGTGTGGTGACTACTATGCTTATTGCTTGTAAGCCTGTTTCCTCAAAGGCTTACCGTCGAGTATGGTCTACTAATCAATGGGGTGGTCACCACATAAAGAGCAAAGTTTGTTGATTATCCGCTTAGTCACAATTATGTTACAGACACATCGTGTCCAGTTGTAAACCACACACACACACACACACAGTCGCAGTGTGATGAATTTGAGAGAGAGATTGAATTTGTGGGCAAAACAGAGCATATAGAAATGATCCAGCAATTGTAAAAAGCGTATGCAACAGATGAGTTGGAAAGTCAGATATTTAGCAATAGCTAAAATTGGAATATACTACATGAAAAGTATGTGGACACCCTTCCACTAATTACTGGGTTTGTTTCAGCCATACCTATTGCTAACAGATGTATAAAATCAAGCACATAGGCATTCCATCTACATAGACCAACATTGGCAATAGAATGGGTTGTACTGAAGAGCTCAGTGACTTTAATAGTAGCAAAGTCATAGGATGCCACGTTTGCCACAATTCGGGTTCATGACATTTCTGTGCACTGTGCACTCCACCAGGTCTGTGGGTGCTTCCTGGGCCTACAAAAATCAGACCTCTGCTGAACAGGCTGCTACATTTCTTCCTTGCACGCATTCACCAAACGCTACCATGTCAATGTTTTGGCCTCAGGTGAGGTTTGAACATAAGAGAAAATAGGAGTTTTGTGAACTTACTGTTAACTCCTTTTCTCTTAGTCCAGCTGTTCCCAAACCGTGCCCTCAGGGCCCACTAACAGGCCAGGATTTGAGGATTTCCTTGTTAGGACAGGTGATTTAATCAAATTGACTGAACCTTTGATCAACACAGCTGTGCTTTATATACAATAGAAAAGAGAGTGCCACCACTGGATATACAATGTATCTAAAGGTTATTACAATAAAATATACACTCAATAAAAACAATATGGACAATATGAATATTCACAATAAAAGAAAGCTATTCTTATATAAGTGCAAATAGCTAAGCTAATATATAGTACTAAATAATATGGACAAATTTTGCATTTGGCTTGTAGAGCAGATTTCATCCTTAATTGTGTATTGTTTAGTATTTAAAGTAATCCACTCTCTCCTGAATCTATTCTTAAATTCTTCCAATTATATATATATAATTGGAAGACGCTTTATCTTTTGTATGGCTTTTATTATTTTTGCCAGTACAGGGTGCCGATAGTAAAAATGGCATAAAATATGACCCTCTAAGTTGTATTTTTTTTACCTCTCCTGTCCTTTTGGACATGCAACAGTCAAATCTTCTTTTCTTTCCCGGCTTCTTGTGCTTTTGTTCTATTTTCTTTGTTGGCAGGGTACTGGTCTTTAACCTGTGAATTTGTTTAGAGATTCATTTGTCTTTCTTCTGTGTATAGCGCGCAGGTATTTTCTCACAGGTATTCCTTTGCCTTGTTATATCAGTCACCACCAAGCCGATCGCTTGTATAAGGTGTCCTTTTAAACACGGATGTTTCAGTTGGGTGTTGTTTAAATCAGATGTTGTCTCTCTGCTCTGCCAGTCTCCAATGCATTTCATGCTGATTAACGGCTCTTCCTCTAGGAGTAAACATTAATGTTCTTTCTCAGTTCTAGACATCATTCTTTATACTCCAGCGTCTGTTTAAATTACCCGCAAATTGGTATTTAGCCAATGAGAGTTGTTTCTAAGTAGCTCTTAATCTTGGTTATTTAACCCTATCCTATTACTCAATCCTTGATCTCTTACATTAAAGCACATGTGTAGCTTTATGGATATCTCCTCGATTTCACAGTGATACAGACATTATCACCAGTGATCTCATCGAGAATTAACAATGCATGTAAAAATGAACTTAATAAAATACCGTAAAATATCATAGGATATCTAGAGTGTCACTTTCCTACAGTCATTCATGGGTTACACCAAAACTCACCATTGTTTTTCCAAGAGTGTAAATTATACGTTACAACTAATCTAGATTGTATAAAATTATGCTTTAGATGCTTCACAAAAAACTTTTGAAGCCTATATTTATTTAATAAATAAAAAATGGACATCATACCTAAACTATATTAATAAATAAATAATGGGCCTCATCATAAACTAAAAATACTAAATCCCCTTATCTAAAAGGTAAAGTGTGACTAAACAAAAGTACTAACATCTAATTTTTGATTGTGTCCCCCCGGTGCCAGCTGTGCTTTAGCAGGGAAATTCACAGGTCCTGACCTGTCAATGGTCCCTAAGGGCACTAATTGGGAGCCACTGTCTTAGACCTTATGGTAGGGCTCCAATCCAGAGAAAACGCCTGTGTTTCCTTCCTTCGTGCAGAAGAGTTTTCTTGTGGTCTTTGTTTAGGGGAATTCCTGTTCTTCCTGCTCTTAGTTTTCTGTGCTACTTCCTACACATGAATCTGGGAAATTCATGTGGGGTTTGAGCTGGAAGAGGAGCAGGGAGTGTCTCCTCAAAAGACCTTGTCTTTTTTAAAGTGCTGTGCCCTATGGAGGAGGGGCACTCAACCTCCATGATTTCTGTGTTCCATATGGACTAAGAAAATGGATTTAACCGTAAATTCACTGAAATCCTATTTTGTGTAGCCACCAGCACTGCAGCTTCATAGTGTAATGCTTTTTATAGGGTATCTTCCATGTACATGTGTTTTCCCTGTAACTTTGTCACGAGTCATGTATCTATAGTGCGACAAGCTGTAGAGATTCACTGCAAACTCCAGTTCGGTGATTTCAATTGAATTAAAAAAATATATATATATATATATATATAGATTTGTTGGGTATATTTCTGTGCTTTTAATTGTGGACACTTATTTTATTTAACCCCTAAACTATTGCCCGATCCAGCAAGAGACTTTTCTAGCGTTCAAGGGACTAAAGGCCCAATTTAAATCAGTTTGACTTTTCATTTGTCCCCTGTGGTGCAGTTGCTTTGCTCTAGAATTGCTCCAGCATTTCTTAGATCTACATTCATATTTTGAAATATTCATAAACATATTCTGTAAAAAAAAAACAAAAAACCAAAAAAAAACAAACAAAAAAAAATAAAACAGGAATTTTAAGAGACATGACTTTAAGCTCTTCTTTGACTTATTCCTGTATTACAGATAATAAACTTCTACATGAATCTACTCATGGAACGAAGTAAGCAAAAGGGTTTGCCGACAGTACACGCATTCAACACATTTTTTTTCCCGAAGTTAAAATCTGCAGGCTATCAAGCAGTGAAGAGATGGACAAAAAAGGTGGACATATTTTCTGTGGATATTTTGTTGGTGCCTATTCACCTTGGTGTTCACTGGTGTTTAGCAGTAAGTAAAAAGTTTAACTTGTTCTTCAGCCGTTCTATTTTGTAGTTGCTTCTGCACAGCATATGACTTATTGTAATACTTAAATTGTTGTACTGTTGGATCAACCCAGCACACTTGATACAAATCTAAAATAGGAGAACGGATTCCAGATTAGTTTTAACGTTGAAGTTCATTGAAGTGCAACAACATACAGTGCCCAAGGGCACAATGCCATCCTTCCTCTACATAACAAGTGGCAACAAAGAGTAGCCTAATAAAGGCTATATGACCCAGAAGCTCACTGAACCCCCAGGTTGGTATCAATTCACATATATTAATGGTCATCAAATAACTACTCTGTTTGAATACTGAAAATCCCATAGTAGCACTTGCAAGAGTTAAGAGTATGCATGGCCAACAAAATGTGTAAACCACTCCAGAGTCAAATAAAAGAATCACGCCTACTGTGAAAAGTGCAACAAAGAACAATAAGTAAATACACGAATCTGACAGAAAAATCACAGTTTTGGAACATTGTTTACAAAGGCAAATATTTCTGAGATATGTTAAATGTAGTCCACATGTAAATCACTTAAAGGGGTAGTAATGTTTCATAATAAAAGCAGCTCTAGTTAATCATCGTAGTATTTGGACCTTGGAAAGTTTTTTTTCAATTCTGTCAGAGTTGTAGTTCAAGATTAATCCAATGACAAAGTATCCCCCTCCCACTCCTTTTACTGATGTAACACTGTTCAGCCAGAGCAGAAGGGAGCTGCCCAGGTTGATTGCAGCGAGGGACAATCTTCAATTAAGATAAGAAAAAAAACCTGAAAAACTTGTCAAGGGGGGCAGGGCTTTCATTGTTCTCATAGGAAGAAGATTGTCCCCTTCTGTTATCTGTCTGGTCTATGGACTGCATTCCACATCTGAGAAGAGATGGCTTACACTAGGTAAAAGGGGCGGGAGGGGGAAACTTTATCCTTCAATTACTCTTGAACCACAACTCTGACAGTATTGAAATAGCACTCGCTATGGCTCAAAAACTATGAAGATAATTGGAGCTGCTGTTTTTGTGAAACATTACTATCTCTTTAAGGTTAAAATCTTTGTTTCTCTTTCGCCCAGTGTGGAACACTGGAACCATGAGGTAAAGTCTCCTGCTCAGATCAGGGCATTTCCAGAAAAGGTCACTGAGGGGGAGACTTTCCCTACCTTTACCCCTGTCAGATAGAAGTTTTAAATTACCTCATCAATGGAATCATGTATGGGCACTGTTCTTAGGTTTCTTATTCCTTAGAATCCCCCATTAGGTGGGCTTCCTACTTAACAGATTTTCCAGTTCATAGATTTTATTTTCGGGACCTTAGACCTGTGGAAGTTGACTTGATTCTTAGACTTTACCTCTCTAAAGAACTTCTCTGAAGTGTATTTCACGTATTATAATAGGAGTTTGAAGACAGAAGCTTGAAGTTTAACCTATTGAGTGCTATGGTTCCATGTATATGTGTCCCTTTCCAGTTGTTTGGCACAAAACTGGATAAGATTATCAGCCATGCTTCAGTGGGCAAGAGTACCTTGCTACCTTAAGAGACTCCTAGACTTTTCTTAAAGTGATAGTAATGTCTAAAAAAAACTTTTTTGCATTTAGAAGAGCTCAAAAAGCTGATCTAAATGCAAAAAAACGTATCTCTCAAACTGCTATGGTTTAAGAGATACGGGCGTTTGAAGTTTGATTTCTCCTACTGACATCTGTAAAGCTGTCAGCAGGAGATTCGTGTCGGTCGACACTGTGGCGCTTGAGAAGTGCCGGGATCTCGTTACTTACACGGAATCCCTTCAATGGAATGGTCTAAAACATGTGCCTAGTGTTCAGGCACATGTTTTAGACCATTCCAATAAAGGGATTCTGTGTAAGTAACGAGATCCCGGCACTTCTCAAGCTCCACAGTGTCGACCGACACAAATCTCCTGCTGACAGCTTTACAGCTGTCAGTAGGAGAAATCAAACTTCAAACGCCCGTATCTCTTAAACCATAGCAGTTTGAGAGATACGTTTTTTTTGCATTTAGATCAGCTTTTTGAGCTCTTCTAAATGCAAAAAAGTTTTTTTTAGACATTACTAACACTTTAAGAAGATACATGGATTTAGTTACCCCACCAGTTTGGGTATACACATAGGGTACCAGTTCCCTAGGGCCTGTAGGCACATCCTCCCCCAAAACCTAAACGGTTTGGGCAGGCAAGAAAGACTGCTCAGAAACCTAAGGCTGACAAGTCCACCTCTGCATGACTCTTTGGGTCCTGGTCTGTGTTTGCCTGTGGGAGATAGAGACTGTATTTTTCCAAAGCGTTTGGGCAATTTTGGTGATGGATTAGTGGGTATTACAAGTGATTTCAGAAGGGTACTTAATTGAATTAAAGTCCCTTTCCCCACACAATTTTGTTAGGTCCTCGAAATCCATTTCAGGGCCATCTATATGATGCAAGTTCCTCTTTGATAGAAAAGCAGGTACTGGTCCCAGTTTCTCTAAAGGAACACTTCAACGGATTCTACTCAAATGTTTTCTCTGTTTCCAAAAAAACACTGTGGATGCTGTTCTGTTATGGATTTAAAGTGTCAACTAATTTGTGCTGACCCCACAGTTCAAAATGGAGTACTTGCATCTTTTATCACAGCTATGTGCCATGGGAAGTTTCTGCCCCCCCCTGAATTTGCAGGACATACTGATCCATCTGGATCATTGGCTTTTTCCACATTTTTGTGTTTCAGGGCAGCCATTGTCAGTTCACTGCCCTTCCATTTGATCTGTCATCCAAGATGTTGATTTTCACAAAGGTCATGTCCTCTTTGGTGGCATACATCTGCATGCAGGTGATCTTTGACTCCCTACCTAGGCAACCTTTTATTCAAGGCTCCTTAAGAAGTAATTTTTAAACATTCAGATTCAGGAGTGTGTTTCCATTCTGGAAGATCACGGTTGAGTATTCAAGTTCACAAAATCTTTTCCAGTTCCTTCATTTTTTGGGCATGCTTTTTGACACCGTACAAGAGAGGGTGTTTTTCCAGGTGTCACAGGAAATCATTTTCCTGGCCATCGGTGATGTTGTGTGAATACATGAAGGTGCTAGTTTACATGGTGTTTGCCCTGAAGGCAGTATCCTTTGCACAATTCCATACAAGGGAATTGCCATTGGATGGCCTCATGAATTGCTCCAGACATCAGTCACATCTGTGTCATGTCTTTGTCCCTTCAGACAAATGAGGACCTTTGCTTCTGGCGTCAGAATAGTATGTTTTATTCCCAATTGGATTGTGGTCACAATGGATACCAGCCTGCTGGGGTTACTACACTGGGTTCTCTCTCAGCCCAGTACCTCTGAACCAGGGATGAGAGCCTTCTGATGACCAGTGTGCCATGCCATTTTGCCTTGTGCTACTCCACTGGTCTGATCCCTTTCTGGGATCCCCAGTACAGATTAAGTCTGACAGTGCGATAGTGGTTGCTTAAATCACCCTCCAAGGAGGGAACCTAAAGAGTATCAGCTTGGACCAAGGTCCAGAAGATTTTCTTGTGGGCTAAGGCCCACGTGCTGGCCATCTCAGTGGTTCACATTCCAGGGGTAGAAAAAGTAGTGGTTGCCAAAACGTGGATCCCGCAAGTTTGGATCTCAGTCAAAGCATCTTCAACTCAGACTTCCATCATATGGGACTTCCACTGTAGATCTCATGGCATCTCATCTAAACTGAAATATCCCTCCATTTTACTTCAGCTCCCAGGATCCTGTAGCTCTCATGGTGGATATGAAAACCATCCCATGAGAATTTCCTCTGGCATATGTGTTTCATTCCAGAATGCTGAGGAAAATCAGGATGGTATGGGATCACATCATCCTGATTGCTCTGTTCTGACCTCTGTCTGTAAATGGTGGAACACTTTCACCTTCCCTTGGGTCCTGATCTCCTTAGTCAGGATCCATTGTACCACCCTCGAGTGGAGCAGCGAGCTTTAATGGCTTTGCTCTTGAGGCCAGCATCTTGACAATAAAGAGATATTTGTATGAGTTTGTTGCCACTATATTCCAGACTAGGAAGCCTGTTTTGTCCAAGGCGCATCAGTGTTTGGTCCCTGTCTTACAAGTGGTTCATATTTCAGCTCTTTGTTCTTTTCCAGCTGCACATTGATGCACTTTTGTTCAAGGTGTGGCTCATGCTTGCTCTGTCTTTTGGGATCCCACAGCACAGTGGGATTTGAACCTGTCTCCAGTTTATTTGAGCCTCCTAACGCTAAAGAATGTGTTTCTTTTGGCTATTGTCTGTTTGGTGGGTAGCCAAACTTCAGGCTTTGACTTCTTAGACTCCCTTTCTGGTTTTCTTCCCAAGATCTGGTGGTTTTTCAAACTCCCATGTGATTTTTACCTGACATTTTCATGTCAACGAGGAGATTGTACTCCCTCCTTTTGTCTCCTCCTAATAGACAGGAGCAGGGACAACATCTGTTGTATATGGAAAGATGTTTGAAGTACTATATTCATCACACACAGCCTTTTCGAAATCTGATTCTCTGTCATTACTGAGGGTCCGTGTGCAGGCTAAGATGTTTCTGAAGTTACTATAGCCTCCTCGATTAAGGGGACTATTTGCCAGGTGTATGTTCTCCGGAAGAAACCCGTACCCTTTTGGGTCACAGCACATCCCAGCAGTTTGGTGGGGTGCATCTTGGACTTGCAAAAATAAGGCCACTGCTGAGCAGTTTTGTAAAGCAGAGACATGGTCGTCTCTGCACACCTTTACCAAGCACTACAGTGTACTGGTCTGATATGGATGTTTTTTCTTTTTTTTCCCTCTCTGGAGTCTCGGTGGATAGCTTTGGTATATCCCCACTATTTGTTCCCCATTGTACGAAAGAGAAAAGAGGATTTTAGTGAACTTACTGTTAAATCTTCTTTTTTTTTATTTCTTTGTACATGTGGAACACAGGACTCCTTCCTGGAGAAATAAAAAACATTGGGTTGGGCTCCTGGCCAGAGGATTTCATAGTTTCCCTGTTCAGGGCGTTTCCATCTTTTCCTTCTGTCTGCTTTATCTTGGCTTTCCTGTACTTTAAAACTGTATGTTATCTGGCTGTGGTAGAGGTGAGGAAAGCTGTTAGTCTGAGACCTTTTTTTGCATGAGACATTTCTTGTGCTCCACATGGACTAAGAGAAAAGGATTTAACGATAAGTTCACTAAAATCAGTGTAACCGTAAGGGATCTAGGGCCTAATTCAGCAAGCTGATGTGGAGCACTGCAGTGGAGACCTCTCAAGCATTCAGGGGGTTAAAACAGTGGTTCTCAAGCTTTTTTTGCTTAAGGCACCCCTAACACGAGGTATGGAATTTTAGGGGTACCCCTGACATTTTATGTAATTTGTCAAGGGTGTAATGCAGGTTACAAATACATAAATATAGAGTTATTCTTGGATCTCACAACTAAAATAAACATATTGTGCATAGTCATTTCCATAAATATACAGTTCTAACTCTACATTCACTTTTTTGTCAAAGCCTTATAGATAAAATGGGGCACCCTAAGCGGATGTCCGTGGCACACCAAAGTGCCCAGGCACCCTGGATTAGAAACACTGGTTTAAAAACATAATTTACATCAATGGAATTTTTCATTTGTCTCCTATATTGCATTATATTTGCTTCAAAACTGCTCCACTTTAGTTTGCTGAATTAGGCCCCTAGTCCCCAATTTATCAGTCTTGTAACTTTCTCTTTGAGCCCTGCAAGGCTTTGTTTATTATAATGCTAACCTCTTGATGACCAGAGGTGTTTGAAAGGCAATTCATTGCATACATCTGTCGTCTTTAATGGCATAAATTTTGAACAAAACAAAAGCAGCATGTGAGGATGTAGTTTGTTTCCCTCCTACAGCTTTATTGATGCAAGGGGAAGGAGATGAATGGAACCTTCCAAGCAACTTGCTTCTAGTGGCCAGTTGTTGCTATAGCTATATGGGCAAGGCACTTACTATGATATGCTACACAAGTTTTTCATGATTCCTTGGCACATGTGTTATAAAAACACTTGTTTCAAAGTTATACCTTCCCTTAATACTAGGAACTTTTAGCAAAAATTGCTGGGGATTCATTGAATATTGTATGTTATATGTACTGTAATTTTTGATGCACTTTAATAGTTTATGAATCTGTAGTATTGTAATGATTATCAACTAGTTCTTGTAATTAGAATTTATAGGGAGTGAACAACCTGCGGCTGCCTGTGGTTGATCAGAATTGTAGTCCAGCAACAGCTGAAAGAGTATAGATTGTCCATTTTCAATGTATTACATGAACCGTTTTAAATTTTTTTAAATACTTGACAGCAAAATAGAGTATTATTTGTAACAACTTTTTTTTTTTTTTTTTTTTTTTTTTTTTTTTTTTTTTAATAGGTGATAGATTTTAGAAAAAAGTCGATAACCTACTTTGACTCTATGGGTGGATTAAATAATGAAGCATGCAAAATATTGCTGTAAGTAGTTCACTAACCTCTTTTATGATTTCTCTTAGGTAATTTTATTAACTCCTTAACGACTGCCCAATCCGGAACTTGGGTAGCCACAGAACTCTGGGATGGCAGAGTATCGTGGGCTGCCATCCTATTATCCATGATGTGCCAGGACCATCACCGGTCCTTAAGTGCCAGAACCAGCTTGACTGTCCTGGCACGTCATAGATCCTTAAGCGGTTAAAGGGGAAATAAATATGGAAAAGTTGTATCGGTTTAAATATTGCATATTGCCAGCCAACATCTGTGAAAATTCTTTGGTGCAAGTGTGTTTAAAGATGACTTGTCTAAGTTGCACTGAAATACTAATGCAGTGTGCCAGTGTATGTGCTTTTTCAGATGACCATGGCACCTACTAGTTAAATTTGTTCTCTTGGTCTCTGGTTCTCTTCCCCTTGTATCACAGATTCATCAGTTCATGAGCACTGGCCTTCAGGATGAGGTCTATGTTTCTTTAAGCCAAACCTGCAACAAAGAGTGGGCTATCAGCCCATTCTTGATTGCCCTGTTGTTTTTGCATATCCTCCAGGATCAGGACATCCTGGGGAAGGACTAAAACAACTTACATTTTCTGCTGCAGGCAGCTCATGCTGGTGATCAGTGCTTATGCACAGATTAAACAGTTTTGCGAGTTGAGGAGAAATATGGCCATTCCATCTACTTTCGCCTACTGTGGCATACTGCATTTGTATTTGGAGCACCTAAGAATTGGTAAATAATCTTTTAAAACACTTATTGCCAATTGATAAAAGAAACAAGTTTTATTTAATAAACATTCTGAAATAACTATACTGCTGTTGTTTCTTTGGAGGTTTTTTTTTTTCCCCCTCTGTGTTTTGTAGTTTTTGTGTAAGAGCCTACGATCTGTGGGACTTAGGCTATTATGCAACACATACGTATACACAAATCCACATAAGGGTGGGATTGTAGGCTTATTTTTATAAGTGTTCTTTAGGCTTTGCAGCAGTAAAGAGGTGAGTGGAGAGAAAATAATGCAAATAAAGTTGAGTGAAAAGGAATTGATAACAAAACTGTCAAAATACCAATATTGTATAGTGGTGTAAGAGAGCTCAATACTACTTTGGTTTCACAAAGAAGTTTCCCTTTTAAAGGGAAAGCAAGTATCCATTCTTAACTAATGAGTGACTTCTTTTTTTGCTATAACTGAGAAAAGCTAAAGAGCCCCTCTAAATAGGAAGGAACATCCACACATACATCAGAAAAGCCAGTTGAGGGTTAGATGTCTGGAAATTTGTATGAAAGATTTATTTGCACATGTTGTAATAGTGTATGTTTTAGCTATTTGCTTCTCCTCTAAGGAGAACTGTGCTCTAGGATGAAGGGCCTCTAAATGTAACCTAGGTTTCTCTTGTGTCCAATGGGGTCATCCGTTATTAAGGGTTCCCACATAGGAGGCATGCAGCTGATATCTCTAGATCTTATGTGGAAATGGAAGATGGAGTACAGACACCTAGAACAACCACAAATGTCTGTCACTAGCAATTTGGCTGTACCTGGGGTGGTTGGTAAAAAGAATCTCAGATGGTGTAGGCTTTTCTCCATCCAGAGTGGACAGTGATCACTGATGCCTCTCTGTCTGACTGCGGAGTAGTATACACCCATCTTCCCACCCAGTCACTAATGAAAGGAGGAGATTGGAGGCTCCCCTTCAATGTGATGAAGCGGAAAGCAGTCCACAAAACTCTAATGACTTGGATGTCCATTTTGAAAGACCAGTTCGGTTCATGTTGACAGCACAACCAACATTGCCTATAGCAGTCATCTCAATTGGAACCAGGAGCAAAGACAAGTGAGAGAAATAATGGGAGAGTTTTTTAATGCTCAGAAGACGTGACTTGAATACAGTGAAGATGGGCATCATGGTGGTTCCTTGGAAGTACAACCTGATGTATCGATTTCCACTGCTAGCAATGATTCCCTGAGTGTTTACGAAGCTCAAATGGGAAAAGACACATCGTTCTGATAGCGCCAGCATGACTGAAACAACATTGTAGAACTCTCCACCTTTGCCTCCAGACCTATTCAGTCAAGTTCCATATGTTAACCCAGTCTATCCACTATGGCTTTAACAGCACTGAATGTGAGGCATCCATCATGGGAAAAAAAGGCCTTACTGATGATGTGATCTAAATCATACTGAAGGCAAGGAAACCAGTATAGAGCAAAATGTATCACAGAGTATTGAAGATCTGTTTCACTTATCCTCCCTACTAGAAAAGGAGGCTCTGCGCGCTCCACCAGATTCTAGTCAAATATTTTCATTGTCCCTAGAAAATACTGTTGCCAGTCCCAGAGTCTATGCACTCTGTCATTGTGGGTGTGTGTTAAGGGGAATTTCGTGCCCCCTTAGACCACCCAGACATTTACCTACATGTTGTGACTCATCTGGATTACCGGTATTTTCTGTTCTTTGTCTTTTAGAGCACTCCCTTTCCTTTCACTGTCCCTCCTTTGGTCTTGAGTCTGCTCAGAGAATTTTCATGAAAGTCAAGTCTGCTTTGGTAGCTCACCTTCACACTCAAGGAATTTCCTTGATTTCCTCATCTAGACTTCTGCATACTGGACAGCCACAGGATCCTTACCAGTTGGACATGTTATGTTGCCTGACGTAGAATGTTCATCGTACACAGAATTTTGTTAATCTGCCTTTTTTCTTGTCATCCTCTAAGTTTGCTATTGCTTCCTGGATCAAGGTGACCGTGGATCAGGCTTATGTCCTTTTTGAGTCACAGCGCACTCCACCAGATCAGTGGGCACCTGTTGGGCCTACAAGAATTGGGCCATTGCATTCCTATAGTGTAAGGGGGACATGTGGTCGTCTTTGCACATTTAAACTAAACACTAATGTGTAAATGTCCTGGCCTCACCTGAGGCCAGTTTTAGCCGGAAGGTCCTTCATGCTGTGTTGCTTGTATAAGACTCTTTCTAATCACTGTTACATCTACAGCATTTTGGATCCTTTTCTTGTTCAGTTGTTTGATATGTAAGCTAGGTGACCTTTGACTCCAGAGTATCGTGTACTATTTAATCCTGTGGAATACTCTCCAGTGTACTACAGAGTAGTGTCTAAACCAGTATAAGATACCAGAAACTGTTCCCCAGACTAATAATTCACCCCAGGAAAGTATTTATCTGGCAGGTGAAGGGTTAATCTGGAGGAGGAGAGGAAGGTGTATCGGCCTCTGTGTAGGATAAGGAAGAGAGAATAAAATGGTGACTGCAAAACAGGCAACCAATCGGAAGAAAGCCAGTGAAATGGGCATTCTAGGAAATGTAGTCTTCTGTGTTGCTGTTGCCTATCAATGCCTACAATTCCAACTGTGGACCCCCAAGACACTCGGGACATGAACCGGATGAAAGGGCATGAGGAGACCAGACGAATTAGCCTACTCTGAACGCTGTATGACAGACATTGCCGAGATAGGTCCTGGAGAAGTTCTCATAGAAGTCAATGGAGAAAAGATGTGGGAAGTGATGACTAAAGTAATGACTAAATGTTTTCAGGTGATGTGTACATGTTAAGTTATTTATGCTAAGCAAGTCCCATTCACCTAGAACGGCGTTGCTGAAACTGCATACTTATGCATTGAAGATTTCATGCCTAGGCAAATATGCATTGATTTAGTGTTTGGGGATTTTGTATTTTCTGTTCCTGTTTCAAAAAGCATAGGGGAGTTGCTGTCATCTGATACATGTAGATAGTACATTGCCCTGCAAAATTTGTAGATATTTTATACAATATTTAGTTATTGTGAGATGTTTTGCTCTGTATGGCATATTAACCCCTTAGTGACGCCCGTCTAACATTTTTTTTTTTTTTTCTTCATTAGAATCCGGAGTCCCCGAACGGCGTGCAGCCGCGCGGGGATCCGGATTTCCTGGACGTACATGTACTTCCTCTGTCACTAAGTGACAGCCACAGAGGACGTACATGTACGTCCATTGTCGCTAAGGGGTTAAATTTACAAGGGGAGACATTGCTTCCTTGAATACGAACTCCTACTACTGACAGATGTGCCGAACTTAAACAGACTTGGGCCCAGACTTCACCTGTGGCACTGTTGCCATACACAAAGTATTAGGCATGGTGACCATCATGCTTGCCTATAAGAGCTAGATGCACTCTAGAGTTGAACTGAATCAATATATACTTTGTAATTCATTTATTTACATCAAATTTACACCCAGTGGGCCTTATGTGTAAAGGAAAAGTGAGGGGAAATTTGGAGTAATCCAATATCTCTGTAGAAAATACATTAAAAACTCCTATTTAATTCAATGTGGCTTTTAACCCCTCGAATACTAGAGAGGTCTTAAGTGCATTGTGAAGTATTGAGACCTGACTAGCATTCAAGATGTTCAAAGCCCCATTTAAATTCATAAGAATTCTTATCTGTTGCCAATGGAGTAACTGGGTTGCTTCAGTTTTGCTCAACTTTATACCGAAGGGCCCAGTTTGTTTATCTGGGTTGTATATTATGCCAAGGCACAATTTGTTTATCTGTTTGGGATGTATTTTATGCTAATCCAACAATGTATTTACTGGCTTAATAAGCATTAATTTTTCTGATTTAGGCAATACCTAAAACAAGAAAGCTTGGACAAAAAAGGAATCCATTTTGATTCAAATGTCTGGCTTATGACTAGCAAGAAAAGTGAGGTATGCATTTTAATCAAATTATATTACTCTTCTTTTTTCCGTAAAGCTTACCTTTGTACTGAAATTTATATTACTGTTCCAGGAAATTCCACAGCAAATGAATGGAAGTGATTGTGGCATGTTTGCCTGCAAGTATGCAGATTACATCACCAAAGAAAAATCAATTACCTTTACTCAGGTTAGTAAATAAGTAGTGGGAGTAGTTCCAGGAGATTGGAAGTTGGCAAATGTTCTGCTTCACAAAAAAGGTAGCAGGGAAGAGTCTTGCAAATACAGACCAGTAAATATTACATCAGTAGTGGGAAAATTAATATAAACATGTTAAAGGAAATAATTGTTAAATATCTGTATTTAAATGGCTTTCAGGATCCCAAACAATATGGGTCTACAACAGGGAGACAATGTCAAACTAACCTCCATATATTTTTTTGAACTGGTTAACTAAAATAATAGACCAGGGGGAGCAATAGATATAGCTTATCTGGATTTCAGTAAAGCATTTGGCACTATCCCTCATGGGAAACATTCAGTGTTTGAGTCTACATGTAAAATTAGTTGATTCGATAAGGCATTGACTGAGTGATCGGAGTGTTTTGGTCAATGGAGAATATTCAGACAAAGGTCGTATTACCAGTGTGGAACCTCAGTGATCTGTACTGGGGCCCATTCTTTTTAATATTTTTTAGTGAAATTGCAAAAGGTCTTCAAGGGTAAGGTATGCCTTTTTGCTGATGATGCAAAGATCTGCAACATGGTAGACATTCCTGGGGGAATAAGCCAAATGACAAATGATTTAGAAGAATGGACGAGTGTGGCAGCTGAAGTTTAATGTTGATAAAGAAAATAATGCCCTTGGGATGTAAAAATCCAAAGGCAGATTATAATATTAAGGGTACAATGCTGTCAGAGACAACAGAGGAAAGGGATTTGGGAGTAATTATTTGACGATTTATACGTAGGCAGGCAATATAACAAAGCACTGGTGAATGCAGGCAGGGTCCTGGGTTGTATAGCTAGGGGCAATAGTAGCAGAAAAGGGGAAGTGGTCATGCCACTCTACAGATCTCTGGTTAGACTTCACTTAGAGTATTGTGTGCAGTACTGGAGACCCCATCTCCAGAAGGATGCATATACCCTACAGAGAATTCTGAGAAGGGATACTAAAATGTTGACTCGTTTACAGGGTAAGAAATTGGGATAGACTAAAGGATCTAAACCTATAACTTGGAGGAGAGAAGATAGAGCGGGGATATATTAGAAAAATTCAAATACATGAAGGGATTCAACAAAGTACCGGCGGGAAGTACATTTCAAAGGTGTAGAAATGTTAGGTCAAGAGGTCATACTCTTAAACTAGAGTGACAGAGGTTCAGAAGTAATGTAAGAAAGTTTGACTTCACTGAGATGGTGGTAGATAAGTGGAATAACCAAACATCACAAGTGACAGAAGTTAATACAGTGATGGAATGTAAGCATGCATGGGATAGACATAAAGCTATCCTGAAAATAAGACAAGACTAAGGACCGTATAAGGTTTGAGGTTTTTACAGTAGGCAAAATGGGCAGACGATGGGTCTGATGATTTCCTTGTTAGAGCACAGGTGAGTTAATCAATGTGAATGAGCCTCTGTTCACCACACCTGTGCTCTAGCAGAGAAATCCCTAAGTCCTGGTCTGTTAGTGGGTCCTGAGGACAGGAGTTGAGAACCACTGTTCTAAGACCTAACTGTCAGTTAAGTGGTCTGACCACATTTTACTTTTTTTTTTTTTTAAGTAGTAAAATAATGGCAATAAGGGTGTAAGGGCATCCTTACTGGGTTTTACACTAAGCGCAGTAAAGATGTGTAATTCTCTGCCTTGCAAGCCTGTGTTTGCAGATAACATAGCTACAACAGTGTAGCTCACAACAGTATCGCCAATTAGTTTGGTGCAACGCAGAGAGAGTGTTGATCCAGGAAGGTAATCTGTCTTTTGGAGACAGGAAGGATTTTTTAACCGTCTTGGGACATCATTTGAAATTTCTAGTGTGTTTATTTTTCATTTTTCTTTGCTTTGGATCAATAAAGAAGGGTGATATGGCACAAGTTTGAACTTGATGGACACGTCTTTTACTGCATCAGCTATGCAAGAGACTTTTAGCAGTATTTCTTGTAGTGGTAGACTAGTCTCAGATTACTAATCTAAGGTTTTGTCTGTTGTCTAATTGTAGACTAATTCAACAGGTCATGCAATTGTTTGTGATATGTGTCTCTTTTCTAAGCAGAGTGCTATACAGTTACTCTTTGCTGTACATTTTCTTCTCCTCTTCTACGCACTTTTAAAATTGGTGCCTGCAGCGTGTTCTTGCAGGTGGTGAGTGCTCCTTCATTCTCAAGCAGCAAGCCATTCCTCTTCACTGCAGCTCCAAAGTGAGTCCGTGCAGCATCGTATCTACTTCCTTATCAGGCTTATGCTTCTTTAGCTCCATGGGGGGTAGCATACTTAGCATCTAAATGTTCAGCTGTAATTGTTACTGTAAAACAGATTCTGCTTCCAAACAAGCTTTAATATCTTTAACCCAAAAATAGAGGATCCCTGAAATGGCAGAGTTGGGCAAAATTGTCAGCCATACCACTGGGAGTAAAGTCCCCTGTAACGGGTTGAGGCTTATTTAATATTCATGGACTATCTGCCATAAAGTTGCACACACTCCATGAATATTTATGTTGACAATTTGGCTATGTCCAAAGCTCATTCACATATGTCCATGGCTCATTAGAACAATTAATAATTGTCTAGTCGGCAATATACATATAAACTTATCCTGGGGCAAAGATGGAAAATATAGCATAGAGAAACAGATGTATTGAAAATATAAGGAGCCCCAGGCTTATTACATTCTACAAATCTCTTATTGCATAAACCTTTATACACGTTTGTATGTGAAAAATAGCATGAGACTCTTCAACAGATTGCTGAGATTGAAATTAATGCAATTTAATATCAGATTAGTACATCAAATTCACAAGAACAAGTTCTATATTAAATACACATAACAATACAAAACATTCAATACAACACAAAGCATAACATTTGCGCAATTTTCCTAAACATGCATGATATTGAAGGTACCTAATGAATGAGGGGCTAACCCAAGCTTGGCAGAGATTCTTTTCCTGGCCCTCTTTTGTTTATCCTGTTCTCCTCCTCTCTTCTTCTCTCTACTCTCTCTCGCTCTGGTGGTATCCCTAGTCTTATAGTGAATGTCCCCTATCTCCAACATGGTCTCAATCTGATTGGGTGAACACATTGCTATTGGGGAAACATTCCTATTCTTCTACTTTGATGGGAGTTCCTTAAGTAATTCTTTTGATGTTTATAGTGGATATTGTTAATGCTCCTTTTGATCTTAACATTGGTTTTGGGATTCTAGTGTTATACCCCAGGAGGTGAGATAAAACACAAAGACAGGGGAAAGACCATTGTGTGCTTAACATATGTTATTTACAAGGTGTTTATTTAATATATATATATCTCGATATATATATACACATACCTGTGCAGATAAGCAATTCCCTCTGTAACACACCTTTTACCTTACTATAAACCTAAAAGATTTGATATAAAATAAAATCCTACAGAGGCATCACTTATTCTTCTAGGCAAATTACAAGTCACTCATTTGGGAGTTCCTTTAGTTTCAATAAAGCAAAACCTACCTGGGTGCAACAGTATCAGAATCCAAACCCACCATAGTGTGAAGATTGGAGTTTCTGCACAAATCCTCCACTAGGGGGAAGACTCTGCTTCATTCAACCATGGATGATGTCCATTTCAGATGAGTGGGTACTTCAACTGATTCAAAAAAGGTACAGAAGGTATTTTACAACTTTACCACCACGTAGCTGTTTCATGTCTAGAGTACCAAAAGAAAAATTGTTACAGGAAGCCTTTCATCAGTTTCTAGACAGTAGGGTGATAATCCCACTTCCAAAACCACTAAAGTTCAGACACTTATTCCAATCTTTTTATGGTACCCAAAAAAGACAGGGGACTCTTCACCTGAAAAAGTTGAACCAGTTTCTCAAAGTTCACAGGTTCAAGGTGGAATCTATCAAAGCAGTGATAGCACCCATGGAACCAAAGGAATTTCTGACATCTTTAGACAGCAAAGATGCGCACCTACATATTACAAAATGGCCCAGACACTGGCAATATCTCAGGTTTCAAAGGTCTAGCCACAGCGCCAAGTTTTTTTTCCTAGGTGATGGCTCCTCTTATGGTTCACCTCAGATTCATGGGAGTAAACCTTACTCCATATCTGGACGATATGTTAATAAATGAAAAACCGCAATAAGGCCCGCACTAGTTAAGTATAGTCAACTAGAGTAATAACAGACTGAATAGCCTGCTGTTCTCAGGGGATGATGAACATATAAACTAATATAGGGAAAAAGAAAATCCTAAGCAAAAAAAAAAAAAAAAAAACCTTTATAATGAGGCACACAACTCGATATGTGACAAAAATACAAAATGGATTTATTAGCTTTATTACAAAAAAGATGTGTAAACAATCGCATTTAAAACATAATTAAAAACACACACACCGCAGTAGGAGGGATACAAATGACAGGAAATAAAAAATCAAAATAATTCCAGTCTCTACATAAGCAATCTAAACGCTAACCCTGTGATTTAATCCTAATGTTGGGGATCAAGTGGGAGTAATAATAAAAACTGCGGTTACCAGCTCTGTACCATAGTCTGTCAATCTTCCTCTGCTCCCCTCCCTTTCTCCAACCTCCTCCAATGACAGAGGCTTTCTGCATTAACCTGGAGCACTCTCTGGCCAATGAGAGCACTCCATTCCATGCCAAAAGCCTCCGTCATCAGAGGAGGCTGGATCAAGGGAGGGGAGCAGAGAGCATGAACATTTTTTCATGCCTGCCTAAGACTTGTGCACAGTAGTGTGTGTGTATATGTATGTATATGTATGTATATATATAATAAATAAATAAATAATACGACTAGGAGAAATAGATTTATAGGTAAGCACAGAAAAATCCCCCTTTCTCTTACATCCTATGTGTAACACAGGAACCATGGGGATATACCAAAGCATTACTAAGATTCCAGGGAGGGGAGGGAAGGAGAAAAGTGTAACACAGGACTTCCCTCCTGGAGAAAAACCCAGTGGATTGAGCCCTGAGCAGGGTCCTCTTAGATTCCTTGGTTCAGTCGATTCCCTGTTTATTCCTACTTCCGTTTCTTTTCTTTTTAACTTTACTATAATTTAATGTCCAGGCAGGAGTAAAATGGCGCAGTCTGGGACCTCTTTTGGATAGTGCCATTTTAATGCGTCCTGAGTGTGGACTGATCTTTAGTCAGTGTCCATAACATGTTAAATAGGAGTATGAGGCTGCAGCAGAGATCCACTAAGCAACTAATCAGTTGGCCACATCACTGTAGAAACTGATTATCTAGGGAAAAAGTGTTTTGTTTTTTTTTGTTTTTTTTTAACTAGTATGTATCAAATAATAATTTGTATCAGTCTAATTTACAATGCATGCAAAAGGCACTACTTTTAAAGCGGAACTACCAACTCTTAATTTAACTTCAATAACTCCCCATCTGGAGACTACCGCTACTAAGCTGCTAAGAATCATTACCTTATTCAAAAGAAATATGCATTCTTACCAGGCTGACAGCAGCACGGAGCGTGGACATCTAGCCATAGTGATGTCTGCGCTGTCAGTCCCAGCCTGGTCTAGGAAGAGTTGCTAGGAGCTGGCCGGCTCCAAAAGGGACTGACAGTGCAGGCGTGCGGACGTCATTATGGCAAGATGTTCGCTCTCCGTGCTGCTGTCAGCCTGGTAAGAATGCATATTTCTTTTGAATAAGGTAATAATTCTGGCGACTAGCGCTACTAAGCTGCTAGCCGCCAGATGGGGGTTATTGAAGTTAAAGTGTTTAAGAGGTGGTGGTTCCGCTTTAATGCCTAAGGGCACTTTCACATGGTTGACTTGTTGCTCATGGTGAAAGTTAACAAGCTGGACTATGGTGACTTTATCACAGGTTGACTTCACCTGTGAGATCGAACTAAGTTCAGAATGCAGTAGTTTCACTGTTTTTACTTTGGAAAGCAGTGGGTTTGTAGTAAGGAAGATCTGATCAGTGGCCTATTGCAGCCTTTGGTAGACCTTTCACGCTAGCAGTGTTTGTAGTTGTGATCCTCATCAGAAACTCCAGTTAGAGTGGTTGACCCACATGAGCTAGACAGTATTATTGGCTGGCATTCATGATCTGGTCATAAGACACATCTGTTTCCTGCATTCCAGATTAGTGAAGGAATGCAGAAAAAGAGGTAAGTGAATTTAATGGTTGACAATTGTCACAGTGTGCCTCGGTCATTCTGTTGCCCTTGTAAAACAGACTAAAAAGTTCAGGTGTTATGTCTGGCATCTTTGGGTATAGTTGAACTAATGTAGATGACTGAGCCAACAATGAAGGAATTTTTGTTCAAGCAAGACTATCTCTAAAACCTGCATTGATAGTGGTCCTTAGAGTGTTGAGAAGCACTGCTCTAATACAAAAGAGCAGTCTGTTCATTTGATTTGAATCTGTTTTGGGTCTAAACTGGGAAAAAAATAATATATGAAATAAAATCCAGTCTACAATGCAAAAGGAATAATTTAGAAAGTTGAATTATTTTATTTTGTTTTTCCTTCTAGCATCACATGCCATACTTCAGAAAGAGGATGGTTTGGGAAATCCTTCATAAAAAATTACTTTGACGTTGCCATGGAAACAATTTGAGCAGCTGAACATGGACCAAGAAATACTGGATATTCACTACAAACTTGCAACTTGAAAATCAAAGCCAGTACTCTGCATCTGTTTGAATATACTGCCAAATATTCTGATTTTTTTTTTTTTTCTCTCTCACCCCCCCCCCCCACCCACCATTTTTTGTGTGTGTATGGAATACCATGTTGGATTTTAGCAAAAAAAAAAAAACACCTATCTTATGACTCCATGCCTCTGGATTAACTTTAAAAACATTACTTTTTTCGATTTAAAAAAAAAAGAGATCCAAGACGGTTTTAATGAATTTTCTTCGGAAACATGTTAGTTTTACTACTCAATGAAGGCAATATTAACATTAACAACATACTTAGGTGTTTCATATACCATTTGCAGCACTATTTGCTCTGTTAGTGAGCATACACATTTTGTACTTTGTATAAAGATTATATTTGCAAGAATGTAAAAGATTTTATAAAGTGTACTCTGTGACACCACAAATAGCTTTATGATTTCTACCTTTTCTACATTTTTGAACACAGACAATAACGTTTTGTATGTTTGTTTTTTTCCTTATAATTTTATTTGTATTGTAGCAATTAATACTTGTACTACTTTAAATAAGATGCGTCATATTTGTATACTTCAGTTTTGTAGTCCTAGAGTTAATCTTCTAGCCTACCTCAATTCTGGTCAGTGCTTATCCCAGCTGAATATTGGTCCAGCTATTGTCACAAAACGAAAAATATCCATGGCATAATGCAACCAGTGAAACGTTACTGGGCAGGTAGACAAATTTGGAAACTGGAAGCCTAAAATGATATATTGGAAAACTGCTACTTTGTCAACTTTTTGTTGTCATTGCTGTTTGGAAAATAATTTTCTATACAAAATTTCTTGTTAAAAACTTTGGTTAAGCTCAAAGAATTTATTTTATATCTCTCACGTATTGATGTTTACAGGACAGGTTTATATTTAAATAAAATTATTAAACATGTTAAACGTGTTTTTTTTGTGCAAATCTGTTATTTATTAAAAAAAAAAAAAAAATCTTATATAGAGAGCTGCTGGGTTATAAGTAATTACAAACTACATTTTTCACAATTAGTTTATATAAAAAGTAATTAATTTGAAACTCATATTGTTGCTTTTTGTAATAGGCTATGAACCAAGGAGTATTTTATTGTATTTGCAGGGGGAAAAAAAGAAAACTGGTACTATGAAGAGTCAAACCTTTTCCCCAGTGTTAGAACAAAGCCAAACCAGACAATTTGCTCAAAATAACTTTGTGTCGTCCAATATGGAACACAGGAACCATGGGATTGAGTTCCTCCGTGGAGGGCAGAACACCTCTCAAAAGACAGTCTTGTGAGTGGCCACTCCTCCAGCTCCTCCCACTGCATACTCCAATTATGATGTGTTCTCCGAGATGAAAAGATGGCCAGGACACTTCTTATTTATTTATTTATTTATTTATTTATTTTAAACCTTTTTTTTAATTATTTTCTGATAGCTATTGGGCTGTCAAAATTCCCCCATTAGGCGGGTTACAATTACTGGGCTTCCCTTGGAGTGGATTGACCAGTGTGCATGGGCTGTGTGGACCCTTGCAGCCCTGTAGAGGGACTCTTACAACCCAAGTTTTCCCTCCCAGCAGAGGGCTCTGCTCCCTTCACATTGGTAACTTGAAGAAAGAAGATTGGTGAGTTAACCCTTTGTCTGGCTTGGTCCACATTGTCCCTACCTTGTAGTTCTCCATAAAGAGGTTTCCTCTTAGCCCTTGGGCTCTTAAACTCATGTTGGGTATTTTATTACGTTATTGTTTATTCCCTTGGCAATGGAGCAAGTATGGGAGCATCTGGGGAAGTTAACACCTTCCCTGCTGTTCTATCAGTGTTTGGGACCATTCCTAGGTTTTTCCCTTTGGTGGACTATCTGTGTGATGTCCCACACATGTTTCCTGTTTTTTTTTTTTTGTTTGTTTGTTTTTTGTGGTAGTTTGTAACTTGTGTTTTTGTTTTTCTTCAGATGCCCTGGCCCTTTTAAGAACTGTTCCCGCTTCACCGCCATCTTTGCTCCATTGATGGGTGAAATTCATTGGGACATATCTCTGCAACTGTCTGGCATACAGAGGTCAGAGTGGGTTCTTTTTTCTTGTCTCCTCATGCCTTTTCATCCGGTTTATGTTCTGAGTGTCTTGGTCTGTGATCCATGGACAGATGTGTAGGCGTTGCTAGGTAACAGCATCAGTGAATACTGTGTTTCCCAGAATGCCTGTTTCGTTGACTTTCTTCCGATTGGGTACCTGTTTTGCAGTCACCATTTTGTTTCTTGCTTAGCCTACTCAGAGGCAGACTCTCCTTCTCCATATTAACCCTTCGCCTGCCAGATAAGTACCTCTTTGGGCTTTCTGGTGTGAACTCTTAGTCTCGGGAACTGTTACTACTGATTCATACTAGTCTTAGACACTTCTCTTGTGTGGATGTCAGATTCTAAGGGACATGGGGGTAAACCTAAGACAAAGGACTCAGGGGTGTCACTTACCCCCCTTGCTTACTGTTCCGCATGCCAAACATGGCTCCCTAGAAAAGTATTCTGGATCTCTGTTTCTCCTGTACTGTTGTCCCTACTCCCATTTCTACCCCTCCAGCACTGAATAAGAGCCAGCTTGGGTAAAACCAGTTATTTACAGTGGCCCAACTTCCATTCTCCCTCCAGGGTGTCTCTTAGTCCTGCAAACCCCCCACTATTCAGTGTTCCTACGCTTCTAGGGGCTGCTTCTAGGGAGGAAATTTCAGATGGGGAGGATGAGGAAGGGGAATATGAGGATATGGACTCTTCCTACTCCTATGGGGACTTTTATGAGTCTGACCCCCTCCCCTTGGCTGAGGGACTCATTAGGGCTGTCTTGAAGATCCTTAAGGTTCCTGACACCTCTCATGAGGTCTTGCTCTATGGAAGTCTTCCAGAGGAGTAGGAAATCTTCTACAGTCTTTCCCCCCAAATGATCATATCCTTCTGAATGAGTGGAAGATCCCTAATATGAGTCTATCACCAAAAGGTTCTCTAGACAGTTATCTTCTTCAGAGGCAACTTTTTAAATTATAGCAGATGAGATCAGACAGTGGATTTTATATTGGTGACTTTAGATGTCACCAGTTATACAGGGAGGGAAGGCAGCGGTTTGGAGAATGTTGGAGGCCTCTGGAGATTTCTCTGCTGCTGAAATAAATGTTCTAGTGGGGCTAGTAGATCTAGTGCTGATCCACAACTTTTTCAAATTTGAAAATGACATTTATTCAGTTATCAGGGACGGCTATGCTAACTCATACATGTGGGATTACTAGCAACAGCACATGTTGGGATCGATTTATTTGGAATATATCAAATTTCTTCTGTGTCCGCTGCCCGGCATATGAAGGGTTAATCTCCGCCCTCTAGCTGGTAGGACCAATCGTTTAAAAGCCCGCTTCACGGAACTCTCTCCAGTTATTCTTGGTCCTACTCAGCTGGAGGACGGAAGATATCTTCCTCTCCTATGTATCTTCTAAAAGTACCCTCCTTTTAATGTCCTCTCCCGTTTTTGTTTTGTATTTAAAGAAGACTGTGTCAGTACTCAATCTCCCCTAATGCGGTGGAAAGATTGAGTTGAAAAGTATTAGCTCCTTCCTTACCGGATGACTCCAACAGCGTGGTCTATCCGGCGTGGTGTTCTGCTGCTAAGGATCGATGTCGGAGGAACCGGAAATTGTCGGCCGAAACCGGAAGTGCGTATGCGTTCCACCTATGGAACGCACGCCGGGATACACACGAGGAACACAGGCTAAAGCGGCAGACACCAGCAGATGGATAAGAAAAAAGGTTAGTTAACCTGAATACATCCTTTTTATGTATTGAATTTCTGGAGCAAAGAGATCCTTTACTTTTATGGCTCACAAAGCTGCAAAAGAAATAGCTATTATGGAGGAGAAAAGGAAATGTGCTGCTTGTGGAAAGGAGTTATCTGACACAGAAACCTCAAACTTATGCACAAATTGTCTAAGACAAGTGGCAGGACAAGACATGACTTCTCATTTTCAGGAATTCTTAGCATGGATGAAGGATTCCATGCAGCAGACTTTTGCTTCTATGCAAGAGGCTGGGCCAACTAGAAAAAGACAGAGACAGGATGATCCGGATGAGGGACCCTCTGTCAGATCTCAGGCCCAGGAAGATGGTTTTAGTATTCAGGATATATAATCTCTCTACTCCTCTGAAGAGGAAGGGGAGGTAATGGAAGATTCAGGATCTTTTAATGTTGATAAGGTAGACTCTTTAGTTAGAACCATGAGGAAAACTCTAGGGCTGACAGAGTCTCAAAAACAGCTTGATGTTATAGATACAGCATTTTTAATTAATAATAAAACAGTGCCAGTTTTCCCTATTCACAGTTCAGTCCAGGAATTAATAAAGACAGAATGGAACTAGGTGGATAGGCGGTTTTCTTTGTCTAAAAGATTTTTAAAAATGTATCCATTTGATGAATCTGAGGTCCAGTCTTGGGTTTCTCCACCTAAAGTTGATATTGCTATATCTCAGTTGGCAAAGAAGACTATTCTTCCAATGGAGGACGGGTCTTCTTTAAAAGACCCCATGGAAAGGAAATTAAATACGGTTTTAAAAAAGCATTTTGTTTTATTGGGACAAAGTCTTAAGGTAGCAACCGCTTTAGCTTGCATGTCAAGAGCCATGAGAATATGGTTGTCTGGGTTAGAGGAAAAAGTAGACTCTAATATATCCAGGTCTAAACTTTTAAAGGAAATAGCAGTTATTAAGGAAGCTACAAATTTTTCTTGTGATTCTGTCACGGTTTATTATGACTCTCAGACACAAGTTTTAGGTAAAAACAATCAATTTTATTGAAATAATAAATGATAACTTAGGATGGCAATAACATACATATATATATATATATATATATACAGAATATAGCACAGACAGAAGGCAGACTCTACCGGTCCTGTCAATATACCGGACAGGACAGTCTTTAGGCTCTACCGGCCTTGCCAATACCGGGTAAGGCAACCTGCAGATGGAATAGCATAACGGTTTTACCGGCCTTACCAAATTACCGGGCAAGGCAGCCTCAATAGATACACAATGTAGGCTCTACCGGCCCTGCCAATACCGGGTAAGGCAACCTCAGATGGAATGTGGCAAAAGGTTCTACCGGCCTTACCAATACCGGGCAGGGCAGCCCAGAGATAATAGCAGCAGTCAGATGGAACTGGCAAATAGCAGAATCGTTAAGCAGCAAGGCTTTGGAGCAAACCAGCGTCCGCACGCTGGAAACAACACTGAATAGTATAGCCGTTAGGCTTAGCGAGCAAACCAGTGACCGCACACTGGAGTAACAAGCGAGTAGTATAGCCGCAAGGCTTAGGAGCAAACCAGCGTCCGCACGCTGGGACCAACACAGATTTGTATAGCTGAAAGGCTTTGGAGCAAACCAGTGACCGCACACTGGTGTAACAAGTGAGTTTTATAGCCGCAAGGCTAGGAGCAAACCAGCGTCCGCACGCTGGGACCAACACAGATTTGTATAGCTGAAAGGCTTTGGAGCAAACCAGTGACCGCACACTGGTGTAACAAGCGAGTTTGTATAGCCGCAAGGCTTAGGAGCAAACCAGCGTCCGCACGCTGGGACCAAAACAGATTTGTATAGCTGATAGGCTTTGGAGCAAACCAGTGACCGCACACTGGTGTAACAAGCGAGTTTGTATAGCCGCAAGGCTTAGGAGCAAACCAGCGTCCGCACGCTGGGACCAACACAGAATTGTATAGCTGATAGGCTTTGGAGCAAACCAGTGACCGCACACTGGTGTAACAAGCGAGTTTGTATAGCCGCAAGGCTTGGGAGCAAACCAGCGTCCGCACGCTGGGACCAACACGGAATTGTAGCAATGTCACCAACGCGACCAGGCAGAAGGTCGCCAGGATACTGAAGACAGGTGATGAGATGACAGGAACCAGCAACGATCAGTCAGGTCAGAAAACAGCAGAGAAGTTCAGCAGGAACTGCAACACCAGAGACTAGGCCGGAACCAGGACTGGAAGTACTTCAGCATGCAGGAAACACTGGAACAGTAGAGATCAGGAACACATGAGATCAGGAACACTGGAACAGAGGCCCAGCTATCACTAGCATAGTGATAGCAAGAAGGTCAGAAACAACACGAAAGGGCACTCAAAGGGTGCCCAATCCAGGTTTAAATAGTCAATAAGAGGCGGGCTATCTGCAGACAGCCAATAGAAGCCCCCTACTGGTGACAGACAAGTAACTGCAGCAAATCACGGGCACCGTGATAGTACCCCCCTTTCAAAGACCCCCTCTCCTAGAATAGGGTTTAGGTTTCTGCGGGTAATTGGCATGAAAGGCCCTAGTTAACCTAGGTGCATGAAGGTCCGTACTATCCACCCATGATCGATCCTCAGGACCATACCCTTTCCAATGTACCAGGTACTGTACCCTTCCTCTAAGCCTACGGGAATCAATAATGCTCTGAACCTCGTACTCCTCCTGGCCCTCGACCTCAACAGGTCCTGGCACCACAGGTGTGGTAGTATAGCGATTGCAAACCAGAGGCTTAAGAAGGGACACATGGAACACATTATGGATACGCATGGATGCAGGTAGGTCTAGTGCATAGGAGACAGGGTTAATTTTGCGAATAACTCTGTATGGACCAATAAACCGAGGAGCCAACTTATTAGACGGAACCTGCAGCTTGAGATTTCTGGAGGAAAGCCATACTCTATCCCCAACCTGAAAGGAAACCGCTGGGAGCCTTCTGCGATTAGCATGGCGCTGATGACGCTGAAATGACTGACCAAGTGCCCTCTGAACTTGTGCCCATGTGGAACGGAGTTGCTCGATATGCTCATCCAGAGCTGGAATCTGTTGCGTCTGAAATGAGTCTGGAAGCAAACAGGGCTGGAACCCATAATTAATCAGAAACGGAGAGCTCCCAGATGAAGAATTGACCGCACAGTTCCTGGCGAACTCTGCCCAAGGCAACAAGTCGGACCAATTATCATGATGGTCAGTAACGAAACAACGGAGAAATTGTTCCAAGCCCTGATTAGCTCGTTCAGCGGCTCCATTGGTCTGGGGATGGTAGGCAGAGGAGAAGGACAGCTGTATGCCCATCTGTTGGCAAAATGCCCTCCAAAATCTAGACACAAACTGGCTCCCCCTGTCAGACACCAGTACCCTAGGCACTCCATGCAACCGGAATACTTCTCTGGCGAACACCATTGCCAATTCCTTCGCTGAAGGAAGACCACGGAGGGGCACGAAATGAGCCATTTTAGAAAACCTGTCCACCACCATGAATATAAAGGAGTACCCCTTCGACATAGGCAACTCTCCCATAAAATCAATGGAAACATGAGACCAGGGGCGTTCGCCATTAGGCACCGGTTGAAGCAAGCCCACAGGGAGATGTCTCGGGGTCTTAGCGCGGGCGCAGGTGGCACAGGCATTCGTAAATTCGGCACAATCGTTTCTCATGGAAGGCCACCAAAATAACTGAGAAAGGGACCATAACAATTGGTCTCTACCAATATGTCCCGCAGCCTTAGAGGAATGGTAGGTTTCGAGCAGCCTAGTACGAAATGATTCAGCGACAAAACATTTGCCCACTGGGGTTTCATGGGGAGCGGACCCCTGAGAGGCCAGGATCTCCTCCCCTAGAGGAGAAGTGATACTCGTGCGTATAGTAGCCAGTATTCTATCAGGTTGGATGATAGGAGCTGGTGCTTCCACTCTGTCACTGTCGGCCTCAAATTGTCTTGACAGTGCATCAGCCCTGATATTTTTTGACCCAGGTAAATATGATACAATGAAATTAAATCGAGACAGGAACAGTGCCCACCTGGCCTGACGAGAGGACAATCTCTTGGCCTCCGAGAGATAGGTCAGATTCTTATGATCTGTTAGGATTAAGACAGGATTCTTAGTACCTTCAAGCAAATGACGCCATTCCTTAAGAGCAAGGATAATGGCCAATAATTCTCTGTCACCTATCTCATAGTGGCTTTGAGTGACAGTCAACTTTTTAGAGAAAAACCCACAAGGTCTGAGAGTTCCACCTTTCTCGTGTCGCTGCGAAAGTACTGCCCCGACCCCAATATCTGAGGCATCAACCTCTAACGTAAATGGACGTAAAGGATTGGGGTGGGATAACACAGGAGCCGCAGCAAATGCCAGCTTCAAATTCTCAAAGGCTTTCTCAGCAGATACCGGCCAACAAGAAGGATTAGCAGCCTTGTGCGTAAGATCGGACAGAGGTTTGACAATGGAAGAAAAGTTCTTAATAAACCTCCTATAATAATTAGCGAAACCCAGGAAACGCTGTATGGCTTTAAGACCCTTGGGTTTTGGCCATTGTAGGACAGCTGACAACTTTTCTTTGTCCATGGCAATGCCATCATTGCCAATTATGAACCCCAAGAATGGCACACTGGTTCTATGAAACTCACATTTTTCCATTTTACAAAATAATTTGTTCTCACGGAGTCGTAGCAATACTGCGGATACATCTTTGATGTGCTGTGCCATGTTTTGGGAGTAAATCAGTATATCGTCGAGGTACACCACAACACATGTCTGTAACATATCTCTCAGAACATCATTCATCAGTTCCTGGAAAACTGCGGGTGCATTACACAGCCCAAAAGGCATTACTAGATACTCGTAGTGCCCAGCTCGAGTATTAAAGGCAGTTTTCCACTCATCACCTGCTCGAATGCGAACCAGATTGTAAGCGGCCCGTAGGTCCAACTTGGTAAATATCGAAGCGCCCTTAAGCCTGTCAAAAAGCTCGGTGATGAGTGGTATTGGGTATGCGTTTTTTGCCATTAGTTTATTCAAGCCCCGCTAGTCAATGCATGGTCTTAATTCGCCATTTTTCTTTTTTACAAAAAAGAACCCAGCCCCAGCTGGAGAGGTAGATTTACGTATGATCCCTCTAGCAAGGGCATCAGAAATGTAATCCTCCATAGCCTTATCTTCATCACAAGATAATGGATAAGTGCGTCCTTTCGGAGGTACTGCACCAGGCTGCAATTCAATGCAACAATCATAAGGTCTATGCTGGGGTAGCATACTAGCCTCTCCTTTGCTAAAAACATCGCCAAACTGTTGGTACACATCCGGCATAGCAGAGGAGGTGCACATGACCTTAATAGGCTGGATGACGCACTTGTCCATACAAAACTGGGACCAAGCAGCAATTTCACACTTTTTCCAATCGAATTGTGGGTTATGTAACTGTAACCACGGAAATCCCAATATCACCGCATGGTGCGGGGAATTAATCAGTTGAAACTGCTGCTCTTCTCTGTGAAGTGCCCCAATAGTCATAGACAATGGCATAGTTTCAAATATAACCTGAGGCGGTTCTAAGGGTCTACCATCAATCGCTTCAATAGTCAAGGGGTTTTCTCTTTCAATGCGTGGAACTCCGTGCAATTCAGCAAAGGTATTATCCATAAAATACCCTGCTGCACCGGAGTCAACCAAGGCCAAAACCTCCACAGAGCGTTGTGCCCAAGACAATACCACCTGTATGGTGGGTTTCATTATGCCCGACACTGGGGACGATTGTACACCACCTAGGGCCTGTCCCCCAAGATACCCTAGGTGTGTGCGTTTCCCGGACGTACCGGACAGGAATTTAGCAAGTGCCCTTTTTTACCGCAGTATAAACATAACCCTTGTTTTTTGCGATATAGTCTCTCTGCCTTGGATAGTCTAGTGAAGCCTATTTCCATAGGTTCACTTGTTTCCCGTACTGGTTCACTAGACTTCAATGCCAAGGGAGGGATGGGTGGGCAAAACATGCTACTAGGCTCATTATTTTTTGACCGTAACTTACTATCTCTGGCAATTGATCTCTCACATATTCTGGAGTCAATTATCATAACATACTCAATGTAATCATCTAGATCAATAGGTAGATCTTTAGCAGCGATTTCGTCTTTAATGTGGTCATTCAGGCCTTGAGAGAAGGCTGCCAATAATGCCTCGTTATTCCAACCTACCTCTGCTGCCAATGTGCGGAATTCGATGGCATAGTCGCCCACTGTACGCCTGCCCTGTTGTATCTCCATAAGGCGTTTGGCAGCAGAGGTGGTTCTACCAGGAGGCTCAAACACTCTTCGAAAGGAACGCACAAATTCACTAAAGTTCTTAGTACAAGGTTTAGCATTCTCCCACAAGGGGTTAGCCCAAGCCAATGCTCTGCCAGTGAGCAGTGATATCGTGAACCCCACTTTACTACGATCATTGGGAAATGCGTGTGCCGTCAATTCCATAAAGATTTCGAGTTGATTGATGAACCCTCTGCAGAGACTAGGGTCACCATCATATCTTAGCGGCAAGGGTGCAGAAGCCGTTAACTCTTTAACAGTACCCCCTAGGGGTCTGGTATCACTTTCCGGTGTCTGACTTGGCGAGACCACCGGGCTAGAGCTAGATTGGTCAGCAGGTACCGTGCGTTCAAGGATCGTTTGAATTGCAACTGCCAACTGATCCAAACGTTGCTCGAGCACATCCATCCTCCAATGGATATTCTGTGCGTTACCTTCACCCTTGCTGTCTGAGGTCATGGCCCTTTCGTACTGTCACGGTTTATTATGACTCTCAGACACAAGTTTTAGGTAAAAACAATCAATTTTATTGAAATAATAAATGATAACTTAGGATGGCAATAACATACATATATATATATATATATATACAGAATATAGCACAGACAGAAGGCAGACTCTACCGGTCCTGTCAATATACCGGACAGGACAGTCTTTAGGCTCTACCGGCCTTGCCAATACCGGGTAAGGCAACCTGCAGATGGAATAGCATAACGGTTTTACCGGCCTTACCAAATTACCGGGCAAGGCAGCCTCAATAGATACACAATGTAGGCTCTACCGGCCCTGCCAATACCGGGTAAGGCAACCTCAGATGGAATGTGGCAAAAGGTTCTACCGGCCTTACCAATACCGGGCAGGGCAGCCCAGAGATAATAGCAGCAGTCAGATGGAACTGGCAAATAGCAGAATCGTTAAGCAGCAAGGCTTTGGAGCAAACCAGCGTCCGCACGCTGGAAACAACACTGAATAGTATAGCCGTTAGGCTTAGCGAGCAAACCAGTGACCGCACACTGGAGTAACAAGCGAGTAGTATAGCCGCAAGGCTTAGGAGCAAACCAGCGTCCGCACGCTGGGACCAACACAGATTTGTATAGCTGAAAGGCTTTGGAGCAAACCAGTGACCGCACACTGGTGTAACAAGTGAGTTTGTATAGCCGCAAGGCTAGGAGCAAACCAGCGTCCGCACGCTGGGACCAACACAGATTTGTATAGCTGAAAGGCTTTGGAGCAAACCAGTGACCGCACACTGGTGTAACAAGTGAGTTAGTATAGCCGCAAGGCTAGGAGCAAACCAGCGTCCGCACGCTGGGACCAACACAGATTTGTATAGCTGAAAGGCTTTGGAGCAAACCAGTGACCGCACACTGGTGTAACAAGTGAGTTTGTATAGCCGCAAGGCTTAGGAGCAAACCAGCGTCCGCACGCTGGGACCAACACAGAATTGTATAGCTGATAGGCTTTGGAGCAAACCAGTGACCGCACACTGGTGTAACAAGCGAGTTTGTATAGCCGCAAGGCTTAGGAGCAAACCAGCGTCCGCACGCTGGGACCAACACAGAATTGTATAGCTGATAGGCTTTGGAGCAAACCAGTGACCGCACACTGGTGTAACAAGCGAGTTTGTATAGCCGCAAGGCTTGGGAGCAAACCAGCGTCCGCACGCTGGGACCAACACGGAATTGTAGCAATGTCACCAACGCGACCAGGCAGAAGGTCGCCAGGATACTGAAGACAGGTGATGAGATGACAGGAACCAGCAACGATCAGTCAGGTCAGAAAACAGCAGAGAAGTTCAGCAGGAACTGCAACACCAGAGACTAGGCCGGAACCAGGACTGGAAGTACTTCAGCATGCAGGAAACACTGGAACAGTAGAGATCAGGAACACATGAGATCAGGAACTCAGGAACACTGGAACAGAGGCCCAGCTATCACTAGCATAGTGATAGCAAGAAGGTCAGAAACAACACGAAAGGGCACTCAAAGGGTGCCCAATCCAGGTTTAAATAGTCAATAAGAGGCGGGCTATCTGCAGACAGCCAATAGAAGCCCCCTACTGGTGACAGACAAGTAACTGCAGCAAATCACGGGCACCGTGATAGATTCGTCTCTTGATTTGGTAAAAATGCTATCCAAGTCATCAGCATTGTCTGTAGTAGCTAGAAGATCTTTATGGCTAAGATCTTGGGGGGCAGACTCAGCTTCTAAAGCAAAGCTAGTCTCTCTCCCATTTTCAGGGGAATTCCTTTTTTGTTCCCAATTGGAAGAACTTATCAAAAAGATTTCAGGGGGTGAAAGCTCCTTCCTTCCTCAGGAAAAAAGGGCTAGATCACCTCGTAATTCCTTTCGGAACCAAAGGTTTTGTTCCCAAAGGCCTACATTCAGAGAAACCAGAAAATATCAGCCACATAGATCTTTTCAGCCAGGTAGATCAGGTTCATCTCAAACACAGAGAGGGGGTAGAAAGGATTTCCAAAGGAAATACCAGAACAGAAAGGATTTCCAATGAGATACAGTGGATCCCTTCTCTAGAGTCAGTAGGGGGCAGACTGACTCAGTTTTCACACAAATGGAATATGACCCTTTGTGCAGACAGATGGGTAGTGCAAACCATAGAGAAGGGGTACCCGCTGGAGTTCCTCTCTGTCCCAAAAGGAAATGTCTTCAAACAGACAAAAATGCCAGACTCCTGAAGGCAAAAGCTTTGATGAGGTCCATATACAACCTATTGGAGGCCAGGGTGATAGAGAAAGTTCCAGTACAGGAACAAAGACAAGGTCTGTATTCAATCTTGTTCCTGGTTCCCAAGCCATCTGGGGATTTCAGAACTATTCTAGACTTAAAATTTTTGAACAATTTTATCAGACCAGCCTCCTTCAGGATGGAAACCATGACATCCGTAATGAAGGCTATACCATCCCAGGGGTTTTTGGCATCAATAGATCTAAAGGATGCCTATCATCATATAATGATAAGACCATGTCACAGGAGATTTCTCCGTTTTGCAGTCAGAAGCGAACATTATCAGTTCAGAGCTGTCCCGTTTGGTTTATCTTCAGCTCCAAGAGTTTTCTCCAAAATTCTTGCAGCATGTTTGCAAAACTTAAGGAGAGAAGGGATTGTGATCCTACCTTACCTGGACGACATCCTGATAGTAGCAGAGTCTCTGATACAAGCAAACAACTTTGTAAAAAAGACCCTAGATTACCTTTCGAAATGGGTTGGTTGATAAATCAGCAGAAAAGCCAATTGATTCCTGTTCAGCAGATAGTGTTTTTAGGAATACATCTAGATACCCAGAGAATGACAGCATCTCTTTCTCAGGACAGGATAGTGAAATTAAGACAGAGGGTTCAGAAATTCAGAATCCAGAGAGAAGTGTCAGCTCAGGAGTTCATGCAATTGATAGGGTCCCTGACATCTACTATTCAGATCCTGCCATGGTCAAGGTTACATCTGCGCAGTCTGCAGAACAATTTTCTAACCTTTTGGGATCACAACCTGAACAATCCCAGTCAGAAAATTCGTCTCCTTCCATGAGTAAGGAAGGATTTGTTATGGTGGACAAAATTAAACCATTTGAGGAAAGGGAAGTCACTGGTAACACCTATATGGGAGATCCTCACAACAGATGCCAGCCTGACGGGCTGGGGAGGAACATGGAATTATCAGACCATACAGGGATTATGGTCAAAGGTAGAAAAGAAGTTCCATATAAATGTCCTAGAAATGAGAGCAGTGAGGAAATGTCTTCTTCACTGGAAGTGCTTTCTCCAAGGAAAATCAGTAATGATAAGATCCGACAACCGTGCAGTAGCGATTTACATCAAAAATCAAGGAGGCACAAAGAGCAGAACATTGATGAGAGAAGCCCACAGGTTGTTGACCTGGGCAGAAAACAATCTAGAAGGCATATCAGCAACATACATTTCGGGAAATCTAAATATAGTTGCGGACTATCTAAGCAGAACAAAAATAGACCAGACAGAGTGGTCACTAAAACTGTCAGTGTTCCTTCAAATAACAAAGAAGTGGGGTCTTCCAGAAATAGACTTGATGGCATCCCATCACAACTCCAAATGCAAAAAGTTTTTCTCAAGATGGAAGGATCCAAAAGCAATAGCCCAAGATGCATTAAGACAAAATTGGAAGTTCAGTCTAGCATACATCTTTCCGCCAATTCCCATTCTCCTGGAAGTCCTCAGGAAAATAAGGGAAGAAAAGGTAGAGGTCATACTGATCGCACCAAATTGGCCAAGGAGAGTATGGTATCCACAATTAGTTCAAATGTCAGTGGACATCCCTTGGACACTACCAGTATGTCAGGATCTGCTGTCCCAGGGTCCAGTTTTTCACCCCAATCTGGCCTTTTTACAGTTGACAGCATGGAGGCTGAGCGGAGGTCGTTGATTGCAAGAGGGGTATCAGCAGCAGTGGCGAACACCATCATATCCGGTAGAAAAAGGTCAACCTCAAAAGTCTATGATCGCATTTGGAAAATATTTAAGAGCTGGTGTATAAAAAATAAGATATCATCACAGGAGATTTCCACCTCGCAGATTCTGGACTTCTTGCAGCATGGATTTGAGTTAGGGCTCAAACCAGCCTCTCTCAAAGTACAGCTATCTGCTTTGTCAGCAATCCTAGCAGTCCAGTTTATTGAGGATTCATTAGTGAAAAAGTTTATTAGGGCCTTAAGTAAAGTTAGACCCACGATAAAGGATGTTGTGCCACCGTGGGATCTTAATTTAGTGCTAGATCAACTGTCTGTTTCAAAAGTTTTTGAGCCCATGCATAACATATCCTTGAAAAATCTAACAATTAAAACTGTGTTCTTAACGGCAATTACATCTGCCCGAAGAGTGGGAGAGCTACAAGCATTATCATGTAAAGCCCCTTATATGGTGTTTCATAAAGATAAAGTGGTTCTTAGAACAATTCCTTCTTTTAGGTCTAAGATGCTTACAGAATTTCATCTTAATGAAGAAATTGTGTTACCGTCATTTTGTCCTTCTCCTCAGAATGAGGTTGAAAGAAGATTTCATAATTTAGATTTAGTAAGATGTCTTTCTTACTATCTACACCGTACCAAAGACTTCAGACAATCGGATACCCTATTTGTTCATTTTTTTGGCAAGTACAAAGGAAAGGCAGCCTCAAAGGCATCCATATCGCGTTGGATTAAAGAATGTATAAAGTTGGCTTATGAGGAAGCAAAAGTGGAAGTACCACAGAAGATAACAGCCCATTCTACTAGATCATTATCAACATCATGGGCTACAAAGGCTGAAGCTTCACCTACAGAAATATGTAAAGCAGCCACATGGGCCTCCATATCTACCTTTATCAAACACTACAAGGTAGATGTGTTAGAATCTGCAGATGCAAGATTCGGAAGGAAAGTGTTGGAGGCTGTTATTCCACCATGATGGTAATATATTATAAATAGATATGTTATGAAGTATGTGATACTGATAGTTTATAGATGAATTCTAATTTCTCCCTCCCTTTCTGGGGTTACTGCTTCTGTATATCCCTTCATATGCCGGGCAGCGGACACAGAAGAAAGGGAGAAATTTACTTACCGATATTTCATTTTCTTCTGTGTCCGCTGCACGGCACCCCACCCTATGTATGGTTGTACTCACTTGTCTTGATTATATTCCTACAGCTTGTTTAAACAGAATAACTGGAGAGAGTTCCGTGAAGCGGGCTTTTAAACGATTGGTCCTACCAGCTAGAGGGCGGAGATTAACCCTTCATATGCCGTGCAGCGGACACAGAAGAAAATGAAATATCGGTAAGTAAATTTCTCCCTTTTACCTTCATTTCATAGATGATTTGTTCCTGATTTGGGTGGGTAGTGAACAGAAGTTATTAGATTATTTTGACTACCGCAATCATTTAGAGTCACAAAGGAAATCAGCTCTTTGGATGTTCTAAGGGAGTGGAATTGGTGACAACATTGTATGTAAAACCGACAGTTCGGAACACACTTCTGAGTCAATATCCACGATCACTCAAAAAGGGTTTGCCGAGATCCCAAATATTGAGGGTCAAGCGGATAGTCTCAGACCCCAGTGAAAGCATTAATAAACTAGAAGAGATTGGCACTAACTTTATAGAGCAATGATATAGAGAGGCGGCTATCAGGAGGGACATAGCACGGGTGGCAGGGATGGACAGACAGTTTTTGCTTTTGGGGGGCACAGAAGGACACTAAAACAGAGCAGGATCGCATGGTAATGACCTCCACATATACCAACATGAGCAGAGGCATACAAGGTTTTTGGATACAGTCTGAGTTTTGAAGCACCGGGATTTAAGTGATGTGTGTGTGTGGTGGTAATCCAAAAAACATTGCAGTAATGTACCCAGGGGAGTTTCTGGTGTCTCTGGACTTTCAGGATGCTTACCTACACATCTCTGTCCATCCTGATGGCCAACGATATCTGCATTTTGCCTACAGCTTGGAGCACTACCAGTTTATCGCTCTGCCATTTGGCCTAGCTTCTGCTTCTCTTATGTTCACCAGAGTTACGGGACATTTGTATGACACCCTATCTGGATGACCCTTTGCTCAAGGCTCCTTCTGAGGAGCTCTTTGCCCAATACATCCAAGACGTATCCCACCATAAGTGAATCTTGAACATGTTTGTCATATCCAGTGCAGTACCAGGAGCTAGTGATCCTCAGCATGAGGTTCAACAACACTTGCCTAGGGAAAGTCTTCCTCCCAGAGGTCAAGATCCTGCATATTATGCAGAAAGTGTCTGTCCCTGGAGTGGCCCTCTGCTACGGTCAGGGAGTGAGAGTGAGTTCTGGGCAGACTAGTATTGACACTAGAGGTGTTACCTTACACTCAGGTGTACACCATTGAACTCCAGAGACTTGTCATCTAGAGTTGGTGTCACGGTTTCTTTTAAGACACTCAGACCATTGGGTGAATAAGAACACAGTTTTATTAAAATAAGATAAGGCAACAACACGCCCTCTAGTGGTGGTAAATATATACAGATAATATATATATTTATAATGGTAAATGCACAAATGACCATTAAGTACAATTACACAGAAATAGGATAGCGTGTACCCCTCAGGGGTTAAGTCTTTGATAACAGTCAGTCTCAGATGTGAATGTTTGGAACGCCCTGGGTGTTATAAGGCTGATGCTGGAGACCAAGACTATCACCGGCTGGAAACTGGACTGCCCCGCCACAGTGTTCAGTAAGAAGCACCAAAGTCCCCGTAGCCCCCTCGGGCGTACCTACTGGAACTGCTTCAACTAGTGCAAGTGCATAAGGCCCCACGGGCGTAATTGGAACCGGCCTTCAAGGCGATAGCTGCCAAGCCTCCTCAGACTAAACCGGATAATGGGAAAGCATACGCTAGAGCCGACAGCCCCCACGGGCGTGATTACCGGAATACGAATGCTGATGCCTGTGCCTGCCACCACTCGGGAAAGCGGGATCGCTACTGAACAAGAGAAAGGGTCTCAGGCGCCCAACCGGCCTAAACGGATGTAAATACTCTGCAAGGATGTGTGAAGCTGCCGACGAAGAGCGGCCAGCTCAGCAGTAGTATTCACTGAGAAAGAGACTCTTACAGGATTAGCGATAGAGTGGAACCCAGCGGCACTGCTAGGGTTAATTAGCACATTTACTCGAGGCTTATCAGCGGTAAAGCAAGGCTCTGCAGTCTGAGGGAGGCACGGGTACGCCCAACTCTGCAACGGTAAAAGCACAGCACTGATCGGAGTACACCAGGCCAGGCAGTCACACCAAAAGCTGGAACAGTAGATAGAAATGATGCAGTGGCGACAACTGGAACACAGGTCACTGTAGAAAGCCGGAGTCGTTCTTCGGAGCGGGAAGTCAGCCAGGCCGGGTCGGAGCACGTAGAAGGTAGTCATACAAGCCGGGTCGTACACAAGCAGGAACGTCAGCCAAACCAGGTCAGGATCCAGAGGAGGTAGTCAGACGAGCCGGGTCATACACGAGCAGGAACACAGGAGAATAGTCAAGACAAGCCAAGTCGGTACACAGGAATCCGGAACACAGCACAATAACTGGCACAGAGACACCACGAAAGGGCGCCTGACAGTCTTGCTAGCCAGGATAAAAAGGTCACCAGGGGGCGGGCCAAACCAACACAGCAAATCAGTATCTGTCATAGCTGAGACTGACAGGAATCACAGGCACTGTGATAGTTGGCACTTCTGGATTCTGGATCAACAGATCTCTCTCTCACTGGAAGTCAGAAGGGACCTGTAGTGTCAATGCACAGACGCAACCTGGAACAAAGCAAATCCTTTGTGATACCGGAATGGACTCTGGTCACAACGGATGCCAGCCTGAGAGGCTGGGGTGCGGTGCTGGTGGTCCAGGGCAGGTGGATTGCGGAGGAGTCTCTTCAATCCATCAGTGTTCTGGAATGGACCTCTCAGTTGCGGGGACATCCAGTGTGAGTCCAGTCAGACAATGTCACAGCCGTGGCTTACATCAACCGTCAGAGGGGCACTCGAAGTGCCGCTGCATGGTACGATGTGAAGTACATTCTATGTTGAGCAAAAGCAACGTTCCGGCCATCTCCACCATTCACATTCTAGGGATAGAAAACATTTTGATGGACTTTCTAGTTAACCAAGACATGGATTTGGGAGAGAGAGAACTCAGTCCAGAGGCATTCTACCTGATTGTGCAACAGTGGGGGTTGCCAACGATAGATCTAATGGCCAAGAGGGAAAATCTGGATGGCTCTGGTTTTCTGCTCCAGCAAGGAGGACCCTCTGGCTTTTGCCACAGATGCAATGTCAATTCCATGGAACTTACACCTCACCCATGTCTTTCCTCCAATTCCTTTCATTCCCAAGTTGATGGCAAGGCTGTTGATGCTAACATCTTGAAGAGAAAGGGATTCTCCTCTGAGGTAATTTTCACTACGTTTCAGGCTTGAAAGCCTGTCTCCTCTAAAGCCTACCACAGGGTGTAATCTGTTTTTTATTCTTGGTGTGTGGACAGGTCTCGGTTCTCACAGGATTTTGACCTTCCGGTTGTGCTCTCCTTTCTCCAGAATGGTGTGAACAAAGGACTCGGTTTGAGTTCCTTGAAGGTTCAGATTTCAGCTCTTTCTGTATTTTTCCAGAGATATATTGCCACTATTCCTGATGTCAAGACTTTCCTTCAGGGAGTAGCTTACTCTTTTCCTGCCTTCAAGGCTCCCACTCCTCCGTGCGACTGTAATTTGATTGTGGGTGCCCTTCAGTGGCCTCTCATTGAGCCCCTTGCTACCATCCCTATACCTCAGCTGATGCATAAGTTGGCTTTTCGTTTGGCAGTAGTCTGTCCGCTGAGTTGCAGGTGTTGTCTTGCAAGCACCCTTTCCTAGTTCTTCACAAAGATAAGACTGTGCTTCAAACCTCTCAGGAATTTCTTCTTAAGGTGTTCTGAGTTCCACATCAATCAGAAGATTGTTGTGGCTTTCTTTTGTCCTGACTCTAAATCTGACAAGGGAGGGCATCTGCACTTGTTTCATGTGGTGTTGTGCCTTACGTTTTATGTGCATTGCATGGAGTCTTTTTGTAAGACCGTTTCCCTGTTTGTCATTCCTGAGTGTCCCAGGGCAGGTCTGGCTGCTTCCAAGGTCAATGTGGCCTCTTGGATTAAGGCTACCATACGTCAGGCTTACAGTCTCAGCAAGACATCTTTTCCCTTCAGTCACAGCATATTCCACTAGGTCCATGGGGGCCTCTTGGGCCTACAAGAATCAGGCCTCAACTGAGCAGTTGCGCAAGGCAGCGACCGAAGTCAGCTTTGGGTGGAAGATCCTTCAGGCGCTTCTGCCCGTCTAGGGACCTATGCAAGTTTCATGTGCATTGGCAATTGGTTCTATTTGGTCTGTTCCTATTCTGGAAAGTCCTAGGGAACTTTGGTATCATGGGGGCAGGCGTATGGTCCTTTCTCCTTCTCACCTGTGGGAGCTTAGTGTTTGTATATCCCCATGGTACCTGTCTTCCATATTGGTGATAGAAAAAATAGGATTTTAGTGTTCTTACCTGATAAATCCTTTTCTCTTAGTCCATAAGTAATACTGGTGTCCCGTCCAGTGAAAGAGACCTTTTGATCTTGTCTGGATATGGGAGTCCTTGTTTAGAGTCTTATTACACAGGAGCTTCCTTTTTCTCTTGCTTGCCTTGTTGGTGTGGTTTTGATCATGTCCTAACTGGAGTATGCAGGGGCGAAGGGTTAAGCTGGAGGAGCGACTGGTAGTCTCCACCCACAAGACTGTCGTTTTGAAATGTGTTATGCCCTCCAAAGAAGAACAAACTAGGTTGTACTCAATAAAGTGAAAAAGCCGCTCCAATCAACACCACGGCCAAACATACAAAAAAGACTCAGTGACTGTAAAGAGTAAAAATTGTAATATCAATATAGCTCAGCTGAGAAAAGCACAGTGTGCAAATATGAAGTGTTCTCTTCAAAACTTCACCTTAATCAAAGAAAAAATGTGCACCACTTTCTTTAACATCTTCAATGCCTGGGAGCAATCAGTCAGCCGGACTAAATATGTAAAAGCAAACTTTATTGTAGAATCGATATATAAAATATCACATACCTTCCTGGCATGGCAATGGATCACATAGAGGCAACACCAGCAGAGTAGGAAACTAGTGGGTCTGCAGCTCCTCCGATCAACGCGTTTCACACCTAATAGTGCTTACTCATGATCAAAGACTAGTAACTGCTGCATGATCTCGTTAATTTATTGCCTAGATGACCCATAAGCACCCTGTTCCCAAACGAGAATCTGAAAATTCAAACAGACCAATCCAATATTGGTCACTTACTTCATTGGTCTCTTAAAGGTAAAGTATACAGAACTATTATCTAAAGGATAGAGTATCCAAACGGAATACCTTTAAATCTTACAAGCAATCCGTCATTCTAAAGTTAAGGACAGTTAACCCATATCTCAGATAAAAAAAGTCAATTACCTAAGGCAAATCAACCTTAAATTCAATCACAGAATGAATACTGCAATGAATGGGTACACAAAAGGACACTAAAAAAATAAACCTTTCCATATCTGTATTATAACAAAAACCTTCAAAAGACTATGGCATCTAAAGAATAAAGATAATAAAAGGAAACTAGGGTCTACATGTCATCCAGACACAAATCAACTATAATGCAAACACAAAAAAATTGCATTATAAAAATCATAATAAAAACACTAAAATGTTTCTAAAGACAGATGTAGAGGATGTAACCACTATTGAGGCAATGGAGGAATATGATATAAACATAAATTCAAATCTGATCTCCATGAGTGCAATTACCCCAAAACCCAACACACAAAGCTGTATATATTAAATCCTAAAACGAAAACAGAGGACTACATAGGTCTTAAAGGGAGAAACGCCCTTATTTCTGGACCAAATACAACACACAACATCATAATCCTTATTGAATCATTTAGGGTTTCTAGTCTCCAATTTAAAGATCCAATAGACCTCTCTTCTCAAAAGGACTGTATCCAAATCAACTCTTCACACTCAAAGTTTAACTCTTTCAATCCTTTGTATCTTTAGGGTGTCCGTACTACCAGAGTGTACATTCTAAAAGTTTGAGGAGATGTTGGATCTAAAGAACTCACTCTTAATGTCACTAAGATGTTCATTTAATCTTTCTCGGATTTTTCTCAAGGTCTTACTAACATACTGCATATTAAACATTGTGCAACTTATGACATAACTCCTGTAGTATCACAATTTATATACTGTTTCATCTTAAATGTTTCACCCGTTATGGATGATGCAAACTCTTTAGAAACAGTCAAACATCTGCAATGGGAGCTGCCACATCTAAAGGATCCTACTGTTAGCCAATGGGTATGATTCCTCTTATTTCTAACAAACATGCTAGGTGATACCAAATTTGCTATGGTGGATGCTTTTTTAGGAACAAATTTAAAGCCTTTTGATACCACTTTCCGTAGTCCTTTCATCCCCACTGAGTACTGGCACCTAATTCTTAATAATTTTCACTATATCATTGTATTCTGCACTGAATGGGGTAGAGAATCCTTTAATAATAATAATAATAATAATAATAATCCTTTATTTATATAGCGCACACAGATTCCGCAGCGCTTTACACTCATATTGGTTCCTGTCCCCATTGGGGCTCACAATCTAAATTCACCTATCAGTATGTTTTTTGGAGTGTGGGAGGAAACCGGAGTACCCGGAGGAAACCCACGCAAACACAGTGAGAACATACAAACTCATTGCAGATGTTGTCCTTGGTGGGATTTGATACCACTGTATCAGTCATATCATCCCTAGGCTGTTGATCTATCCACTTTTTTTTTTATATTGTAAAAGATTGGTTTCTTCATATACCTTTGAGATACTGGCTTGCTTTGTAAAGAAGTAGCAGTTCCTTTAATGAATGAAAAAGGAGTTTATTTTTGATAAGAGCAAACTAGGTTTGGCCTACTGTAGCATTGGATTTACAAATATCCTCTGCTTAAAGTGGCATATTCACATATAAAACCTGTTACTCCTACTGAAGAACCCTATAAGGACTGTATCTACATGTGACCCAGAATGGAGAAGATCACTATACTGGGGTGCAAGCCAGTGCAAGCGAAGAGACCAAGAGGCAGGTTGTGTGCCTCTGAAAAATGGGAGTAATTTTCCGATGATTTATCCCACAGTGTTTTGGTGAAGGACCAATCTTCTGTGATTAATATACTACTGAAGAACTTCCTATAAGGAAATGGGTAAGTCCAACCCTCTGGATACTGAAGGATAAAGTAAGGGAAGATTCGCCAAATATGATGCAATTCAAGAGTGGAGGTTGGGGGAGGTAATGGAGGACAAGGGCAAATTATATAACTCATTGTAGAATGTATGGAACACTAGCTATTTCCCCTGTATCATGTGTCATTGTATTCAACGGGCATTTGAAACACCGCACAAAGTTGGATGTGTACTTGATTTTCATCTATCTTACCGGATGTGATCATGCTTTATTACCCTGTTCAAAAATTGTCTGTGTGGTTTTAGGGACAATTTTTCAATACGCAGTTGCAACAAAGTCTTCAGTTTTAATCTCAGCTGAATTAGCTGTTGAAGCTCGAAGTCTGACCTCGAGCTCTTGTGATGTGTTTGTAATATTGCGATATCCTGTATAAGGTTTTCAACTTGCTGCCTGAGTTTCTTAGGCCGCACAGAAGCTAATTTAATAAGCTTTCCCCCTAATCATGCATTTCAGTGCGGCACAGACTGAAACCAGAAAAGTCTCCTTACAAGTATTATCTGAAATCTGATTCTTAAGAGTGTGACTGTTCAATATCTTTCTGACGAAAGAGGGATTCATCTAGTTTCAAGTTAGGTGGTGTAATGGGTCCCTGCAAAATAACAGGTGCATTGTCTGACCAGTTGATGATGCCAATGGATGCTGCTTGAACCAAGATGAGGCAGTTGTGAGTGAAAAAATAAACTATATGAGAGTTTGAATTTTGTGGATGGGAATAAAACGTGTACTCTAGATGGTCCAGATGGTAGATACATCAATTGAAACTTCGAGTTAAAGAACAGGGATAAGAGTATATACCTGAGACTTAATCAAGAGTTGGCTGTAGAGGTGAATTAAGATGCCTCCCCCTCCTCGCCAGAACACCTTCCCAAAAAGTAGCCAGTTTATCCAAGATGTTATGTAGGAAGGGATATTGAGGCACATTTGGGAAGTACAAGGTCGAAAAGATAAATAAGTGATTTGGAACACCTGTACCATGGGGGGCTAAGCTCCTCCTTTGGAGGGCAGAACACATAAAAGAAAAAGACATTCATATGACTCCTTATCTGGACAATCTTTTGATCAAGGCTTCTTCAGAGGAGCTCTTGGCCCAGTATGTCCAAGAATGTGCTTGACTCCTGATACACCATGAGTGGATTCTGAACAAGTCAAAGTCTTAGGTTTGGCACCCGCCTATGGGAATGTCTTTTTGCCAGAGGACAAGATCATGCAGAGTGTATCTCAGACTCGGGAGTGGCCCTCGGCCACTGTCGGGGAGCACATGAGTGTTCTGGGCTGACTAGTGTGTAGCCTGTGAGCGGTATCTTACTCTCAGATACACACCAAGGAACTCCAGAGACTTGTCATCTAGATGTGGCATGGAAATCTGGCTTTTATAGATCAGCAGATCTCCCTCTCTCTTGAAGACAAACAGAATCTGCAGTGATAGTTGCAACGGCTCTACCTGGACCCGGGGAAGCCATTCATGATCCCGGAATGTACTCTGATCATGACCGATGCCAGCCTGAGTGGCTGGAGTATGGGGCTAGGGCGCCTGTGGATCCAGGGCAGGTGGACTGTGGAGGAATCTCTTTAGTCCATCAAGTTCTAGAGCTCAGGGCGATCAGCTTCGCTGTGGTGTACTGGACCTCTCAGCTGAAAGGTCATCCAGTACGCTTCCAGTCAGACAGTGCCACGGCTGTGGCTTACATCAACTGTCGGGGGCACTCAACGAATCACCATCTGGTACGAGGTGAGGTACATTATGAATTGGTAGAAGCCCACATTCCGGCCATCTCCGCCTTTCACATTTCAGGGGTAGAAAAAGTTTTGGCAGACTTTCTAAGTCGACAAGATGTAAATACGGGAGAGTAGGAACTCCATCCAAAGGTCTCCCACCTGATTGTGCAATTGTGGGGACTGCCACTGATTGCTCTGGTGGCCACAAGGAACAACCAGAAGGTTCCGGTCTTCTGCCCTTGTTGGAGAGATCCTCTGGCCTTTGTCACAGACGCTATGTCTGTTCAATGGCACTTCCATTATTGAAAAACTGGCTTTGATTGCATGGCTATTGAAGCCCTCATCTTGAAGGGAAGGGTTTTTTCCACTGAGGTTATTTCTACTATGATTCAGGCTATCAATTTCATCTAAGGCTTACCATAGGTTCTGGTCCATTTTTTATTCTTGGTGTGTGGACAGGGACCTGTCTTCACAGGACTTTGACCTTCCAGGGGTTCTTTCTTTTATCCAGGATGATATGAACAAGGCACTCAGCTTGAATTCCTTGAGGGTTCAGATTTCTGCCCTTTCTGTGTTTTTTCAGAGGCGTATTGTCACTCTTCCAGTTGTCAAGGTGTTCATTCAGGGGGTCGCTCATGCTTTCCCTGCCTATAAGGCTCCCACGACTCGTGGTACGTTAATTTGCTTCTGGGTGTTTTGCAGCGGCCTCCCTTTGAGTCCTTTGCAACCATTCCTCTGTGTCTGTTGATGTGGACAATGGCTTTTCTTCTGGCTGTGATTTCAGTCCGCCAGGTTGCTCAACTGAAAGCATTGTCTTGCAAGTCACCTTTCCTAGTTTTCACAAGGACAAGGGTGATCTTCTAACCTCCCAGGAATTTCTTCCTAAGCTGCTTTCTGAGTTCCACTTCAATTGGGAGATTGTTGTGCCTACTATTTTCTTGAGCCAAAGTCTGACAAGGAAATTGATCTTCACTTGTTGGATGTGGTTTGGTGCCTTAAAGATATAGTAATGTTTCACAAAAACAACAGCTCCAATTAATCTTCATAGTATTTGAGCTATGGAGAGTGTTATTTCAATACTGTCAAAGTTGTAGTTCAAGAGTAATTGAATGTAAAGTACCCCCTCCCCTTTTACCTAGTGTAAGCCTCCTCCCCTAAGATGTGGAATCTGTTCTTTTCACCAGACAGATTGCAGCAAGGGACAATCTTCGTACTGTGAGAACAATGAAAACCCTGCCCCCCTTGACAGGTTTTTTCAGATTTTTCCTTATGATCACTGAAGACTGTCCCACTCTGCAATCCTTCCTGACAGCCTTGCTGCTCTGAAGTGAGCAGTGTTACATCAGCAAAAGGGGTGGGGGATACTTTATCATTCAATTACTCTTGAACTACAACTCAAGAGCTGCTTTTATTGTGAAACATTACTATCCCTTTAAGTTTTATGTGCACTGCACAAAGTCTTTTCGTAAGACGGATTCCTTGTTTGTCATTCCTGGAGGTCCAATGTCACTATTGCCTCTTGGATCAAGTCTACCATTCGTAGGGCATATGAACTCATGAAGAAACCTGTCCCCTTCAGAATTATTACACATTGTGCTAGGTCTGTTGGGGCCTTCTGGGCCTATAAGAATCAGGCCTTGGCGGATCACTGTTCAAGGCTGCGACTTGGTCCTCCTTGTATACTTTGCTAAGCACTATTGAGTGGATGCTCTAGCTTCGGCAGGAAGTCCTTCAGACAGTTTTTCCTATCTAAGGACCTATCTTTCCCTGTGCCTTACTGTTGTTCAGCTGTTGAAGCCTGGCTGCCTCTTGTTCTTGTATGCTGTGCAACTTTTTTTAGTGTCATTTGACACTTAGTGTGGTTTGGGCTGTTCAGGATTTGGATAGTCCTAGGGATCTCTGGTATCATGGGGACAGGCGTGAGGTCCTTTCTCCTTCTTCCCACCTCTGGGAGCCTACTGTTGGTATATCACCATGGTTCCTGTGTTCCATATTGGACCACAGAGAAAATAGGATTTTAGTCTTGCCTGTTATATCCTTTTCTCTTAGTCCATATGGAACACAGGTTTCCCTCCCGGAGAAAGGGACCTCTCTTGGTCTCCCCTGTAGTTGTGGGAGTCCTTCCAGGGTATTTTTCACACAGGAGCTGTTGCTTCTTCTCTCGCTGTCTCTTTTTGGTGTGGTTATTATCTCACAACATAAGTGAAGGTGGGGTAGGGTTGGCCTGCAGAAGGATCTGGGAGCTTCCACCCACAATACCTTGTCTTTTTTTAATGCGTTCTGCTCTCCAACAGAGAAGCTCAACCCCCAAGGTACCTGTGTTCCATATGGACTAAGAGAGAAGGATTCAACAGACCATACTAAAATTCTATTTTATGGAGAAATGGGACTTGTCTATGAAATAATACAGTCACCCCATTCTTCCTAATGACAGCAGAGCTCAAATAAGCTTGAGAATAGAAACAGTTCTTAAGAGCCAGCTCCCTACACTTTGGGCAACATAGGTGGGAAAATCACCAAAGGCCCAAGCCAAAGGGGGGGGAGAGTGCAGAATGGCAGGAGATTTCAAGAGGAAAGTCAACTAATAAAAATAAGGCCACTAAGACTCTAGCAGTAAGGGCCAAATAGTATACCATAAGACAGCCAGAGAAAGTGGCCTCAAGAACAGGACATATTCAGTCGTAAACCCTTTACAGAATCCTTTATACCTCCAACAGTGTAATGGTACACAAGAGATGGATGGAGCCATGCCACTACAGGGTGTACAAACTTCTACCTTCCACCTCCGCTAGAAGCGAGGGTACCCTGGCTCCCTATGACCTAGAAGGGCAAAGTCCCTAGAAGGGCAGTAGATACTTCTCCTTTCTCTAAGCATACTTTTGGTGATTGTAGTCAAAGTGTTACATTTTAACTTCATTAGACCACAGCACTTGGCTCCAAAATGCCACTGGCTTATAGTATGTGTTGTGTTACATGCTTCAAATGCTGACTTTTGTGATGAGATTGTGCCAGATAAACTTTCCTGTCTGTCCTTTGGCGTGATATGTGGGTTTTGCTTTGCATTCATGAATAGTCTACAAGCAGTTGTATCAGAGATTTTTCTTAGCCCTTCCAATCTGTCTTGACTTCTACAGTTCCCCTTAACTTTGATTTCTTAATTACATTTCGGACAGTTGAAATTGAAAACATGAAATATTTAGATATCTTTTTATAGGCTTCCCCTGCTTTGTAAAAGCCAATTATCTTTATTTCTCAAATCCTGGCCTGTTAGTAGCCACTGAGGGCACGGGTTGAGAACCACTGGTCTACAAGCAGTTGTATCAGAGATTTTTCTTAGTCCATCCAATCTGTCTTGACTTCTGCAGTTCCCCTTAACTTTGATTTCTTAATTACATTTCAGATACTGGAAATTGAAAACAGGAAATATTTAGATATCTTTTTATAGGCTTTCCCTGCTTTGTAAAAGCCAATTATCTTTATTTTCTGATTCACGGTCAGCTGCTTGTTGTGTGTAAGCACTGTAACCTGACAGGTTCGAAGAGTCAGGGAATTTACTAAGCACTTGAATTGTCATTACCTAGCTTTATATTAAGGCCTACCAAGTCAATTACGTTCTGAAACTTTACAATAGAGTAACACTGGTGGTGTAATTGGAAGGGTACCCAAACTTTTGCATATGTCACATTTTCTGTTTTATTTTTTCAGTCTGTTAAATCAGTAAATAAATAGTAACCGTGCATTAAAATTTGCAGAATTATGTCAAGTTTGAGTTTGCACGGTGCAGAGTTTGTGTTAACTTCTTTTAACTTAGAAAATCAACTAAACATATAATTTGGCCAAGGGTGCCCAAACTTTTGCATACAGCTGTAACATCTTAACCCCATTACCTCTTGTAAGACTAAGAAAAAGGTATTTATTATTAAGCACACACAAAAAAACGTGTTGTTTTTTTTTTTTAGCAAAGAATCACATTAGTATTGAATACATCAGCCTATATTACGTAATAATGATAAAACTCCCCTAGGCTAGGAAAGGTATAATGAACACATGTTGCATTGAGAATAATTGGAAAATACTTGCATAAATGATCCCATGGGAGATTGTCTCTGAAGCTCCAAAATAGATAAAGCTCTCTTGACATAGACTGGTAAAGAAGTCCATTTTTTAAGTATGTCTAAAATGTTTACAGAGTCATTTCTTTCCTGCAAAATTAGTTTGCATTTAGCTTTGGTTCTATATTTCTTAACGTAATTTTGTTCTAACTAAATTACTAATGTATTTTTTTCTTATTTCTTAAGGTTTGTGCTGATGAGCCAGACTTGGCCTTAAGTTTCCACTATATTTCCATTTATTTTTCACTAGATTGTAAAAATGTTTGTATCTGAACGTATACAGGAGTAAGTTTTTGATACTACTCTGCTTCACACAGTAGAGTATATGTTATAAATGTTTTCAGAAGATTTTTCATGTTTACAAGATTTACATTAATGCAGCTCGACATTTATTTGATATTACTTACTGATGAAACCCGTAAGCTAAACAAACTTTGTGTGATACTTTTTCAGCAATAACCAGAAAATGGATTGAGCACAGAGTGTCTGATAGTGTCTATTGTTTTGACACATACTGGGAGTAGAATTTTACTTGTAGCTTTGTAGCATTGTACAAGTCTAGAAGTAAAGAAAATGTGCAACAGTTCGTACAGGTGAGCTCCCGCTGTCATTTGTTATGTTCTTTCCGATGTCATACTTTGAGTATTAGAGTTTATAAGTAGTCATAATAGAAATTTTGCAAAATCATACATGTCTGCTAGAGACAGAACTAGTAGCTACGCGGCCAGTGCAAAGTACCATGGCCCGCATCATAAAAGATGACTAGTCAATAGTAGGGTGACCAGACCTCACCTTTAACTGGGGTCACATAGGAAATAGGCATATTTCAGGACTGCACTGAAATCAACTCGGCCCTGCAGCATATATTTTTCATATGTGTCCCCGGTTAAAGGTGAGGTCTGGTCACACTAGTCAATAGGAGCAAAGGAAAATATGTAGGGCTTTTGAGGCCCTTCACAATGAACCCTTGTTTTTGAATAGTGAAATGTTTAAAGAGATTAGCTGGTATAGCAAATCCCTCTATACCAGCTTTGAGCTTGCAACCCTGCCTACTCTCCTCTTTGAATGCAATATTTTAGCACTTTAGAGTGTGTGCCTAATATGTTATGTCAGATGTACTTTGGACAGTAGCCACAAAGATAATAACACATGAGTCGGTCAGGAGGCAAAGAAAGGATGGTGAATTACATTTCTAGGAACCTCTTGGATGCTAGAGAAATCTCCAACTAAATGCAAGCCAATGGTTTGAAGAAGTCTCTAGCAGTCAAGGGGTGAAACATTTAGAGTTATGTGCAATTGTTCATTGTTCCACAGACATATATCTTTATGAATAACCCTAAATCAAAACTTTTTTTTAAAAGGGATATAGCAATGAAGGAGTATGCTGGTGGCACATTTTAATTCTTACATATAGAGAAGTACTATAAAACATATTTTATTTTACATTTTCTTGTGCATATCCTTAAGAGTGAAAGTTTGACATCCAACACATAATATACCCACTTCCATACAAAAGCTAAGCACCTCTTGTACAACTGTGCATGTAATAAAGCTATCTGTCTGTACACAGAACCAGTAAGGATGCCACTACATAACACTTTTATTCATTAGGAAATCAAACAGGAGAAATTGTGCTGCTCTGTGATATACAATTATCCTTTAATTATATAATTCCTGTATTCCACAGTCAGGGAACCTAAGGTGATGGTACTATATATATTTTTTTTTAAGTACCATACAGGATAATATATTTTTGAATTTCAGGAAAAGGTGATGGCATCCTAGAGCAGGGCTTAAAATTTCCACTCGCCACTAGCCAATGGCGAGTGAAAATTTAGCCTTGGCTAGTATAAATTCAGCCCTGCTGGGTATGCTATGGCTTGCAGTGGCGAGTAACTTTTCAGGTCTGGCTAGTAGCAAAGGACTTCAAATTTTAAGCCCTGCCCTAGAGTACCTCCACAAAAAAAAGCATGGTCCACGATAGCGTACAAAGGGCAATAATGAACAGACTGTGACATACAGAAGCTAGAACAAATGGCTTAGGGACTATAGAATTTGTGTGCACATTTGCATTTTACCTGCGTCAGATGTAAAGTGCAGTATGGGATGTAGTGTTGTTGTATAGTCTTAGCTTTGGGCTTTATGATGTGGGTTAAAAGGGGATGAAATGATATGTCATAGAGAACTAAACATATTTTAATCTTGCAGTGAGCTTTATAGAGGTGCAATCTGTTTTGATGTCTTTTTTTTCTTTTGTGTGAGGAGGGGGCTCATAGAAATTCTTGTTCCTGTGCCCTCCATTCATTATTTCCACCACTAAAATCTACCAAGTCTGATCCATTGCAGCTGATAACTTTATCAGTGTGTTTAGCTGGAAGGCTTCAGTTGGAATCTGTAACATAATACCACTGATAAACTGTATTAAATACAATGGAACCTTTAATTTTACAGGAATATTTCCCTTTAAAAGGACCTTATTACATAACATGAATAGGTTTATACCATGTTTAATATCAAGTTTTCCTAGTGAGAGTTTGTAAACTGTATTTAAGGTGCACAAGCTGCAAAGTATGTGATAAACAGAATGTTCCTATTTATATCTAGACAGCTAAGCCTGATCATTTATTAGAACTCCTAGTAAGTCATTAGTGCAGTGTGTGTTAAGACTGAGGTAAACACATAGGAAATAAGAGTATCTCTGTACTGAAAAGAAAGGTTTCTAATCTCAGTTTTATTTAATTTGTTTTTAACACGCTTGATAACAAATGTAGCCAAACTAGCCTAGAGCCCCTTTCACATTCATTTATGAGAAAATGTAAATGTTACTCAAAGCACACCGAGCATGCAGTGTGGAATTTTCAGGGCATACCTAACATCTTATAGATAAATTGTAAAGGAGCAATGGAAAGTACAAACACATGAATATGTAGTTGTTATTCACAATTAGAAACCGAACCAAACATTGTGCCTGACGATTTCAATAAACATAAAACTGAATCTCAGCATTCACATTTTTATCCAAGTCCTTATTGAAAAGAAGGGTCACCCTAAGTGGATGCTCGTGGCATTCCAAAGCGCCACAGCACCATTGACATAATATTTAATGGACATTAACTTATTTAATTTTTTTGGTGATAATGTAACATTTAATTAATTACAATGCTAGCAATCTAACAAAAAATATATATACCAATAAAGTAGTAAACTTATATTTGATGGCCATTACAAGTATTCTTGATGCTTTTGATGCCTTTGTATTTTTCAAGGATCATGTAAAATTATAATATCAGAATCAATTTGGATACTTTAGACTAGGATACAACATATTCATTTTAGTAATGTGTGTTTTCTCATAAGATAGTATTTGCCAGTGTTGAATGAGTTTACAGCATTACTTGTATATGAACAGTAGTCACAACACAATTGGTCCAAATAGTCATTGAGGCAAAAATATATATAGTTGCCTTAGGAATATAAAATTCAATTATTAGCTGTTATATTATCCATACCATCCTCTTGCGTGTAATAGTGGTAATAAAGAAAAATACTGATATCCAATATACTGTGTGAATGTGTTTTAAAATATATATGTACATTTATTATTACCAAATATAATCTTCTGACAATCCCTTCTCCTCCCAAAAACCCCAAACCAAAACAACAACTGACCTGCACAGTGGTGACATAAAGGTGAGATAAAAGTCTCCAGTGTGATAATATTTCTAATTCCTGTGTTATTCTATGCAATGTGAAAATGAGGTTCTGTAATGTAACATAAGAACTGGAGAGTATCTCTCATTGAAGAGTTTGGTGGGAAACATATGAATCCTGCTCAGTTTATTGTTTTGCACATATACATTAGCTTAAAAGTCATATATCTGCAGTATCTATGAGCACCTATGACTGCTTTAGTGCATACCTGCACACGCACACTCCTCCACTGAAAAATGACAAGTAAACATTTTTATAAAAAAAAATGCTATAGGGCTTTTTCAGCCAAGTAAAAAAAATATACTCATTCTGCTGTGAGATGTGTCATTTCAAAGTTTTTACAATTGAAACTTTTTTTTGGTTTTAATTAACAGCACACTCTGGTATCTAGATCACCTACAGTTCACCTGCTGTCCAGACACTTATTCTATTGCATAGTATGAGAGAGGTGACTTGCTGACTCCAGTTCTCTACAGAACATGATAGAAACAGATTCATCACTTTGTGACAGTTTAAATGTTTTTAACTTATGAATAAAATAAATGCTAGTGATGACAGTACCCTTGGTTTACTCAACCAGAAAACAAAGTGTACTATAACAAAGTGTATTGCTCCATTAACGTTAGCAAGCTCTGAACGACACCACTGTAGCATGAAGAAAAATTGATATCAATGTCTTTTTGTTTTCTTAATAGAATCTGTACTTAATATACTAGTTGAGGATTTAGCAAAGATGTATAGGGAGAGAGTGTCATATTTGTCAAGCTAAGTAACTGAAATTCTGGAGCACCATAGCAGATATATGAATAATTCCAATGATTTAAATTGACATTTAAAAAAAACAAAAAAAAAACAAAAACTGTTTGTTAGACATACAACCATTAAGTAAACAGTACAAAGAAAGAAATCACAGGATATACAGACTGATTGCAGACCAGTGCCTGCAAACCATTGTATAATATACAATCCTAAGTTGGCACTGCTGAGTATGTTAACAAGTGACTAAATTCATACATCGTAGTTACTACATGCTTCATATCAGGTTGAACTCTGCCCATGCCACACAGACAGAGCAAATTAGGCCAAAATGTTTAAAATCAGAGAGAACAGTATATGTATACAAGCTCTCTAGAAAGGCTGAAGTTTGCATTATGCAAACAAACTAAAGAAAGAGAACAAATCTACTAGCCAACCAGACTGACCCTCCCCCTGAGGGCATCACAGCATCCTATCACTGGCAACAAGATTGCCTTGGATATACTGTATACACAAGAGATCAAATCAAGTTTAGCTTTGTTGTTTTAGATGTGCCAATGGTTTGTGGAAGTAATCAAGAGATTATCAATGGTGGAATCCCTAAGGGTTCTGAAATCCATCCATGCAGTATTTCTAAAATCAATATAAAATTGATTGAGTCAGTTTGGGTAATTGTTGAATGAAGAGCTCCCATACTTTCATGAATTTCTCACCATCACCTTCCCTGTCTTGAATTTGGCAACCAGTGTTTCAGGAGAGAAGCAAAGTCAGACATCCATTATGTCAGAATACATTAAAGCCATCAGTAGAAGGTTGTCTACAAGTGTGCGTGTGTTGTGTTTCTAGACCATAGAACCCAATGATAAAGCCTGGGTTATCTACATTAGAGAGACTCCACATATCTTAAGAATACATTTCACTACTTAAACACAAGACGGCGTATGAAATTGGCCTGTGACACTCCAAGTTTAGGACAGCTCTTAGTGGATGCAAGTCCAATTTTAAATGCTACAGTGGCAGTGAGATAAGCCCTATGCTGTAATTATATTGGCCGTCATAGAAGTATGATGCTGGGGCACATTTTAATCTAGCTTGGAGTCACGAAAACAGAGCGTCATAAGAGAGTTGAGTTGTCCATCAGCCATGTATTCAGGCCTCTGAGTACAGTAGAGTAATCAATAGTTAGTTATACAAGAAACAAAAGGAATGTACAATTTTAGGAAGAGATGTTCATCTCATGCAGTTATCAAAACTATTACTACCTATTTGTGATTTAATGATATGCACCACCTGGTCAACATAATGTTTAGCTTGTAAATATGTAAATAAGTGGTTCTATGGTATTTTATCTTTTTTGCTGGAGAGTGGAGAACAGAGATATAGCATGGGTCACTGAGTGAAAAAAGGCGAGTCAGCATTTCTATCCCTCTCTCTTCCCAGACGAGAAAGCGGGTATCCGAATCGCAGTAGACTTGTATCTTTGCCATGGGGCCATGTAGAATATATAGATTTAAATGTGGCAAAAATTAGGATCTCTGTGCCAGTCTGTCTATATATTAGAGTACAATATCCAGTATTTGGTATATCTAGCTAAGCTATCCACATTGAAGAGTCAGAAGTCAGGTAATCTGAAGCCTCTATTAAAGATGAGTTGCTGAAATTTACATAAGCCTATCTTTGGGCATTTGTTACACCACATAAAATCTTGGAATTTCCTTTAAATTAAATCTATTTCTCATTTTGAGATATGGGGGTGGCATTTGTACAGCATAAAGAAGATGTGGAAAAGTTCCCATTTTAATCAGGTTGATATGACCAATAAATGAGATAGGAAGCCTCTTCCAACTTGTAAATTCTAGGGCATTTTATCTAAGAGTGGTCTAATATTTCTATTGTATGCCATTCATTTTTTTGTGATATGTACTCCTACATATTTGATGGAATCTGTTGCCCATTTAATAAGGACAAGTGGACAGCCAAGGAGCATCAGATTTGTTTAGGTTGATTCGGCCAGAGACTGCACCAAATTCCCCCAACTTTGTCAAAATATGTGAAATTGCTTCTTCGGGGTTCACAACCAGAGTAACATATCATGTGCGAATGCAGCAATCTTTATCTATCCAACTTTGATGCCTTGAAATATTCTCATGTCTGGAAAATTTTGAAACAAGAGGCCAATTGTTAGATTAAACAGGAGAGAGAGGGTAGTCCTGTCTGGTGCCCCTTTGTAAGAGGAAGATGATTGAGTTTATATTATTTGTGGTTACCATGCCTGGGGGGTACTGCATATTAACTTTATATAATTTGTGAAGCAATCGCCAAAATGTTGGTGTTCCAAGACAGAGAAGAAATGATCCCATGAAATCATATAATAGACTTTCTCTGCATCTAACCAAAGTAGCAAACTGGGAGTATCAGGGGAGTCGTGAGCCTTAATAACAGCAGCTATAGCCATCTGTACATTTGTTACTGAATGTCTGCCAGGGATGAAACCAGTCTGGTCATGGAAGATTATAGTAGAGAGAATGTTACAAAGTCTGTTATCCCAAATTTTGTAAAGGACTTTAAAGTCTGTATTTAGAAAGGAGATTGGACGGTATGCAGAAACTAGTTGTAAGTTTTTGTTAGGCTTGGTTAGAAATATGATGTGGGTAAGATAAAAATGATCAGGAAATATGTTAGTAGTCAATATATGATTAAAATAAAGAGGTAGCAAAGCCACACAATCATTAGAAATAAGTTTAAAATATTGGTCTGGGAGGCTGTCAGGTCCTGGAGATTTACCATTTACCATTGTTAGATTCAGAGATTACCTTTTAACCATTTCCTCAGAGATGGGAGCATTTAACAACTTTTGATGATCTTATGTCAGGGAAGATAAGTTCATTTGTGTGAAAAATTCAGAACCCAATGTACCATCCACCCATTCTTTCTTATCCGGAGCCTTATAAAATGCAGAGAATAAGTAGTTAATGAGAAGCTGATTAGTAATCACCGCCTGTTTCCTTTGAATGCTAGCTATAGTGGACCTACTTTTTCCTGTCCTAACCAATCTGGCCACTTACCCTGCTTGTGTACCCCTCTGAACCACCTACATGTTTGGGAATTAAGGTTGTACTGTGCTGATTCTTGCAGCATGGTTTCATAAGCTTCTTTAGCAGATCTATATGAAGATTTATATATGGCGGGAGTATAAGTAATCTGTGGTAAGCTTTACAGAGTTCTTCCTGAAGTACATTGGGTTTCTGCCTAGTTTCCCTCCTACGTTTTGGTTTCGTCATCAAGCATATAATATGACCTGTCATGATGGCTTTAGACGTTAGCCAAAATAGAACTGGATTAGATTTGTGTGCATCATTACATACAGCAAAGTCCACCCATGCAGCTTGTAAACTTAGTGCAAACATACATGACCGAAATATAAAAGCTGACATCCACCATTTGAAAGAATAATGTATTTTAGTCCTCATTCAAAGTGTGGAAGAGATTGGTGCATGATCCAAGACTAGAATATTGTGAATGGAGCTATCAAGACGGTAATCTGTAATGCAATGTTTAGCAAGAAAGTAATCTAACCTTGGGTGGATGTAGATGTGAGTAAAATGTGTCATCTCTGTCCTCAGGATGAGCAGGTCCTCAAACATCAAACAAGTCAAGGTGATCTGCTAATAAGAAATAGGATTGGCTGTCTTGGAGTGTGATTGATCACTGAATCCGCTCCTATCAATAACCGGGTCTGCCACAGTGTAAGCATTTTAGTAATGTGGCTTTAGGATGGAGCCTATTCTGCCTGCTCCGAAGGAGCGTCCAGCTCTGTATCAGCCGTGGCACGGGCAGTCTCCACTGCATAACTTTGTCGTTTCACACGTTTTAGCGAATTATTATATAGGATATTCAGATGTGTATGGACAAATAAGGCGATAGAAAAAAATCCATAGAAATGTGTATTTTTATCATTAATACATTGTGTTTTATTCTTTAATTAAAAAGTTATATTAAAGAGGCAAAACAAGGTTACTATTTTAGTTTGTAAGTGAAATTAATAGAAAAAGAGAGGGGTAAATGTAGCAGAAGGGAATGTTCACCTTGCTCACAGGGCCTACAGGGATCAGCTACACCTCACTGACTAGGGCCAACAAGACTGCAATGTAGATTTGGGGTTGGCTGTTTCTCTTCTCTGCCTGGCACTTGGCTGGATTTTCATTTTAATAGGATCATTATGATGTGCTTTAGGACATTTCCTCTCTGTGATGCCACTTGTGAACGAAAAGAGAATGCACCATTGCTATAGAGCCTGCTAAATTCTATAGAAGGGTTGTTCCTAATTGAGGATCTCTGACCAACTATTTGTGGATATACAAAACCAATTCTGAACAAGGGTAGGGGTAAAGAACTGTTTTTCTGCAGTAAATAGTCCCAAACCTGTGTAGAAGGTAATTATACAATAATAATAATTTGGCTGAAACATTGACTTACCTAAGTAGATGCCATTTATACAGCAATAAGCAATATGTATTTTATTTTATTTATTTTATCTGCAGTTTCTTGTAGAGAGTGATCTCTATTGAATATTGCCTTACCTTCTCAGCAAACAATCCATTGCAATAGACCTGAATGACTCTTAAGGGACCATAGTTGTTATCAGATTGAAGCTGAAACAACTAGAAGGAGAATACAGAGACCAAATGAAAACAGGAAATAGAAATAACTGACTGCTGGCTGAAGGACACCTGACTAGGTAAGCCCCAAAGAACAAATTAAGATCCACGTGTCCTTATGGTACAGTTCCCCTTTAAAACCTGCAAAGTATTTTGCATTGCAAAATGGGACTTTTTTTTCAACATGTGTGCATTTAACCCTTTGATTGCTGGAGTGTGCAACACAATTCCCACCATTCTGCCACTCAAAGGGTTAAAGATAATATAAAGTGAACTGCTGCTGACTTCCAGAGATCAGTCAATGCAATCACCCAGCTGCCATGTGTAGTAAAAGAACAATCATCTTTCAGTGTGGGAGTAATGAAAAGGTTAATAAAAGAAAGGGTTGGGGAATATCAATAAAAGATTATTATAGATCTTGGTGATACTATAATGCTTGACCTATTTATGTAAGCCAGGCACATCAAGGGTTGAATAGTTTGAGTGCTAGGTGTTTACAACCCTCTCAGCCACACAAAGCATTTGAGTCAAAAAGTGAAATGCATGGTTAACCCTTTGACTGTTAGGTAAGTGGGCAAAGAAAATTGCCCATCTTTTTAGCAATCAAGGTCATGGGCATACACAAAAGGGGGGGCACTTACCTCCTGGAAACTTGTCTTCTATTTTATTTTGTGTGGCTAATTTCTTCTCTCCTCATTGCTGCATTGAGGATTTTTTTTTCATATCCAGCTTGATTTTTTTCTTCTTGGATTAGGATAATTAATAAAGCTTGACTGAAAAAATGGAGATGTGTATTGTGTATACAGGCTGATGTCCATAGAGAAGTCAGCACTACACGTGGCAGCTGCAACATCACATGACATTGTTGTGCATATTTCCTCTTGATCTTTTCTCCCCCATAAAATTGTTTTGTGGCTGCCCATGATCAAGGAGTTAACTATACTGGTGTTGTTTGCAAAGGCAATCTGATGATAAGTGGAAAGGAGACAAGGGGTTGATATACAGGGGTCAGATAAGGGCTCAGGCAATATTGTGTTGGCTCTGTGTTGAAGGCACATTGCCAGTATGCACTACAGTGTCTTTGCCATCCCCTTCAATCTACTACTAATCCATTGACATTGCTGTCAATCCACCATGTTCTCGACAGGTTTTTGATTTTGGACTGAGCACATCGCAATGACTCATTTCCATATGGAAATACAGGGTGATGAGCTATTTTCACATGGAAATGCAGGTTAATGAGCCAGTCTTATATTCATGTGGGGGTGTTCATATGTTAATGTGGCACAACACCACATGCACTAAACTCTAATAGCAGCCTCTCCTGTCAAAGTTTACAGTCCCAGCTTCCTATGCAGTAGCAGCACTCAGTCAATCATAAGGATGGAGGGTTGTCATACTGTTGGTGATGTGGAAGGGATTTTTATATACTTACCCATAAATCCCTCTCTCTTAATCATTGTTTTTCCCAGAGAAACACTTGTTGTTTAGGTTTGGGCAGTGGTGTCCTTTGGGTTCTCTTGTGCAGTGACCAAAAGGACTAAGAGAAAATGATTTATCAGTAAGTACACAAAAAAAACCTTTTTAACTCAACATAATATACTTGTGTACCTAGAATTAGAACCCATTCTGTCTTCATTGCTGCAGACAGAAAATAACCTCAAGATGAGTGTGGAAGGACTAGGCTGTGTTACTCTGCACTATGTTATACCCATTTTGTTCTTTAAAGTGATAGTAATACTTAAAATTCAATAGATGTAGTTCTGTAGATATTTAAACAATAAATTAATTGCACCATTTCTGGTCTCCCAAACCTTTATGGTTTGGGAGATATCAGTCTGCAAAGTTTCCCCTTCCCTCCCCTTGTGCTCTCGTCAGCTTTCAAAGTTATAGATGGAGATCTCAGTCCATAGACCTTCCTGCGGCTCTTCAGCAGAGCAGTGATCGCGATAGTTACAATGAAATACTTCATTTGAACGGTCTACAACGTGTGCATGGTTTGCAAGCACACGTTGAAGACCATAAAGGTTTGTGAGATCAGAAACGGTGCAATTAATGTATTTTTTAAATATATACACAACTAAATATATTGAATTTTAAGCATTACTATCACTTTAAACTCTTGAGTGACAGAGATATATCCAACACATTGCAATAAATTAATATGCTTATTTATATAGCACCACAAGTGTACAAAGTGCTTTATAATTTAAGAGTTTAGGCATTGCAGGGTTACAAGGGTTTTGCAAAGTGAAACACTGCCTGAAAGCTTTCAAATGGGAATGGGTGACGTAAAGAGTACATAAGGGTCAAGTGCAGAATACAGTGGAAGAGTTCTGGTTGGGATAGGGGACACAAATAAAGTAAATAATTTATAAGAGCCTTAGCTGTTCAAATTCTGTGCCTTCTAGCAAGTTTGTTTTGTTAAGGTGTAGTTCTAACCATAACTTGAAGACCATAAGAAAGGTGTAGTGGTGTGGGGTGGGAGGTAGAGCATTCCATAGATAAGGAGCAATGAGAGAAAAAGGGTTGATACGTGAGAGGGCTGTAGACACAAAAGAAGCTGAGAGAACACTGTTATTGGCTGATTGTAAGTAGTGGGATGGGGTGTAACGGGACATCAGAGTAGAAAAATAGGAAGGGGCAGAGGAGAAAAGGGTCTTAAATGAGAGAAGCAAAATTTTGTAAGATGTCCGGAGTTTGATAGGCAGCCACTGGAGAGATTTGAGGAGGAGCAGGGCAGGGACAAACCTAGGTGTCATACTGTAAGTTGTGCTGCAGCATTCTGTATGGATTGAAGTGAATGGAGCTGGGAGACAGGAAGGCCAGAGAGAAGTAGGTTACAGTAGTTCATGAGTGAAAGGATGAGTACTTGTGTGAGAATATTAGCTGTGGGGAACAAAGGAAGGGACAGGTTTTAACTATGTTATACAAGAGAAAGCAGCAGGATTCAGCGATGGGTTTAATATGAGGAGAGAATAAGAGAGCAGCATCAATTATCACACCTAGTGACCATGCTTCTGATACTGGATTTATGGTAGTGCCATTTACAGTCATCTGGAAGGGCACTACTAGGCCAGACCTAGGTGGGATGAGGATCCCACTCAATCTAATGCGTTGGATACCTCGCTGGCACTCAAAGGTATTAAAAGGGTTATTAGAACATCATGAATATACCTAAATAATATACAATTAAAATGATAACAACAAACAGATGCTATAATGCAAGTACTCCATTACTTCATTAGAATCTCTGTACTGTACATGCTATGGTAATTTTAGAAAAGTAAGCTATATAATTGCCATTTGTTCTTTACTATGTTAATCATTATAGTTTTTCAGATTTCTACTTATTTTTCATAACATCTACCCATATATAAACCATGGACCAAGATAACCAGTCTATTGTAAGTGAGTTCATACTCCTGGGAGTCACCAGTGAACCAAACATGCAACTCTTTCTTTTCATATTATTTTTACTAATATTAAAGATGAGCGAGCACCCCGATGCTCGGGTGCTCTGACCGAGCACCCCCTGATGCTCGAGTGCTCGGCCGAGCACCCGAGCCCCATTCAAATGAATGGGAGCACTCGAGCATTAAACCAGGCACCCCCTGCTCTGATGAGCGGAGGGTGCCTGGTCAATGTCCCCCTTCATCTCCGCTATGCCCCTCTTCCACAATGTCCCCCTTCATCTCCTATGCCATAGCGGAGATGAAGGGGGACATTGTGGAAGAGGGGCATAGCGGAGATGAAGGGGGACATTGTGGAAGAGGGGCATAGACTCTATGCCCCTCTTCCACAATGTCCCCCTTCATCTCCGCTATGCCCCTCTTCCACAATGTCCCCCTTCATCTCCTCTATGGCATAGGAGATGAAGGGGGACATTGTGGAAGAGGGGCATAGCGGAGATGAAGGGGCACATTGTGGAAGACGGGCATAGCGGAGATGAAGGGGGACATTGTGGAAGAGGGGCATAGAGTCTATGCCCCTCTTCCATAATGTCCCCCTTCATCTCCGCAATGCCCCCTTCATCTCCGCAATGCCCCCGTACCTCCATTCCCTGGTGGTCCAGCGGAGCGTCTTCGGATCTGTGCCTCTTCCGGCACAGATCCTCTTCACCCGAGCATGTCGGGCGAGCACATGGCGGTACTCGTACGAGTACCGCCATGTGCAGAGCAGAGCGATGCTCGAGCCGATCCGAGCATCGGCCGAGCACGCTCGCTCAACACTAACTAATATACATTACTACACTTTTTGGCAATAGTGGTATCATCTTCATAGTCATTATTTCTGATCTTCACAACCCAATGTATTTCTTCCTTAGCAACTTATCGTTCTCTGATCTTTGCTATTCTACAGTTGTCACTCCTAAAATGCTGTATGATATGTTTTCTGACAGAAAAGCTATCACTTTTATTGGCTGTGCACTCCAGCTATATTTCTTTGCTGTTTTTGCAAGCACAGAGTGCTATATATTGTCTACAATGGCATATGACCGATATGTAGCAATATGTCACCCTCTTCTGTATACAGTCATAATGAATAGAAGAACATGCATATACCTTGTGTCTGGCGTATATGTCAGTGGAGCTCTCACGGCAGGTATTCACGCATCCTGTACTTTAAGTTTATCTTTTTGTGGACCAAATATAATCAACCACTTCTACTGCGACATTCCTCCACTAATGGAACTCTCATGCTCAGATACATATACCAACAAAACCATTATATTTATTATAGTTTTTTTTCTGGGACTTATTTCAATGTTAATTACTGTGGCTTCTTATGTCTACATCTTTTTTACCGTACTGAAAATACGCTCATCTGATGGCAAACGTAAAGCTTTTTCTACTTGCACCTCCCACCTCTTATGTGTCTCTTTATTTTATGGAACTGTTTTCTTCATGTATCTTCGACCAGCTTCAAGTTATTCTGTTAGCCAGGACAAAGTAGTCTCAGTTTTTTACACGGTGGTAATACCAATGATGAACCCAATTATCTACAGTTTACGAAATGCAGAGATTATGGGTGCAGTACGATGTTACGTTAATAAATTATTTATCTCAACCATTTTATAAATGCAGATATGGCTGGATTTGCATGTCAGCAAGGCAATCTTGGTGCCCTCAACCCTACCCAGGACCACAGTCCCAATGTTACATGACCCTGTTCCAAGACCCAGCCAATATCTTTGTTCTATAAACTATGAACACAAAGCAGAACTAAAAGAAATTGATCAGTAAATGGGGTATGTAAAATGGTAAATAAACTGGATATATTAGTATTTAAAGTGGTCATTACTGCAGTCCATAAACTGGCAAAGAAGACAGGTATAAACCAAGAGCAGGTATTTACTGCATGGACATAAGGATTAAAAAGGTCACACCCACAACCCAACTTTGGATATCCTGGCGGTTTCCTGTTCTGCCTAATGGGAAAACTCTCTCTTAATACAGAACTCTTTCATATTCAACATAAATGATGTTAGAACTTTATTATATACTGTGAATGATGGGGCATTAAAGGAACTGAGGAATGGGAATTCATTTTTATGACTCACCTCAATATTTCTTATTTTATTCTCTGTGATCTAGATGAGAGTTTCCTAAACTGTTTTCTGTGGAAAAATTTTGTTTTGGAAAATACCCAGAGTTGTCCTGCCAAAACATTTTGATGATTTCCATACTTTTATAGCATGATTTAATAAATAAGAGACTGGTAGAGTGAAAGTGATATCTCTATTGGTTGATTAGCTTTACAATGCAAGCTTTTAAATGGATAGTAACACTTAATACATAACAAAATATATATTGTAGTGTTTAGCCCCTTAAGTGAAACAATGTTACTCCCATTGCTGAGAGATGTTTTATTCAAAAGTAATTACAGCTCAGACTTGAATTGTTTTAGGTGCAATATCACAGTGGCCTGAAACTGTACAGCAGCGCTGTTGCTACACCATCCTATGGACAGTTCTGGTCAGCTGACCATAAATCTCCATAGGATGGTGTAGCAACAGCACCACTTTACAATTTCAGGCCACTGTGATATTGCACCTATAGGGGGATAAACCCTACAATATATTTTTGATTACATTTGAAGTATTACTATCCCTTTAAGACAACTTAGGTGTCTTTTTATGTTTAGAATGAAGGCTGAATACAAAATACAAAGACAGGTTATACATTCATGCAAATACTTTTTAACTTTAAATACTATTGGAGGTGAATCTCTTATCACCATTGTCTGTGTAAATTACTCCTTAGACTCCAGCAGAGGCATCTCTTTGTCTTTGGCATTTTGATGTATTGCTAGTGCCAGTAAATTTAGTGTAATAGAGCTTGTGACTGCAACCAAAGATGGCTAGGTATATGGAATGTATGGGTTAACCCTCCTATTACCAGAGGGGTGCACAATGCTGTGCTTGCAATGATACAGATCACTTTCACAAATGTAATTCTCACAAGAGGGAGGATCATCATTCACAAGCTTCAGAAACCATGGATGCAGTCAGATTCTGCAGTATAAACGTCTCCTACTCACTTACCCTTGACCCAAGAATGCTTGGTGCATATAATTATAGGAGTGTGGCTCTTTACTGTAAATTATGCCACATGTGGGTGATGTTTCTACTGTCTGAAAATAATGTATGATCCATGCCTCTATATGTCACCATTACTCAGAGTCTTGTTGTTGTCACCTATCTGACAAAAGTTGTTTTTATTTGTTTAAAGGGATAGTAATACTTAAAATGTAAAAAAAATATGTTGTAGAGTTTATCACCCTGAGTAAAACAAGGGCACTCTCACTGCTGAAAGGTGTTTCATTCAAAAGTTATTAATTTTCAAAGTTGAATTTTTTAGGTGCAATATCACAGTGGCCTGAAATTGTACAGTGGCGCTGTTGCTACACGGTCCTATGGAGATTTATGGTCAACTGTGGGATAATACTTGATGTTGATATTGCAGACATTATTTGATGAGTTAGCTGGGAACTACTATACATCCTCCTTACTTTATGCTGATCAGGGTTGTGGATTGGTGATTGAGGTGCTTTACCCCTCTCTTCCCGCCCCCTTCCCTTGTTGACTTTGTTCTTTTTTTTCATTGCCCGCAAAAACATGCATTCGTTCTTTTCCTCTCATGGCTAGAGAATGTAGAGGCTGATTTCCTGGAGCCTGTAAACATTTACTGTGTTCTTATTTGTCTAATCATCAGTTCTATTACCTTTATTCATATGTGTGCCATTGCATATGTTCTTCTTTGGCAGATACACGTTTGCTTACTTACATAAAATGTACATTATTTTTCTTATGTTAAATGACAAAATCCTAATAAAACAATTTATTAAAAAAACTTTACTTCATTAATTTTTTGTTTCTTGAAATAGTTCATGGTTTATTTTGAAATATACTTTGGATCATTGTCTTTTTTATAATATCCACCCTCTTTTCAGCTTCAGTTTCTTCACTTACCATGGGACATTAGCTTCCAGGACTTAGTAGCTACTTAGTAGAATTTATTCTTCCCTCCCCCTTCCCCCGAGAAACTTTCAGACAAATGCAAGGAATAATTAAAACATACTTAATGCCATTATTCCCATCTCTCAAACAGTTATGGTTTGAGAGATGTAAGAAAAGAAAGACCTCCGCTCCCTCCCCTTTCTGCCTGATGAGCTGTAAAGCTGTCAGAGGCAGAATCCGGTCGACCGACTTTAGGCGGCTCTTCAGGAGCGCTGTCACCTAGATATCTCGGTATAATTACTTCTTCGGAATGTCTATAACATGTGCTTGCAAGCCAGGCACACATTTTAGACCATTCCAATGAAGTAATTATACCGAGATATGTAGATGACATTGCTCCTGAAGAGCCGCCGTCTGGTCCAGGAAGCAGGATCTTATGACGTCCGCTATACAGAGGACGCATGAGAAGGGGGAGGGAGCGGAGGTCTTTCTTTTCTTACATCTCTCAAACCATAACGGTTTGAGAGATGGGAATAATGGAGTTAAGTATGTATCGATTATTCCTCGCTTTTGGCTTAAAGTTCTCCAGGAGGGGGGGTTACTATCCCTTTAATAAATCCACCCACATGCCTAACACTTGGCAAGGTATTCTCTAAACATACTTTTGGTGATTGTAGTCAAAGTGTTAAATTAACTTCATTAGACCACAGCACTTGAAGTGATATGTTGTTTTCGCTTTGCATTCATGAATAGTCTACAACAGAGGTTCTCAGCCCTTGCCCTCAGTGGCCACTAACAGGCCAGGACTTAGGAATTTCCCTGCTAGAACACAAGTGTGTTGATCAGATATCAGTCATATTGATGAACTCACCTGTGCTCTTAAAAGGAAATTCTCAAATCCTGGCCTGTTAGTAGCCACTGAGGGCACGGGGTTGAGAACCACTGGTCTACAAGCAGTTGTATCAGAGATTGTTCTTAGTCCATCCAATCTGTCTTGACTTCTACAGTTCCGCTTAACTTTGATTTCTTAATTACATGTCGGACAGTGGAAATTGATTCGCGGTCAGCTGCTTGTTTTGTGTAAGCACCGTAACCTGACAGGTTCGAAGAGTCAGGGAATTTACTAAGCACTTGAATTGTTATTACCTAGTTCATATTAAGGTTTAACAAGTCAATTACGTTCTGAAACATTACGAAAGAGTAACACTAGTGGTGTAATTGGAAGGGTACCCAAACGTTTGCAAATGTCACATTTTCTGTTTTATTTTTTCAGTCTGTTAATTCAGCAAATAAATACTAACCATGCATTAAAATTTGCAGAATTATGTCAAGTGTGAGTTTGCTCCCTGCAGAGGTTGTGTTAATGGGACACTAATGTCCCATAAGAAAATATTCTACTTTCTCTGTTGTCCAATTTAGGTTACAGGTAACTTTGGGAAGGTGACCGCCCTTTTATGTAGACAGGAACAATTCTTGTGCACCAGCCAATCCCCATCCAGCAAGATTTGTTCTTTGATCAAGCAAGGCAAGAGAACAGTTCTGCTATAGTTTTTAGTTATATTTATTGTTTTCTGTTAGATATGGAATCCCCGCCATTAGACGGATTACCATTACTGAAGTCCCAATGATGGATAGCTCAGTTTCCAGGTGCTGTTGTGGACCTTTCAGCTCTTAGGGGAAAATCTTGTCTAGCATGTTTTTTCCCTAGGAGAAGCCCACTGAGACTTCTTCTTTAACAATGGTAGTCTGAAGACAGAAGACCTGCAAAAAAGGTGAGCAACCTTTGAGTTCTGAGGCCCACTTGTCCCACTCTTCCCCTCTGCACTGGGGTCTCCTTTGGAGTTCCTACTACATACTCCTGTACTCATTGGGTTTATATGTATGTAATTTGGGGTTTGGCGCACTGGGGTTTCTATGGTAAATTCCCCCCTCGTTTGCCATGTTGGGCACTTTTATGGGGTTTATTACACTTTCCCCACTGGGTTCAGTGTTATTTACTCTTATTCTGGTGTTTCAGGTGTGTTTTTCTACTTTTAGACTCACTTTGCTTATTTTGCATTATTTGAGTTCCACGCCTTTAAGGCGCTCTTTAACGTATAGACGCCATGCTCCATTTACCTCTATGGGACTTTACACTTATGGGACTCTATGGGACATATCTCTACATACGCTCAGCGTAGCTACTTCAGAGATAGCTCATTCTGTTTGTCTACCCTTGTCCTGTCATCCAGTTAACATTCTGAGTCTTTTGGGGGGCTCAGTGGGCTTCGGGCACTGTTTTTGGGGTACTTGAAGGGAAAATACATTTCCCATGAGCACCTGTTTTGCGCACTCATTTCTGATTGGCTGTCGTCATGGATGCCATTTTCTCCTTTCCCATCACAAGTATCCTACACAGGGCTTGGACTCTCCTTCTTAACCCTTCGCCTGCCAGCATATTCGCTATTTTTGGGGTAAAAATTTAATCTGAGACACTGTATTTGGGCTTTACCCAATACTTTCAGACATTTATACCTTGTTAGGATGTCAGACCCGTTGGGACTTGGGGCTAGGCTTAAGACTAAGAATACTGGGGTGTCTGTGACCTCCATAGCACATTGCTCCTCATGTCAAGCAGGGCTTCCTAGAGAATATTCAGGTCATTTATTCCCTTCATGCACTGCCGCCCCTGCCTCTCCGTCAGGGACCTCCAGCCATGAACTAGAGCCACTGTGGATGCAGAAGTTTAAGGCAGAAGTTAAGGTCTACCTTACAACTCCTTCCAACACAATTACAGGGGGTCTTCCAGACTTGGAAGCCCCCTACTTCTTTCAGGTTTTCACTACCAAAACCACCAGGTATACCTGATGTATCAGATTCCTCTGAGGAGGAATTGTTGGTGGATTCATATGAGGGTGAATGTTCTGAGGAAGTTTCCACCCAATTCTTTGGGGACCCCTTTGAAGCTGACCCTGAACCCACAGTTGAGGGCCTGATTAGGGCAGTCCTCAATACTCTGAACATTCCTCTAATTTCTGATGTGCCTAAGGGCCCTTCTGATGTGTTTCACATACCTAAGAAACAGTGTACCTTTTTTCCACCTAATCCCACTCTTGATCAGCTGGTGTTCGATGAGTGGAAAAAGAAATCTACTTTGTCTAGAAAGTCCCTGGCTCAGTGGGCTCATCCCCCTAAGGTGGATACCCCAATTTCTAGACTTTCTAAATCCACAGCTCTCCCTGTGGCAGACACTTCTGTTTTTAAGGATTGGACTGATAGAAAACTTGAGGCTTTTCTAAAGGCTATCTTTACTACTTCAGGCACATCCTTACATCCCTCATTCACCGCTGCTTGGGTTAACAGGACCATTGCTGTCTGGACAGAACAGTTTACTGTAGCTGTATGTCAGAGTGCTCCCATAGCTGACTTGTTGCGGCTTTTGGCCAAAATTTCTGAAGCTCAGCATTATGTTTCTGCAGCTATCTTTGATGCTATTCGCTGGGTTGCTATGGTTTCTACCTTGTCTGTGGTTGCCAGACGCGCTCTCTGGCTTAAGATCTGGTCCACGGACACCATCTCTAAGAAAGCTTTACTTTTGTTCCCCTTTTTGGGAACATCCTTATTTGGGCCGGAGCTTATCAGAGAGGCCACTGGGGGCAAGAGCACCCTCTTGCCCTTAATTTCCAAGAAGACGCCTCAGGTCAGACGTAATTGGCTTTTTCGTCCCTTTCAGGCTGAGGCGTGTGCCACGACCCAGGTGGTACTCCAGGCTACGTGTTCCTCCTTCAAGCCCAAACAGCAGTGGAGATCCCAAACAGTCCTCCAACAAGCCCAAGACCTCCAAATTTTCTTCAGCATGACTCACCGAACCCTGGACCCCACATGCCAGTGGTCGGCCGTCTGCGCCATTTCCTCAGTGTCTGGACAGACACCGTAGCAGATCTGTGGGTTTTACAGGTTGTCTCGGAGGGGGGGTACATGATTCCTTTCACCTCTTTCTCCATTCAGGTTCTTTCCTTATCAAATCTTTTTTGAAACGTTATCACCCTATGAGACGCCCTCTCTTTTTGTTTCTTTTGACTTACTCTTGAAGGCCCCCTCACCGGAACTGCTTCATCAGCAGGTCCAAGACTGTATTCATGCTCTCACCCACCATGGGTGGATTCTGAACATGAACAAGTCGGATTTTCCATTTCTGGGTCTTCTATTCAACACCCTGATGGACGAGGTGGCTCACCAGATCAACCACAAGGTGTCTGCAGTCCTGGCGTGTGATCCAATCCCTCCAAAGAAGTTGACCTCTCTAGTGGGGAAGTTCATATCCACCATGGAGGCAGTCCTGTTTGCAATGGCTCACTTGAGAGAACTTCAGAGGTTCGTGATCCAGGACTGCAAGGGCAAGACAAATCTCCTGAAGATGTCAGTTGCTCTACCTCTTCATGTGGAGTTGAGTCTGTCGTGGTGGCTAGACCTCTCTAGTCTCCTGAAGGGCAGGCCCTTCCTGGTATCCTTCTGGACAACGGTGACAACGGATGCCAGCCTCTCCGGCTGGGGAGCGGTTCTGGGTCACCTGAACACCCAGGGTCGATGGTCTGCGGAGGAGTCTCTCCTTCCCATCAATGTTCTGGAGCCTCAGGCAATATTTCATGCTCTCCGGTACTGGACATTCAATCTGGAAGGATGTTCTGTTCAAGTCCAGTCCGATGCCACAGCCATGGCTTACATTATCAAGCAAGGCGGAAAAGAAGTCTCGCAGCTTGGTTAGAGTTCAAAGCTATCTTATCTTGGGTGGAAGAACATGTTCCTGCCATATCCGCCGTTCATATTCCTGGCATAGACAACGTTCTAGCAGACTTCCTAAGTCGACACACAGCGGACAGCAGAGAGTAGGAACTGCATCAAGATGTGTTTGATGTCATTGTCCAGAAATGGGGATTTCCTTGTGTCGACCTGATGGCGACCAAGCACAACCGGAAGGTTCCACTGTTCTGTTCCCGCTGGAGGGACCCGCTAGCTCTGGCAGTGGATGTCATGTCAATTCCATGGAGCTTTCCTTTAGTGTCCATTTTTTCCTCCAATTCCCATGCTTCACAGGGTGTTGAGGAAACTGTGTCTGGAGGGCTGTCCAGTAATTCTGATTGCTCTGTACTTACCTAGTCAGCCATGGTTTCTGGAGCTCCTGGATCTCTCAGTAGCGAAGTCCTTTCGGCTTCCCCGCAGGCCGGATCTTCTTCTACATTGTTATCTGTGGAAGGAGGATGTGGACCGTCTGGGTTTGACGGCATGGCGATTGAATCCTCAATATTGATGAAGAAGGGTTTCTCTTCAGGCGTAGTGGCTACTATGCTTAGTGCTCGGAAACCTGTTTCCTCTAAGGCATATCACAGATTCTCTCTTGGTGTGCTGATAAGGATCTTCCCTTCCAAGACTTTGACCTTCCTATGGTCCTGTACTTTTTGCAGGGCGGGGTAGATAAGGGACCCAGCCTGAGCTTCTTAAAGGTTCAAGCTTCCACGTTCTCTGTTTTCTTTTAGAGGCGTATTGCCATTATTCCAGATGTTAAGGTTTTCTTTCAGGGCATTGCTCATGCTCGCCCTGTCTTTAAGAACCCCGCTCCCCAGTGGAATCTTAACTTGGTTTTGGGCATCCTTCAACTCCCTCCCTTTGAGTCTTTGGCTACGATTCCTCTCCATCTGCTAACTTGGAAGATGGCTTTTCTCCTAGAGATAGTTTCTGTTCTCCGAGTAGCTGAGTTGCACGCCTTGTCTTGCAAACCACCCTTTTTTTTCCACAAAAACAAACGGTTCTTCGTACTTCTCAAGAATTTCTCCCAAAGGTGGTCTCAGAGTGCCACATCAGTCAGGAAATCGTTATACCCTCCTTCAGCCCTGATCCTACTTCTGACAAGGAAAGTGATCTTCACTTGTTGGATGTGGTGCGCTGTCTTAAGTTCTATGTGCACCGCACTGAGTCCATTCTTCAGTCTGATGTGCTTTTTATCATTCCTGAGGGTTCCAGGGTAGGTAAACTGGCGCCCAAAGATACTATTGCTTCCTGGATTAAGTCTACTATTCATAAAGCCTACGAACTCAGGAAGAAGCCTGTTCCATTTTGTGTCACAGTTCATTCCACCAAGTCTATTGGGGCCTCTTGGGCCTATAAAAATCAGGCCTCAGCTGATCAGTTGTGCAAGGCGGCAACTTGGTCATCTGTGCACACCTTCTCTAAACACTCTCGTGTTGATGTGCTGGCCTCGGCTGACGCCAGCTTTGGTAGGAAGATCCTAAAGGCAGTCTTTCCTGTCTAGGGTTTTCCCTCATTACTCTTTCATACTCCTTAACTGTTGAGCCCGGTCAGCTCTAGTTCTGTGTGCTGTGGTACAATTCCTGGTGTGTTATACTCCAGTTTTTTGTGTCCATTGAGACTTTATTCTGCATAGGGCTGGTTTATGATCTGATTGGTTCATATATGCTCTGGTGACTTTGGGGACCGGTGCCTGGTCCTTGCCTTCATTCCCGCCTCTGGGAAACATAATGTTGGTACATCCCAATGTTACCTGTAAACTATATTGGATGACAGAGAAAAGACGATTTTAGTCTTACCTGTTAAATCCTTTTCTCTTAGTCCATATAGGTTACAGGTCTCCCACCCTCTCAAGGAACCATGCTTGGTCCTCCTGTGCCTGAACGTGGGAGTCCTTTCGGGTTCATGCTCACAGGAGTCTTCTTTTCCTTTCTGGCTACCTAGTCAATAGTTAGCATTTCAAATCTTACTGCATGGGGATTGGCTGGTGCACAGTGTCTAGCTGACAGCAGGAGATCCCGGTCTGGGGACCAGCTGGCGGCTCTGAAGCAGAGCCAAAATTGCATTATTTAAAAAGAATGACTTCACTGGAAAGGTCTACAAAGTGTGCCTGTTTTTTTTAAATAACGCAATTTCGGCTCTGCTGAAGAGCCTCCTTGAGTCGCACAACACGAATCTCCTGCTGTCAGCTTTACAGCTGACATCAGAAGAAGGGGAGGGAGAGGGGAGAACTTTCAGTGCGAATATCTCTCAAACCGCTATGGATTTGTGGGACAAAAGTAGAAGATTTTTTTATGGGACATAACTTTTGCATACAACTGTAACATCTTAACCTCATTGCCTTTTGTATTACAAAGACTAAGAAAAAGGTATTTATTATTAAGCACAAAAAAAAAAAATCCTTTTTTTTAGCAAAGAATCACATTAGTATTGAATACATCAGCCTATATTATGTAATAAGGATAAGACTCCCCTAGGCTAGGAAAGGTATAATGAACACATGTTGCATTGAGAATAATTGGAAAATACTTGCATAAATGATCCCATGGGAGATTGTCTCTGAAGCTCCAAAATAAATAAAGCTCTCTTGACATAGCCTGGTAAAGAAGTCCATTTTTTAACCCAGAAGTATGTCTAAAATGTTTACAGTAAGTCACTTTTTTTCCTGCAAAATTAGTTTGCATTTAGCTTTGATTTTCACTATATTTCTTAATCTAATTTTGTTCTAACTTTATTCCTTAATGTGATTTTTTTTATTCTTAAGGTTTGTGCTGATGAGCCAGACTTGGCCTTAAACCTCTGAGTGCCAGAGTGGTACCGAATGCATTGCTTTTCAATGTGTTCCGTACCCCTCTGGCACTCAAAGGGTTACGTTTCCACTAGGTTTCCATTCATTTTTCACTAGATTGTAAAAAATGTAATATCTGAATGTATACAGTAGTAAGTTGTTGGTACTACTTTGCTTCATACAGGTAGAGTATATGTGTTATAAATGTTTTCAGAAGATTTTTCATGTTTACAAAATCTACATTAATGCAGCTCGACATTTAATTGATATTACTTACTCATGAAACCAGTATGCTAAGCAAATGTGTATGATACTTTTTCAGCTATAAACAGAAAATGGGTTGAGCACAGAGTGTCTGATATTTGTCTATTGTTTTGACACATACTGGGAGTAGAATTTTACTTGTTGCATTGTACAGGTCTAGAAGTAAAGAAAATATGCACCAGTTTGTACAGGTGAGCTCCCTCTGTCATTTGTTTTGCACTTTCCAATGTCATACTTTGAGTATTAGTGTTTATAAGTAATCATAATAGAAATAGCTAGTAGCTATGCAGACAGTGCACCATGTCAGTAGGAGAAAAGATAAGCATGTATGGACTTTTGGGACCCTTCACAATGAACCCTTGTTTTTGAATAGTGGAATGTTTAAAGAGATTAGGTGGTATAACATATCCCTCTATACCAGTTTTGAGCTTACCACGCTGCCTGCTCTCCTCTTTGAATGACAACAATTCTTTTGGCACTTTAGAGTGTGGGCCTAATATGTCAGATGTACTTTGGACAGAAGTCACAAAGGTAATAACACATGAGTCGGTCAGGAGGCAAAGAAAGGCTATTGAATTACATTTCTAGGAACCTCTTGGATGCTAGAGAAATCTCCAACTAAATGCAAGGCAATGGTTTGAAGAAGTCTCTAGCAGTCAAGGAGTGAAACATTTAGAGTTATATGCAGTTATTAATTGTTCCACAGACATATATCTTTATAAATAACCCTAAATCAAAACTTTTTTTAAAAAGGGATATAGCAATGAAGGAATATGCTGGTGTCACATTTTAATTGTTACATACAGAGAAGTAATACAAAATACTAGTGTAAAAGCCTGTGTTCAAGGGGCCAAGGTCCGGGTAATGTTAGCCCTTTGAGTGCCAGAAGGGTATGCAACGCATTGCTTTGCAATGTGTTGCATACCCCTCTGGCACTCAAAGGGTTAAGAGGCCGCTACTTCACTGCTCCATACGATGCAGTCTTGCGTCTCCTCACTCATGCGATGCAATCATGCAAATGCGGGCAGTCTCTACTGTGCATGACTGCATTGTGACAGACATCCTAGCAAATTATTATATAGGATATTTTATTTTACATTTTCTTGTGCATATACTTAGGAGTGAACGTTTGACATCCAACACATCATATACCCACTTCCATTCAAAAGCCAACCACCTCTTGTATAACTGTGCATGTAATAAAGCTATCTGTCTGTACACAGAACCAGTAAGGATGCCACTACGTAACACTTTTATTTATTAGGAAATCAAACAGGAGAACATTGTGCTGCTCTGTGATATATAATTATCTTTTAATTATAGCATTCTTGTATTCCATAAGCAGGGAACCTAAGGTGATAGTACGATTAATTTTTGTAAAAGAACAGTGCAATATGGGATAATATATTTTTGAATTTCAGGAAAAGGTGATGGTACCCTAGAGTACATCCACAAAAAAGCATGGTCCATGATAGTGTACAAAGGGCAATAATGAACAGACTGTGACATACAGAAGCTAGAACAAATGGCTTAGGGACTGTAGAATTTGTGTGCACATTTGCATTTTACCTGCGTCAGATGTAAAGTGCACAGTGTGGGATATAATGTTGTTGTATAGTCTTAGCTTTGGGCTTTATGATGTGGGTTAAAAGGGGATGAAATTATATGTCATAGACAACTAGGTGCAATCTGTTTTGGTGTCTTTTTTTTCTTTTGTGTGAGGAGGGGGCTCATAGAAATTCTTGTTCCTGTGCCCTCCATTCATTATTTCCACCACTAAAATCTACCAAGTCTGATCCATTGCAGCTGATAACTTTATCAGTGTGTTTAGCTGGAAGGCTTCAGTTGGAATCTGTAAGATAATACCACTGATAAACTGTATTAAATACAATGGAATCTTTAATTTTACAGGAATATTTCCCTTTAAAAGGATCTTATTACATAACATGAATAGGTTTATACCATGTTTAATATCAAATTTTCCTAGTGAGAGTTTGTAAACTGTATTGAAGGTTCACAAGCTGCAAAGTATGTGATAAACAGAATGTTCCTATTTATATCTAGACAGCTAAGCCTGATCATTTATTAGAACTCCTAGTAAGTCATTAGTGCAATGTGTGTCAAGACTAAGGTAATCAAATAGGAAATAAGAGTATCTCTGTACTGAAAAGAAAGGTTTCAAATCTCATTTTTAATCAATTTGTTTTTAACATGTTTGATAACAAATGTAGCCAAACTAGCCTAGAGCCCCTTTCACATTCATTTATGAGGAAATGTAAATTTTACTCAAGGCACACCTAGCATGCAGTATGGAATTTTCAGGGCATATCTAACATCTTATAGATATATTGTAAAGGAGCAATGGAAAGTGCAAACACATGAATATGTAGTTGTTATTCACAATTAGAAACCGAACCAAACATTGTGCATGACGATTTCAATAAACATAAAATTCAAACTCATCATTCACATTTTTATCAAAGTCCTTATTGAAAAGAAGGGTCACCCTAAGTGGATGTTCATGGCATTCCAAAGCGCCACAACACCCTGGTTGAGAAACACTTACATAATATTTAATGAAAATTAACCTATTTCATTTTTTGTTGATAATGTAACATTTAATTAATTACAATACTAACAATCAAACAAAAAAAATATACTAATAAAGTACTAAACTCATATTTGATGGTCATTACAAGTATTCTTGATGCTTTTGATGCCTTTGTATTTTGCAAGGACCATGTAAAATTATAATATCAGAATCAAATTGGATACTTTAGACTAGGATACAACATATTAATTTTAGTAATGTGTGTTTTCTCATAAGATAATATTTGCCAGTGTTGAATGAGTTTACAGCATTACTTGTATATGAACAGTAGTCACAACACAATTGGTCCAAATAGTCATTGAGGCAAAATATAGATTGTTGCCTTAGGAAAATAAAATTACATTATTAGACTGTTGTGTTATCCATACCATTCTTTTGCATGTATTAGTGATAATAAAGAAAAATTATTGATATCCAATTCTGGTATTATAAAGCAAACAAAATATACTGTGTAAATGTGTTTTAAAATATCTCTGTATATTTATTATTACCAAACAAATAGAATATTCTAGAATCCCTTCTCCCCCCAAAGAACCCAAACCAGGTCAATTGTTGTTTTGGCAATGCACAGTGGTGAGATAAAGGTGAGAAAAATTCTCAAGTGTGATAATCTTTCTAATTCATGTGTTATTCTATGCAGGCTATGCAATAAGATTTCGCCAACATGAAAATGAGTTCCGTAACATAACATAGGAACTCGAGAGTATCTCTCATTGAAAAGTTTGGTGGGAAACATATGAATCCTTCCGCTTAGCTTACTTTTTTGCCCTTATACATTAGCTTAAAAGTCATACACTTGCACATTTGAGTATCTATGAGCAACTATTATTGCATTAGTGCAGGGTTTAAAATTTGAAGTCAGGAGCAAATCAGGAGCAAATTAGGCAAAATGTTTAGATCAGATCTAACAGTATATGTATACAAGCTCTCTAGAAAGCCATAAGTATACTAGAAATTTTCATTATCCTAACAAACTAAAGAAAAACAATACAAATCTACTAGCCAACCAGATTGACCCTCCCCCTGAGGATCACAACATCCTGTCACTGGCAACAAGACTGCATTGGATATATGCAAGAGATCATATCAAGTTTAGCTTTGTTGTTTTAGTTGTGTATTGGGAAGTAACCACGAGATTATCAATGGTGGAATCCCTAAGAGTTCTCAAATGCATCCATGCAGTATTTTTAAAATCAATATAAAATTATTGAGTCGGTTTGGCTAATTGTTGAATTAAGGGCTCCCATACTTTCATGAATTTCTCACCCTCACCTCCCCTGTCTTACAGCACCAGTAGACAATAAATTGGCAACCAGTGTTTCAGGAGAGGAGCAGACATCCATTATGCCAGAATACATTAAAGCTGTCAGTAGAAGTTTGTCTAAAAGCGTGCATGAGTTATGTTTCTGGACCATAACCCAATAATAAATCCTGGGTCATCTACACATAGAGAAAGACCCCACATATCTTAAGAATACACTTCACTACTTGTTTCAGTAGTTAAACACAAGATGGTCTTTATATAAAGAGTGGATGAAAATGGCCCGTGACTCTCCAAATTTAGGACAGCTGTTAGTGGACGCAAGTCCAGTTTTAAATGCTACAGTGTGGGTGAGATAAGCCCTATGCTGTAATTATACTGGCCATCATAGAAGTATGATGCATTTAATCTAGCTTGGTGGCATGAAAACAGAGCATCATAAGAGAGTTGAGGTGTCTAGCAACCGTGTATTCAGGCCTCCGAGTACAGTAGAGTAATCAATGTTTAGCTGAATAATATATAAGAGGGATGTACCAATTTTAGGAAGAGATGTTTGTCTCATGCATTTATCAAAACTATTACTACCTAATTGTGATTTAATGATATGCACCACCTGGTTAACATAATGTTTAGCTTGTAAATAGGTAAATAAGTGGTTCTTTGGTAGTTTATCTTTTTTGCTGAAGGGGAGAGAACAAAGATATAGCATAGGTCACTGAGTGAAGAAGGTGAGTCAGCATTTCTATCTCCCTCTGCTGCCAGAGGAAAAAAGCAGGTATCTGAATCGCAGTAGACTTGTATCTTAGCCATGGGGCTATGTAGAATGTATCTAAGATTTAAATGTGGCAAAAATTATAATCTCGGCTTATTGAAGAGGTAACCTGAATCCTCTATTAAACATGGGTTGCTGTAATTTACATAAGCCTATCTTTGGGCATTTGTTACACCACATAAAAGTTTGGAATTTCCTATAAATGAAATCTATTTCTCATTTTGAGGTATAGGGGGAGCATTTGTATACATAAAAAAGACATGGAGAAGTTCCCATTTTAATCAGGTTGCTCTAGCCAATAAAAGAGATAGGGAGCCTCTTCCAACTTGTAAAGTCTAAGGACATTTTATCTTAGAATGGTCTAATATTTCTGCTGGATGCCATTTATGTTTTTTGTGATAAGTCCTCCTACATACTGTATTTGATGGAATCGGTTGCCCACTTAAAATGACTGCTAATAAGAATTTTCGGTATGGGACGAGTGGACAGCCATAGAGTATCAGATTTGTTTAGGTTGATGCGAAGGCCCGAGACTGCACCAAATTCCTCCCAGCTTTGTCAAAATATTCACAACCAGAGTAATTTATTATGTGCGAATGCAACAATCTTTATCTATCCAACTTTGATGCCTTGAAATATCCCCATGTCCAGAAAATATTGAATCAAGGGGCCAATTGCTAGATTAAACAGAAGAAATGGGGCAGCCATGTCTGGTGCTCCTTTGTAAGAGGAAGATGATTGAGTTTATATTATTTGTGGTTACCATGGCTGTGTACTGTAAATTAATTTTATATAATTCGTGAAGTAATCGCCAAACTGTTGGTGTTCCAAGAGACAGAAGAAATTATCCCATGACTTTCTGTGCATCTAAGCAAAGTAGCAAACTGGGAATATCATGGGAGTCTTGAGACTTAAGAACAGCAGCTATATTCATCTGTACAGAAGTGATTGAATGTCTGCCAGGGATGAAACCAGTCTGGTCATGGAAGATTATAGTAGAGAGAATGTTACAAAGTATGTTATTCAAAATGTTATTAAGAAATTTAAAGTCAGTATTTAGAAAGGAGATTGGACGGTAGGCAGAAACTAATTGTACGTTTTTGTTAGGCTTGGTTAGAACTGTACTGTGGGAAAGATTAAAATGATCAGGAAGTATGTTAGTAGACAAGATATGATTAAATAAAGAGGTAAACAAAGCCACACAATCGTTAGAAATAAGTTTATTGGCCTGGGAGGCTGTCAGGTCCTGGAGATTTTCAATTTAGCATTGTTAGATTCAGAGTTTACCTTTTAACCTTTTCCTCAGAGATGGGAGCATTTAACAACTTTTGTTGGTCTTACGTCAGGGAAAGATAGGTTTGTTTGTGTGAGAAAGTCAGAAACCACTGTACAGTCCACCCCTTCCTTCTTATACAGAGTCTGAGAAGTTGATTAGTAGTCAACCCTGTTCCCCTTGAATGCTATCTATAGTGGACCTACTTTTTCCTGTCCTAACCAATATGGCCAGCAACTTACCATGCTTGTTCACCCCTCTGAGCCACCTATATGTTTGGCAATTTAGGTTGTATTGTGCTGATTCTTGCAGCATGGTTTCATAAGCTTCTTTAGCAGATCTATATGAAGATTTATATATGGGGGGGGTCTGTGTATACGTAATCTGTGGTAAACTTTAGAGAGTTCTCTCTGAAGTACATTGGGTTTCTACCTCTCAAGACAGCTTTAGAAGTTAGCCAAAAGAGAACTGGATTAGATATTTGTGCATAATTTTGTACAGCAAAGTCCACCCATGCAGCTCATAAGCTTTGTGCAAAATTGCGTGACTGAATGTCACTGTACCCAGTATGAAATGGTCAGACCCAGGGATATTCAATGTAAAACCACCTTTATTAAACAACACAGTAATGAATGATGATGCCCACACAACCCCAGACCCAGGACTATGACCTCCAGTGTACTACCCGGAGCTGCACGCTGTGCTGAGCACTAGACTACTGCGCTTCACAGAGGGAACAAGGGAAGGTGCAAAGGCCAACACCGGAGAACCAGCTATACGAGGCTAGAGTTTCCAACAGTATCGCAACCGGAGGCCACAGGGAGTGAGAAAGACAGAGTAGCATAACTCAGGTGCGAAGGAACCAACCGCTGGGTCATGCATGGAGTGAGTAGTCAGCCAGAGCCACAGGCCAAAACTGAGGTGGGTAGTCAGACAAGCCAGGGATTACAGGGAGCGATAGTCAACCAGAGCCACAGGTCTGGACTGATGTGATAGTTAGACAAGCCGGGGACTACAAGGAGCGAGTAGTCAGCTAGAGCCACAGATCAGGACCAATGTGGGTAGTCAGACAAGCCGGGGTCATACACGGAGAGAGTTAGCCGGAGCCACAGGTCAGAATGGATGTGGGTAGTCAGACAAGCTGGGGGCATACACAGAGAGCGTTAGTCAGCCAGAGCCACAGGTCAGAACCGAAGTGGGCAGTCAGACAAGCTGGGATCATACACAGAGCAGATTCATAGGTGTAACGGTTTTTCAGATATTCAGACAGAGGGTTAGGATAAAATACAATTTTATTAGAGCAAAAAATAATAACAAGCTTGCCCCCTAGAGGCAGTACTGTGAATAGGAGGCTACATATGCCTTCACAGAATCAGGATACAGAACAGGGAATATATATATCTTAGTACAGATACAGAGCAGGCAAAACAGCGACTGGAGACAAATGGTTAATTACAAGGGTAATCAGTCTCAAATGTGGTGTTAGGCATGCCCTTGGTGCAGTAGGTGCTAGATCATACAACACCTTAAGTTCATTAAATGTGTAACGCTGTTGATAAGAGTTGCGACTGAGACTAAAGCTGCAGGGTAGTTGTTTGGTAGCCCCCACGGGCGTATAACGGAGACCAACAGTATTGGAATTGCTTGAGCCAACAGTCCCCATGGGCGTAACGAAGACCAACAGTATTGTAATGGCTTGAGCCAATAGCCCCCACGGGTGTAACGGTGACCAACAGTATCGTGATAGCTTGAGTTAATAGCCCCCACGGGCGTATACCGGAGACCAACAGTATTGGAATCTCTTGAGCCAATAGCCCCATGGGCGTAACGGAGACCACCGGTTGCTGCACTGCTTGCGCCAATAGCCCACGGGTGTAACGGAGAACTACTGCTCTGCAGATGACTATGAGCCGCTGACTACCGAGGCCCACAACGCGGCCGGCTTGGCAGAAACAGAGTATAGGCAAAGGCTTAGCAAGGGTTAAAGTGGCAGCGAGGTAGAAGGAAGCAACACAAGTGATCGGAGGCTCACTAGTAGCGATACGGCACAGCAAGTGTCAATGATACTCAGCTATACTTCACAATACAAGGAGAACGGAAGGCTCAGCTCAGGAGACGCGGATCAGCAATGGTTAAACAGTAATCTCGAGAGGCTCAGATCCACACACTGCAGCGATCAGAATGTCACCGAGGTGACAACAGGAGCTGTAGACTGGAGCGGCAGAAATCCAGAACAAGTCCAGGAGCAAGTAGTCGGTCATGCCGGGTCAGGACACGGTGGAGATTTGCAGACAAGCCGGATCAGCAACGAGCAGGAACGTCAGCCAGGCCGGGTCAGATCACGGAGGAGATTCTCAGACAAGCCGGATCAGCAACAAGCAGGAAGTCAGCCAGGTCGGGTCGGATCACGGAACAGGAACACAGGAGCGTAGTCGGTACAGGCCAAGTCGGTACACAGGAGATCAGGAACACTGGAACACAGCAACAGCAATACTGGCTCTGAAACAGCACGAAAGGGCACCTGACAGGTGCCAATGGCCAGAATAAAAAAGGTCACCAGGGGCGGGCCAACACAGCTTAACCAATCAGGGAGCAGCACAAGTGAGAGTGACAGAAAAGATCACGGGCACAGTGATAGTAGGTCAGGCACGGGTCACAACAATACACAAGAGCAGCTAACGGAAACACCACGTAAGGGCCCTGATTCCTAGGCCCAAGGAGGTTATAAAGGAACTGAACAAGGCGGGAGCCAATTAGGCAAATCAAAACAGGCACATAAACACATGCACGTACCAGTGCCTGTTCTAGTGACATCACACATGTGGAAGTAGCGGGCAGTCATGCCGGCTGACATACAACAGAGGAAAGAAGCACAGGATAGCTTAGGCCTCCTAAGGGAGACTGTGATACTGAATCTACTTCTATCAAGAACCGGGTCAGCCACAGCTACAGGAGCAGACAAAGAAAGCAACACAGAGGCTATATGGTGTATATTGAGGCATGAGAGCACATAACCTGGGTCGCAGGTCAAATCATAAGAAAAACCAATAGCAACAAGCATGAAAAGAACATCCTAAGTACAGAAACCTCTTTCTCCCTCCAGCTCTAACTTCTATCACCCTGTCTTGACCCAACAGATCCCCCCCACCAATGTAAAGGCCAGCCAGGGGGAAATGAACAGGTTTAGGGCAATAAAAAGAAAACTGGAATCAGCTGAGAAGGAATTCATTCCCACCACACTTATCTCTACTGAATTGTACAGTGGCGCTGTTGCTACACGATCCTATGGACAACTCTGGTCAATTGACCAGAGTTGTCCATAGGATCGTGTAGCAACAGCGCCACTGTACAATTTCAGGCCACTGTGATATTGCACCTAAAAAATTCAACTTTGAAAATGAATAACTTTTGAATGAAAGACCTCTCAGCAGTGGGAGTACTCTTGTTTTACTCAGGGGGATAAACCCTACAACATATTTTTTTTACATTTTAAATATTACTATTCCTTTAATCACAATATGGTTATTTTTATTACTATGATTATGAGACCTAATAATATCCGTATATTTATGAATTGTGCCCTTTATTATGCTCTTGATAAATTACATAAAACATGAACATGGTGCCCTGAAAGTTCCAGATTGCATGCAGGGGTGCCTTGAGCAAGAAAAAAGGTTGAGAACCACTGCATTGATCTGTACACCTTTTATTATTTTGGCTCTTGCAGGAGCGGAGTGACTATGCACTGTAGGGCTAGTGTACTGACAAAAAAGAAGATCAATTCTGGATACAACCAGCTGCGTCATCGAGAGCAAATAAAATGCTATGGAGACCTCTCTTACCATTGAGCGAGTTAAAAGGCCCATTTCAATCAAAGGAACTTTATATCTGTTTCCTGTGGTGCTGTTGGTGTGCTCCACAATTATGCCTCTTTTTTTTTTTAGTGCATGAGCCTTACTGTTGTGAAGTCTTTTGTCAGGAGAAGCTGGCCCATATTGATACCCCTCTTAGGGATCCTTGGCTCTGGTGCAAGTGATTGTACAGTGTAAGCATTTTAGTAATCTGGCTTTAGGATGGAGCCTATTCTGCCTATTTCAGGGCAGAATCATTTTAGTACATACCCCTTTTAACACACCTTAGTGCATAGCCCCATGAAATTGAGAAACTTGGCAAATAACATGACATGAATTGAAAGGGACTAACAATTTTAGTTGCCTCATTTACTTGAAATTTTAAATCAATTTTTTAATCAAGGCACCCCAACACTAGTCTGGAATTTTTTGGGCACACTGGACATTTTGTAGGTAATTTTTCAAGGCGTATGAAGGTACAAATACATATATTTCTTTATAGAAAAGAAAGGATGCCCTAAGTGGATGTCTATCGCACACCAATGTGCCATGGCACCCTTGTTGAGAACTACTGGTTTAGTACATTAAGGTGCATACAGTTTTTTGTGATCGGTAATAGGGGTGGGCAAAAGTTGTCGCTGTGTTCCCGCGAGAAATCTCACGAAAACCACGTTATTGCCTACTTTTTTGCTTTTAGAACAGCAATTAAAATCTTCACGGTTTTCGCCCATTGGCTAAAATTCTCTGCCAATTTTTCAATGGCTAGAGAGTTTCTGCCCATTGATTCATGTGTCCACAGAGTCTGAGGAGGAGGAAGTGAGCACTACTGAACTAATGCTGTTCAGTCCCCCTAAATCACCCCTAGAGATTTTGGGGAATTTAATGGGAAGGAGAGGAAGAGAAGGCTAGTACTAGTGAGAGCAGGATAGGTCAGCTGCCTGTGCCTGCTGCAAGACATGCTGCCCCTGCTGTCACCATTGCTGTACCTGCTGCCACCATTGCTGTACCTGCTGTCACCAGTGCTGTGCCTGGTGCCAGTGCTGAACCTGCTGCCACCAGTACTGTGCCTGCTGTCAGACGTGCTGCCTCTGCTGCCACCAGTGCTGTGCCTGCTGCCAGTTCTGAACCTGCTGCCAGCAATGCTGAACCTGTAGCTAGTGTGCCTTGTAATACTCAGGAGGGGAGGAAGGAGAAAATGATGCCAAGTGTGACAGCAAGGGACCCTAAGTAACACTTGCCATCCCCAAGCAGCACCGCCAGTGCTAGTACTACTACTACTAAGAACGTGGAGCAGCTTGTTAGTGTTAGGAGGGGATAATCAATATCCTCGTATTACTAGTGACTGTGAGGAGGAAGACTCTGCGGCTGAACTTGATGTGGTTTGTGTTAGTAGTAGTAGCAATAATGGTGAAGCAGTTGGTGGGACTAGTGTTAGGGGAGTGGTAGGGGAAGCATTTGAGAGTATCCAGACTAGTGGTCAAGAGAGCCTACACCATTCCTCTTGCTATGGGGGTCCTGCCCTTCCCTTTACAAGTGTTAATTTGGAACATGATCCTGAAGACTAAGCAGCCAGAACTGATGTTGGGGGAGAGCAGGTGCACAATTAATACCACCACCACCACGACCAGCAGGAGCACAGATCAGCTGCTTATGCCTGCTGCTACTGCTGCCAGTCTGCCTTCTTCAGGTCAAAAGAAACGCTAAGTGTGACATTAGGGGACCCTCTGTAACATTGCTTGTCACCTCCTTCAAGCACCAGTGAGATGTCTGTAATGTCTGGGGTGGAAGAGACATTGATGGCCTTTTTAGCGGAAACTGAGAAGGAATGGGAAACAGGGATGAGGATGGGCATCACTACCACCACCACTAGCAGTGAAATTTTGGAATTTGAGGAATTTGCTACTACCCTAATTCCTGCTACTGCTGAGATGCAAGGGCAGTAGGATGCCGAGGAGAAGGCTAGTGTGCCACAGACCACCGTGGACAGAGTGGGAATGGGGTCAACAAGTGATGCAGGACTAGGACAGATTCCACTTGCCAGTGGCAGCAATACACGCAGTGCTGAATCTGAGGCAGTAGCAGCAACAGCAGTAACATTATCTGCTGCCACAGACAGTGAAGGGGAATGTGGAGAACAAGAAGAAAAAGGCCATTCTTCTCCACTTTCTCCCCAGGTCATCAAACGGGATCTGAGGAGGTTCCATCCAGCAGAATATGCTAAGATGCTGGCAGGGAGGGTTCATCATTACTATTAAACTGTCAGCAAGTTGTCATGTGTTGTCATGTGTCCCTAGCGGGTTCTGGACAAGGGGTATAGTGACAGTGACAGTACTTGGTTTCTGGTGTCATCGTGTTTGGATACAGTTAGGCCCCCAATGTTATTTACCACACACACTGTGCACATTGCAGTTGCTGATGAGAGCCACAGTTCCTTCTCTCAAGGGAAAAATGTCTATTCTAATAACAACACACCCATGAGTTTGGAGGAGGGGCAGGTGGGGAGGAATTATTAGCCATCTTCTTCTTTTCTCCACATAGACTGGGGGCTACTTATTGTGCTGCAACTGCCTCAGGTGTATCACTGGAGCTAGTCATGGCAAGTGGAACCTTCATCATACTGCTGTTGTTGATCCCATTCCCTTTCAGCTGCCTAATCATCCTGGTGCTTAAACAACTCAGCAGCAGCGAGAACAGCAGTTGCAAATTCCTCAATTATGGACTCAGGAGGACATTTGACAATGGCCAGTGGCCACTGGCCAACATGACCTGCTGGTACTAGACCAGTAGGGCATTTTTTTTCTCAGGGCTCGTGCTTTGAAAGAAAAAAAAACAAAACATAGCCCTACAAAAAAAATAATACATTTTGGGGGGTTTGTTTCTAACAAGGGTAAGTCCTACAGATCAGTGTTTCCTTAGAACTTGTTCCAAACAAGCTTAAGTCCTACAAATCAATGTTTCTTCAGGGCTTGTGCCTCTAATAAGTCAAAGTCCTACAAATCAATGTTTCCTCGGGGCTTGGGCCTCTAACAGCAAATCTAACAAATCATCCTCTACAAAATACTCTATCAAGTCAAGTATCAGTCCACCCCAATGACAGCTTATGTTCATTCAAATTTCTTATTTTATTTTATTGATTTATTTTTTATTAACTGTCCCCCTCAATACCAGTCAAGGACCCCCCCACAAAACAAATTCCGTGTTCAACTGATGAATTCCCCAGACTCCATCCACCAACACAGGAACCCTCCTCAGACCCCTTTTATACCACGTCTTATGGGAGCTTTTTAATTGTATTTAGGATTTATTTTTTTTATTAACTGCCCCCCCCAATCCCAGTAACCCCCCCAAAAAAACATTCCCTGTTCAACTGATTCTTTCTCCACATCCCACCAACACAGGCACCCTCATGCCCTTTTTGTACTATGCCTTTGGGAAATAAAATAATATTTGTTATGTGTTATGTGTAAATTCAATGTTCCCATTGATTTCAATGGAATGAGCTAGGACAAAATAGTGGAAAATCTGCAGAAAATTATTCGCAAAGAGAGAAGTGCTATTATTTGCCAATTTCAGTTTGATGAGAAATTTTTCGCCCATCCATGATCGGAAATTATATTAACAAGGCCCATCTGACTGACATTAAATTCCTCCTACAAATACATTTTAGAAACTTGTGATCCTACTTGTGTATTTGCAAACATTTTGGCATTTCTCATTTGTTTTTGGAAGGTAAGACATTCCCTATTGGTTCCATAGTCTGAGCACTCTAGTTATTATAAGAATATTCAGTTGTTGTCACAGTACCTTGTTTCCAGAGCCACTGCTTCAGCGACACTCTGCGTCTTTCCACGCATCACCTGCAGTCTCGGACAGTGTGGTGCGAGATTGGGAGACTGCTATTCCTGATACGTCGCTCACCGTTTCAGTCACCCACTGTGTGTTTATTTATATATTGCATTACTGTCATTATTCTCATAATAAAGGTTCTATACCGTCTGACTCCTGGTTTTGCTTGCCAACCGTAACAGTTGTGTATGGATAAATAAGGCCATTGCATTAAGAAGTTAAAAGATTACCCCTTAATGGACATTGTTGCTTAAATATTAAATACCCCGTAGTATTAAAAAGTAGGGGTTTTTAAAAGGCATTCTATTATTTTCTAATTATTGAAAATCCATAGAAACGTGTAGTTTTATAATTAACTAGCAACATGGGACGGCGTTGCCCGTCATGTTATGACCATTGGGCGCATGTGTGTGAAATGCAGACATACTGATAAACACAGACATATGCAACACACAGGCAGACACATACCATACATCCCAAGTGTCCCTCTTTAGGAGGGACAGTCCCTCTTTGAGGGCCAAATCCCTCTGTCCCTCTTTCCCACCCTGTTGTCCCTCTTTTTAGGAGGTCAGACTGTGTGCAGGGCCGGCTCCACCTATAGGCGAGGTAGGCGCCGGCCTAGGGCGCACACGTACTGGGGGCGGGGGCATGCAGCGGAGAAGAGCTGCGCCCACACACACCACGCCAGGAACCACAACACAGTCAGGTCTATGTTGCTACAGCGCTCCCTCATCTGGTCGGATCTTTAGTAATGCAGAGCGTGCTGGGAGTCATGATCTCCTGCCTCGCTCTGCATTACTGAAGAGAAGACTGCGCGGGAGATACAGGTATGTGATGGGGGGCAAGTTGGAGCTGAGGGGGCATAGTGGAGCTGAGGGGGCAAGTTGGAGCAGATGTGGGGCAAAGTGGAGACGATGGGGGCAAGTTGGAGCTGTTAGGGGAAAGCTGGAGCTGAGGGGGCATAGAGGAGCTGGTGGGGGCAAGTTGGAGCTGATGAGGGTCAAAGTGGAGCTGAGGGGGGGCAAGTTGGAGCTGAGGGGGGGCAAGTGGAGCTGAGGGGAGGCAAAGTGGAGCTGGTGGGGCAAGTTGGAGCGGATGGGGCAAGTTGGAGCTGCTGGGGGCATAGTGGAGCTGATAGTGGAAAGTTGGAGCTGAGAGGGCATAGTGGAGCTGGTGGGGGCAAGTTGGAGCGGATGGGGGGCAAAGTGGAGCTGATGGGGGTAAGTTGGAGAGGATGGGGGGCAAAGTGGAGCTGATGGGGGTAAGTTGGAGCTGAGGGGGCAAAGTGGAGCTGAGGGGGCAAAATGGAGCTGGTGGGGGCACGTTGGAGCTGATGGGGGCAAGTTGGAGTTGATAGGGGCAAAGTGGAACTGGTGGGCCAAAGTGAAGCTGATAAGGGGCAAGTTGGAGCTGGTGGGGGGCATCTCTTACAGGCATCTCCAGAACAGGGGCAGAGTGGCTCAGGGGGCAGAGAGAGGACAATCATGAAAAGAGGTTGGGTATAAGTAGGCAGGGTATAAAGGGGTGGGACACAAGGGGCGGAGCGAAATGGGCGGCAAAATTAGGTTTTGCCTAGGGTGGCAAAAATCCTTGCACCAGCCCTGACTGTGTGGTGTGTATTACTTTGCTCTACAGCAATAAAGCAATAAACTTCAGTATATGTGTTTATACATTAGTCTGTGCAAATTAAATACTTTGGTCTTGAACTAAATCATTTATTCAGTTACATAAATAGCCAGTAATAGGTCATGAAATAACCTAAAAATTCTTACTAATGCCCCGCCCACCAGCCACACCCCCAATAATATCACCTAAAACTAACGTGTCCCTCTTTGGCCATGTGAAATGTTGGGAGGTATGCACATACACACAGTGAGCGGCAGAGACATGCAAAACACATGTACACACAGACACACTGGAGATGCACACATGGACACACATATGTAACAGAGATGTACACACACAGACACGCAACATATATGAGCAGAAACACATGTGCTCATGAGTTGTGTACCCCTCTGGCACTCAAAGGGTTAAGGTATAGAGAGGCATGTGAGAGTTAAATAGCAGTGGGAAGTGTGTTCATACCTGGGAACACTGACTTGTGAAGTCCCTAGAGGGGACTGATGTGGTGCTGATGTGGAGAGACAAATGGGGCAATCTGGGTTAAAAGTGGGTGGGGCTTAATCGAGAGTAGGGGGCGGGGCTTAACATAAATGTGAAAAAGTGTTAGTAATAGGCTGGGGAAGGAGGAGAAGTGGGAGGGAAATGCAAGTTTACAGTGTGAGGGGTTTTAACACACTCCATGAGGGGTAAAACTTGATACAGAACCCTGTGGCAGTCAGTGGGTTAAGTGTGAATCTGATGGCTGTCTGTCCTGTGTCTTGCATGGCAAATGGTGACAGTGAAGAAGTAATTCAGCAATGAGGGCCTACCTTAACCCTTTGAGTGCCATTTTGTTCCCCTGGTGATGCAGCACCATTCAGTGGCTTTACTACAGGTCCTGCTGAGGCCACTGGGAGTCAAGGTGAGTGACTGTGTGTCAGCCATCTTTCTTTCTGGCTTTGTGTGTGTGTATGGATGTTTGGTGCTGTGTGAGTGGGGCATGAGTGTGTAATACCTGTGAACTTTTACTTGTGGAGTCCCTCATGTGGTGCTGATGTGGAGAGAGCAATGGGGCAATCTGGGTTAAAAGGGGGCGGGGCTTAATCGCGAGTAGGGGGCGGGGCTTAACATAAATGTGGAAAAGTGTTAGTAATAGGCTGGGGAAGGAGGAGAAGTGGGAGAGAAATGCAAGTTTACAGTGTGAGGGGTTTGAACACACTCCCTGAGGGGTAAAACTTGATACACAACCCTGTGGCAGTCAGTGGGTTAAGTGTGAATCTGATGGCTGTCTGTCCTGTGTCTTGCATGGCAAATGATGACAGTGAAGAAATAATTGAGCAATGAGGACCTACCTTAACCCTTTGAGTGCAATTTTGTTCCTCTGGTGCTGCAGTACAGGTCCTGCTGAGGCCTCTGGGAGTCAGGGTGAGTGACTGTGTGTGTGTGTGTCAGCCATATGTATTTCTGGCTTTGTGTGTGTATGTGGTGCTGTGTGTGTGAGTGGGGGCATGTGTATGTGGTGCTGTGTGAGTGAGGCATGTGTGTGTGTGGTCTGTGTGTGTGAGTGGGGCATGTGTGTTTGTCTGTGGTGTAGGAGCAAGTGGCGGCCATATTGTTTTTTTCTGACTTTGATAGTGGTGGGCGGGCTGCATAGTGGGGGCGGGCCAACTCCCTGCATGACTGAATCACCCAATAGGAGTAGTAACTCCTGCTTTATGCCTCCCCTGGGTGTGTTTTGGCAGGCACAAAGTCTTCTTTTATATATATAGATAAATGGTTTTTCAAAGTTTCCTATTTTAGTTTCTACATGAATTGAATGGAAAAAGAGAGGGGAAAATGTAGTAGAAGGGACTGTACAACTTGCACACAGGGCCTAGAGAGATCATCTACACCTCACTGACTAGGGCCAATAAGGCTGGAATGTACATCTGGTGTTGGCTGTTTCTCTTCACATTGAGGAATCGCGTGGCACTTTGTGGCTGGATTTACATTTTGGTAGGATCAGTATGATGTGATTTAGGGTATTTCCTCTCTGTGATGGCACTTGTGAACTAAAAGAGACTGCACCATACCTATACACCTGCTAAATTCTATAGCAGGGTTGTTCCTATTTGAGCATCTCTGACCAACTATTTGCGAATATGCAAAACCGATCCTGAACAAAAATAAGGGCAAATAACTGTTTTTCTGCAGTAAATAGTCCCAAACCTGTGTAAAAGGTAATTATACAATAGGAATAATTTGACTGAAACATATATTTACATAAGTAGATGCCATTTATACAGCAATCAGCAATATGTATTTTATTTTATTTATTTTATCTGCAGTTTCTTGTAGAGAGTGATCTCTATTGAATTTTGACTCTAGGCCACACCCCTTCTCAGCAAACAATCCATTGCAATAGACCTGAATGACTCTTAAGGGACCATAGTTGTTATCAGATTGAAGCTGAAACAACTAGAAGGAGAATACAGAGACCAAATGAAAACAGCAAATAGAAATAACTGACTGCAGACTGAAGGACACCTGACTAGGTAAGCCCCAAAGAACGAATTAAGAGCTACTTATTCTTATGGTATAGTTCCCCATTAATGCCTATCTGCAAAGCATTTTGCATAACAAAATAGGACTTTTCTGAACATGTACCAAGGGGTGGGTAGTATTTAACCAATTTTAAGAGCTCCCACCTCCCCCAGTTTTTCATCCTACATGTTGTATTAAATGTTTTATTTTATACAATATTTTCAAATTATTAGCATTTTTCTTTTTGTGTGTAGTCCCCTGCTTTCACAGCTGGCACAAATGGCTTCCCCTAGCTCACCTGGGGCTCGATTCTATTACCCGTGCTAAAACCGGCGTTACAAGAAAAACAAGAAATTTCTATTTTGCAAACATGTGTTACGTTGGTATTCTATTGCAGAACCACAGTAAAACAAAACTGGTGTAGACAGCACATTTCAGAGAACTAACAAAATTGGCTCTGCTTCTATTCTAATAGAAAATGATTTATCAGTAAGTACCAAAAAAACCTTTTTAAACTCAACAAAATGTACTTGTGTACCTAGTATAAGAACCCATTCTGTCTTCATTGCAGCAGACAGAAAATAAGCTCAAGATGAGTGTAGAAGGATTGGTTTTGTTAATCTGTGCTATGTTATACCCATGGTCTACTTTAACCTCTTGAGTGAGAGAGAGGTATCCAATACTTTGCAATAAATGAATATGTTTATTTACATAGCACCACAAGTGTGCGCAGTGCTTTACAATTTAAGGGTTTAGACAATGCAGGGTTACAAGTGTTTTGCAAAGTGAAACACTGGAAGTGAGTTCCCTGCCCAAAAGCTTACAATCCAAAGTGGTGATGGGAGACGTACAGAGTACCCATGGGTCAAGTGCATAATACAGTGGTGGATTTCTGGTCAGGATAGGAACACAAATAAAGTAAATAATTTATAAGAGTCTTAGCTGTACAAAGTCAGTGCCTTCTAGCATGTTTAAGTTTGTTATGGAGTTTAGTTTTAAGCATAACTTGAAGACCATAAGAGAGGTGCAGTGGCACAGGGTGGGAGGTAGAGCATTCCATAGATAAGGAGCAATTAGAGAAAAAGCAATGATACGTGAAAGGGCTGTAGATATAAAATGAGCTGAAAGAAGACCATTCGTAAGTGGCGTGATGGGGTATAGCTGGACATCAGAGTAGAAATATAGGAAGGGTAGAGGAGAGAAGGGTCTTGAATGAGAGAAGCAACATTTAGTAAGATGTCCGGAGTTTGATAGGCAGCCATTGGAGAGATTTGAGGAGGAGCAAGGCAGGAACAAACCTAGGTGACAATAGGATAATTTGTGCTGCAGTATTCTGTATGGATTGAAGTGGATAGAGTTGGGAGGCAGGAATGCCAGACAGAAGAAGGTTACTGTAATGTATGTGTGAAAGGATGAGTACTTGTGTAAGAATTTTAGCTGTGGGGAACAAAGGAAGGGATGGATTTTAACTATGTTATACAAGAGAAAGCAGTAGGATTTAGCGATGGAGTTAATATGAGGATAGATTGAGAGAGCAGCGTCAATTATCACCCTAGTCACCGTGCTTCTGATACTGGATTTATGGTAGTGCCATTTACAGTCACATGGAAGGGCACTGCTGGGCCAGGCCTAGGTGGGATGAGGATCCCTGGCAATGTAAAGCATTAGATACCTCTCTGGCACTCAGAGGATTAAAATGGTCATTAAAACACCATGAATATGCCTAAATAATCTACATTAAAATGATAACAACAAACAGATGATATACTGAAAGTGCTCCTTTACTTCATTAGAAGCTCTGTATCGCACATGCTATGGTACATTTTAGAAAAGTAAGCTTACACTTGTTCATGGAGTATATAATTGGCCTTTGTTCTTTACTGTGTTAAATATTATAATTTTTTCAGATTTCTTCTTCTTTTTCACAGCACCTACCCATATATAAAACATGGACCAAGATAACCAGTCTATTGTAAGTGAGTTCATACTCCTGGGAGTCACCAGTGAACCAAACATGCAACTCTTTCTTTTCATATTATTTTTACTAATATACATTACTACACTTTTTGGCAATAGTGGTATCATCTTCATAGTCATTATTTCTGATCTTCACAACCCAATGTATTTCTTCCTTAGCAACTTATCGTTCTCTGATCTTTGCTATTCTACAGTTGTCACTCCTAAAATGCTGTATGACATGTTTTCTGACAGAAAAGCTATCACTTTTATTGGCTGTGCACTCCAGCTATATTTCTTTGCTGTTTTTGCAAGCACAGAGGGCTATATATTGTCTACAATGGCATATGACCGATATGTAGCAATATGTCACCCTCTTCTGTATACAGTCATAATGAATAGAAGAACATGCATATACCTTGTGTCTGGTGTATATGTCATTGGAGCTCTCACGGCAGGTATTCACGCATCCTGTACTTTAAGTTTATCTTTTTGTGGACCAAATATAATCAACCACTTCTACTGTGACATTCCTCCACTAATGGAACTCTCATGCTCAGATACATATACCAACAAAACCATTATATTTATTATAGTTTTTTTTCTGGGACTTATTTCAATGTTAATTACTGTGGCTTCTTATGTCTACATCTTTTTTACCGTACTGAAAATACGCTCATCTGATGGCAAACTTAAAGCTTTTTCTACTTGCACCTCCCACCTCTTATGTGTCTCTTTATTTTATGGAACTGTTTTCTTCATGTATCTTCGACCAGCTTCAAGTTATTCTGTTAGCCAGGACAAAGTAGTCTCAGTTTTTTACACGGTGGTAATACCAATGATCAACCCGATTATCTACAGTTTACGAAATGCAGAGATTATGGGTGCAGTAAGATGTTACCTTAATAAATTGTTTATCTAAACCATTTTATAAATGCAGATATGGTTGGATTTGCATGTCAGATAGCCATAAGCGAGGCAATCTTGGTGCCCCCAACCCTACTCAGGACCAAAGTCCCAATGTTACATGACCCTGTTCCAAGACCCAGCCAATATCTTTGTTCTATAAACTATGAACACAAAGCAGAACTAAAAGAAATTGATCAGTAAATGGGGTATGTAAAATGGTAAACAAACTGGATATATATTTACAGTGGTCAATGCTGCATTCCATAAACTGGCAAAGAAGCCACGTATAAACCAAGAGCAGGTATTTACTACATGGACATAAGGATTAAAAAGGTCACACCCACAACCCAACTTTGGATCTCTAGGTGGTTGCCTGTTCTGCCTAATGGGAAAACTGTCTCTTAATGCAGAATTTTTCATTGTCAACATAAATAATATTAGTTTATTATATACTGTGAATGATGGGGCATTAAAGGAACTGAGAAATGGGAATTCATTTTTATGACTCACCTCAATATTTCTTATTTTATTCTCTGTGATCTAGATCAGAGTTTCCTAAACTGTTTTCTGTGGAAAACTATTGTTTCACAAAATACCCAGAGTTGTCCTGCCAAAACATTATGAAGTTTGCTATACTTTTAGAGCGTGATTTAATAAATAAGAGACTGGTAGAGTGAAAGTGATATCTCTATTGGCTGACTAGCTTTACAATGCAAGCTTTTAAATGGATAGTAACACTTAATACATAACAAAATATATATTGTAGTGTTTAGCCCCTTAAGTTAAACAATGTTACTCCCAGTGGCCTGAAACTGTACAGTAGCGCTGTTGCTACACCATCCTATGGACAGTTCTGATCAGCTGACCATAAATCTCCATAGGATGGTATAGCAACAACCGGCACTTTACAATTTCAGGCCACTGTGATACTGCACCTAAAAATTCAAGTTTGAACTCAGAGGGATAAACCCTACAATATATTTTAAGTATTACTATCCCTATAAGACAACTTAGGTGTCTTCTTAAATTTAGAATGAAGGCTGAATACAAAATACAAAGACAGGTTATACATTCATGCAAATACTTTTTAACGTTAAATACTATTGGAGGTGAATCTCTTATCACCATTGTCTGTGTAAATTATTCCTTAGATTCCAACAGAGGCATCTCTTTGTATTTGGCATTGTGATGTGTTGATAGTACTAGTAAATTTAGTTTAAGAGAGCTTGTGACTGCAGCCAAAGATGGCTATGTATATGGAATGTATAGGTTAACCCTCCTAGTGCCAGAGGGGTGCACAATGCTGTGCTTGCAATGATACAGATCACTTTTACAAATGGCATTCTCACAAGAGGGAGGATCATCATTCACAAGCTTCAGAAACCATGGATGCAGTCAGATTCTGCAGTATAAACGTCTCCTACTCACTTATCCTTGACCCAAGCATGCTTGGTGGATATAATTATAGGAGTGTAGCTCTATCTTAAAATAATGTATCATCTATGCCTCTATATGTCACCATTATCAAAAATCTTTTCATTGTCACCTATCTGACAAAAGTTGTTTTTATTTGTTTTAAACTGTTCCTGTCTGTGAAAGTTACTGGTGGTGTCACTGTCTAAAGATCACACCAACATTCCCTACAAACACAATCGACTCCCGCTCTCCTTCTTTTCCTGTCTGCCTATGCAACACTAGCTAGTTAGTGACAAAATCCTCTCTCTTTCTCTTGCTCCCATGGACTGCAGTATTAGTTTTACATCACCAAATGTCCTATGAAGCAACTCGGTATAGCTCTTTTTAGCTATCTGCTTACACTAGCTAGCATTCAGAATGCAGCCACTTTCTCTGTCTCTCTTCCTAGTACAGACTGACAATACGCTGGACACTGATACCCCCTTTCATACTAGTAAACAGGGAATACATGGTCTGGAGCACTAGGACCATGCACTACCTTTGGCCAAACTCAGCACTTGACATCCTCATACCTTGGAATCTGTCTCCTATTAGCCTTTTAGACTGTAAGCTCCTTGGGGCAGGGGCCTTTCTCCTAATGTTTCTATGGATGTGGCACTTATTTTATCCCCTTTTTTTATTGTAAGATACGTCTATTGTAAGGAGTTGTGTACACTGTATGGCACCATATAAATAAAGATATAGATACATACATATACATACAATGTGTTTGTGTGTGAGAATACATTATTATCATCATTGATTTCAATGCAATTAAACAGGTGAAAAAAGTGTGATATTGGCACTTCTCACAGGAATTTTTCTGCATGGCAGGAAGTGAGAAAAGATTCTCCTATCCCTATTAACCACAGGGAGATTCTGAGGACTGGAAGTGAGTCACTGAAGACTTCTTAGTGTCCAGACTAGGTATAGAATGTCACCATGAAACCCTTACCCCAGAAAAAGAGAGAGAGAATAAGAGAGAGAGAAAGAGAAAAGGAAAAAAGATGGGAAAAAACAGGGAAGGCAGATAATTCATCCATTAGAGAATTCAGTAAGAAACAGGCAAGGGAAAGTATCTAGAACAAGAGAGCAGAAGAAGAAGCACAGAGAAGAGAGCAGAGGAGAGAAAGGGGAAGAGACACACAATAAACTACATGCTGCCCAGCTAGTCTGTGACTCACCAGGAAAGTAGAAAGTCTATCAAGCCAAGGTACAGTTGAAGAGAAGTAGAATCAGAATGGAAGCCTTGTTCAGTGAAGATGCAGAAGTCAGAACTGGAGTTGGCAATGCAGTACAGAACTGGTGGTCTCCCAAGACTTAGGTCATCCAACAGTTCTTGCCTTCTGGAATACAATTATCTCACTGGGGCTATGGTATATTGCACATGTTGGCGGATGGCAAGGGATATTTCCAGGTGTCAGCAGAGTTCTCCCTCTGCACGTCTATACAAGATGGCCATTGTTGATCGTGGACCTGCATCCTGTCCCGTATATTCTGAAAAGGTGGATCACTATCACCGTCAGGAGTCATGACCCTAAGTACTGTTACGGTTAGCAAACAAGACAAGTAGTCAGATGGTATAGTTAAAATCACCTTTATTAGAATGATAGGTAAATATGCAATGATAACAAGCAGAGGGTGATGGAAGAGGCTATGGACTCTATCAGGAATAGGAGCCTGCCAAAGGGTCAACCACAACTGCTGGAGACTAGGCCGAAGCCCACTGATAGTCTCAGTAGTGATGAATGGAAACCGATTTGACCCTACAGTCTCCCAAAATAGGTAGCAACAAGGGAGGCCCCTGACGCACGCCTGCAGTCATTTGGAACAGTGTTAGCTCCTTCAAGGAAAACTAAAGAAGAGCCTGTTACCTAAGGTGGACGCAGCTAGAGGGCGATGCTAGAGAGCAAAGCTTGGATTCATAGGAGCCCTATTGGGATGTCCGTGCTGCAGCCAAGGCTGAAGTAAAGTTGCTGGCTGCAAAGCCAGATGTCTGACCCCAGTTGAGCCAGGGCAGGGACCAGGATGAACACCCCTCAGACTTAGAAACTAGAGCTAGGTACCAGACCAAGACCCCTAAAATTGAGATATCAAAGAGGGACAAGCAAATGTCCTAATGAGACTAGGCAGTTCATAGGAAGGTAGAAGGCTGAGATAAGACCCTGGAGTGACCAGCTAAAAAAATAGGGGAACCCTCAGGATACCGTATCTTAGAGAGAAGGAATAAAAATCTTGAAGATGTGTCTGCACTCAAATAACTCCAAAGAGAGGAGCAGCACTGGATGAGCTACACCCGTCTATCAACGGTGTCTCCAAGTGCTGAAACAAAACTGGACCTCCGACTGAGGGTAATGGAAGAGCCCCTAAAGTGGAAAGAGAGCTGAAAAACAAGGGAAAAAGCTGTTTATCTGTGGCAGCTCCTACTAGAATCAGATCCCTTGCAAGGTAAAGCAGAGGAGGTCACTACAACGATCCCGACTCTGGCCGTCTATCTACGGCTGCACAAGCAGATTGGAAGGGACTGTATACTAGGCAGCAGCCAGCCAGCTACTGCAGCGACCGTGAAGGAAAACGAGTGGCGCTTGAGCCACTGAACAGGGAGCCAGATAAAGGAGCGAGCCTACCCACTGGGGCAGCCAAACTGGCTGTAGGCTCCCAAGCCAACAACAACAATGATGAGCGGGTGCTGCGTGGAACAATTTCCTGATAGCAGGCATAGCTGAAGAACCCTCTGAAGGCCCCGCTGGGCAGAGGTAGGATGAGGCAGCGAGCAGAGACCCAGAGGCACGCTGATTCTGAGTGAGTGCAGACATGGGACGGAAGCAAGCGGAAATCAAAGGGCCAGGCCAGAGATCAAAAGACCGGAACGAAAGAAGAGCACCTAGGGGAAAAGACAAAAGAATGGTCAACAAGCCAGGGTCAAGCCAACGAATCAAAGCAGGTCTGGTGGCACGGTACAGGAGGAGAATCCATAGCGAAGGTCAGGAATCCAGTCTTTAATCAGCAAACAGCAACAGCAAACCAAACAGGCTTGACAAACAGGCATCCAGGTAAGGGATAGATGCCCCAATATTCTCTTGACAACCAATCACTGACTGGAAGGGCGGTGCTCAGGTATATGGTGTAACAAGCAGCTAGTCTCCAATATGGATGGTAACAATGGAGACTACTGACTCATGCTTGCAGTCAGTTGGCCCAGCTAGTCTCCATTATGGATGGAAACAATGGAGACTACTGATTCACACCTGCAGTCAGTAAGGCTAGAGTCTGCCAGAGCCCCAGGATGGATGTCTGTGGGAAACGGGGCAACACAGCGGAGCTAAAAGCAGAGCCACAGGTCAGCACCAGCTAGGATAGTCAGACAAGCCAGGGATATACACGAAGCGGTTAGTCAGCCAGAGCCACAGGTCTGCACCAGATACGATGTCCACTAGGAATAGGCCAAACTGGGAGGATAACTGGACAAAGCCCCAGGTCAGCACCAGATAGGATAGTCAAACAAGCCAAGGTCAGACACGGAGTGGGTAGTCAGCCAGAGCTACAGGTCTGCACCAGATTGGATGTCTAATAGACAAAGGAGCGTACAGAGAGAATGGTCAGACAGTGCCACAGGTCAGCACCAGAATGGATGGTCAGACAAGCCAGGTCATACACAGAATACAAGAACAACTGGAACTAGAACAGCACTGAACAACAATGTAAGGGTAACTGGATAGAGATCCAGTTCCCTTTTAAAGGCAGACAGGAAGTAGATGGGTGGAGCTACAGGACCCAAAAGCATAAGACTAAGGCCTGCGTCATAACATATTCTCACTCCCGAAACATGACGCAGCGGAGCAGGGATGTGTCACATTTCGCGACCAAACCAACAGCCGTGACACTGGATGGACGCAACTAGGCCAGAAGCCTTGGGCGACATGCTGAATGACGCCGGGTGTAATTCAGGCTACAGGTACCCAGCGTCGCTTCTGCTGGGATAAGTTACACGCCATGACAGTACCCCCCCTTTAAAGACCCCTCCTCCGAGGGTCCAACCAGGGTTTGTCAGGAAAACGAGTGTGAAACTTACGCACCTGTATAGGAGTGTCACGGATTTGAAGACTCTCAGACTTAAGGTTTGGTAAAATAACTTAACTTTATTAAAAGTTAAAGGCAGTCCCCGTAGGGTAAACATACATAACAATACAATCAGTAATATAACATATAATAGGTTCTACCGGCCTTGCCTAAATACCGGGCAAGGCAACCCAAGTGACAGTTTTAATGACAGGCTCTACCGGCCTTGCCTATACTGGGTAAGGCAACCATGAGATGACATACCGGTTCTACCGGCCTTACCAATACCAGGCAAGGCAGCCCCCACGGAATGCTGAATGTAGGCTCTACCGGCCCTGCCAATACCGGGTAAGGCAACCTTAAAGATGGTGAATTACAAGGTTCTACCGGCCTTACCAATACCGGGCAGGGCAGCCCAAAGGAGTACTGGAGTAGGCTCTACCGGCCCTGCCAATACCGGGTGAGGCAACCTACAGGATGGTATCGTCAAGGTTCTACCGGCCTCACCAATACCGGGCAGGGCAGCCTGAGCGAGTAGACCAGCTGTCAGGTGACTAAGACAGCATATAGCATAAGTATAGAGGTCTTACTCAGCAGGAGTCTATTGCCAGGGATACTCAGACAACTGCAAGGAAGTGGACAGCGACTGACCACAGTACTGGATGTTCAGGAGCAAACCAACGTCCGCACGTTGGGACTAATGGTAATAGCGCCACCAGGTTTAATGGAGCAAACCAGCGACCGCACGCTGGAACCAACAATGTATATATCGCAATCAGGTTTAGTGGAGTAAACCAGCGTCTGCACGCTGAGACCAACAATGTATATCGCAACCAGGTTTAGTGGAGTAAACCAGCGTCCGCACGCTGGGACCAACAATGTATATCGCAACCAGGCTTAGTGGAGTAAACCAGCGTCCGCACGCTGGGACCAACAATGTATATCGCAACCAGGCTTAGTGGAGTAAACCAGCGTCCGCACGCTGAGACCAACAATGTATATCGCAACCAGGTTTAGTGGAGTAAACCAACAAAGTATGATCAGCAGCGAGAAGAACAATGTCGCCAGAGCGACGGCTGGAGCCGGAGATTCAGGAACACAGTAAGATTAACCCGCGAGGTGCTGGAACACAGGAACACTGGAACTCAGTAAGATTAACCCGCGAGGTGCTGGAACACAGGGACACTGGAACTCTGGAACACAGGAACACTAGCATACAGGAACACTGGAACACTGGAACACAGGATCAGCAAGTACAGCAGGAACAGCAGGAACAGGCCCAGAAGCCTGACAAGCAGGTCAGGCAGAGTGGAGTCAGAAACACCACGAAAGGGCAACCTGGAAGTGCTCAGCCTGGGTTTAAAAAGGCTGTGTGAGGAGGGCTAATCACAGACAGCCAATCATGATACTCAGCAAGTAACTGACACTGAACAGCACCAATCACGGGCACCGTGATAAGGAGTGTGCACATCATTGGCAGGTAGCCAGGGGCGCTCTCCTGGACCATAACCTCTCCAGTGAATTAAATACCGAAGGTGTCCTCTGACCCATCTGGAGTCCAGAAAGCTCTGTACCACAAATTCTTCTTGATTGCCAACCTTCACCGGAGCTGGCCAAACTGTACTGGTGGTATAGCGGTTGCAAACCAGAGGTTTAAGCAAGGAGACGTAGAACACATTGTGAATGCGCATGGAAGCGGGAAGCTTCAGAGTATATGCCGCAGGATTAATTTTGTGCAACACACGGAATGGACCAATAAATCGAGGAGCCAGCTTATTACAAGGAACCTGGAAGTTGAGATTTCGGGATGACAGGCACACTTTCTCCTCCACCTGGATGGTAGGTGCCGGCAAAAGCCTACGGTCTGCCTGCCTCTTCTGCCTCTGCATGGGACCACGTGGGGTATGCTGTACCTGACCCAAGAGGAACGGAGTGCCCTGAGATGCTCATCGAGAGCCGGAATCTCCTGTGCCTGTAAGACCTCGGGAAGGACAGAGGGTTGAAACCCATAATTAATCAGGAATGGAGAACTCTGTGAGGAAGAGTTCACGACACAATTCCGAGCAAACTCCACCCAAGGTAACAGGGTTGCCCAATTATAGTGGTGGTTCTAGGGCCTGGTTAGACCGTTCGGCCGCGCCATTAGACTGCGGATGGTAGGCGGAGGAGAATGATAGCTGTATCCCCATCTGGCCACAATAGCATCTCCAGAACCGAGATATGAACTGGCTACCTCTGTCCTAGATAATTACCCGGGGTATGCCATTGAGTCAAAAGACCTCTTTAGCAGACAGCCAGTTCCTGCGCGGATGGTAGGCCTTTAATTGGTACAAAATGAGCCATTTTAGAAAATGTTTCATCAGGATGACCATGAACCCAGAGGATGCCGGCAGATCAACCATAAAGTCTATGGACAGATGAGACCAAGGACGTTCTCCGTTGGCCACAGGTTGAAGGAGACTGACAGGCAAATATAGCGGTGATTTGTTTTGAGCACAAGTAGAGCATGCTGTGGTAAAAGCAGCGCAATCAGAACAAAGACTCGGCCACCAGAACAGTCTAGATAAGGACCAAATCAATTGGTCTTACCCAATGTGACCTGCAATTTTGGAGGCATGGTAAGTCTCACGTAGTTTGATGTGTAACTGCGCGGGGACAAAGCACTTCCCGCTAGTTTCTCTGACTGAGCGGATGTTTGGGCGGCCAGTATTTCCTCACCCAGGGGAGACGTGATACATGTACGTATGGTGGCTAGTATATGATGACCTGGAATGATGGGTGTGGGAGGCACCTCCTCCTTGGATAACTTGCAAAATTGGCAAGGGCATCTGCCTTCACATTCTTAGAGCCCGGAAGGTACAAAAGTATGTAATTGAACCTGGATAGGAACAATGGCCTCGGACAAATAAGTGAGATTCTTATGATCAGTAGGAATCAAGATTGGGGAACTAGTACCCTCCAAGAGGTGTTGCCATTCTTTCAGTGTCAATATAATGGCCAGTAACTCTCTGTCCCCAATCTGATATATCATCGCTGACTTAGATAGTTTTTTTGAGAATAGTCACATGAGCGTAAGGCTTCCCCTGGGGCCAAGTGTTGAGAAAGGAGGGCGCCTACTCCAGTCTCAGATGCATTGACTTCCAGGATAAAGGGCAGGGCAGGATTCAAATGCACCAAAATAGGAGCTGCTGCGAATGCTGCCTTGAGATTTTCAAAGGCTAGCAATGCACTGGGAGACCATTATGTGACCTTAGCACCTTTACGGTTCATATCGGTGATGGGTTTGACAAAAGTCAAGAAATTTTTAACCCCTTAAGGACCGGGAAAATCTGACGTCGTTTTCACTTAAGGACCGGAACAATTTTGACTTTTTTGACTATGTCTTTGTTCAACCACATTTTCTCTTTAATTCCTTTTGTACAACCAGACAAATTATATACTGTTTTTTATAAGTACAAGTAGGGCTTTCTTTTGATACCACAAGTATATGAATACCTCATCGTTTAATTTAATTAAAATAGAAAAAAAAGAGGAAAAAAATGAAAAAACAAACAAACAACATTTTGCTTACATTTTCCTGTCAGGATTTGCATACCATTAGTTCATTACAAAAAAATACCTGTAAATATATTAATTTGTTTCTCCTGAATATAAGAGTACCCCATATGCCTAGTATTTCAATCCCATTCTCACATTTACAAGGTAAATATTACAAGATGGACGCCATTATTTCCAACCTGTAATTTTTCAACATTGGCAAGTGAGCATCATAGCTTAGTTGACGGTGCCAGAACCAAAAAAGTCCCACAAAGGTATATGTTACTGAAAACTAGACAACATAAGGTAAATAATCAGGGGAATTTTGAAGTTTTTTATGCAGCTATTTTTCCAGAAATATTTTTAAAAATTGTTGTAATATTTTGTTTTTTTTGAAGTTTTCAATATTACCGTTGATATAGCACGGGATAGGTGAAAATTTTAAAAAATGCATTGATTAGTATTCAGCGCCTTCTTATTAGTACGGCAACACCCCATATGCATAGGTTTCTCAACGTTTGGGGAAGCTACGGTGCCCAAATTGGAACATGCACGTTTCCAGTTTCACACTTTGAATTTTCACAGCTTGCGTCACTTGTGCCATGTCTCATTTGGGGCTATGTACCACCTTAAAATTTTCCCCCAAAAGTGTATATTTTTGGAAAGTAGACACCCCAGGCTTGCGTAAGTCTCGATATAAGTAAAAAAATCAGCATTTTTCACACTTTGACTTCAATGTTGATGTGAATTTCAAGCACATGATAGATGAAGATTTCTAAAAATGCATTGTTTAGTGTTCAGCTCCTTCTTCTGAGTACGGCGATACCCCATATGCATAGGTTTCTCAAGGTTTGGGGGAGCTATGGAGCCCAAATTTGAACATGCGCGTTTCCAGTTTCACACTTTGAATTTTCACAGCTTGTGTCACTGGTGCCATGTCTCATTTGGGGCTTGTACCAGAGCTCCACCTTAAAATTTCCCCCCAAAAGTGTATAGTTTTGGAAAGTAGACAACCCAGGCTTTCATTTTATGTATGTTTTCACTTTTTTTACATAGCCATTTTACCACCAATCCCTCGTAAACTTGACGTAATTTTAAAAAAATAAGCGTTTTTCACACTTTGACTTCAATATTGATGTGAATTTCAAGCACATGTTAGGTGAAGATTTTTTAAAAATGCATTGTTTAGTGTTCAGCTCCTTCTTCTGAGTACGGCAATACCCCATATGCATAGTTTTTTCAAGGTTTGGGGGAGCTACGGGTCCCAATTTTAAACAAATATTGAATTTTCACATCTTGCTTAACAGGTGCAATGGATCAATTGGGGCTATGTAACAGTACTCCACCTTAAAATTTCCCCCCAAAAGTGTATATTTTTGCAAAGTAGACTTCTCAGGCTTTCATTTTATGTATGTTTTCACATTTTTACGCAACCATTTTACCACCAATCCCTCATAAAACTTGACGTAAGTAAACAATTCAGTGTTTTTCACACTTTGACTTCAATGTTGATGTGAATTTCAAGCACAGGATAGGTGAAGATTTTATAAACTGCATTGATTAGTGTTTAGCTCCTTCTTCTGAGTACGGCAATGCCCCATATGCATAGGTTTCTCATGGTTTTGGGGAGCTATGGGACGCAATTTTAAACAAATACAACATTTTTCACACATATTTTAGTGTTGCTCTGGATTTCATTCAGAGGATATTTGCAGATTTTTTAAGTGCTTTACATTAGTGGTGAGTTACATCGTCTGAGTACGGCAATGCCCCATATGCATAGGTTTGTCAGGATTTGGGGGAGCTACTGGGCCCAGTAGGGAACATGTGTGTTTCCATTATCAGAGATGGAAAAAACTTACGGTGCTTTGCTTCCCAATATATTTTCTGATAGTGTTAGATCTAAAGAGGGATGTGTTTTGAAAAATAAAAAAAACCTGAATATTTCAGGGGGGAAAAGTGGCCAAATAATAAAATAAACTTTACAGCACTACTTCATTGTGCCTGCGTGGTATTGCTTGAAGCAGTCACCCGTGCAGAGGCCAGGTTTGGAAGGGCAATCAGGACAGTAAGTGGGGGTTTCTCTCCGTATTCCCTTGCTGTAGCAAACCCTGCAGTGCTTTGTGGGTTTTTCTTTCAGGGGGTTTGGCGGATTTTATAAATAAAGTGTACTACCCTGGAATTTGGCGGAATTATTTCTGTTGCCCCTTGAAACAAAAATTGGGAAATAAGATGGAGCTGATACTGCAGAAAACGAAGTTTTAGAGTGGGGTTTGCCAATTTGGAAATCAAAAAAGAATTATATACTGCAGTCTACATCATGTAAATGGCAACCTTTTTGTACCATGCCCTACACTTTCTCATGGTGAGGTACGGCTATATGAGTTGATCACACAGATCATCTCCCACCATGTGCTTGTTGTAATCTCTGATGCAGACTGGCTTTCTTAGTACCCCCCTTCTACGAACAGAGACTGGCACAGTTTTGTCCTCATGCATGGTGGAAGGTATGTAGTCATCTTTTCTGTCTTTGAACTTAACTGTCAGCAGCTCTTGTTGGCACAAAGCTGGGGATGTCCTGTTTTTTATTTTTTTGCTATAAGTTCTTTGGGCATCTCCCTGCAATTGCGTCTGACAGTGCCACAGGCCACGGTGTCTAAATAAAAAAGTGACTTAAATAAAAGGGGGCTGGTGTAGTAGTTGTCCACATATAAATTATATCCTTTATTTAATAAGGGGTAAATTAGATCCCAAACTATTTTACCATTTGTTCCCAGAGATTCATGGTAACCAGGAGGGTCAAGTTGGCTGTCCTTGTCCTCATAAATTCGAAAAGCCTGGGTATAGCCTGTGGCACTTTCGCACAATTTATAAAATTTAATGCTGAATTTGGAGTACTTGGAGTGGATGTATTGCTTGAAACCTCACCTGCCTTTATATTTCACTAGCAACATGGGACGGCGTTGCCCGTCATGTTATGACCATTGGGCGCATGTGTGTGAAATGCAGACATACTGATAAACACAGACATATGCAACACACAGGCAGACACATACCATACATCCCAAGTGTCCCTCTTTAGGAGGGACAGTCCCTCTTTGAGGGCCAAATCCCTCTGTCCCTCTTTCCCACCCTGTTGTCCCTCTTTTTAGGAGGTCAGACTGTGTGCAGGGCCGGCTCCACCTATAGGCGAGGTAGGCGCCGGCCTAGGGCGCACACGTACTGGGGGCGGGGGCATGCAGCGGAGAAGAGCTGCGCCCACACACACCACGCCAGGAACCACAACACAGTCAGGTCTATGTTGCTACAGCGCTCCCTCATCTGGTCGGATCTTTAGTAATGCAGAGCGTGCTGGGAGTCATGATCTCCTGCCTCGCTCTGCATTACTGAAGAGAAGACTGCGCGGGAGATACAGGTATGTGATGGGGGGCAAGTTGGAGCTGAGGGGGCATAGTGGAGCTGAGGGGGCAAGTTGGAGCAGATGTGGGGCAAAGTGGAGACGATGGGGGCAAGTTGGAGCTGTTAGGGGAAAGCTGGAGCTGAGGGGGCATAGAGGAGCTGGTGGGGGCAAGTTGGAGCTGATGAGGGTCAAAGTGGAGCTGAGGGGGGGCAAGTTGGAGCTGAGGGGGGGCAAGTGGAGCTGAGGGGAGGCAAAGTGGAGCTGGTGGGGCAAGTTGGAGCGGATGGGGCAAGTTGGAGCTGCTGGGGGCATAGTGGAGCTGATAGTGGAAAGTTGGAGCTGAGAGGGCATAGTGGAGCTGGTGGGGGCAAGTTGGAGCGGATGGGGGGCAAAGTGGAGCTGATGGGGGTAAGTTGGAGAGGATGGGGGGCAAAGTGGAGCTGATGGGGGTAAGTTGGAGCTGAGGGGGCAAAGTGGAGCTGAGGGGGCAAAATGGAGCTGGTGGGGGCACGTTGGAGCTGATGGGGGCAAGTTGGAGTTGATAGGGGCAAAGTGGAACTGGTGGGCCAAAGTGAAGCTGATAAGGGGCAAGTTGGAGCTGGTGGGGGGCATCTCTTACAGGCATCTCCAGAACAGGGGCAGAGTGGCTCAGGGGGCAGAGAGAGGACAATCATGAAAAGAGGTTGGGTATAAGTAGGCAGGGTATAAAGGGGTGGGACACAAGGGGCGGAGCGAAATGGGCGGCAAAATTAGGTTTTGCCTAGGGTGGCAAAAATCCTTGCACCAGCCCTGACTGTGTGGTGTGTATTACTTTGCTCTACAGCAATAAAGCAATAAACTTCAGTATATGTGTTTATACATTAGTCTGTGCAAATTAAATACTTTGGTCTTGAACTAAATCATTTATTCAGTTACATAAATAGCCAGTAATAGGTCATGAAATAACCTAAAAATTCTTACTAATGCCCCGCCCACCAGCCACACCCCCAATAATATCACCTAAAACTAACGTGTCCCTCTTTGGCCATGTGAAATGTTGGGAGGTATGCACATACACACAGTGAGCGGCAGAGACATGCAAAACACATGTACACACAGACACACTGGAGATGCACACATGGACACACATATGTAACAGAGATGTACACACACAGACACGCAACATATATGAGCAGAAACACATGTGCTCATGAGTTGTGTACCCCTCTGGCACTCAAAGGGTTAAGGTATAGAGAGGCATGTGAGAGTTAAATAGCAGTGGGAAGTGTGTTCATACCTGGGAACACTGACTTGTGAAGTCCCTAGAGGGGACTGATGTGGTGCTGATGTGGAGAGACAAATGGGGCAATCTGGGTTAAAAGTGGGTGGGGCTTAATCGAGAGTAGGGGGCGGGGCTTAACATAAATGTGAAAAAGTGTTAGTAATAGGCTGGGGAAGGAGGAGAAGTGGGAGGGAAATGCAAGTTTACAGTGTGAGGGGTTTTAACACACTCCATGAGGGGTAAAACTTGATACAGAACCCTGTGGCAGTCAGTGGGTTAAGTGTGAATCTGATGGCTGTCTGTCCTGTGTCTTGCATGGCAAATGGTGACAGTGAAGAAGTAATTCAGCAATGAGGGCCTACCTTAACCCTTTGAGTGCCATTTTGTTCCCCTGGTGATGCAGCACCATTCAGTGGCTTTACTACAGGTCCTGCTGAGGCCACTGGGAGTCAAGGTGAGTGACTGTGTGTCAGCCATCTTTCTTTCTGGCTTTGTGTGTGTGTATGGATGTTTGGTGCTGTGTGAGTGGGGCATGAGTGTGTAATACCTGTGAACTTTTACTTGTGGAGTCCCTCATGTGGTGCTGATGTGGAGAGAGCAATGGGGCAATCTGGGTTAAAAGGGGGCGGGGCTTAATCGCGAGTAGGGGGCGGGGCTTAACATAAATGTGGAAAAGTGTTAGTAATAGGCTGGGGAAGGAGGAGAAGTGGGAGAGAAATGCAAGTTTACAGTGTGAGGGGTTTGAACACACTCCCTGAGGGGTAAAACTTGATACACAACCCTGTGGCAGTCAGTGGGTTAAGTGTGAATCTGATGGCTGTCTGTCCTGTGTCTTGCATGGCAAATGATGACAGTGAAGAAATAATTGAGCAATGAGGACCTACCTTAACCCTTTGAGTGCAATTTTGTTCCTCTGGTGCTGCAGTACAGGTCCTGCTGAGGCCTCTGGGAGTCAGGGTGAGTGACTGTGTGTGTGTGTGTCAGCCATATGTATTTCTGGCTTTGTGTGTGTATGTGGTGCTGTGTGTGTGAGTGGGGGCATGTGTATGTGGTGCTGTGTGAGTGAGGCATGTGTGTGTGTGGTCTGTGTGTGTGAGTGGGGCATGTGTGTTTGTCTGTGGTGTAGGAGCAAGTGGCGGCCATATTGTTTTTTTCTGACTTTGATAGTGGTGGGCGGGCTGCATAGTGGGGGCGGGCCAACTCCCTGCATGACTGAATCACCCAATAGGAGTAGTAACTCCTGCTTTATGCCTCCCCTGGGTGTGTTTTGGCAGGCACAAAGTCTTCTTTTATATATATAGATAAGGGATTCATCTATACTTTTTTTTTTGGGGGGGTATATACTTGGGCAAACTTTTCCTGTAAATGATTTATTAGGGGGCAAATTTTGAACAGTCTGTCATACTGGGGGTGTTCTTTTGGGAGGCACAGGGAATTATCGCTAAAGTGCATAAAGCGCAAAATCATTTTGTATCTAGTCCTGGTCATTATTTTGCCGAATATAGGGGCATCATATATGGGGTTTTTACTCCAGTAGAATCTAATACTTGTTTTTTTTTACGATTCCCATTGTCATTGTTAGGGCCCAGAATTTATTGAATTCTAAAAGGTCTGTGGGTTGGTATATTTCTTCCTTGGAAACAAACGCTGATGGGTTGGCGGCAATATATTGGGCTGCATAGAAATTAGTTTGAGACACGATTTACCCCAAAATTTCTAATCCCAAAAATTAGTAAAAAAACTCAACATGGGTAAATCTTGCCACATTCTCCTGAATTCCTGGGTTGCTTGTGAATTCAGGAATTTGTAGGCATACATTGGCTGATGACACCCATTCATCAGCAGGAGTGGCAGTACTTGTGGCAGGTCTTGGGGCAGTACTTGTGGCAGGTCTTGGGGCATTTCTTAGGGCAGCTCTTTGGGAAGGTCTTTGAGCAGCTCTTGGGGCAGTTTCTGGGGCAGCTTTTGTGGCAGTGCGTCTTTTTTTGACAGAAGGCCCTGCGTCATCAATAGAGCTGCTCTTACTCTCAGAAAACTGAGGACTGTCGAAGTCTGATGCAGTGTCTGTGGCTTCTGAGTTAGACTCCAAAAAAGAATACGCCTCTTCTAAAGTGTACCTCCGCTGCATTGTATACACCTACTGTAAACTAAATAAATTACTAACTTCTATACATAACTATACCTAACTCTCACCCCAGATGGTCACTATTCCTATGATACATTTTTTTGGTATTTCGTATTTTTTTTTCCCTACGCTACTCCTAAACTTAAATCTATCCCTAAGCCTTACCCTAACACACATATTCCCTGAACCTACCCAAGCCAACTACCTATCTAAACTAGCTTATAATATAAAATAAATTTTTTAATAAAAGAAACTTTTTTGGGGATTTTTTTTAAATTTTTTTCCTATGCTACTCCTAAACCTAAATCTAACAATAAACCTTACCCTAACCCACATATACCCTGTACCTACCTAACCCAAGTCAACTACCTATCTAAACTATAATTATTTATTCTAAAAATCAATTTTTAAATAAAATAAACTCTTTTTTTCCCCTACTCTACTCCTAAACCTAAATCTAACCCTAAACCTTTCCCTAACGCACGACGACTAAACCTACCCAACTACCTACCTAAACTACCTAAAATTCACTAAATAATCAGATTTTATGTCAAAAAATAAATAAAAAAAAAATGAAAAAAATTAAAACAAAATGTAAAAAAATACAAGGGGGATGGGAGATGTACCACAGATCAGCAAACGTTGACCTGCAGCAAACTGATCACTAATAGAGTGATCAGATGGTGGGAACTGTATTGATCACTGCAGAAACTGTGATCAAAAGGTTAATTCTGATTTTAAACTTTTTTTCCAGAAACACTGGAACGGCTCTGGAACGATCTCACAAGCTGTCTCTCTGTCTTTCTCCAAGTGTCTAAGATGTAGGGAGGCAGAGAGATGTGACAGGGACAGTATTTACAAATACTGTCCCTGTCATTAATCTTTTGCAACATGTTATTCGCTAATCAAGAGAATCACGTGTTGCAACAATGTTGCTACTGGCTATAACTAAGTGCCCTGGTACCAGAGCGCTTAGTTACAGACATCCCACGCTCTCCCATCACTCCTTGCAGCGGCGATGGGAAAGTTTAACCCATGACGGTCCAGGACTGTCATGGGTCCTTAATGGGATAGTAATACTTCTTTTTATCTTTATTTTATTTTGTAGGCGTTAAAAAACATGAAGAACAATATTAGTCTTATCTCTCAAACCTTTATGGTTTGAGAGATATTCACAAGCAAAGTTTGCCCTCCTGCTCCTTTTACCTAGTGTAAGCCATCTCTTCTCAGATGTGGAATCCAGTCCATAGACCAGACAGATAGAAGATTGTCCCCTTCTGTTTTCTATGAGAACAATGAAAGCCCTGCCCCCCTTGACAAGTTTTTCAGGTTTTTCCCTTATCTTAATTGAAGATTGTCCCTCTCTGCAGTGTACCTGGGCACCTCCCTTCTGATCTGGCTGAACAGTGTTACATCAGTAAAAGGGGCTGGAGGGGGATACTTTGTCATTGAATTACTCTTGAACTACAACTCTGACAGAATTGAAATAACACTCTCCAAAGTCCAAATAATATGATGATTAATTAGAGCTGCTTTTATTATGAAACATTACTATCCCTTTAAGGGTAAACTACCCATGAACTTCCAATAGTAATTGGCAAATCCCAAGAATCTTTGGATAGACTTGAGTCCCTCAGGACGAGGCAATTGTAACACTACGGACAATTTCTGGGGGTCCATGTCCAACCCAGGTGAGGAAATAATGTACCCCAGAAAGGTCACCTGGGTTTTGTGAAATTCACATTTCTCCAACCTGCAAAACAAGTTGTTTTTTCTTAATAATCTTAGGACTTTGGATACATCCGACCGATGAGTCTCCAATGTAGGAGAATGAATGAGGATGTCAACTTTGTAATAGGTCTCTTATTCTTGGAGGAATTCCTGGAAGACAGCAGGAGCACTGCACAGACCAAAGGGCATAACCAGATATTCATAATGCCCGCTCTGGGTGTTAAAGACTGTCTTCCATTCCTGGCCCTCCTTCATTTTACCTAAATTGTATGGCGCCCTTAGGTCAAGTTTTGTGAATATTTTGGAACCTTTGAGACAGACAAATAGTTCCATAATCAGAGGTATCAGATAAGCGTTTTTCACCATCAATTTGTTTAGGCCACGGAAATCAATACATGGGCACAGCTCTCTGCCTTGACAGAAAGGAGAAAAACACAAAGAGAGGAGGCGCTCCTAGTGTGGTATGTAGATAGTTCACAAGTGGAATATTACCAGATAGACTCCAGAAAGGAGCAAAATCATCAGGCCTATCCTACTGCGCTCACTAGGGAAGGCATGCACAATCATTTCAAAGTATATGCCCTGTTGGTTCAGAAATCTGCAACAAAGCTCAGGATCCCCACTGTAACATTATGGGAGTGGAGTGGATCCAGATAACCCTCTGACCATACCTGCATCAGAGGCCTTATGACCTGAGGTGGTTACCGGTTATGGGCTAGAGCATTATAAATGCGAAGTATGGTTAAGCAAGGTCTGCAAAGCCAAGGACAATTGATCAATACGTTGATCGTGGACCTGCATCCTGTCCCGTATATTCTGAAAAGGTGGATCACTATCACTGTCAGGAGTCATGACCCTAAGTACTGTTACGGTTAGCAAGCAAGACAAGGAGTCAGACGGTATAGTTAAAATCACCTTTATTAGAATGATAGGTAAATATGCAATGATAACAAGCAGAGGGTTACGGAAGTGGCTAGGGACTCTATCAGGAATAGGAGCCTGCCAAAGGGTCAACCACAATTGCTGGAGACTAGGCTGAAGCACACTGGTAGTCTCAGTAGTGATGAATGGAAACCGAATAGACCCTACGGTCTCCCAAAATAGGTAGCAACAAGGGAGGCCCTGACTCATGCCTGCAGTCAGTTGGAAAAGCTAGTCTCCAATAAGGATGGTAAGAACGGAGACTACTGACTTACGCCTGTAGTCAGTTGGCCCAGCTAGTCTATAATATGGATGGAAACAATGGAGACTACTGACTCACGCCTGCAGTCAGTAAGGCCGGAGTCTGCCAGAGCCCCAGGTCTGCATCAGGATGGATTTCTTTATGAAATGGGGCAACTATCACAGTGCCTGTGATCCTCCTGTCACTCTCATCTGTGGCATACTTTGATTTGCTGAGTTGGTTTGGCCCGCCCCCTGGTGACCTTTTTATACCTGACTTTCACATCTGTCAGAGGCCCTTTCGTGGTGTTTCTGAGCCAGTCTTGCTGTTGCTGTGTTCCAGTATCCGGATTCCTGTGTACCGACTTTGGCCTGTCCTGACTACGCTCCAGTGTTCCTGATCGTGTTTGACCCGGCTTGTCTGAGAACCTCCTACGTGCTACGACCCGGCTTGTCTGAGAAACTCCTACGTGCTACGACCCGGCTTGTCTGAGAACCTCCTACGTGCTACGACCCGGGTGGCTGACTTCCTGCTTTGTGATCGACCACGGCCTGTTCCAGCGACCTGCGTTTGCCTGTTGTGGCCGCCGCGACATTCTGACTCCTGCTTTGCTGTGCTGAGACAGTGTGACCATTACACTCCGGTGTAACCCATCTCCTAGTGCAGAGTTCCTTGCTGACTTGCATAAGCTGTGCTCCTTGTACCGAGCCTCCATACGCTTGCAGAGCTTAGTTACCATACCAAGCCTGGGAGATTTAAACGTACCCTTTAACCCTTGCAGTGCCGCTTCTCTCTTGCCGAACCTCCATTCAATTCTTAGAGCCTCTACCTTATAAGTCTACTTATGCTGAGTTGGCCGCTACCTGGACAGCGACTCCGATTCACAACTGCAGAGTAGTCAAGTCCTGTCTGTCCGGTTGGGCGCCCTAGGCTCTCGGTATCACGTTAATTACCGGAGGTATCCATTGCGGCTATTGGTTCTGAGTGGTAGCAAGGTTAGGCTCCAAGCTCTTGCAGGATCCGAAGGTCTATGCCCGTGGGGGCTATTGGCTTGTGTTGTGCTCACTTTGGTCTCCGGTTATACGCCCGTGGGGGCTAAAACGCCAGCTTTGCATCTCAGGCTAGTCTCTGATTACGCCCGTGGGGGCTACATACTCTTGCACTTGCAGTCTCAGTGGACTCTTTGGGAACGCCCGCGGGGGCTAGGTTTGGGTCACTGTTCTGCTAAGCTCATGCTGGTCACTGAACACCAACTATCCTCCATTGCATGAACTCTGTTCTGTGCACATTTGCTCAGTTTATCACTACACCATTCGGGCGTGCCAAACCCCACAGCTGAGACGGACTGATTGTTCTCATTTACCCTTTAGGGACCAGTTCACTATTATCTGTACCATTTTGAGTGTGCCTTCTATTCATTATAGTGAATCTATGTGTACTGTGTATTCACTTGCAATTGCTGCTGTCACCTGTAGAGGGCTATCATTTGTACTTATTTTCATTCAATAAACGTTGTTTATTTTACCTACTGGTCTGAGTGTCAAAACAAACCATTACAGCAACACAGCGGAGCTAACAGACAGAGCCACAGGTCAGCACCAGTTAGGATAGTTAGACAAGCCAGGGTCATACACGGAGCGGTTGGTCAGCCAGAGCCACAGGTCTGCACCAGATACGATGTCCACTAGGAATAGGTCAAACTGGGAGGATAACTGGACAAAGCCCCAGGTCAGCACCAGATAGGCTAGTTTAACAAGCCAAGGTCATACACGGTGTGGGTAGTCAGCCAGAGCCACAGGTCTGCACCAGATTGGATGTCTAATAGACAAAGGAGCGTACAGAAAGAATGGTTCACACAGAGCCACAGGTCAGCACCAGAATGGATGGTCAGACAAGCCGGGTCATACATAGAATACAGGAACAAATGGAACTAGAATAGCACTGACCAACAACGTAAGGGTAACTGGAGAGAGATCCAGTTCCCTTTTAAAGGCAGCCAGGAAGTAGATGTGTGGAGCTACAGAACCCAAAAGCATAAGACTGAGGCCTGCATCATAACACAGCCTCGCGCCTGAAACATGATGCAGCGGAGCAGGGATGTGTCACATTCCATGACCGAACCAGCAGCCGCGACACTGGATGGAAGCAACCGGGCCGGAAGCCTCGGGCAACATGAATGACGCAGATTTTCTCTGATTTTGAGAAATTAATTTTCATAACAGAGATAGAGCCATAGGCTGTGAGCAGGGCAGAGAGAGAGAGGACAGGAAAGAGCGGGGTTTAGAGTCAGAAGCTAAAATATTATCTGTGAAGCAGGAGAGTTTCAGCTCCTGTGGCCCGCAGCATATACCCGATATAGTAGTTGAATTCCTTATCATAGCCATGAGGGACTCCAGAGTTATAATAAAAATAAGAGGGGAAAGTGGGCATCCCTGACATGTGCCTTCCCTGATCTGGAAAGGGGGAGAAAGCACTGGATAAGACTTGAGCTGATGGAGTTGAGGAAAGAGAAAGCAATGCTCCTAGGAATCTGTGTCTTAAACCAATCCATTTCAACTCCTCAGTCATGTATGCCCAATTTACCCTGTTGAAGGCTTTTTCCACAAAAGAAGTGAGGGGGAGTCGGTGGAGGCAGCTGCATGAAGCAGACATATAGTTCTGATTATGTTATCCCTGGTCTCCCTTCCCGGGACAAATCCCGCCTGATCTGGAGAAATAATGGTCAGGAGCTATGACTTCAATCTAGTAGCTCACAATTTTGCAAATACCTTGAGGTCATTGTTTAAAAATGATATAGGACAGTATCTTCCACAGAGTGCCGGGTCTTTACCCTGTTTGGGGGTTACTGAGATATGTGCCAATAAGGGTGTATATTTTATACTAAAGTAATGATTTGCTGTTATATTGACCTATGATATTATAATTCAGCAAGGTAATTCTTTATTTCTCTAGCAGAGAATATGAATATTCCATTGAACACATAGCAAACAGGTGCATATGCATCAAGGTTTTAACTGCTGAACATATATAGAAAATAGTCTGTATCTGAGACATCCACCAACAGAGATCTGAGAATCAGTCATGTGCCAGCACTCTATGTACTATAGAGACCAGGCTGCAAGTTTGAGGTGCATATTTATGTGTACAGCGTTCTTTGCCAAAACTTTGCCCCTATGTACTAACATTGTGTGGCCTACAATGGTAATATAATGATCCCTGCATGAGACTAATTTAATGCTCTGAGGACTAGAGAGTGCACAATACATTGCTTTACTATATGCTGTACACCCCTTCTGGTACTGAAAGGATTAAATAAGCAAGGGTGTGTGAAAAAGCTACATGCAGCCTCAAAGGGGCTACATAATTATTATGCATAGACTGCAAAGGAAATGGGTACTTGAAGCACCCTTTCCCTTGTGCCTACTCTGACCCTGATTAGAACCAACAAAGCTTGACAAGCTTGCAGGAAAATACATAGAAAAAAAATACCTTGCCACTTCCACTGCAGTCTACTTATTTTCCTAAGTCCTGTTTCCATACTGGCCTGCAATTTGTGTTAAGGAAAGTATTGCACCACCAGATGAGGGTGTCCAAGTTTTTTTCAATGATGGGCCACATCTTCAGAAATCCATAATTATTTTTTATTGAAAACAGAATAAAATTATAGCATGGTAGACAATTAAAATGTTTTAACTAATAATACAAAAAACAGAACAGAAAAAAGTTTAATTGTATTCATACAAAAGTATAGTTATAGACTTATGGCTAGTCTGGTTAGCTGATTAAGCTACTGACTTACTAGTTTATGTGTGTTAGCTAATTAGGTAAAAAATGTTTTCACTAAAAATCACAGGTAGGCCGCACCCTGTGGTCAAGAAGAAACATGTGGAGCATGGCTCCATGATGGACACCCATGGGTCAACGCATTAAACTTTTAGTTTCTACCAACTCCCCTACACTATAATAGATTAATTCTACCATTGCTAGAGGGCCCTAAACACAGGTTGGTACATAATTTAATTAAATATATGCAGTTGCACAGGACAACAAAAGAGAAGAGATGTAGGCTACCCCAGGCAACAGATTAAAAAAACACTGAATGATAGTCAGGCAGCCCACCAGATGATAGACTCGGTTACTTGTCTGCATCTGTACACTGTTTCTTCTAATTGGGGGAGTTGCTCCATATGATTAGCAAACATGCAGCATCAGACACACAACACATATCGCATGTATATAGAATGTAAAATTTCAGCCTTGACAAACCTTGCAACTGAACTGCGTCTGTCCTGGATTCCAAATACTGTATATTGGCTTGGCGTCCTCCTTGTGTCTTTCTGTTGCATAAATTAGCATTTAAATCCCCTGAACTGAAGCAGTTCCATTTGTGGAACCAATTGTCTTTACCAGTGTGATGCTTCTTATGTCAGTTATTAAGATGCAGCAAGCATTATTATGACTTTATTTACTATTGTGATTTTCTGCATCCTGCATGTCACAGAACATGAAGAATATAAAAAAGGAAATTGCATCACTGTACACTTACATAGAAGCATAGTGTGAACCTAATAAGGCATGCATTCTCACATTCTTCTGCTATTGTGTGCCCATTTAGGTGTACAATTTGCTTCCACTAAGATACACAGTGAGGCTGATATACTAAGTAGAAATTGAGCAATTCTGGTACCAACCAACTGCTCCATATGGAACAAATATAAATTCCTACTGATTTTAATGGGGCTATTGATCCCATTCAATACTAGAGAGGTCTCCAACCTCCCTATCATTGAGGGAGTTAAAATATCCATTAAAATCAATGGGGATTTATATTTTGTCCCAAATTTTGTTTGCCCCGGAACAAAACATTGGGGGAGATAATTTCCCTAGCAATATCACTTTTCCAGTTCCCTTCTGTTATTCTATGGAGCCTATGCACTGAGATTTTTCAAGTGGGAGAGATCTTAGTGCATAGGCTCAGTAGAATAACATAGCAACTGGAAAAGTGATATCAATGGAGAATTTATTTCCTCTTTATCACATCTTAGTGCATAACCCCCCTTAGGTTCTAGACCAGGGTGGAGATGCACCAAAGGTCAATGAGAACTCAGGATTGCGATGGTCTGTGTATAAGGCACATCACCAGTGTGCACTAATGTCTTCCCCATCATATCCCCTTCAATCTGCCACCAATCCACATGGCTTTGACAGGTTTATGACGATGCCTCACTGGTGACACGTGTTGGGTCTGTGGGCAAGTTGTAGGGGTGACCACCATCTGCATTTCTTCTTCCACTATGTTTGTTCCTTGGTCAAGGGTGTTTTATGATAAGTATATGCACTTTTTGTATTTTTTGCTTTACTTACATTATGGGGTTTTAATATATAGCACTGGCACTTTATAGTATTGGACTACTTGTGGGAGATGAGCTGTTAGATACAGAGTATATCTTTGATTTTCTATATAATAGCATTTTGATTGATTTGTACTATATATTTGACATTTTGATATGGTGGGTTCCCTTATTTGTTTTTAATATGTTTTTATGGGTCCTATTTTCTGCTTGTCTAATAAAATATTTTTTATATTTTTACTTACTAGTGAGTTGTGTGCCTCATTAATGGGTTGCTAATGTTTATGGGGTCTTTCTCTTTCCCCTTACCAGTAGCTTCTGTCCTCATTTCACCCCTGAGTGCACCAGACTATTTAGTGTTTATTGCTCAATTTTGTTATTCATTTAGTGCTGGCCTGTTATCTGTGAATTAGAGGTTTATGAGTTAGGACCGAACAAATCTACAATGACTCATTTACATATGGAAATGCAGAATAAAGAGTTGTTATCTTATTCAAATGGGTGTGTTTATATATTAAAGTGGCTGTTCGCAACATTCACTAAACTCCGACAGCAGTCTATGCTGTCAGAGTTCACAGTGTTAAAATCACCTACCCGAGGTTGGTAGGGTTGGGATCGATCTGCAACTCTCTATGGAGCCAGAGGATAGCTTGCTAAAGAGCAGAGACAGCAGATGCTCTCCTGTAACCCAATCAATGCCATAGGGATGTCTGTGGCACTGAAAGTGGTAAAACTGTTGTTGTAAAAGCTGGAGCTACAGCTTAAAAGTGACATAGAAGACCTGTGAATGGACATTGTGTCATTTAATTCTTTGTAACAGAAGCTATGTGGACACATCATCTAGCTGCCCAGCTTGTATCCCCTAACATTGCCAGCTTGCGCATTATGTCTGGCAATGTGAGGGGATTGTACTTCACCAAGAGGTGCCTTAACATAAATACATTCTCCTTCCACTTGTCTTCACCCCTTCTCCACTTTACCCTTCTCCCACCCTCCCCTTTCCCTCACCATCTGTTCACCCATTCAACTGTACCTCAAGGAACTTTGCATACTAGCCAGATTCTTTAGCCAATACTCTCTCCCATCACAGACTCATCTGATGTGAACTGAGACTGTTCTCTGTTTCTGCCTATCAAATGAAAGAAGCTTTTCTTTCCTGCCTCCGTCCGGTCTGGGCTTGGATCCAGAGTTGTGTCTCAATTTTCAGAATGCCCTCCTCTGACTGAATCTCCTCAACCACTGCTCATGTACACCAGACACCATACCCACAACAGTGATGCCCTGTAAAGATTGAATGCCTGGAAGCAACAATGGAGACACAACCCTGGATCCTCTGTGCTACAATGAAGAACATGACATTTACACAAGCATTATCCAATCATTCAGCCTCTCCTTCTCAATGGTCACTTTATTTTTATTCTTTAATCCAGTATTGTGCATTCACCCACCAGTGCATTTAAGAAATGACCCCCAATTTGCACACCAGTGTTCTAGACTATTCTTGACAGTTAAGGATAAGTTTGAGAATCACTTGTCTAAACATTTTATGAATATATTTTGTACAAAATATTGCAGCAATATCATGGTTGGCCCATACAGAGTACAGAACATTTCAGTTCAATGTCTTTTTAAACATAGAAACATAGATTTTGATGGCAGAAAAGAACCATCTGACACATCCAGTCTGCCCATTCTCCTATCTAATAAAATACAGTCTTATGTATTTCTCAGAATAGGCTAATGTCTAACCCATGAATTTTTGAATTCCCTAACAGCATTTGTCCCTACAGCCTCTGTTGGAAGGCTGTTCCATGAGTCTATCACCCTTTGTGTATAAGTAGTAGTTACACATATTAACTCTGAATTTCCCATATACATGTATATAAAGATACATTTATGCCATTTCCACAAATATTTAACCATTTTAATTTTTGGGTATACTGAAAGATTTTACATGTAAGACATTTACACTAGATGCATCCAAAATAAGCTTGATGTAGTCAGACAAATATTAAGGCAGATATATATATATATATATATATATATATATATATATATATATATATATATATTTAAAGTAAACCATACTTTTAAGACACAATGGAGGAGAAGCACTAAGGCAGGATAAAGAGGTGATAAAGCAAAGATGACTTCTCCAGGGATATCACTTCTCCAATTCATATGTTATCCTACGTGGCCAATGCCAACTTTGGCTCATAGGAAATGGAGAACTGATACCACTGGAGAAGCCATCTCCGCTTTTTCACACCTTAGTGCATAACCCCCAACATCTTTAAACAGGTACTAAAGATGTTTTCTCACATGCCATCTCATATTTTACACCTCATATGCTCATCACCTATAAGGATTTGTGCACAGTTAGACATCTTTGTTGGACAGGTCCCAACAGAGGAAGTTGATTTGGGAAACTGAAGGGTAATTATATAAATATTGAACAAACATTATTTAATGTTTAACTCTGAGTGCTATTATGAGTTTAATATATTTATTAGCAAATAAAACATGTTTAAAAAGATGATTACAATAATTGTAGCCCCTCACATTTTTCCTATTTGCATGACTGGGACTGTTGAACTTTGACTTCCTGAAACTTATGACAGGAAATCACTCTGCAGTTTCTATCACAGTCTATGGAGAACTTGACTGCAAAGGATGTTGGTCATGTGACTAATCCAGCCAACAGGAAGAGCCCTGGGCTGAAACTTTCCAGAACAGTGTGAGACACAGAGGGAGAAGGATTTGCTGCACCAGTGAAGGTGTGTGTGAGGCCTAAATCTACTGATCCAGTGTGCATTGCTGTGCTGATCCAGTGAAAGAGCTGTGGAGCAGGATGCAGACACAGCAAGTGGCTGACAGCCCCTTGAGCTTTTCTTCTGTGAATCTGAGTGGTAAGAAGTATCTTCTCTTCCTGTCATGCTGATAGGCAGTCTATTCATCACTGACACTAATAAAATGTATCACAGACACTTCCTGTGGATATTAGCTGTTTAAAACTTGTGAATTTCCTTAAAGTGCCCCAACGCTTCTGTGCATCAACTGGTACCCTTCAACCATTAGGATGAAGCTGGAGGGTGGGTCTACAGGTGGTTTGGGGAGGGTGCTGGGCCTGGTTAGATAGATTTAGGTGTGTTAGTCAGTCACTGTATTACCTGCCTTACTCTGTTCTTTTAATACATGTTTATGCTGTTTTGACTGTTCTCGCTGTGTGCTGTAATTATTTACTATGTTCCTGTCTGGGAAATCTGTCCATGCCCTGGATGCCCAGTCAGGTGGAGGTACTGCCAACACTATGTATCCCAACTTCCACAGAAATGAGGCTCAGAATCCCCTGGTAAAGCAGGAAGATGTAACCACTGATAAGGGGCCCGAGGGTATCAGCCCCCTGAGGCGGAAGTCCATTACATAATCATATGCAAATCATATTATAATCAGATCTGCAGAATCTGTTGAGGCTTCATAAACAAACAACTAAATAAATGAGTAAATAAATAAACAAACAATGCTAAAGCTGCTTAGAAAATAATTTTTCCCTAAGTATTTTCAGTGCTCTGGCTACCTCTTTATTTCTGAAACTGTAGATTAGTGGATTCAACATAGGAATAATCACTGTGTAGAATACAGAGGCAACTCTGTCTTGACTCAGGGCATAACTAGAAGAGGGTCGCAAGTACATGAAGACAATGGTACTGTAGAATATAGTGACAACCGTAAGATGAGATGCACATGTAGAAAATGCTTTCTTCCTGCCTTGTTGAGAGTGAATCATAAATATTGTAGTTATGATATAGATATAAGACACCATGATAGTCGTGAGTGAGCTTAATTCCGCAAATCCTCCAAATATAAACATAACAAGTTCATTCACCATTGTATCATTGCAAGAAAGCTTTAGAAGAGGTGGCACATCACAATAAAAGTGATCTATTTTGTTACTTCTACAGAATGGCAATTGAAAGGTACAGGTTGTGTGAATTGTTGCGTTAAGATATCCCCCAATATAAGCAAAGCCAATTAGCTGTATACAAAATCTCTTGTTCATCACCATTAAATATAACAATGGGTTGCAAATTGCAACATAACGATCATAGGCCATAATTCCTAGCAAAAAACACTCTATAGTAACTGAAGCCCCAAATAAGTACATTTGTAGCGCACATTCAATATAAGTAATAGCTTTTTCTTCTGAAATAAAGTTAGCTAATGCTTTTGGTGTTATGATGCTGGAGTAACAAAGGTCCAGAAAAGACAAGTTGCCGAGAAAGAAGTACATGGGGGTATGGAGATGTGTTTCTGCTCTGATGGTCACTATGATTCCAATGTTAGCAAAAACTGTGATAATATAGAATAAAAAGAATAAAACAAAAAGAATAATTTCAACTGTAGGATTATCAGTCAGCCCTAAAAGAACGAAGCCACTGGCGTGTGTGTTATTCCACAACTCCATCTGTTTATCTTTATCATAGAGCAAAAAAATGTTCAGTAAATAGGCTGTTCTACTGAAACAGATACAAAATTTTTAAACATAAAAACACAAAACCACATCAATACCCAGTTCGGCAAACACACTGAGGTGAAGATCTGATTATTTTTCAAGAAAATGGACACTGCAGTGTGCACACCTAGTGGCGGGCAGTGTGGGAGTACATGGGCATTATGGGGTCTACCATACCTTTGTGCCCAGGTACAAACATGTATGAAATAGGCACAGCACTTGTTCACATGTGTGCTTGGATGTAATAAAAATAATAATCATTATTATTATGGGTTCTTCTTATGTATATAAGAATATATGTACAATTGTATTCTATTGCATCACACAATGTACACAGTGCCTTACAAAAAGTAGTGCAATAAATAAAGTCAGTGTTACAATAAATATAGTAATGTGTGTTTAAATTAAGGGTCATGTTCACAGAAACAATAGGAAAGAAGTCCCTGCCCCAAGGTGCTTATATATTAAGCTCAGTGGTACAGTGAAAATGAATGGAAAAAAATGCATCCCTTCCCTCATGCCGACTATATGGGTGATATTAAAGGCTTGTCCACATAGAACTTGTTTGCTGGTAGAGTTTGCACCAAAATGTAATAATGTTTCTGTAAATAAGAACAGATGCAGGTGTATAATTAGTATATATACTGTAAGAGCAGCTCATGCACTGTGCTCAGGTTTTGTACATTCATTTCCATATAATTTATTTAATATATTTTATATGCACACAATTTTCATGACCAATATGTATATGTAGCATGCAAACTTGAACACACTTTCAATTACAATGATATTATGTATGCTGAATTTACCCTTTAAAAACCAGAGAGGTGTGAAACACACTGAGAAACAATTCTTTGCACACCCCTCTGATTCTTTAAGGGTTCATACTAAAGAACCATTACTAGACACCAATATGAATACAAGCAAACTATCTGAAAGTTTGGTATTGTCATTCAAATACCTACATTTTAAAATGACATGGGATATAATATAGGACACATAAATAGTATATTATATGTCTGGCTGTTGAACTGGTACTCTCAATAACAATGGCAGGCCATATTTTTAGATAACATGCAGGAACCCCTTTGTTTCCTGATATTCATGATGCAAAAGTAAACTGAGCAATGCAATCCCTTGCTAATCTGAGAAATCCTAAAAGTCTATTAGGCCAGGGGTCCTATAGGATTGATGATCCTACTAAAGAAAAAATATTTCTCTCCTTACATGAACATATGTAGTTTTAGTCAACAGGAATACAAATACATGAATGCTCCATTTAGACAGTTGGCTATTATGGGAATTTGTCATCTATGGTGCAGATAGTTTTCTCCAGAACTGCTCCCGTTTACTTTTATATATATTATATTGGTCAATGATATTGTCATAAACATCACATACTAAACAGAAACATTTGGAGATAATGCAAATTACATATTCTATTAAGTCTGCTGCTATTACAATTAAATGTTATGCTTAATCAATTACAAAAACAAACTCACTCTTAAAATAACTCTATTAATTTGTATTACCATATATGGGTTACAAATACACAAAGAAAATAGACACCTTAGACTTACCGCACAGATGGTTACATTATGTAGAATACTGGTAGCTTAACAAGTAATTTTGAATTGGATTTAGATAGACAGTTTGCATTGTATTACTCCCAGAAGCTACATCCTCTTCTATATGATGCTTGAATGCAACACAGACTTTAAGACAAAAACCTGCCTGGATGTTATGCTCAAAAGAAAAGAGGAGCAAGTCTGGATAAAATCAACTGTTTTGTTGGGGTCATATAAAAATTCCATTGATTTAAATGGGACTTTAACCCCTTTAATGTTAGAAAAACCTCCAGTGCATTGAAATGCATTCAAGGGTTTAGAAGCCTCATTTATATTAATACAAATATGGGTATTATTGTTCCATAGGTTGCAGTTGGTTGGCTCCTTAATCCATTTAGTACTAGTGCCAAACAATATGTTGTGCACTGAAATAGTTAATACCTCCATTAACTGGATTGACTGCTGAGTCATGAAAGGGTAAAGCTGAGAGACAAGTGTACTAAGAAAAAATCTCTTATCTGGAGTTTTCCATTCTTCTAAAAGAATTTGGTCAAGTGCATTATTAGGAGTAAAGTCAGGGAAGCATTTCTTATGCCTCTGGAAAATATCCAGGTAAGTAGACCCCCCCCCCCATCAGAGTCCTCAGACACCTGGGAAGCCTCCAACACCGCTCCGGTGAGCACCTCAACAGCGGGTACAAGGTCAGACTCATAGGAGTCCCCAAGGGAGAAGGAAGTGTACATATCCTCATCATCTTCTGTATCTAATTCCTCCTCAGAACATGACCCAATAACTTGAGAATTCCCCCTGACAGGTTCAGCCTGCTTAATGGTGGGTAAGAGTTTCCAGGAATGGAGAACCCCATGAATAGAAGATGGAATAGCTGCCACAGATGACATCAAGGTACCCAAGCAGGCTCTTGGACAGGGTTCACTTTTGAAATATCGCACACAAATGGGTGGTGCATTAAAAATGTTGCCTGGTTGGAAAGGGCGACTTTCTGATGTCACAGGCTTAAGTGTCTAGACATCTTAATGTCGCCCGCGTAAGTGTTGAATCAGGTTGCTCTCACCCGTCTCCTTCACTACCACATGTACATTGCTCTACCGCATCCTTTTTGTTGGTCGGATTGTTCTCACCCTTCCCATCTCTACCACATATACAATGCTGTTTGTAGTCTTACCCTACATGCTTCTGGCACTCACAGAGTTAAGAAACATATCCGGGGAAGCTACATGTTGCAAAACAAAGCAGAGGCCAAAGAACAGCAGCTTTTCTGTTAACCCTGAGTCAGAAGTGTGACAGTGTTTGACTCTGTCGGCTACAAGAACCAGATTATTGAAGGAGGAGAGGTGCCTTGTATGCACGAGCACTGTGTTCAAGCTGTTGTTTTGCACTTTGGACATTTCAAAAGGATACAGATTCCATGCATTAGACCTGTGCTATACTGGACAAGGATCTGGAGGTAACATTGTAGATGCTTACTGCAGAGAACCAAGCTATACCAAATTACTGCTGTTATTGACCACTCAATGTCCACTTGCTCTATTCTCATGGCACATATCCTGGGACTATATAGATATCCACAGGTGTGGCTGCAGTCCTTAGTTATATATTATGGTTATTAAATGCATTACTAATGTAAAGGTAAGGCAAAGTGTATGGCATAAACTGTAAGCATTAGCGGGGTGATTGAAGAATAACTTTGTTTTTATTGCCAATATTTTTCATATCCCATACGGAGGATTTAAGAGGAGCAAAGATAATACCTAATAAATTTATAGAACATGCAGTAGATGCACCCCATTGTCACAGAGTTTATGATGAGGCAATTATCCTTATGAACATTAGCTTCTTAAAGCCCTTATTCCTTATTCATCATAGACTGAAATATACTATACATTATACATTTCTGACTATACAAGGGCATGGGTTTTTATAGTAAGGGCAGTACAGATGAGAAATTCTTTGCCTTGGAGACTTTTGTTGACAAATACTGCAGATTTGTTCCTCAATGTATTGGATGCTTTTTTATCTGAGAGCAATATATAAAATGATGACAACTGGCTTCAATTCAGATAGGATATTGATCCAGAGAGGCATGTAACAGCCTTTTGGATTCAGGAAGGATTTTATTTTAACAATTATGGTTATAAGGGTTTTTTGGTTTGCTTTCCTCCAGATCAACAAACGAGGTGGTAAAGGTTGAATTTGATGAACACTTGTCTTTTTCAACCTTATTGATGAATAAGGCCCTGTATAGAACATTAAATTGCACAAGGATCAGTTATCTCTCAAGAGTCAGAATGCACTAATTGCAGAAGACATTCATTTTTGGTTGATTATGTTTAAGTGACAACTTAGTTTGTATGTAGAGAGAAACTGAACTTATCTATTTTCCCCATAATTTTAACAGATCAGCCATTTCTCAACAAGTTCCCAGCTAAGTGATCAAACACAATATCCATCCTTCTTCAGGATTGTACCTAATGACACCTTCCAATCAAAGGGGCAAGCTCAACTAGTGTTACATTTTGGATGGACCTGGGTGGGAGACATATAGCTTCCCTGGATATGTTTGCTAACCCTGTGAGTGCCAGAAGCATCAAATAATTAAAAAATCTGGTATATGTAGGGGAAGACTACAGAGAGCAATATACATGTGTTAGCGATGGAAAGGGTGAGAGTAGTCCAACCAACACTTATGCAGGAGAGCAATGTATATGTGGCAGCAAAGGAGAAGGGTGAGAGCAACCTGATTTGACACTTATGCAGGCAACATTCTGATGTCTCTACACTTAGGCCTGCAACATCAGAATGTCGCCCTTTTCAACCAGACGACATTTTTAATGCACCGTTTTGTTGGTCTCAATATAGGTACATTTCAAAAGGATACCCTTGGTTAGTCCTGAATGGCTCAGGAGAATGAGTAGTAGAGGCCACAGTACATGAGGGATATAGACACCCAAAATATTCACTTGGAAGCCCAACATAGCATAAGGAGTAGTGACTGAAGAATGCATTTGAATCCCCATAATCCTTAGTTGTGGATTTTCCCATATGCCTCTTAGGTTCAGACATGTCCAGAAGAAAGTGTCTAAAACCAGACAAAACTAGTTAAAAGTATCCCCAGTGTAAAGCAAAGGCTCCAGAAAGACCAAAAAGTACTTTTCTGACATGCAAAGGGTTAAACTGGAGAAGAGGGCAGGAGAGTCAGCCTCTTCATAGGTTAATTAAGGGAAAGTAAGATGTCCACCAGAAAGTGCACTAGTCAATCAGTCAATCAGAAAAAAGCCCTGGAACCAGGGGATTATGAGTATTGTAGTCATCTCCATTATGTGTTGCCTAGCAACATCTGTCTCTTGAGCTGTGGAGCACAGTATGCTCTATGGACACTTAGAAAGTAGATCATGTGACAAAGCATGATTATAGAAGAACTAAGAGCACATATATGTCCCAATGATGTTGCTTCCATTATAACCTATGCAGCAAAGATGGCCATGGAATGGGTTCCAATTCTAAAAGAGGCTATGCACTATGAAAACAAAGTTTTAATATAAGCTATAAAAATGTTTAAGAACTCCTGGTGGTACCAGAGGGAGGTAAATAATAAAATGTTTTGTGGGCATCTATAGGCCCCCAAAATCTCCATAGATACCTAAGATAATGAAAATATTAGGGTATAACCCATAACCGCAGAGAAGGGGTTAAAACAAAAATGAATACCCTCCCCCAACCTCCCTCTGCTCAGAGTGCCACACTTGAACTGCTGTGTCAGTATATTCAGTCGTAGGGCTTGAATCCACTCATACACTTCTACCCTGTACTCTTGTGTACTGGACAATCCAACTCCAGGGAAGCCAGGGATGGGAGTTCACCTAATCGGGGATTATATAGCCCCATATCTAAAGTAAAAATTAATAAAAACTTAGAAAAAACTAAGAGACATTCCACTACACCTTCTTCTTCTTGAACGCAGAGCACATGAATCTGGTGGGCAGGGGCTTGAGCTGGATGAAGAGGAGGGCGTGTCCACCCCAAAGACCCTGTTTTTTGAAATGCACTGCCCTCTTGGAGGAGGCAGCTCAACCCCATGTTTCCTGTGTTTCATGTTGGAAATAAGAGAAAATACATTGATATTTAAACAAGTCCTGTGAATCATATATTTTGTCATCTTCTACACTGTATTTACAGAATGTTATATACTCTTCCAGTTAAATACATCCTTCATAAAATTAAGCTCCAAGCACACTAGGCCCTTAATCAGGCCCTGATCATAGCCAAGGATTTTTCAGCTTTTTGGTAACAACTACCCCTGCATTTTTCAAAAAGAGTGCCCCTACACTTAATTTCCTTTGATTCAATATTTACAAACTAATACAATCACACATATATTTAAAATGCAATATTATTCTTTTATGAAGGGCAGTTTGAGAATGTGGGAAAGGAAAGAATATGGAGGATATCTAATAGCTTAAACATAGAAAAACACACAGACACATTGTCACTCAGAGGCTTAAACAGTATAGAATGGGAAGTCTGTAACTCACAAGTTAGACTAATTTACTTGCATTTTATGAAAGAGTGAGTAGTAATTTGGACAGGGGAATTGCTGTTGATGTAGTATACTTGGATTTTGCAAAAGCCTTTGACACAGTGCCTCACAACAGGTTACTGCATAAATTAAAAGGCTTCGGTTTGGGTGGTGGTATCTGTACATGGATTGAGAACTGGTTAAATGATAGATGGCAGAGAGTTGTTGTAAATGGAACTTTTTCAAATTGGTCTAGGGTTATAAGTGGGGTACCGCAGGGTTCAGTCCTGGGCCCAATGCTTTTTAATTTGTTTATTAATGATCTAGAAGTGGGAATTGAAAGTAGCATCTCAATCTTTGCTGATGACACTAAGCTATGTAAGGAAATACATACAGAGCTCGATGTTTTTTCCCTACAGAAGGATTTAGATAAACTAAGTGAATGGGCAGAAAAGTGGCAGATGTCATTTAATGTAGATAAATGTAAGGTTATGCATTTGGGTTGTAGAAACAAACTTGCTACATATACTCTAAATGGGAAACAACTTGGGAAATCCTCATTAGAGAAAGATTTAGGTGTACTGATAGACAATAGTCTTCACAGCAGTGTGCAGAGTCACTCAGCTGCTGCAAGAGCAAATAGAGTACTAGCCTGCATAAAAAGAGGTGTAGAAGCAAGGGATGCTAATATTATCCTACCTCTGTATAAATCCTTGGTTAGGCCTCATCTAGAATATGGAGTACAATTTTGGGCGCCTGTTCTAAAAAAAGACATTACTGAACTGGAAAAGGTGCAGAGACGTGCAACAAAACTGATAAAGGGATTGGAGGATCTGAGTTACAAAGAGAGACTAGCCAAACTGGGTTTGTTTACATTAGAAAAGAGACATCTAAGGGGTGATATGATTACCATTTACAAATACATTCAAGGCCAATACAAAGAACTATCCAATGAATTATTTATGCAAAGAGCTGAGCTAAGAACAAGAGGTCATCCATTAAGACTTGAGGAAAGGCGCTTTCGACTAAAACACAGGCAGGGATTCTTTACAGTAAGGGCGGTAAGGCTATGGAATTCTTTGCCTCGGGATGCTGTGCTTGCAGATAATGTAACTGCATTCAAAAAAGCAATGGATGCCTATCTAGCACAGAACAATATTGACAGTTATGACAGATGGCTTCAAAGCAAATAGGATATTGAGCCGGGGAACTATTTGAGACACTCACACACACACACCTACATTGGAAATTGCTCCAGAGGGCTTTTTTGTTGCCTTCCTCTGGATCAACAGGGGTGTTATTGGCATGGGCTGGACTTGATGGACGCATGTCTTTTTTCAGCCTTATCTACTATGTTACTATGTTACTATGTAAGTTAAAACAGGGACAAGTGGTACAGTTAGCTAGCAAAGACTCTCTCCTCCATGATCCAAGTCTTGCCACTTCACACTACATGTTTGAAGCTATTTCATGCCAGGCCTCCAATCTATTATTTTGTGTGCACTGGTGGCAAAAAGCAGGCTTAGAGTAGTTGCTTAGGGTTAATTAATCCTGGAGACATACACGGTCATAATTTATAGATACCAGGGTCGTTTTCAGTCTCTGTATGCAAACACAGCTATTAGGGTGTTGAACTTCATTCCCAGAAAGAACAGGCCCTGGGAAGACATAGCAGAAGATTTACTTAGGTTTAGGATCCAACCATGGTGCACTAGAATGCGGATGCACTCTTGGATATGGAGAACCAAGATTTCTTCTGAAGGAGCCTTGATCAGCAGATAGTACAAATAAGGTGTCAGATGAATCTCTTTAAAATGAATCTATGTGGCCAAAGCTGCCATAATTTTCATGAAGGTTCTGGGAGCCAAAGCCAGGACAAAGGGCAGTGCTGTGAATTGGTATTGAATGCATGCAAAAACAAAATGCAGGTAGGCATCCTGAGGGTCCAGGGAGGCCAGAAACATCCCTGGGCAGATTGCTGCAATGACAGAGTGCAAAGATTCCATCTTGAAGCACATAGCAACCAGGTTTTGGTTGAGACATTTACAGTGCAGAATAGGTTAGTAGCCACCATCCATTTGGAGACCACAAAAAGGTTGGAATAAAAATCTGAAAAGTACTCTTGGACTGGGACCAGTATCAGAACCTGCTTGTCTAGTAGAAAGATGACAGCACCTGTAAAGGGATAAGCTTGTTCTGGGTCCAGTGGAAACTTTGATAAAAAGAAATGATAAGGAGAAAGGGACTTTAAAAATATGCAGTGTCCTTCTGATACCACCCACAAAACCCACTGGTCCATTAAGGAGGATACCCAGGCATCAATAAAAAGATGGAGAGAACCCCTACATACAATGAAACCCATAAATGTTCCTTGCTAGAAAGGACCATTTTGCAGATATTTGGGGCAAAAGGTTACTTTTTCCCTCCAGCGGCATCGTTTAAAATCTGCTTCAGGTCAGAATCAAACAAGACCTTTCCCTGAAATGTTAAGGACACCAGTGACTTCTTAGAAGATTGGTCTGAGGACCACATCCTGAGCCACAAGGCACAGCGAGCAGCAGCAGCAGGGAAGGCTGAAGATTTTCCTGAGAATCTAGCTGCATCAAACTACATGTTTCAAGCTACTTCATGACAGGCCTCCAATCTATTCTTTGCCTGCACTGATGGCAAAAAGCAGGCTAAGAATAATTGCTTAGGGTTAATTACTCCTGGAGACATACACAGCCATAGTATATACATGCCAGGTTAGTTTTCAGTCTCAGTATGCAAACACAGCTATTGTTACAGCTTTCATAATATTATCCAGGTAGAGCCTGACACATCTATATAGACAAAAGGTCCTCCTTGTGGTATGTGCCCCTGCTTTTGTGCCAAATACCTCCAAGGATACCAGTACTACATGCTGGGAAACACCAGCATAGCGAGACCTTCTGTAAGTGTTCTTAAATCCCCATACTTACCAGATCTTAGCTCATGGGCCTTTAACATGTGACCCATCTGACCTCAGGGTACAGCCCCTATGAGATTTTTAACAAAAACATTCTTATCTTATTAGCTGGCACACGTGAACTAATATGCCAGTAAGATCGAAACACCTGTCTGCTGCTACTATTGTGTAAATGACACCCTAAATTTCTGAAGAGTAGTCCAGTCTGTCACATGTCAGTATTCCCAAAAACTTCATTAAAACTGGCAACCAACTAGCACTAGGTTTATAACTGCACTTTTGTACAAATTAAGTTGATTAATCTTTTTTTTGTAGCCAACAAGCTAAAATTCACCAGTTATCAATAAAACAAAACAGTCTTCCCACGGACAGATTTTGGATCATGTGTCCAATATTGAAAAAATCCTCTCTTAGTTATCTGAATCGCAGTGTGCATCCCATATTTAAAAGTGCTCCTATTTTACACCTACCTGAATAACTTATCATTTTCATTAGGACACTGACTTTGTGTAAAAGTAGTTATATAGTGACAATACCTTAAGAGCTTATTCTCTTGGGCTTCTTTAATCCCAAAGAAACCAATTTGTGATAATAAAATAATTACCAGTGCTACAATATCAAATATTGGATAACACATAAAATAATGTATGTGTGTATACATGTACATTCTAATTCCAACCAATCCTGTAAATTTGGTCAAACCAGATCAGACCAGGTAGGGAAACAGTACAAGTAAGTGAGAGTATGTAGTGGGAAATTTGGAGATATTGATAGGTGTCAGTGTGAGGGATATTGTATCCATCTGCTGGTGTGGGGAAAGGAATAATCAAATCATGGTCCATGGTCCACTGTCTATGCTAGCTGGGTATAGACAGTCCTAGTTGCAGAAATGGTTACTAGGACATCTAGGAGGAAAGGAGGTGTATAAATATATAACTTAATAAAAAACCATACAGAGTATAAAAACTTATATAAAATAATATATAGTAAAAGGAGATATCATCAAAAGCCATAATTTAGGATCTGACTTAGAGACACTGAAGGATTCTCAAATAAGATACAGCTTTGAGACAAATGTGTCCTATTGTGTGTTCGTAGACTGTGTATACAGTCTTCTCACCCCCTAGGCCTTCTATTGATAATATATAGAAAAGTACAATATTTTTCCCTAGACTGCAATACCAAACAAATACTCAACTGGGACCAGAACTCGTGATGGAGTCCTGGCAGATGATCTTAACCAACATAGCACGTAGATCCATCTGCACCACCCATAATGAAAGAACTTACAAGCTACTCCATTGATGGTATCTGATCTCCCCCCCAGACTTAGCAAGATATATCCGACCCATTAGCTTCTCTGATTCTGGGGCTGTCTGCACCAGGTGGATCTATTCCATTTACAGTTAAGTTGCCCAGTGGCACAACAGTTCTGGAAAATGACAATCTCCTTGGTCCATTCATCCACAGGGGACAGACTGGGTCTTGACCCATGGATTTTGCCACTGATTACTCACCTGTGCTAAATCAGGGAAATCCTTAAATCCTGGCCTGTTGATGACCCTTGAGGACTAAACTTGGACAGCCATGTTCTAGACCATAGCCTTTTCAGTGGATAAGAAACTGAAGTAGCCCCCTGTCCAGAATTTCTTTGACCTCAGCGTCCTCTTGGTTGTATGACAATTGGTGGTAGTGGAAGAGATAATCTGTTGTGACTATAGATCCAGCTGATAGAAAACAGGATTTATGCATAGCTAGAGCTTGGAATGAGCACCCTGTTTTGGGAAGGAACAATGAGATTTAAATTCCTGGTAGAGCGCTATGCCTTATCTCCCACCTCAAAGTCCTTAGGTTTGCTAGTCTTTATGTTGGCATCATTTTTATAATCTGTCTGTGATGGGGCAAGACTACATTTGAAGGTTTGAAGTTAGAGAACAAAACCATCCAGTAGCTTCCAGGAGAATCAAGCACAGTAAAAAAAAGAAGCTAAGTAGAAACAATAGTTGACATAAAACTACAAAAGCTTGGTGGAAGCAACAAATTATCATTGTATGCAAGCTCAGCTAAGTACAAATAAGTCACCTAGCTTTCCTGTTAAAGTGAGGCAAAACAGCATAGATACTGCTCTAAGGATTGATTAGTGTGCTCAGTTATTGGTTTGTAGATTCCATCCATTCCCACTAATACTGACACTAACAGCCTTGTCAAAACCTACAACTCACTCCTGTCATGCATGCTCCTCTCTCTCTCAGATGCACCCGTAAAACCAATCCACGACCATGGCTTAATAAGGACACCAGCTTCCTTCGATCCTGTACCTGTACTGCTGAATGACTCTGGAGAAAATCGGGCTCTCTGGCAGACTTTCTGCACTACAGGTTCCTCCTTTCTTGTTTTAACTCTGCTCTGTCCCTGACCAAAAAACATTACTTTTCACAACTAATTAGCACCCACAAATCCAACCCCACTGCCTTTTCTCTACATTTGATTCCCTTCTCCGCCCTCCATCTGCCTCCCTCTCAAACTCGATACTGCCACAAGACTTTGCTGACTTCTTCAAAGCCAAGGTAGACTCCATCCGGGATAATATCCCACCCTGTAAATACCCTCCTATCCTCCCTCATTCCCCTCCTGCCACTCTGGACTCTTTTTCACAAGTCAAGGAGGAAGAATTGGCTCACCTCTTAACCTCATCTATCTCCACTACATGCGCACTTGATCCGCTCTCCTCTCACCTCATCCAATCTCTCTCTCCCACACTAACCCTTATCCTATTACAGATTTTTAACTCCTCCTTTGCCACTGTTACATTTCCTGATGACTTCAAATATGCCATAGTAACACCTATCCTCAAGAACAATTCCACTGACAGTACCACACTCTCTAGCTATCAACCGATTTCTATCCTGCCATTTGCCTCTAAGCTCTTGGAACGCCTAACTTTCTCCCACCTGCTTGGCTTCCTTAATACACACAACCTGCATAAAGGTGACTTTGAATGGCACTACCATAAATCTGGTATCAGTAACACAGTGCCTCAGGGTGTACTTAACATATCTCTCTCATTCTCTCCTCATATTAACACCATCACTAAATTCTGCCGCTTTCTCTTGCGTAACATTGCTAAAATTTGTCCCTTCCTTTGTTCCTCTACAGCCAAAATTCTCACACAAGCACTCATCATTTCCCGCATGGACTACTGTAACCTTCTTCTCTCTGGCCTTCCTACTTCTCAGCTCCATCCTCTTCAATCCATACAAAATGCTGCAGCACGAATTATCCTATTGTCACCTAGGTTTGTCCATGCCCCCACCTCCTCAAATCGCTCCAGTGGCTGCCTATAAAACTCCGGATCTCTTACAAAATACTGCTTCTCTCATTCAAAACTCTTCTCTCCTCTACCCTTTCCTACATTTCCACTCTGATCTCCTGCTATACCTCATCCCGCAACTTATGATCAGCCAATAACAATCTTCTCTCAGCTCCTTTTGTGTCTACAGCCCTCTCACGTATCAACCCTTTTCCTCTCATTGCTCATTATCTTTGGAATGCTCTACCTCCTACTCTGCTCCACTCCACCTCTCTGATGGTCTTCAAATCACGATTGAAACAACATTTCCTTAACAAAACTTAAACATGTGACATGGCAATGACTTTGTACAACTTAGGCACTTTATAAATTATTTATTTTATGTCCCCTATCCTAACCAGAATTCTGGCACTGTATTCAGCACTTGACCCTTATGTACTCTGTATGCATCCGATTACCACTTTAGATTGTAAGCTTTCGGGCAGGAATCTCAGTTCCAGTGTTTCATTGTGCAAAGCACTTCAATTGTAAAGCTCTGCGTACACTTGTGGCGCTATATAAATAAACATATTCATTCATTCTGACACGGATTCTCAAAGATTTGCGGACACGTACTTAGCGTAAAATCACTTTAATTGAGAGAGGCAAACAGATAATAGAATATAAGCAGATCATTACAGAATAAGATAGAGATAACCCCACCACAGAGCAAGATAGTCCTATGAGAAGTAGGAGACTGCGTCCGGGGTTCTCTCCTAAAGTCTAGGTTTGCCTAAATCAATACAGGAGAAGTCTGCCAGAGCCACAGGTCTGCACCAGATTGGGTATCCAACTAAGCAAGGGACAACATGGAGTGGATAGACAGACAGAGCCACAGGTCAGCACCAGAACGGGTAGTGAGACAAGCCAAGGTCAAGGCATGAAGCAGGTAGTCAGCCAGAGCCACAGGTCTGCAACAGGATTGATAGTAGACAAGCCTAGGTCATACACGGAGAGGGTAGTCAGCCAGAGCCACAGGTCTGCACCAGATTGGGTATCAAACTATACCAGGGCAATATGGAGTGGATAGTCAGACAGAGCCACAGGTCAGCACCAGATAAGATGGTCAGACAAGGCCAAGGTCATACACTGAGCGGATAGTCAGCCAGAGCCACAGGTCTGCACCAGATTGGGTATCAAACTATAACAGGGACAAAACTGAGGATAGTCAGATAGAGCCACAGGTCAGCACCAGATAGGATGGTCATTCAATGCCAAGGTCATACACGGAAAGCAACTAGAAGGAATGCAACTGTATCAGACACTAATGTAAGAGTGACTGAGCTCAGAGTCCACAGGTCTTATATACCCTGCCAGGAAGTAGGAAGGAGGAGTGTCCCATGGCCCAAGGTATAAAACCGGTGTGTGTGTCACTCCCACTGACGTGCGTCTGAAAATGTCTCAACAACCGGCACAGTTGTGTCAAACCCTGCGTCGCCTGGGGGAAGGAACCCAGCCACGCCGCCTCAGGAAAGGACATGGCCGACCGTGAGAGGCACCAGATGCGGCCAGGTTGCGAGCAAAGAGAGAGACGGGTAGTGATGAAGGGGTGTCATTCCTGACTCCAGCCAGGCATCAGTGACCGGCAAAACGACGCCGGCCTTGAGGTACAGCAAACTGTGACACATTCTTTACAGGGAGAAAACAAGGCAACTTGAATGTACACCATGTAAAAGAAGGACTTCCAAAATTGTTATCAAACACCACCTCATCAGGGATCCTGTAATGATGGACCACCTCCAGAATAAAGATAGTAGTGGTCTTAGTAGCAGAAGGCAGATGCTTAGCTGGAACAGTGTTCCATCTTAACAGGTATCAGATCAGAATCCAGGCAGTAAGGCAGTCATTCAACAATAAAAGCCATAGAAACAGAAAGGGACAGTAATGTCCCATAAAAAATGGTTATAGTTTTGTAGATGTTACAAAATTAAACTGTATGCTACAAATCCTATATCTCAAACTGCTATGGTTTGAGAGATGTTCGCTTTCAAGGTTCCCTCCTCCCTCCCCTTCTCCTGATATCAGCTATAAAGCTGACAGCAGGAGATTCAAGGAGGCTCTCCAGCAGAGCCGAAATCGCATTATTTAAAAAGAATTACTTAATTTGAACGGTCTACAAAGTGTGCTTGCAAACCAGGTACATTTTGTAGACCTTTCCACGTAAGTAATTATTTTACTATAACAGGTACCGGGATCGCCTGCTGTCAGCCAATCGCTCACGTCAGGAGAAGGGGAGGGAGAGGGGGAACTTTGAAAGTGAATATCTCTCAAACCATAGAGGTTTGAGAGATAGGATTAGAAGCATCTAGTTTAATTTTGTAACATCTACAAAACTGTGACAATTTTTATGGGACGTTACTGGCCCATTAAGACCAAGGATGAGACAGTACTGGCAGGGGTGTTAACTTATCTTTAGGTTGAATGTAAGAGCTTTTGGTCATTGCGCAGGTTAAACAAGATTGAGAATAAATGTCTATGTAAGTATCCACAGAGAGCCACCAAAATTGTTGGCAGGCTCCTTACGTAGAAATCCATCACTGGATTACCTATTAGTGGAGATTTGTGTACAGGCCTGCCCCTGGAGTGCTTCTTTTTTTTGACAAAAACCTTTCCTGCTTAAGAAGAACAGGGCATCTTTAGGACTGAATTTAACCTGTGACAAGTCAGAGGTTTTAACCAGATAAGCCCTGGTCTGAGAGAAGATGCTTGACTGAATCAGTAAGAAGAGGCCAAGATCAAGAATGGCATCTTATGGAGGAGGGTTTTCATAAGAAACTGTTTAGAAAACGAAACTACATTCCCTTTCAGAGAATCCAGCTGATGAGTCATGTGAAACCGAAACTGAGAGAAGAACATGGCCCATCTGTCTTGATGAAGACAGAACCTCCATTTTGGTGGTGGAATAGATGGTAAATGGATAATGCTCCTGTCGTCATTCCTGCAAGGCCAACTTAATTGCCAGCAGTTAACACAGACATCTTATTTTCTGCCTGGGCAGACCAGACACCCAAGGGTACCCCGCTGGTACTCAAAGGCTTAACGCAGTATCACGGTACCTGTGATTCCGCTTGACTGTGATTCTGTCCTGTGGTCCCTGGTCAATGCTGCGGGTCGGACCGGGCCACCTCCAATCTTGACTCTATTTGGTGGGTGCGCGTCTGTCCCACCCTCTGGTGGCGGCCTTGTAGTCTGCCCGCGAACTGAGCTTAGTTGCCCTTTCTTGGTGTTTCTGTGCATTATTCTAGTGTTGCTCTCTTTTGACCCTAGCTTTGGCTTCCTGTATTCTCTGGCTCGATCCCTGGCTTTGTCTATCCTCTCCAGTTTTGACCAGTGGCTCTGTCTGACAATCCGATCCGTGTATGACCCTGGGTTGTCTGACTAACCCGTTCCGATCTGACCTTGTCTGTGGCTGACTATACCCGATTTGGCTCCTGACTATGGCTTGTCTGACTTACGCTCCGTGCCTATTCCCGCACCTGTCTGACTACCACTTGCCTCAGTCGGCCTCTGAGGGCTCGCTCCATCGACCAGTTGCAGCAGTTACCTCACTGGTAGTGTTGCAGGTTACTTTTCGCTCTGTTGCCTCCGCACTGTGCGTTTCCAGCAATTAACTTACCGGTATTGTTGGGTTTTACCCTCCACTCTGTGCATACTCTGTACTACCGGATACTGTTATTCTTGGTAGGGTTATCGTTACTCTCTGCCTGCGCAACATTTACCCCCTGGTATTGTTGCAAGCCACCCGAAGCTACTATTCTGACATTGTCCCTCTTCAGGGATCTACTGGTTACGCTGTCTCGGACTGGATTCCTGGCATTCCAGGTTTCTGCTCACTCTACTGGTTACAACCACGTCTGGTTCTATATTCAAGTTCTCCCAGCGGACCTGGTGCTGCTCAGTGTCAGTTCCTGGGTAGTGGACTAGGCACTGTCCTCACACCTGTTCCTATCATTGTTGTGGAAGTGCTTGCTCTTGCTTATACATTTTAATAAACTGGTTAAATTCATTTGTACCTGTGTTGTGTGCTTTATTTTCCTAAGAGTCCCATGACACTCAAGCATATCTTGGGGGCATTTTTTGATAACTTCTTTCATTGATTTTTTTTTTATTTTACATATAGATGAAAAAGAATATAAGAAGAAAGAAGTTTACAGAGAACAGGAGAAGGAAGATTGAAGAAGAAGATGGCCAGTAGCTGACCAGGGTGCTGGAGACTCTTCTGGACATCAGGATTAACGGTGTTTATTGTTGGGCTGTTTTTAATCGAGTCGGATTAACCCTGTGAGCACCAGTGGGTTAAGCATACCTCAAATAGTACTCAGGGTTAATTCTACACACATTTTGGGATTACTTTAGTTGTATTGATATGGGGCTTAGGGCCCCATATCAATATATCCACTGGTGACTGCATTGGAACTTTTTAGAAGCATTAAGGGACTCTGTGCCCAGAAAAACTGGGTGCAAATTTTCACACGTTAAAGTGGGTCCCTTAACATATCTTAGTGCTAATGTATGAAATTGAATAGCATATTTGGCCATTTTGTATGGGTAATTGAATTGCTTACCGTGCTTGAAGAAATGCAATTGTTTGGTTTTTTTTTGGTGTGAAGGCAATGGTGTGAACAGGACTGAAAGGGGAGATTTTTTTTTAATTTGAGTAGCTGGCAATGGTGGCAGTGGCGTGATAGTTTTGGAGGATTGGAGGACCAGGCGCTGAGGACATTACTGGACCTTGGATATCAAGGTAAGTGCTTAACATATAAGGAGAGGGAATGAAGGGGATGAAGCCTAGTTACTGTTAGATCTAGTGAAGGGGGAGAGTGCTTTATTGGGAGTGTCAGATCTAGTTAAAGGTATAGTACTACTTCAAAATTGCTCATCTCTGTTTTGTAGCCATTAAAAAAGAAGAAAAATGCCCCCAGTGGCATCTCTCAATCCCTTATGGGTTGAGAGATTACCGCTTACAAAGTTCGTCCCTGTCTGACGTCAGCATTCTAGCTGACAGCGGGAAAATCCTCTCCTGTAGTAGAGCCGAGATCGACTTAATGAAAAAGTAATACTTCACTTGAAAGGTCTTCTACGTGTGCTTGGAACAAGGCTAAATAATAACAACATTATATCAACATATGCCAATGGACACCAATTTTCTTGGGCTGGCACTAGGTACTTAACAGAGCAGGAAATGCCATAGTGTTGAAAGAAAGATTTTAGCCATAGAATCCAATGGGCATCAATTTTCTTGAGCTGGCACTAGGTACTTAACAGAGCAGGGAATACCATGGTGGTGAAAGAAAGAGTTTAGCCATAGAATCACACATAGACTGTCTGCTTCCTGTAGCCTAGGAACAAGGCTAAATTATAACAACATTATATCAACACATACCAATGGGCACCAATTTTCTTGGGCTGGCACTAGGTACTTAACAGAGCAGGAAATGTCATTGTGTTGAAAGAAGATTTTAGTATCTTTGAATTTATTGAAGTATAAAAAAGTACATCTTGGGGTGTGGCCTGCTGCCTGAAGGGAATGGTCGCAACTCTTTGAGGCACCTGTGTCCTAGTTGCCTATACCAGTGAATATTATCTTTTACCCCGAAACTATGTCATCTAGCAGTGGCACTTCTTCAGTGTGATTGTCCGGGATGTCGAGGCGTACCCAGAAACTGCAGAAGACGGCTCCAACGGCGGACTTCTTCCAACGCTGAGATTCTGGGCCTTTGGCACCAAACTCTCCCCGGTCTGGTCTCGACGCTGCTCCACTCTGTACCAAACAAGACATGGATTCCCTAAAAGACTTGCTCCTAACAGTAAAGCAGGACCTGTCGGAGGAACTTCAGGCTAGTGTGACTTCATTAAAGGCTGAAATAAAGAGTATTGCTGGGCGCACAGACACCCTGGAGGCCTGGGTGTCGACGGTGTTCCAGACTCAGTCTGAGTTAGTGGATGAGGTGGGCATTGCTATGGATCAGGAAAAGCTTGCAGCAGTATTGCAATGGCCACGACCCAAAGGGTTAAAAGCAATCCAGCGCTTTCTTGGGTTTGATAACTATTATAGAAAGTTTATTCGAAACTCCTCCACTATCGTGAAGCCGCTGTCTGACCTCATGCATAAGGGTGTCAATCCCTCCCAATGGTCTGAGGCAGCTGATCGAGCTTTTGAGACACTCAAGGCCGCTTTTGCATCTGCTCCTGTACTGTCCCACCCCAACCCATCCCTTCCATTTACGTTAGAGGTTGATGCCTCTGAGAATGGGGTAGGGGAAGTACTGTCACAGTTTCCGGTCGCTGGAAGTACTCTGAGACCATGTAGATTCTTCTCAAAAAAGCTGTCTAGTGCCCAGAGTCATTATGAGATTGGGGACAGAGAACTCCTGGCTATTATTCTTGCTCTTAAAAAATGGCGTCACTTGTAGAAGGACTCCTGTGTTAATCCTGACAGACCACAAAATTTTATTGTATCCTACTTGCCCGGCTCCAAGAATGTTAGGGCAGATGCCCTGTCCAGGCAATTTGGGCCAGAGATTGATAAAGATGAGGTTCCCATACCCATCATTCAGCCTGATCGTATTTTGGCTACCTTACGTACTAGTATCACTTTGCCTCTGGGGGAGGAAATTCTTGCTACCCAGGCTGCGGCTCCCCCAGATACCCCAGTAGGCAAGTGCTTTGTAGATGAGCCATTCCGTACTCGCTTACTTGAGACTTACCATGCATCTCGGGCCGCAGGGCATATTGGGAGGGATCAACTGATTTGGTCTCTTTCACAAATATTTTGGTGGCCTTCCTTACGGGCCAACTGCACCGCATTCACTACAGCCTGTACCTCCTGTGCTCGTGCCAAATCCCCTAGACACCTCCCAGTGGGGTTACTCCAACCAGTACCTAATGGAGAGTGCCCTTGGTCCCGCGTTTCCATTGATTTTCTGGGAGAACTGCCAGGGTCTATGGGTTACTCTTTCATCCTTATGGTGGTCGATAGATTTTCTAAGATGGCTCACTTTGTGCCCCTTCCTGGTCTACCCTTGGCCCAGGAGTTGGCTGTTGTCTTTGCGAGAGAAGTGTTCTGGTTGCACGGGGTACCTAGAGTACTGGTGTCAGACCGTGGGAGCCAATTTGTGTCCAGGTTTTGGAGAACATTCTGTAACCAGATGGGCATACAACTGTCCTTTTCGTCTGCCTACCATCCCCAGACCAATGGAGCCGCTGAGCGTGCCAATCAAGGATTGGAACAATTCCTACGCTGTTTTGTGTCCGATCAGCATGATAATTGGGCTGACCTGTTGCCATGGGCAGAGTTCGCCAGGAACTGTGCGGTTAACTCATCATCCGGGAGCTCCCCATTTCTCATCAACTATGGGTTTCAGCCATGCTTGCTCCCGGACTCATTCCAGACGCAGCAGATTCCAGCTCTGGACGAGCATATCGAGCAACTCTGCTCCACTTGGGTACAGGTTCAGAGGGCCCTCAGTAATTCATTCCAGCATTATCAGCACCACGCTAATTGCAGACGGCTGCCAGAGGTCTCCTTCCAGGTTTGGAATAGGGTATGGCTTTCCTCCAGAAACCTCAATTTGCAAGTTCCATTTAATAAGTTGGCTCCCCGGTTTATTGGCCCCTTCAAGGTGATCCGCAAAATTAACCCTGTTTCGTATGCTCTGGACCTCCCAGCATCCATGCGGATTCACAATGTGTTCCACGTATCTCTTCTGAAACCCCTGGTATGCAACCGTTACACTACCACTCCTGCGGTCCCCAGTCCTGTGAAAGTTCAGGGTCAGGAGGAGTACGAAGTTCAAAGCATCATTGATTCACGTAGATTCAGAGGAAAATTTCAATATCTGGTCCTTTGGAAGGGCTATGGCCCTGAGGAGCGTTCCTGGGTTGATCAGGGTGATCTTCATGCTCCTAGATTGCTGCGCAGTTTTCATTCCAAATATCCGCAGAAACCAGGTCCCTCTTCTAGGAGAGGGGTTCTTTGAGAGGGGGGTACTATAACGGTGCCCGTGTTATTTGGCAACATTCTGTCAGTTTCCACTCCTGCTTACGCTATTGGCTGCACTGTTATTGTCCCGCCCAGCATTTGTCCTTAAATGCTGGGTTCTGGCACTTCTCCAGTTCCCTTTCGTGGTGTTTCAGTACCAGCTCTTGTTCCTGTTATTCGTGTGATCTCAGTGTACCGACCCGGCCTGCCTGATGACTCTGCACCTTGTTCCTGCCTGTGTACTGACCCGGACTATCTGACTATACTGCATCTTGTTCCTGCCTGTGTACCGACCTGGATTGGCTGACATTCCTGCTTTGTGTACCAACCCGGCCTGGCTGACGTTCCTGCTCTGTGTACCGACTCAGATTGGCTGAAGTTCCTGCTCTGTGTACCGACCCGGCCCGGCTGACTTTTCTGCTTGGTGTACTGACTCGGATTGGCTGACGTTCCTGCTCTGTGTGTGTGGTTCCAGCCCGGCTGGACTACTGTGGTTGTGTTCCTCTCCTGCACGCCTTATCCAGTCTCCGGTGGGGGTGGTGTCAAGAACCTCACTCTCTCCGTACAGTTCGCTGCAGTCTGGTCTCCGTTGCCTCAGTGTCGCCCAGGCGACATTTCTGTGCGTCCTCATTCCCGTGCAGTCCTCGGTTGGGTGCCTCTCAGGGCAAGATGCTCAGTCTCCGATACTGCTACGGCAGTGCCCAAGTTGCTCAGTCTCAGTTACTGCTACGGCAGTGCCCAAGTTGCTCAGTCTCCGTTACTGCTACGGCAGTCACAAGTTGCTCAGACTCCGTTACTGCTATGGCAGTCACAAGTTGCTCAGTTTCCGTTACTGCTACAGCAGTCCTCAAGCTGATCTGGTCTCCATTACTTTTGGGCGTTACTCGATTTTGTGCTCTCTCCTTTTGATTGAGCTTCTTAAAGGGCCTTGCACCATTAGGGCATGTCAGTACTCTCGGCCTAATAGTAAACCATTCAGTGCTGTCCAACTGAGAATCACACAAGAACTGCCTGACCTGTGTCAGTATATTGAACTCTGGATTACCTGCATATACTGGACCCGTGTGGGCTTACCTCATTATAACCTGTCTTGTGTCTGTACTATATTGTATATATATATTACAGGACCTGTGAGGGCTATTGTTATGATCATTGTTCAATAAAATTGTGTTTTATCCAAACCTACTGTGTCTGTGTGTCAAACAAACCGTTACATGGGGCTTGGGGGCATGTGGGGGTTCTCTGGATCTGGGTCGGAGATGCCGTCTCTGGCCCCACGAAAGACAGTTGGATAACATTGTTTGTTCACTTTTTGTAACGATATTATGTTTATGCTTATTACGTTTACTTATATTTTGTTATTGGGTGTCTTCCAATGTATGGTTACACATGTATGCTATGTGTTTCTGGTTGATGTTCCTGACGCCTAAGGTAGTGTGACTCATAGCAGGGTTGGGTTTTCCCTACCTCTTGTGATCCCGGTCTGAGTCAGGGATGGGGTCCCAAGTTAATCTACACTGGCTGTGGGCTACCGTTCTCCCTTATTATCACGTTGCAGTGATTTCTCTCCTGTCACTCTCACTTGTGCTGTGCCCCGATTGGTTGAGCCTGTGTGGCCCGCCCCTGGTGACCTTTTTATACTTGGCCATTGGCACCTGTCAGGTGCCCTTTCGTGGTGTTCCTGAGCCAGTATTGCTGTGCTGTGTTCCTGCGTTCCTGATTTCCGGTGTACCAACTTGGCTTGCTCTGACTACGTTCCTGTGTTCCTGCCCCGTGATTTGACCCGGCCTGGCTGATGTTCCTGCCCGTGACCTGATCTGGCTTGTCTGAGAACCTGCTCCGTGATTTGACCCGGCTTGTATGACGTTCCTGTTCCATGACCTGCACCGGCTACATCTGCCCAGACTACGCTTCAGCTTCCCGCTGTCACCGAGGCGACATTCTGACTCCAAAGAACTGTACTTCTGCGGCTGCAGTTGTTAACCCGTGCTGAGTTGAGATGCTGCTACCGAGCTGTTTCATTGCAGAGCTATACTCCTCTTACGAGCCGTTAACCCGTGCAGAGCTGTGTTCCAATTACTGAGCCGTTTACCCGTGTTGAGCTGTACTTCTCCTACTGAGCCATTTACCCGTGCAGAGCTGTACTCCTCCTCCTGAGCCGTTAACCCATGCAGAGCTGTGTTCCCGGTTCTGAGCCTCCAGTCTGGTACAGAGCTTTGCTATATTGCTGAGCCGTTTCTCTCCAACCACTATTACTGCTGCACTCCTTGCAGTGTAGTGGGGTTACGTTACCGTGCCCGGTAGGCGCTACGGCTTTAGCTGCTACTGTGCAAGCCTCTGTTATTACGCCCGTGGGGGCTATTGGCTCAAGCTCTTGCAATTCAGTTGCTTCCGTTATCACGCCTGTGGGGGCTATTGGCTCAAGCTCTTGCAATCCAGTTGCTTCCGTTATCACTCCCGTGGGGGCTATTGGCTCAAGCTCTTGCAATCTATTTTCTCTGTTATTATTCCCTTGGGAGCTACTGTTCAAGTTCAGCAGGCTCTGGGTTGCAGGTTCCTTTTTGCTGGACAGTTATCTCTGTATTATGAACTTTTGGTACTGAGTCCTCTCCACCATTTACTGCCTATTATCACGTTGGGCGTGCCAAACACCACAATTGAGATGGACTGATTACTGTGTTAACCCTTGTATCTCTGTACTCAGTATCTGCTATCTGCCTGTGCTGATTAAGTCAATATCTGTATATTGGTCCTACTGTTGCCTCCTTGCTGCTACTCAGTGCTGCCTATACAGGGCGATTCAGTCATTAATTTTGTTCTTAATAAAACTGTGTTTTATTTCACCTACTGATCTGAGTGTCTTGAAAACCGTGACACTTATGCCCCCTTTGCTGTTGGTTTGCCCCTCGGTGCCTTGGGCTACGTGGGCAAACTATATTTTTCCCTAGCCCTTTTCTCTCTTCCTGTGTAATGGGCCTCCCAACTGCAGGCCTTCCCGTTGAGGCCTGACCTGCACGGACGCCCAGTCCTTCATATATCCCGTTACTGGGAGGGGTCTCGGGGTTACCTGATTCTGTGGACTGGGGTGTAACTGGGGGAGCGGTCTCTCAGCCACAAGGAAATAGATCTTCCTATTTTCTACCCTTTGTCTGTTCAGTTGTGATTTTTTTTTTTTTTTTATGTTTACTGGCTGGTGCTCTTCCTTTCCCTGGGTGGAGTGTACTGATTAATGGACCATACTTCCCCACGGAGATTACATTGGTTGAGGGGGGACAATTCTGCGGAGATCTGACAGGAGCTCCGAATTCACTGCCCTCAGTGTACGTGTGCTGGGGTGGGGATGAGTATCGGCCTGTGTTCCTATCAGCCTCGTGCACCGCATGCTGCTTATAGTATTGTAGGGTGCTGTGTATGCTGCCTTTTTATTCTGTTCTGGGGAGTTCTTTCTGACTGCAGAATGTGATGTGGGGACTGGGTGCCCTGGTGGGTACCCGGATCTTGTGTGTACAGTTACAGGATTTTGTGTGATCTGTGAAGCCTCACCTTGCTATACATTATATGTTCAGTTTTTTCATGTTTGAGTTTGGGTATTCAATTTCTCTGGTCTAGCAAGTCTTGGGTGTTATTCCCTATTTTTTGGGTGGCTGGGAGCAGTTTTATACCCTTTGGGCTGTTAGATCTCAGTTAAGATCACTTAGATGCCATGTGGTGTCCCCTTTCCTAAAGATCTTCATCCCATGCCCTTTATTCCCTCTTTTCTATGTCCCGTTCTTCTCTCTTCTTCCTCCTACTTAGTTTCTCTTTCTACCTTTTCTCCCCTTTTTTTTAAATTTTTTTTGTTGTGTGTGTGGTTGCGCCCTGCTTGTGCTAGTCATGTCAGTCCTGAGCGATTTGCAGTCTGTGGGCCCTCTCTCTGAGGGGGTTGGATCACCACCTTCTTATTTTTCTGCCCTGAAAATAGTGTCTCATAATGTTAAAGGCCTCAGTGCTCCTCAGAAAAGGAGAATGGGATGAGAAACTATATTTCCATTCACGAAATATTATTTTTCTCCAGGAAACGCATTTCTGTTCTAAGGCTATACCTAAGTATTGGGACCAATGCTACTTAGTGCACTTCCATTCCTCGGGTTCCTGTAATAAAAATGGTGTCTCTATCCTGATTCGAAACTCAGTTGGTTTTCAGATGACAAGGGTATCCTGTGACACGGTGGGCCGCTATTTATTGGTGGAGGGAGAGGTTCAGGGTTCCCCTTTGGCAGTCTTGAATGTTTATACCCCTACTGAGCCGGACGCTCTGCTCTTCTTGACCAGATTCCGACATCTGCTCTTTTGGTTGGGGGTGATTTCAATGCATTGTTTGATCCGGTTCTCCTCTCTGATTCCTTTAAAAAGTGCCTGGATTTTTTTTAAAAGAACAGAATATAGAGGTCTATGTATGTTAGTATTGGGATTAATATTTATTTAGTGCTTGTTGATCCAAGGAGAAATCTGATTGCCATTTGGAGTCCAGAAGGAATTTTCCCCCCATTCAAAGCAGAATTTGAAACAAGAATAGGAAAGGGGTAGAACTTGATAGACGCAAGTCTTTTTTCAACCTAAACTACTATGTATAAGAAAAATAATCTAGGAAAGCCAATTAAAAGTGAGCAATTCAATATAAAAATCCCACTGCCCAAGGAGAAAGATGCTCAAAGCCCTTTGTATACTGCAAACAAAGCAACAAAATGAATACTAACCCTTGCATCTAAGGTAGCCAGCTAATACACTTAAACAAAGTATTAAAAGAATAGATTTGAGTGCAAAATAGCACCCAAGAGGTTAACTCATCTGCAGCTTCTGTCGTCAGCCACCCATTATAAAAAGATCTTTAGTGAGGTAAATCAAAACAGCTTTCACAGGTTTGAATTCCTGGAAATTAACTTGACGATCTATGCATTAGGAAGCCTTTGAATAGGAGTCCAACTAATGGGAAATTACAAAGCTCCATATCCCAAGAATAAAAATAAAAGAGAAGACTAACTAATAGAGCTTGGCCCATGCAACCTTCTTGATGATAAGGTCACTTAAAACTGAATTAGCAGTTGGGAGAAGGTAGTCTCTGTCTCAGGTCCTTTTTTAGAAGAGCTCTGCCCTCCTGGAGGAGGAGACTTTACCCCATGGTTCCTGTGTTCCACATTGGACAGAAGAACAGTCAACAGTCAATTTATGAATATTTCCAGTGTAGTAACAATACAAGGGGTTAGAAATGTTTCCATTTTAAAAGGGGGGCAGTCTAAAAAGAGTATGTGAACTCGTAACAAATGGGGAACCATTTTTCTGAGAAGAGTAGTAGCTAATGAATACAGTAGGAAATTCCATAGTTTTCACAGATTTCTGTGCCTATGTTTTCCCTTTATAATGAAATTCTGTGAACATTTGAGCAAACCAGTCTAGGGCTAAAAAGGCAAGGAGCCCTTATTTGGTGCATTTGGGGTTTCTATTTTCAGGAAATACATGCTTTTAATGGGCTATTGTGATGTTATGGGGTAAATATACATTCATACTATGTTTAGTACATTTTTTTACCTCCAGTGTCAGCTGAAAATCTTTTATAACTGGGACCCTAAGGAACTTGACTTCCTCAATAGATCAATTATCAGTAGCAATGGGCACAGGGTGCTACAGGGAAATGTGAAATCTTTATTAGGAATTGTGGAAAGAAACCCTGCTGTACTAGCACACCTATAAACCCATATATCTGGTCTGGTCTAGCCCAATAATGCTGTTACCAATTTTAGACATAGATTTGTGTCCATATTGGGTATCACTGTACTCAGTTGATTTGTGGCATTCATATTTCATAATTTGTTTGTTAAACTTAGCTTGCTTGAGATACTGTAATTTGTGAGTTTAGCGTAAACTTCTGAGAACTTTCTAGAGAGTATTTTTACAGTGAGGTCTGTTAAATTATGGAATTCCTTGCCAAAGGATGTGGTTATGGCAGATACAATAGACACATTTAAGAGATGTTTAAATACATTTCTTTCAAAAGGGAACATACAGGGTTATATTGTGTATTAGTAGGCAAAACAGAAAGGACTGATAAACACTAACTTATTTGGCAGCAGGAAAGCTATATAATCTTCATGTCTCTGGTACGACGGTAATCAGGCAAAGCAGGACAGACACAAAGATAAATTATAACCACCTTTATTTATTATAACAGCAATAATGGTAGAGCCCACACAGAACCCCAGAAATATGCAAATAGGATCAAAGGTCCCTCCGGAGCTGCACACTGTGCTGTACACTACTCAAGATCTCGAGACTAGGGAGGCGGCTCAAGTGGGACAACAGAAGAATGGTAGAATATGTGTAAGTCACCATTTGGTCTGCGAACGAAGGCAACAGAGAGCAAGAGCAGGCCAGAGTCAGGAGACACCGAGACTACAGGTCAGGCAAGCAGGTAGTGTAGGCAGTGAGTATCCAGCCAAAGTCACAGGTCAGACAAGCCGGGGACTACACGGAGGGAGAATAACCAGGCCACTGGTCAGGCAACTGGAGACTATGCTGAGCAAGTAGGAGCCAGGGCCACTGGTCAGGCAAACTGAGGACTACAAGGAGTGAAAGTAACCAGGCCCACAGGAAAGGCAACCGGAGGATACACTGAGCGGATAGTAGCCAGGGCCACTGGTCAGGCAAGCTGGGGTCATACACAGAGTGAGTAGTCAGCCAGAGCCACAGGTTAGAACCAATGTGGGTAGTCAGACAAGCCTGGTTCATACACAGAGCAAGTACTCAGCCAGAGTGTCACTTTGGCTTTGGAGCAAACCAGTGACCGCACACTGGTGTAATAAGCGAGTTTGTCTAGCCGCAAGGCTTTGGAGCAAACCAACGTCCGCACGCTGGGACCAACACAGGATTGTATAGCCGATAGGCTTTGGAGCAAACCAGTGACCGCACACTGGTGTAACAAGCGAGATTGTATAGCCGCAAGGCTTTGGAGCAAACCAGCATCCGCACGCTGGGACCAACACAGGATAGTACAGCCGATAGGCTGTGGAGCAAACCAGTGACCGCACACTGGTGTAACAAGCGAGTTTGTATAGCCGCAAGGCTATGGAGCAAACCAGCGTCCGCACGCTGGGACCAACACAGGATAGTACAGCCGATAGGCTTTGGAGCAAACCAGTGACCTCACACTGGAGTAACAAGCAATGTCGCCGATGCGACCAGGCAGGAGGTCGCCAGGATACAGGAGACAGGCGATGTGATGACAGGAACCAGCAACGATCAGTCAGGTCAGGAAAAAGCAGAGAAGAAGTTCAGCAGGAACTGCAACACCAGAGACTAGGCCGGAATCAGGACTGGAAGTACTTCAGCATGCAGGAAACACTGGAACAGTAGAGATCAGGAACTCAGGAACACATGAGATCAGGAACTCAGGAACACTGGAACAGAGGCCCAGCTATCACTGGCATAGTGATAGCAAGAAGGTCAGAAACAACACGAAAGGGCACTCAAAGGGTGCCCAATCCAGGTTTAAATAGGCAATAAGAGGCGGGCTATCTGCAGGCAGCCAATAGAAGCCCCCTACTGGTGACAGACAAGGAACTGCAGCAATCACGGGCACCGTGATAGTACCCCCCCTTCAAAGACCCCCTCTCCTAGAATAGGGTCTAGGTTTCTGTGGGTAATTGGCATGAAAGGCCCTAGTTAGCCTAGGTGCATGAAGGTCCGTACTATCCACCCATGATCGATCCTCAGGACCATACCCTTTCCAATGTACCAGGTACTGTACCCTTCCTCTAAGCCTACGGGAATCAATAATGCTCTGAACCTCGTACTCCTCCTGGCCCTCGACCTCAACAGGTCCTGGCACCACAGGTGTGGTAGTATAGCGATTGCAAACCAGAGGCTTAAGAAGGGACACATGGAACACATTATGGATACGCATGGATGCAGGTAGGTCTAGTGCATAGGAGACAGGGTTAATTTTGCGAATAACTCTGTATGGACCAATAAACCGAGGAGCCAACTTATTAGACGGAACCTGCAGCTTGAGATTTTTGGAGGAAAGCCATACTCTATCCCCAACCTGAAAGGAAACCGCTGGAAGCCTTCTGCGATTAGCATGGCGCTGATGACACTGAAATGACTGACCAAGTGCCCTCTGAACTTGTGCCCATGTGGAACGGAGTTGCTCGATATGCTCATCCAGAGCTGGAATCTGTTGCGTCTGAAATGAGTCTGGAAGCAAACAGGGCTGGAACCCATAATTAATAAGAAATGGAGAGCTCCCAGATGAAGAATTGACCACACAGTTCCTGGCGAACTCTGCCCAAGGCAACAAGTCGGACCAATTATCATGATGGTCAGTAACGAAACAACGGAGAAATTGTTCCAAGCCCTGATTAGCTCGTTCAGCGGCTCCATTGGTCTGGGGATGGTAGGCAGAGGAGAAGGACAGCTGTATGCCCATCTGTTGAAGACCACGGAGGGGCACGAAATGAGCCATTTTAGAAAACCTGTCCACCACCATGAATATAAAGGAGTACCCCTTGGACATAGGCAACTCTCCCATAAAATCAATGGAAACATGAGACCAGGGGCGTTCGCCATTAGGCACCGGTTGAAGCAAGCCCACAGGGAGATGTCTCGGGGTCTTAGCGCGGGCACAGGTGGCACAGGCATTCGTAAATTCGGCACAATCGTTTCTCATGGAGGGCCCCCAAAATAACTGAGAAAGGGACCATAACAATTGGTCTCTACCAATATGTCCCGCAGCCTTAGAGGAATGGTAGGTTTCAAGCAGCCTAGTACGAAATGGTTCATCGACAAAACATTTGCCCACTGGAGTTTCATGGGGAGCGGACCCCTGAGAGGCCAGGATCTCCTCCCCTAAAGGAGAAGTGATACTCGTGCGTATAGTAGCCAGTATTCTATCAGGTTGGATGATGGGTGCTGGTCACTGTCGGCCTCAAATTGTCTTGACAGTGCATCCGCCCTGATATTCTTTGACCCCGGTAAGTATGATACAATGAAATTAAATCGAGACAGGAACAGTGCCCACCTGGCCTGACGGGAGGACAATCTCTTGGCCTCCGAGAGATAAGTCAGATTTTTATGATCTGTTAGGATTAATACGGGAGTCTTGGTACCTTCAAGCAAATGACGCCACTCCTTAAGAGCGAGGATAATGGCCAATAATTCTTTGTCACCTATCTCATAGTGGCCTTGAGTGACAGTCAACTTCTTAGAGAAAAACCCACAAGGTCTGAGAGTACCACCTTTCTCGTGTCGTTGCGAAAGTACTGCCCCGACCCCAATATCTGAGGCATCCACCTCTAACGTAAATGGAAGTAGAGGATTGGGGTGGGATAACACAGGAGCCGCAGCAAATGCCAGCTTCAAATTCTCAAAGGCATTCTCAGCAGATACCGGCCAACAAGAAGGATTAGCGCCCTTGTGCGTAAGATCGGACAAAGGTTTAACAATGGAAGAAAAGTTCTTAATAAACCGCCTATAATAATTAGCGAAACCCAGGAAACGCTGTATGGCTTTAAGCCCCTTGGGTTTTGGCCATTGTAAGACAGCTGACAACTTATCCTTGTCCATGGCAATGCCATCATTGCCAATTATGAACCCCAAGAATGGCACACTGGTTCTATGAAAGTCACATTTTTCCAGTTTACAAAATAATTTGTTCTCACGGAGTCGTAGCAATACTGCGGATACATCTTTGATGTGCTGTGCCATGTCTTGAGAGTAAATCAATATATCGTCCAGATAAACCACAACACATGTCTGTAACATATCTCTCAGCACATCGTTTATCAGTTCCTGGAAAACTGCGGGGGCATTACATAGCCCAAATGGCATTACAAGATACTCGTAGTGCCCAGCTCGAGTATTAAAGGCAGTTTTCCACTCATCACCTGCTCGAATGCGCACCAGATTGTAAGCGGCCCGTAGGTCCAATTTGGTAAAAATCGAAGCGCCATTAAGCCTGTCAAAAAGCTCGGTGATGAGTGGTATTGGGTATGCGTTTTTTGCCATTAGTTTATTCAAGCCCCGGTAGTCAATGCATGGTCTTAATTCGCCATTTCTCTTTTTTACAAAAAAGAACCCAGCCCCAGCTGGAGAGGTAGATTTTCGTATGATCCCTCTAGCAAGGGCATCAGAAATGTAATCCTCCATAGCCTTATTTTCCTCACAAGACAATGGATAAGTGCGTCCTTTCGGAGGTACTGCCCCAGGCTGCAATTCGATGCAACAATCATAAGGTCTATGCTGAGGTAGCAAACTGGCCTCTCCTTTGCTAAAAACATTGCCAAACTGTTGGTACACATCCGGTATAGCCGAGGAGGTGCACAGGACCTTAACAGGCTGGATGACGCACTTGTCCATACAAAACTGGGACCAAGCAGCAATTTCACACTTTTTCCAATCAAATTGTGGGTTATGTAACTGTAACCACGGAAAGCCCAATATTACTGCATGGTGCGGAGAATTAATCAGTTGAAACTGCTGCTCTTCTCTGTGAAGTGCCCCAATAGTCATAGACAGTGGCATAGTTTCAAACATAACTTGAGGCGGTTCTAAGGGTCTGCCATCAATCGCTTCAATAGTCAAGGGATTTTCTCTTTCAATGCGTGGAACTCAGTGCAATTCAGCAAAGGTATTATCCATAAAATACCCTGCTGCACCAGAGTCAACCAAAGCCAAAACCTCCACAGAGCGTTGTGCCCAAGATAACACCACCTGTATGGTGGGTTTCATTGTGCCCGACACTGGGGACGATTGTACACCACCTAGGGCCTGTCCCCCAAGGTACCCTAGGTGTGTGCGTTTCCCGGACGTACCGGACAGGAATTTAGCAAATGCCCTTTTTTACCGCAGTATAAACACAACCCTTGTCTTCTGCGATAAAGTCTCTCAGCCTTGGTTAGTCTAGTGAAGCCTATTTGCATAGGTTCACATGTCTCCCGTACAGGTTCACTAGACTTCAATGCCAGGGGAGGGATGGGTGGGCAAAACATGCCACTAGGCTCATTATTCTTTGACCGTAACTTACGATCTCTGGCAATTGATCTCTCACGTATTCTGGAGTCAATTATCATAACATATTCAATGTAGTCATCTAGATCAATAGGTAGATCTTTAGCAGCGATTTCGTCCTTAATGTGGTCATTCAGGCCTTGAGAAAAAGCTGCCAATAATGCCTCGTTATTCCAACCTACCTCTGCTGCCATTGTGCGGAATTCGATGGCGTAGTCGCCTACTGTACGCCTGCCCTGATGTATCTCCATAAGGCGTTTGGCAGCAGAGGTGGTTCTACTAGGAGGCTCAAACACTCTTCGAAAGGATTGCACAAATTCTCTAAAGTTTTTAGTACAAGGTTTAGCATTCTCCCACAAGGGGTTAGCCCAAGCCAAAGCTCTGCCAGTGAGCAAAGATATTGTAAACCCCACCTTACTACGATCATTGGGAAATGCGTGTGCCGTCAATTCCATAAAAATCTCGAGTTGGTTGATGAACCCTCTGCAAAGACTAGGGTCACCATCGTATCTTAGCGGCAAGGGTGCAGAAGCCGTTAACCCTTTAACAGTGCCCCCTAGGGGTCTGATATCACTCTCCGGTGTCTGACTTGGCGAGACCACCGGGCTAGAGCTAGATTTGTCAGCAAGTACCGTGCGTTCAAGGATCGTTTGAATTGCAACTGCCAACTGATCCAAACGTTGCTCGTGCACATCCATCCTCCAATGGATATTCTGTGCATTACCTTCACCTTTGCTGTCTGAGGTCATGGCCCTTTCGTACTGTCACGGTTTATTATGACTCTCAGACACAAGTTTTAGGTAAAAATCAATTTTATTGAAATAATAAAATGATAACGTAGGATGGCAATCACATACATACAGATATAATGAATATAACAAGACAGAAGGCAGACTCTACCGGTCCTGTCAATATACCGGACAGGACAGTCTGAAGTAATAGAATGTTAGGCTCTACCGACCTTGCCAATACCGGGTAAGGCAACCTGCAGATGGAATCGCATAACGGTTCTACCGGCCTTACCAAATTACCGGGCAAGGCAGCCTCAATAGATTCATAAGGTAGACTCTACCGGCCCTGTCAATACCGGGTAAGGCAACCTCAGATGGAATGTGGCAAAAGGTTCTACCGGCCTTACCAATACCGGGCAGGGCAGCCCAGAGATAGTAGCAGCAGTCAGATGGTAATGGCAATTTGAAAGGATCGTAAGCAACCCAGTGTACACACACTGAGACTAACAGGGGAATCGTAAAGCCGCAAGGCTTTGGAGCAAACCAGAGTCCGCACGCTGGGACCAACACTGAATTGTATAGCCGATAGGCTTAGGAGCAAACCAGTGACCGCACACTGGTGTAACAAGCGAGTTAGTATAGCCGTAAGGCTTAGGAGCAAACCAGCATCCGCATGCTGGGACCAACACAGAATTGTATAGCTGATAGGCTTTGGAGCAAACCAGTGACCGCACACTGGTGTAACAAGCGAGTTTGTATAGCCACAAGGCTTTGGAGCAAACCAGCGTCCGCACGCTGGGACCAACACAGGATAGTACAGCCGATAGGCTTTGGAGCAAACCAGTGACCGCACACTGGTGTAATAAGCGAGTTTGTCTAGCCGCAAGGCTTTGGAGCAAACCAACGTCCGCACGCTGGGACCAACACAGGAATGTATAGCCGATAGGCTTTGGAGCAAACCAGTGACCGCACACTGGTGTAACAAGCGAGTTTGTCTAGCCGCAAGGCTTTGGAGCAAACCAGCGTCCGCACACTGGGACCAACACAGGATTGTATAGCCGATAGGCTTTGGAGCAAACCAGTGACTGCACACTGGTGTAAAAAGCGAATTTGTATAGCCGCAAGGCTTTGGAGCAAACCAGCGTCCGCACGCTGGGACCAACACAGGATAGTACAGCCGATAGGCTGTGGAGCAAACCAGTGACCGCACACTGGTGTAACAAGCGAGTTTGTATAGCCGCAAGGCTATGGAGCAAACCAGCGTCCACATGCTGGGACCAACACAGGATTGTACAGCCGATAGGCTGTGGAGCAAACCAGTGACCGCACACTGGAGTAACAAGCAATGTCGCCGATGCGAGCAAACCAGTGACTGCACACTGGTGTAACAAGCGAGTTTGTATAGCCGCAAGGCTTTGGAGCAAACCAGCGTCCGCACGCTGGGACCAACACAGGATAGTACAGCCGATAGGCTGTGGAGCAAACCAGTGACCGCACACTGGAGTAACAAGCAATGTCGCCGATGCGACCAGGCAGGAGGTCGCCAGGATACAGGAGACAGGCGATGTGATGACAGGAACCAGCAACGATCAGTCAGGTCAGGAAAAAGCAGAGAAGAAGTTCAGCAGGAACTGCAACACCAGAGACTAGGCCGGAACCAGGACTGGAAGTACTTCAGCATGCAGGAAACACTGGAACAGTAGAGATCAGGAACTCAGGAACATATGAGATCAGGAACTCAGGAACACTGGAACAGAGGCCCAGCTATCACTGGCATAGTGATAGCAAGAAGGTCAGAAACAACACGAAAGGGCACTCAAAGGGTGCCCAATCCAGGTTTAAATAGGCAATAAGAGGCGGGCTATCTGCAGGCAGCCAATAGAAGCCCCCTACTGGTGACAGACAAGGAACTGCAGCAATCACGGGCACCGTGATACAGAGCCACAGGTCAGAAACAATGTGGGTTGTCAGACAAGCCGGGGTCTTACACAGAGTGAGATTCTCAGGCAAACACAGGTCATAACGGAGAGCAAGAGTAACGAGCAGGAACATCACATAAGGGCAATGACTCCCAGGCTCAAGGAGGTTTATAAAGGAGCAGAAGGAGGCGGGACCCAATTAGGCCATCAAGAATAGGCCCATAAACAGGCATCCATGCTAGTGCCTGTTGCCTGATGTCAGCAATGAGGAAGTGGCTGGAAGCCATGCCAACCTGCTGCCATACAGCGTTAAGAAGCACAGGAAAACTTAGCCTCTAAGGGAGACTGTATCACGGTCCCCGTGATTCCCTGTCAATCTTTGCCGTGTTACCTGTGCATTGGAGGAAGGTGGCCCGCCCAGAATGTTCCTTTATATACTGTGTTATGGGCACTTATCGGTTGCCCTTTCGTGGTGTTCCTGAGTCTGCGCCTTGTTGCTGTGTTTCTGCATTCCTGTGTACCAACCCGGCTAGTCTGACCATTCCGTTGTTCCTGCTCCGTGATTGACCCGGCTCTGGCTGACGTTCCTGCTCCGTGATTGACCCGGCTCTGGCTGACGTTCCTGCTCCGTGATTGACCCGGCTCTGGTTGACGTTCCTGCTCCGTGATTGACCCGGTTGTGACTGACGTTCCTGCTCCGAGTACCGACCCGGTTCCGGTTGGATTCCTGCTCCGTGATTGTTCCTGAGTTCCTGTGTATCCTGGTCACCGGCTGGCGACATTCTGAACTGTGTTGTGTTGCTCTGGCTAATCCTTTCTCTGTCCTCTGAGCTGTTGCCTGAGCCTGACCCAAAAGCAACTGCTGAGCTGTAGTCTTCCTTATCGAACCTGCCTTAACCCAAGCTGTGCTGGTTGCCTCGGTTATCTGAGCCTGTTCCCTTTCACTTGCCATGCCTGAGAGTACCGTTTGAGCCAGTTAACACGTTCTGAGCCTGGGTAGTATCGACCGAGCCTACCTTTCGCACTAGCAGAGCGGTTGTCCTCCCCCGGTGCCCGTGTGCGCCGCGACCGCGCCGCGACCGCACCCATTGGCATTGGTACCTCCATTGGCTCTTGCAGTGTGTGCGCTGTATGACACCGGAAGGGTGTCCCGGCTCTGGTCACCAAGTGCTCTTAGTGTTCTATACATCTACCGTATCTCCATTACTTGGCTCGTTATCGCTTGTGCAGTGATTGCTCCGTTCTGGCACCCAAGGGGTGTGTGCGGCTCTCCTCCCGTTGGCACACGCAGGGTTACATTAAGGGCGATTCAGGTTCTGGTCCATTTGTTCCTGCAGTGGCTTTACTCCTGACTATTCCACTAAGGTGGTATAGGCTCAGCTCTGGGCATTCGCTGGTCAATCTGGGCGTTCATGTGCAAAAGTATCTGAGAGTGATTAGTTCTGGCTCACATTACACCCTTCTCTGCACCATCTAGAGACTGATATCTACTTCTGGGCATTGGTCAATCAGTTTACTAACCAGTCAATTTCTCTATTAACCGTGTATCTGTTGGGCTTACCTGTGCTATATATCACTGCTATACTATTGGGGTTGAATCTCCCATTACCATTTCTGGCCCCTAGGGGCACTGTTTATTCATTTTTATTTTCAATAAAACTGTGTTTTTACTCAACCATGTCTGAGTGTCAGAAAACCGTAACAGACTGTGATATCTGTATTATGAGGCAAAGGTTGAACTTGATGGACCTGTGTCTTTTTTTAACTTAATTTACTATGATACTATCAGGTCAAAGAATCTCCTGCCCATCCCTGTCACCCATCAGTCAAAATAATTTTTTATTATTATGATTTTTTATAAACTGTGCCCATCTGCAACTGTCTACAAATAAATCACACCCACACTCCCTGCAACTGCAAGTAACTTCAGCTCCCTCTCTTTTCTTCTCAATCTGCCTCTATATGTAGCTAGTATCACATTCTTGGCATCAGCTTTCTCTTTCTCTTCCAACATAACTGAAATCTTATTTTTTATAGTACAGTACAGGATAAGGATAGACCTATTAGTTTAAGAATTAGCGGGTTGAAATAATAGGTAACGTGTTCTGCACAGCAGCTGGTGCAAGCATTCAGCACCACTACACTTCAGTATAAGCTTGTTCCTTTTGTTCTAGCAGCTGTAGAACTGTTTGTGTAAGTATACACAATATGTCAAATAAGATATAGTTGTCTCTTGAATGTATAATGCATTTTCTCTGTTTACAAAGTATATCTCTCTCACTCATTCTCAGTAGAAGCTCAGCCAGGTTTTGACTTTAGCAGAGGAAATGTGGTTATGGCAGGAAACTGGATCACCTGCCTGCCTGTCTGTTATGGTTGGCAAGCAAAACCAGGAGTCAAATTGTATAGTTAATATAACCTTTATTATTATGATAATAACAGCAATGCAATATAAATATGTACACAATTGTGAGTACTGTATCAGGAATAGCAGTCTCCCAATATCACCACCACACTGTCCTAGACTAGGCCTCAGTCTGCTGGAGTCTCACGGTTCAGTAATGCCCAAGAGTGATACTGACTTAGACTGCAGTCAGTAGCTCTGAGTCTGCTAGAGCCCCATGTCTACACTAGGAAGGATGACTGAATAATGGAACTAACAAAGGAGAGAACAGACAGAGCCTTCTAGTAAGCATCAGATAGGCTAGTCAGATGAGCCAAAGTCATACAACCCTGCAGTCAGTAGCTATGAGTCTTCTAGAGCCCCAGGTCTATACTAGGAAGGATGACTGAATAATGTTACTAACAAAGGAGAGAACAGACAGAGCCTTCTAGTAAGCACCAGATAGTATAGTCAGACGAGTCAAAGTCATACACGGAGTGGGTAGTCAGCCAGAGCCACAGATTTGCACCAGATAGGATATCCACTGAAGCGATGGAATGCTGGATATGCAGTGGACAGAGCCCCAGGTCAACACCAGAGTGGGTAGTCAGACATGCCTAGGTCATACATGGAGCGGGTAGTCAGCCAGAGCCTCAGGTTTGCACCGGGTAGGATATCCACTGAAGCAATGGTATGCACAGTGGACAGAGCCCCAGGTCAACACCAGAGTGGGTATTCAGACAAGCCTAGGTCATACACGGAGAGGTTAGTCAGCCAGAGTCAAAGGTTTACACCAGAAAGGGTATCTGAGCCAAATCGGAACGCACAAGGAGAATTGTCAGACAGAGGCACGGGTCAACACCAGAATGGATGGCCAGACAAGCCGGATCATACACAGGAATCAGGAATACAAATAATGAACTGCACAGAACACCAACCTAAGGGTAACTGAGTCAGGACTCAGACTGCCCTTTAAACCCCTCCTCAGGAAGTAGGTAGGAGGAGCAGGCTCAGAGGAAGGACGTAGATAGGAGGAGACTACAGGAAGCATGGCATAAAACAGAGGCCTGATTCACTCTGAAGCCTCTCGACTGCAGATGAAGTGTGGAAAGGCGGCGAGCGTCGCTGGAAACAAGGTACTGTAACACTGTCACTTCTCCGTTCACACCCCAAACACACAGAGAACAACCTGGATACCATCAAGACTCAGTATTTTAGCTTGATTGAATTTAAAGTGCATAACAACAGACCAGACAAAAGGGGATTTTTTAATTATTGATAAATCCTTTTCTCTTAGTCCAATTGAGTTTTGCAGGGGCCAGTGGGGGTATTGAGAAATCCACTAGGAGGCAGAGCACTCGAATAAACTCCTCCCACATTCTGCCCTATATAGCCCTCCCGATAGTCAGCTAGCAAATAGCAAAGTCAAGAAAAGAAAGGACGAAGTCATGGAAAATGGCAGGATGGGATGTCCTGCATCTCTTAAATGGACTAAAAGAAAAGGATTTTTCAGGGATCCAGGGACCAATGAGGAAGTCCCAAATGAGTCCCAAAAATATAGGAAGGGAGAGAACTGGCCTGCAAATCATTGTGACCATAACTGGCATCTTGGGGTATCAAAATGTTCATCCTGTAGAATTTTGTAAAGTTATGAATCAATGACCAGGTAGCTGCTTTGCTGAGTTGATCTGCAGAAGATAGATGTTTCAAGGCTAATGAAGTACTCTGTTAACAAGTAGAATAGGTTCTAACATGAAACAGAGTTGGGTAAGATTTGAGGTAGGCTTTTCTAATAGTCAGTTTAACAAAATAGACAAGGAGAGAAAAGCATTATCCTGGCTGCACAACCAGATGTCTACCCTAAATTGGAGATCCGTTAATATGGATCACAAACAAGAATAAATTGATAATTTTGTGGGCAGTTATGATAAAATGATAGAATGTGATGTCTGGGTCTCCCTCAAGATAGCCCAAGAAATTAAATGAATCAGTGTTTTAAGTCCTGTAATATGTATCTCTAGTGATTAGACCACCATACTTTAAACACTTAATCAGCCAATGATCCCAATTAATTTCATAAAGAGATAAAGCTAGTGCTCCTAGGTATAATGGTTGATTACTCTTGAAGTCATTGGTGAACGAGAATATACTTATGTTCACTGATACTTATCTGATACCTGGGTTGATTAGATGATTTGTCAGCACAAAGAATTCTGGTGGATTGCGATCTTGTAGATTGTTGGACTCTACAATTAGTAATGTACCTACATGAAATTGCCTGTTATATTACAGATCAATTGAAAAGCTCTTCACCTTTATTTTAGGTCCTGTACATATCTGAGGATCATTGGAGTCTTAGACTGATAATGTTGCCAGGGAATTCATTACGATCCTCTAAGCTATTGAGTAAGTTAATTAAAGATGGACCGGTGTGTAGAATTTCCTGTTCTATTCTTACTATTAGTTTTTTTGTTACTGGTGGTTTTTAAAGTTGTATTTTTGATACACTTTTATAAATTAGTCGGATGGATAAGTGTTAAAACGGCCAGTTTAAATGACAGCTGTATTAACAGATTGCATCCTAATACACACAAATAATTCCTTTGTGGCTAACTAATTCCCTTACTTCTGATACTTAGAGGTGTTTATATATATTGATGTATCTCACAGTAAATGACTTATTCTTAGTGTGTGCCCTGATCGATACACAGGAGTCTTGTACTCATTTGACCAGTTATGTTACTGGTTATTTGAAGTTTGTGTCATTTAATGTACTTGAGTTGAGTCGTTTTGATTAGCACTAAAGCAGCCAATTAAAATGACTACTATATTTGCAAATCGCGACCAGACACTGAAAAATAGTTACTTCGTTGCCAACTTATTCCCTTGTGACTGCTAGTGCTTTGAAGCGTTATATACACATGTATCTCTCCGTAATTGGCAGGATTACATGGTATGCTGAATGCTTTGGGTTTTTAGTAAAATATAGGACTCCTTGTCAGTTTAAGCCATGTAGCAGTTATGGTTTGGAGGTAGGCCTGTTTTTCCTGGTTTCTTCTGACATAACAAACATGGTATCTGTTTGCCTATAAGATTCAAATATAAGAGGCTCTGAATTTTAAAAAAGTGCAATGGCTTGTTCTATGGGTAGCCACTGCTCAGAAGCATCATGCTTTAGCTCTCTAGTGCCATCACAGAGGAGAAATTTCCATGTACTTTCCACTCAAAAGTGCAGTAAAGTTCCAAAATGATGTACAAGTTCCCTCTGCAGCGTAACACCAGCTAACCTTGTTGAGCCTCATCATTGAGTTGCAGCTGGATTCCCTAGACACTGAGAGCAAGGGATCCACATCTGGTTTACCCTTCTCTCCCTAAGAGGATTCAAAAACGCATACCAAAATGTGAGAGGCTCTGAGGACGAACAGAAACACAATGGGGTGTTTTATGACTAGTCACTGTTCAGCAGCATCACTCTTTAGTTCTCTAGGGCTAATAAAAAGGAGAACTGTCCATATACATATAAGACTAATCCCACCCAAAAGGCAGCCCAGTTCCAAATGACCCTCTGCACCTCACGGACGAGGCCCAAACAAGGCTGGAGCGTATGTCTCTGTTAAGTTGGTATTTCCCATACAGAGGGGACTTAGCTGTCATTTTAAAACTGGACTGTCATTTTTGGAGGGATTAGTCTAATATGTACATGTAAATTCCTCCTCTGTGATGGCATTAGAGAGCTAAATGTCGTAAGAGTGTTGAATATGGCTCAGAGTTCCAGGATATTGATGGAAACCTTGCTCCACAGACTAGATGACTGTCATTAGTTGTTACCACCTTTCAATCCAGAATCAAGAAGGGATGTTTCCTTTTTTGATGGAGTGATTGTTGGGTGACTTGAGACAAGATTGCTTTGTGATTAGGGTGATGGGATTCTTGTGCCATGTTAGAGCACATTCATTTGTAATGGTCTTAGATGAAACTAGGCAAAGCAAATCACCTCCATGGTGGAGCCTACTATCCCTATCAATTACATGCAACTTTTGACAGATGTGTATAGCTGGGTTAATCTCCTATGGACCTTGTAAGGTCACTATTTTGCAAACTGACAAATACACTCCCTGAAGGGATGTGTTGAAGATCAGGCCCAAGAAGTCAAGTTGTTGAGTGGGTTCCAGATGAGATTTGGGCACATCTACAGTCCATCTATGTTGTTGCAAAACTTGTATTGTTAACTGAAGGTGGTCCTAGAAAACCTGGACTGATGGGGTCTTACTCAAAAAGTCATCCAGATAAGGGATGAGTGAGAAACAAAAAGCTGTGACTTGAATTAAGCTGCAAGTCAGATTTGTGCGGTTGACACTCATTACCGAGCCAGCTGGGGAATGGGGAATAGTTTGTTTTGGCATTACCAGTTGTTTTACCAGCACTAATAGGATAGAGCCCCTGGTCTTTGTAGCATTGGTTGAAAGAAAAATAAAAGACTTCAGGAGGAAGTCCATATGCCCTTTCTTCTTTAATAAAATGTTTTCAGATCCTGTCCCATTTCTTCATTAGAGCTTTATTTTGGCCTTGACTCAGCTTATAGAATTTCCAGTCTGGGAAACAAAAAGGGAATTACAGTTAGACTGAGAAATAGAGGGTGAGACCAACAGATACATAGAGATAGACATTAAACTCATAAAATAGCTTTTAAAAGACAAAAAGAGTTTTTTGAGCATTCACTCTATTTAATGTAAGCATTATCTTGTCTGTGTAAACATCAACTGGATACAAGTACTCCAAAGAGAATTGCTTATTGCTCTGAAGACACAGCAAATCCTTTCTATTAGTCATAAAGTCTTGGGAATTCATACTCGCTGTGGGCAACAATATAAATACTATATGCTTCTAACATATATTTTTAAATAATTCATCTTTAGTAGCCAGTGGTCCGGTAGGTTTCCTAACTTGGCAACTGTGCGTTCATAATTTATTATTTTCACATATTAAACAATTACATACTGTAATAAAATAATTTGTACATGGGAACATCTTTGCACATTTTAAATGACTGGAATGTTTCTCAAAAAATGCATATTTACCAAATTTTCTTTTAATTTTAATGTATTTTATATAAAGCATAAATATATCAAAATTTCTATTTATTCAAAGATAAATTTGATATTTTTTTGAAAACCAGAGGGGAAGGCAACACATTACTTAGCATGCTTAAATAAAAGGTGTTTATTTCTTATTTGATTACATTTCAAGTAATTCTTTATTTTTTACCACAATAATCATGCATTACAAAGTTGGTGATTTGTTTTTTTAATAAATGTATTATGGATATCATTCAATTATTCACCTCTTCGAGTCTATTATTGAGCCTGACACCCTGATGAAAGGATCGTCTCATCCAGAAATGCGTTGGTAATTTGCTTTTTTAATAAATGCATTATTGATATCATTCAATTATTCGCCTCTTCGTTGAATGTTATTTGGAAGTCCGTGATAACACAGCAAACTGACATTGCAGTTGCCTGTACAGGGGCAGGTACAAATCCCCTGCAGCTATATACTGGTTGCTCATAGTTCAACTGGTAGACTACTAATTGTGCGTAAAGAAGTTTTGCTACTCGTTACCATTTGCCTAGATATACAAAAGCGCCCCCATCTGTTTGTTGTTTCTTTTCTTGGTTCTTTCCCTTCTTGATTTGAAGGTGGTTGTCCGGGGAGCAGCTTGGTTCAATTGAATGCATCTGCATGCGTGGAGGGCAGTGAAATATCCACCACTTGTCTGATTGCCACAGTTCTATTCTGGTGGCCACACATATATCTGAGTGGAATGCTTATATTATATTAACATTTGATGAGTCTAAAGAAGATTTAACCCTATGAGCACCTCCTTTCTTTCTTCTCTTCTATCTTTGTTATACATAAAGGCTTCATTTAAAAAAAGAACCTAAACCGATTGCCAGCAGCTCGATGTTCCTGACAGAAGTACATTGTTCCTCATCTTCCAATAGAATTATCAACCTTTAAAAGTACTGTGATCAGGTTAGGTTACTTAAATTCTTGAAAACTTGCACCTGTTTCTGAACAAAAGGGTATCATGATATTCCTCTTGAATTCAAATGCAGAAGAGTTAGGAAGTAATCAGACTTTCTTAGGTAAGTTTGTTCTTGTAGGATTAATGTATAATAAACAACTTCAAATCTCTCTCTTTCTGTTGTTTCTCCTTATGTATATCCTAACTATTATGGGAAATGTGGGCCTCATTATACTTTTTAGGATAACTCCCAGCCTCCACACACCCATGTACTTGTTTCTAAGCCACTTGTCATTTTCAGATCTATGTTACTCTTCTGTCATCACCCCTAAATTGATGGATATCTTGATAATAGGGAATCAATCAATCTCTTACTACGGCTGCATGATCCAGCTCATTGTATTTGGGATTTTTGGAAGTCTGGAGTGCCTGATATTATCTCTGATGGCATGTGATCGCTGTATAGCAGTGTGTAAGCCACTGTTTTATCACCTAATTATGACTGATACACTATGTATGAGATTGATAACAAGCTGTTACACTGTTGCCATTCTGAGTTCCTTGATAAACGCTAGTCACATTCTACAACTCTCTTTTTGTAGCGCTATAAACATTCAACATTTTTATTGTGACTACCCTCCTTTACTAAAACTTGCCTGCTCTGATACATTTGTGAACGAGTTGATCCTCCAAACCTCAGTGATTTGTGTCAGTGGCATTTCTGTGATCACTATTCTAATTTCTTATGGCTGCATAATAATAACAGTGCTTGGTATTCAATCAACAGAAGGAAGGCACAAGGTGTTCTATACCTGTTCATCTCACCTTACAGTTGTGTTTCTTTTTTATGGCACTGTTTTATTTATGTATCTACGCCCTAGTGTTAAATATTTTTCTGATCAAGATAAAGTAGTGGCTATATTTTATACTGTGGCAATACCTGTATTAAACCCTATAATCTATAGTATGAGGAATGGAGAGCTTCAAGTTGCTTTAAAAAATATATATAGGAAGAGTAATTATAGTTTAACTTTGCTATTTGCCAAATGAAATAATATCAATGTACTTACATTTTGATGGTCATCCTTTATATATTTTTTATTTGTTACAAAACCTAAGTTTAAATTTACCACTCTAGTATGTATCTTGTGGCAAATAAACAGATGTGCTTCTCTGTTAAAAGTCTTCTACAAATGTACCCCCAATTATCTTAATCTGTGAAGTAATCCTTAAAGGGCACTATGCATCAGTTCTGGGGGGATTTAGGACTGAATGCAAGAAACGTGCACAATTGCTATTTAAAGTATACTTTTTATGCCAAAATGATTAGCACCAAGATTTTACTGAATTGCGAATGCTTTTTCTCAATTAGCAAACATGGCTAAAATGTCCTCCATTTTGTGAAAGGATTAACAATTGCGCCTAAGTCTGCAAAGCAATTTGCACACATTTTCATATGTCTGGGGCATGTGATTTTCAGTATCAAGGAGTTCATAGCTTTTTTGCATCAAAACGTGAGCAATAGCACATAAACTTATGGCTTTTATAAAACAGTGAATGCATTCCACTAGTCCCCAAAACTAATCATTAACTAGTACAGGATATTATGATCATGAGGGAAGGCATAATTCTTTGTGCAGGATTCCATGACCCCAAACTTCTCCCACCAAAAGCTTAATAAGAAGGGTTCATGGATTTGCAAAAAGAATACTGTCTGCGTTTACAGACATAACATCCATTAAGTAATTAAAGATTAATTTGGGGAGTAAATCCATACAGAATCGATTCATGGTGCCAATTAGAATTGTTTTCCAAGATTAAGATAAATGCAGTAAGATAGTCCTAAAACAATTGTGCCAGAACTCAGACCTTTGTAAATCTTCCTGTCCAGTACCCTTCTGTATATACATTCCTTTAATCTCTGATGTTACATCTTCACAAACTCAATTCCTGCCTTTTCTTTGATGAGCAGGAAGTATTGGGTAGGGTAGTATGCTAATTCAATAGCCTTCCACTAGCTTAAACCAAAGAAGAGTACTGGCTGAGCAATGTGAATTCTGGCAGGAAAGAAGTACCAAGTCTGTACTCTGGCTCAAGAGAAAAGAGACAAGCGCAACCTCTAAGTGTAGCTGATAAGATATGATCTCCTTAATGACACATCATTCGATATATACTCACAAGATATCTTCTTGTGTGTTATGCCCATAAGGATAGAGAAGAAATCCCATTTTCGCCAACCAAGATCATCCGTGTGTAATCTTCTATACTTTGTTTTCTGATGTAATAGATACCATGCCACAATGTACCTAAAATCTATACCGGTATTCTACGGGGAAGCAGAGAGTTCTCTAAGGGTAACACTGTAGCCCAAATGGAATATAACACTGCCCCCGCTGGATGCTACTCACCGGCTTTCTTAGCGAAGATACATCATTGTTAGCATGTAATTCTTAGAGGTAACGATATCAACCAAAAATATAGGTGTAAATGATTTTATTGTAATAGATATCCCTACGCGTTTCGTAAAGAACACTTCACTTCGTCAGGGGAACAATCAAATATACAAATAACCTCCTATAAATACAAATAAAAACGTACCATCAATTAAGGTTGGTGTCGGCGTCTGTTTCCGTTAGGAGCTGTCCGCAGCGAGGTTGGACCCGGGAAGGATCCAAGCCTCAATGTCAAAGCCATGCCTCGCTTCGGTCTAAAGACCAAAAAATGTATCACATCAGAAATGAATTTCACTGGACCAGGGAATTCCGTATTCAACCTATCCAGCCGCGAATTGACGTCTGGGGAGATTGAATTATTGGAAAAGGGTCTGAAATTTGCCCCCATGAGTTTACCAGATGAGTTCTCGTTCTTTCTGGACCTCAAAAGATTCACTAGAGAGTTGTCTTTGCACCGTTTTTTTACCAGTAAAGGATTAGAAAATAAAGAGAATGACAGCCCTCGAGTGAAAAATCCTTCAGAGGAGCTGAATATTAAAGATTTAGAAAATATCGATATATTAAAGTCCTTGCTGGAGGAAAATGGTATCGACCTCTCCAACAATACTATAGATGATGAAGTTGACTCATCTTTGGTGGGAATAATACATACCCCCTTCAAAAAACGTTCCAATTTTTTTCCAAGTCAGTATAAAGGACCATATGTAGATACTTTCTTTAAAATGGTTATGGAAGATTTTAGGTCCCTCAAGTTGTCATATACTATGAAGGATAACTTGAATACAGCAGAAAGAAGAGCGCTGAAAGAACTATCGAAAGATGACTCCATAACTATCAGAGAAGCTGATAAAGGTGGGGCCATTGTGGTTCAGAATACAACAGAGTATTTGCAAGAGGCATATAGACTCCTTGGGGATACAGAGTTTTATCAAAAATTAACTTACAATCCAACATTGACTTTCAATGATTTATTGAAGGTTTTACTAGAGGAAGGAATATCTTCAGGAATTTTAAATAAACAGGAATTTTCTTATATTTTTTCCAATTATCCTGAATCTCCTTTTTTCTACCACATCCCTAAATTACACAAGGACACAGTGAATCCCCCTGGTAGACCAGTCATATCAGGGCTTAATTCTTTTACCTCTCAGCTATCAGGCTACATAGATTTTTACTTACAAAAATATGTGACATCACTACCAGCATATATTAGGGATACCCAGGATGTATTAAGTAAATTATCCAATATTATGTGGAAAGAAAATTATATCTGGGTTACCCTAGATGTATCATCTCTCTATACTTGTATTGACCATCTTCTGGGTTCCCAAGCAGTCAGATATTTTTTGGAGTTGGATAACAACATGAGCCCTACACAAACAGATTTTTTATTAAAATGTGTAATGTTTATTTTGAGCCATAATTATTTTATATTCCAGGGAGAATATTACCTACAGATAAAGGGTACGGCCATGGGGACCAGGTTTGCCCCCTCATACGCCAATCTTTTTATGGGTCTCTGGGAGGACTTAACAGTCTGGCCCAGGGAAAGATGGGGGGAGAGCCTGGTCTTCTATGGCCGATACATTGATGACATCCTGATTGTCTGGGGTGGCTCCTTACAGGAATTGAACTCTTTAATTACCAACTTCAACAACAATACGATGGGTTTAAAATTCACATTTGAAATTAATAAAGAAACTATACATTTCTTAGATCTCAAATTAAAGGGTAGTGTGATTACTGGTATAACTAGTAGCACATATAAAAAAGAGGTAAGTCGCAATCAATACCTGAGAGCAGAAAGCTGCCATCATTCACGTTGGATAAAAAATATCCCTTTTGGACAGTTCCACCGTTTACGGCGGAACTGTAGCAGTAAGGAAGATTTTTTGGTACTGAGTGAGGATCTACAAGTACAATTCTTACAAAGAGGATATAAACCTTCAGTGATTGAATCGGCCAAAAATAGGGCTCTGTTGCTCAATAGGGAAGATTTATTAGAAACAAAATCTATCAAAAAACCAGGCAAAAGACCACCTGCAGTGGTTACGCAATATAATGGAGCCTCCTATAGGATTTCTAGAATCATCCAACAACATTGGAAGATCTTGACACAAGACCCTCTCTTAGTTGGAGCCATTACAAATCAGGCGAATATTGTATATAAAAAAGCTAGGAATTTACGTAGTTTTATCGCCCCTAGCAAACCTAAACAATTAGCTAATACCAAGAAACGAGAGGGTCTATTTGGTTCCAAACCTCCTATGGGAAACTTTAAATGTTTGCAGCCTAGATGCTCCAATTGCAAGTATATCGAGAACAAATCATCTATGATTTCTAGTTTTTCTAATAATAAATCATTCCCTATTAGACAACTTATCACTTGCAACACTGATTTTGTAATATACGTTATTAAATGTGGGTGTGGAATCCAATACGTGGGACGTACCACCAGGGCTCTTAAAGATCGTTCTAGAGAACATCGCTATTTGATAAATAAAAAATCTACGGAACATTCAGTTCCTAAACATTTTAATAGTTGCCCACAAGGTGGTTTACCCAACTATAGTATCTTAGGAATTGAACATATTTCGACCTCTAGTTCTAATAGATTTTCAGTATTATGCCGTAGGGAGGCATTCTGGATTTTTACGTTGGAAACTCTGTCCCCCAAGGGGCTGAATGAAGAACTGGAAGTAAGCAATTTTTTATAATAATAGGGAGTTACTTATTGAAATTTATGGAATTTAAGATACATTTTAGAAACATCAGTTTTTGTTTTACATTCTGTAAAGATGATTCATTAGAGTACATATATTGGTGTATAATTTTTTATATATGTTTATGGTAATATTTTATATTTTATTAATATTTTTATTATTATGATGTATGTTTCTTTAAGGTGGATTGGTGAGGCGTTTGAATTCCATTGGTGGATCTTTAGACCGAAGCGAGGCATGGCTTTGACATTGAGGCTTGGATCCTTCCCGGGTCCAACCTCGCTGCGGACAGCTCCTAACGGAAACAGACGCCGACACCAACCTTAATTGATGGTACGTTTTTATTTGTATTTATAGGAGGTTATTTGTATATTTGATTGTTCCCCTGACGAAGTGAAGTGTTCTTTACGAAACGCGTAGGGATATCTATTACAATAAAATCATTTACACCTATATTTTTGGTTGATATCGTTACCTCTAAGAATTACATGCTAACAATGATGTATCTTCGCTAAGAAAGCCGGTGAGTAGCATCCAGCGGGGGCAGTGTTATATTCCATTTGGGCTACAGTGTTACCCTTAGAGAACTCTCTGCTTCCCCGTAGAATACCGGTATAGATTTTAGATACATTGTGGCATGGTATCTATTACATCAGAAAACAAAGTATAGAAGATTACACACGGATGATCTTGGTTGGCGAAAATGGGATTTCTTCTCTATCCTTATGGGCATAACACACAAGAAGATATCTTGTGAGTATATATCGAATGATGTGTCATTAAGGAGATCATATCTTATCAGCTACACTTAGAGGTTGCGCTTGTCTCTTTTCTCTTTTTCTTTGTTTACCAAGCTAAACGTGGGGTGTTTGCTGTGGACATCGGAGACAAAGCGGCACTCCAAGGAAGCTGTTTATGACAAGTAATTCTTTGGACATTTTACACCTTTATCTATAGTGACTTTGTGTATAGTAATTTTTTGGAGCGCTGCTATTTCAAATGTTTTTTGTTTTGTACTCTGGCTCACATTGGCCTAATAAAATGGGGATTTATTATTAGAAGGTGTTAGTTGACCTTTGAGCACAATTGTATATGCCTTCACAGCACCACATTATTGGAGGTGTTCATATTCCATTAATTTGAAAACATTTTATAGAATCTCATGATGCCCTGGCATTTGGGGTGGAGAGACAACCCAAAAGTACTTATTTGTGTCACTTCACTGAAAATGTATTTAAGTCACAAAAACCAGAAGCTAACCAGTGGCCAAGTAGATGGAACGGAAGCAGTAGAGGAGGAATCTGGGCAAGATGCAATTATTAAAATTGAACAGTTATTAATAATACTAGTTGAAAAGCCCATTTACATTTAACATAGTAACATAGTAACATAGTAAATTAGGTTGAAAAAAGACACAAGTCCATCAAGTTCAACCTTCGCTTCATACCTCAGTAACTGAGAATTTTATAGCTTTCCTGCTACCAATTAAATTAGTCTTTATCAGACCTTCCTGATCAGCCTACTGATAAACAGTATAACTCTGTATGTTCCCTTTTGAAAGAAATGTATCTAATCTTCTCTTAAATGTATCCATTGTATCTGCCATAACTACCTCCCTGGGCAATGAATTCCACAATTTGACAGACCTTACCGTAAAAAAACCCTTCCTCTGCTGAAGTTTAAACCTCCTTTCCTCTAATCTCAAGGGGTGTCCCCTGGTCACCTGATCAGGCCTTGGAATAAATAGCTCACCGCAGAGATCCTTGTATTGACCTCTCATATACTTGTACAATGTGATAAGGTCTCCTCTTAGTCGTCTTTTCTCTAGAGTATATAAACCAAGTTTGTTTAGTCGTTCCTCATATGTCAAGTCCTCCATTCCCTTAATTAATTTTGTTGCTCTCCACTGTACCCTCTCTAGTTCTAGTATATCCTTTTTCAGAACCGGTGCCCAAAATTGCACTGCATACTCAATGTGAGGTCTTACCAATGATTTGTATAATGGCAAAATAATGTTATCCACTCTTGCTTCAATACCTCTTTTTATGCAAGACAGGACTTTGTTTGCCTTTGCTACTGCTGTTTGACACTGGTCACTGTTTCCAAGTTTGTAGTTGACAAGGATACCCAGGTCTTTTTCTAGCAATGAGTCACCTAAAATTATTCCATTAAGTTTATAAGTAGCCTTGGGATTGTTTCCTCCCAAATGCATGACTTTACACTTCCCCACATTAAACTTCATATTCCACATGTTTGCCCAATCTGACATTGTATGTAAGTCCCTCTGTAGAGAGAAAATATCCTGTTCTGAATTAATGACTTTGCATAATTTAGTATCATCTGCAAATATTGATATTTTGCTTTCTATATCTATTTCCAGGTCATTTATAAACATGTTAAAAAGCAGCGGGCCCAATACTGAACTCTGAGGTACTCCACTCTCCACTTTAACTGTACTGGAGAATTTTCCATTTACAACCACACACTGTTCCCTATCCTTCAACCAGTTTTGTATCCAATTGCAAAGGTTATCTCCTAGCCCCAATTTCCTTATTTTATACACCAGCCTTCTGTGTGGTACTGTATCAAATGCCTTTGCAAAGTCTAGATATACTACATCTACTGCCTTGCCATTGTCAAGGTTGCTGCTTACCTCCTCATAGAAGCTGAAAAGATTAGTTTGGCATGATCTGTTCTTCATAAAACCATGTTGATTCGTGCTAATGATCTTATTTTTTGTGTTGTAATCCTGAATATAGTCCCTTATTATGCCTTCTAATAGTTTTCCCACTACAGAGGTCAAACTCACTGGTCTATAATTCCCAGGTTCTGTTTTAGTTCCCTTCTTAAATAGAGGCACTATGTAAGCTCTTCGCCAATCCTGTGGCACTGAGCCTGTGGTAATAGAATCTTTAAAGAGTAAATATAGGGGTTTTGCTAACACTGCACTGAGTTCCTGAAGAACCCTTGGATGTATACCATCAGGACCCGGTGCTTTGTCGGTCTTAATTTTGTTCAGTCTTCCCATGACATCTCCTTGAGTTAACCCAATATCTATTAATTGTATTGTTTTATTTGTTACTTGCGGAGGCTCTTCTACCATTCCTTGCTCCCTTGTATATACTGATGCAAAGAAAGTGTTTAAAACATCGGCCATTTCCTTATCCTCACTAACCAACTCACCCATCTCATTTTTGAATGGTCCAATGCACTCCCTCTTAAGTTTTTTGCTATTTATATATTTAAAAAACTTTTTTGGATTAGTCTTGCTTTCCCTTGCAATTCGAGTTTCATTATCTATTTTTGCTACCCTAATTGCCTTTTTGCAATCTTTGTTGCACTCCCTGTATTTTAAGAAAGATTGTTCAGTTCCTTCTGACTTAAATAATTTGAATGCTTTTTTTTTCCTTGCCATTTCCTTCTTTACATGTGCAGTTAACCACATTGGCTGTGACTTAACTTCTTTTGCACTTGTTCCCCATTGGTATATACAGTTGGGTACATTTCTGCAACATAAATTTGAATTCTGACCATTTTTCCTTTAAATAAAATATCCCAGTCTATGTGTTGCATTGAGGCCCTTAACAATTTGAAGTTCGCTTTTTTAAAATTAAGAGTTTTGGTTGAACCTATACATTTTTGCTTTGCCAGACAGATCTCAAATGTAACCATGTTGTGATCACTGTTTCCCAAATGTTCTCTTACCTTAATATTGGATACCATTTCTCTGTTATTAGTGATCACTAGATCCAATACATTGTTATTTCTTGTTGGCGCTCCCACCATTTGTGACATGTAGCTTTCACGAAGCGTGTTCAAAAACCTGCTACCCTTAGCACTCTGACAGGTCTCATTTTTCCAGTTGATATCTGGATAATTAAAATCTCCTATAATTATAGTATGCCCAAACTGGGCAGCTTTCCTCATTTGCAATAGCAGTTGGGCCTCATCATTGTCATCGATATTTGGTGGTTTGTAGCATATGCCCACCAACAACTTTTTTTTACCTTTCACACCACATTTAGTCTCGATTTCTACCCACATGGACTCCACAGTTTGGCCAGTTTCCTCACTAATATCACCTAGCAAAACTGGATTTAGCTCTGTTTTCAAATATAAGCACACACCTCCACCTTTTCTATTAATTCTGTCTCTTCTAAACAGGGAATAGCCCTTTATATTTACAGTCCAGTCATGTGCATCGTTCCACCATGTTTCTGTTATTCCAATTATGTCCAATTGCTCATTAACAGCCAGCAATTCTAGTTCTCCTATTTTATCTACCATACTTCTTGCATTTGCTAGCATACAACTGATTTTGAAGTCTTTACATATATTAATCCCTACATGCCTTTTTTCTTCACCTTCATTTACTAGGAGTTCCTCCCTACTGACTAAATTTCTCCCCACCCTTTCTCCACCCCCCTGGTCATTTACTTGGACCCAGTTCCTATCTGCTCTATCTACCCCATTTTTGCTATCTATACCCATCCCCCCTTTCCTAGTTTAAAAGCTCCCCCAAGCTTCCTAGCATTCTCTCCCCTAACACAGAGGCTCCTCTACCATTTAGGTGCAATCCATCTCTTCCATATAGATTGTACCCAAGAGCAAAGTCTGCCCAGTGTTCTAAAAACCCAAAACCCTCCTTCCTACACCATTGCTTGAGCCATGAATTAAGCTCCCTGAGCTCCCTCTGCCTACCTGCACTGGCGCATGGCACAGGTAGTATTTCAGAAAATACTACCTTAGAGGTCCTTGCCTTAAGCTTGCACCCTAAATCCCTGAAATCATTCTTTAGGGACCTCCATCTTCCTCCTATTTTGTCATTGGTTCCAATATGTACCAAGACAGCTGGATCACTTCCAGCCCCTCCCAATAATCTGTCAGCCCTGTCCGCAACATGCCGAACCCGAGCACCCGGGAGACAGCATACTGTTCGGCATTCACATTCCTGGCGGCAGATTACCCTATCTACCCTCCTAATAATAGTGTCCCCTATTACCACCACCTGCCTTGGTTTCTGCCTGCTCTGCATCCCATCTAGCCTGGAAGGAGGACTGTTCCCCTGGCTGCTAGAGGAATCAGCCCTCTCCAGTGTTGCCAATTCTGAGCAATTCTCATCAACATCTTCACACAATCTTGCAAATCTGTTGGACTGAGTCAACTCAGAACTGGCCTTCCTCTTCCTCTGCCCACTACCTCCCCTCCTTACTGTTACCCAGCTGCCTACCTGTCGCTCCTCAGCCAAGCCACAGTGCCACTGCTGCAGTCATGCGCAGTAGAGACTGCCCGCGCCACGGCTGATACGGAGCGGGGTACTCTGAATTCAGACCGGAGTTGTAACGGTTTGTACGACACTCAGACACAGTAGGTTAGAATAAAACACAGTTTTATTAAAAGACACAATGTGAATGCCCACTACGGGCTATAGTGAATCACAGGAAAATATCAGTCATGTACATATGCTCTCACAGGCCCAGTATACAATGGTAGAGAGTTAGATACTGTCACAAGTCAGGCATAACCAGGCAACTTCAGCACAACATGGGTTAAAGTTCATAGATAGCAATCAGTCTCTGATGTGGTGTGTTTGACAACGCCCAGAACGATGGTAATAGTTAGCAAGAGACTGTGGTGCGAGGTGTGGAAGCACCTAGTCTGTAAAGCAGGACTGAGACTATACCCTGTGCTGAGCAGAAACGGAGGACACAATACTCTGCTAGAGCTAGCACAAACTTGAGCCACGAGCACCCGACCGGTGCAGTAATGGAGACATTGTACACTGCAAGAGCTGATGGACTAGAGCCAATAGCACCCGACTGGTGCAGTAACGGAACACTGTACACTGCAAGAGCTGGAGGACTGGAGCCAATAGCACCCGACCGGTGCAGTAACAGAAACACTGTACACTGCAATAAACTCCTTTGGGTTTCACCATCATCTCTATGCTGATGACACTCAAATATATCTTTCCTCCCCAGACCTCTCCCATTCCCTCCTGTCAAGAGTATCTGTCTGTCTGCTATGTCTTCCTGGATGTCCTCCCGTCAACTCAAACTTAACCTTGGCAAAACTTAACTAATTATCTTCCCTCCATCTACAAATAGCCTTATCCCAAATATTACCCTCACCGTTAACAACACTACCATCACACCAACCTCTTCAGCACGCTGCCTGGGGGTTACATTTGACTCTGCCCTATCCTTCATTCCTCACATCCAGTCAATCTCCAACTCATGCCACCTCCACAACATCTCTAGAATCCGACCCTTTCTCACACAAGACACTACCAAAATTCTAATCCAAACACTCATCATGTCCCGTCTTGACTACAGTAACGCATTACTAATTGGCCTTCCTCTCACCCAACTAACCCCACTACAATCCATAATGAACTCTGCTGCAAGACTAATCTACCTCACTCATAGCTCTCTAACACCAACCCCCTCTGTCAGTCCCTACACTGGCTCCCATTAGCATACAGAATAAAATGCAAAGTCCTGGTACTAACTTATAGAGCCCTCACTAAAACCACACCCCCCTACATTTCATCTCTCATTTCCAAATATACTCCCACCCACCATCTTTGCTCTGCACACGACCTTCTGCTCTCCACAACTCTTCTCACATCCTCCCACTCACGCCTACAGGACTTCTCCCGTGCTGCACCTCAACTCTGGAATTCCCTCCCCCGCCCAATCAGACTCTCCCCCCAGGCTTCAAATCTTCAGATGCTCCCTGAAGACTCACCCCTTCAGGGAAGCCTATCAACTGCCTCTATAAACATTATCACCAAGATTCACCCCTTGCCCAGACTACTGCACTCAACAGCACTTCTCACTCCCACCCACTGACTGACAGTTCATGTGGCAGGAAGCACTTACACCCAATAGTACTTACTCCTTCTGTGTCAAACCTACCTTCCTCTAGACTGTAAGCTCTCATGAGCAGGGCCCTCTGATCCTTTTGTTCTCCACATTTAATTGTACTATTTAATACCTCTGTATGTCTATTCCCAATTGTACATCACTGCGGAATTAGTTGGCGCTATATAAATAAATAGTAATAATAATAATAATATGTACCCTTGCAATCAGATGGTATCCTTTAACCATGTTGCCGTGATTAAAAGGGCGACATGAGAATCTCGCCTTGCATAAAAAGCGAGAGATTCTCATGTCGCCGCATTAAATCCTGATGTTGCTGAGTGCTGCTGTCTCTCTGTGCTGCTTCAGGCTCTCATATAACCCAAAAGTTGCTAAGGACACAGTCACTGCTGTCCCAAAAACATAGCTGTCTTGCAGAGCGGAGCACTATTCCATTGCCTTACCCTGCGCTGCTCTGGGCTCTCTCCCCTTCTCTGTGTGCTCTGCTCCACCCTGTCATTCTGCAGCAGAGAAGGATATAATGCTCTGCTCTGCAAGACAGCTATGTTTTTGGGACAGCAGTGACTTGGATAGATGAGAGCCCAGAGCAGCGCGGAGAGGCAGCAGCATTCAGCAACATCAGGGTAAAGCAAATATGATGTTGCGTGATGTTTAATGCAGCGGCATAAGAATCTTGTGGATTTTATGCAGAGCAAGATTCTCATGTCGCCTTTTTAACCACAGCGACATGGTTATTGCGACGTGTAGTTGCACGCTCTTTTTATTGCAATATTTTTAAAGTGAACCCAATCAGTCTAGGTAAGACATTCACCTTAAACCTCTCCATTTTACTTTGGACTTTGTCCTGAGGAAATTCTCTTTTTCTCAAAGTCTGTCAGAAACAAAATTTAAGGAGTCTGCCATGCATTATCTTATCCTGACTAATTATCCCACCTCTCCCAGTGTTCAAAGGTCCATTATCTGCAGTCATATTTTTTTGCTCCTTATTTGTAGAACATTTTAGTATTTGTCTTACTCTCCTTTGCAATTGTTTTTTACATTTTCAGTTGCCATGAGTTTGTAACTTGCATAAACTAGATGCAACCACTGTGTGTCACTATGGGATTTTTAATCATTTTAATCATAATTTGCCCTATTCTCTCTTTTAAATACTTCTTTAATAAAAGCTATGCCTTAGGACATCTATTGTGGAATAAATCTACTAGAAAGAATTTGAGTCCCTAATTGATGTTACTGGTCTTTTTTTTCTACACATTTGAATATAACAGATTCTGATACATATAAGTGAAGTTTGCAGGGTCCTCTCTATAGATTCTGCCCAATTCCTGCATATACTTGCTCTAGCATTGATAATTCCAAATGCAATACCACTGCTGCTGCTCACTGTCGGGGAAAAATTTGAGGTTGAAAGTAAAGTTGTTAGTTGAGTCCTATGGCAACATAAGCCTTGAAAAAATGAACAGGCAGAAGAATACAGCTAATTACATGAGCATTTAATTAATTGTTAGCAGTTTGAGCCTGACAGCTATATAAATATTGAATAAGTTGTTAGCAGGCTGGTAGAGACCTCAATTGTAAGCCGGTGATGACAGGTGGTTACGCTGTTACAAAGAATATAATGCATTGTTACAAGTCTTATGGCAACATGACACTAAACACATTGTACAATGTTTGCACATCTATCCTTGAAAAATAACTGTGGTTTGTGATATGCCAGTGGGACAAAATATCATCAGTTCTTTAAAACCTCTTTTTTCATCAAAACAATAGGGCATAGGTTCAACCACTAACATTTTGGCAAATTTGCCATTCCACGGGTGTAATTTTGGATTATTATTGTGCATTTTGCTTTAATTCTTTCAAAGAACCCAGAATATGTGGGTTGGCAGCACACAGAAAAAAACTGTGTAATTTAATTGCTTCAACAATATGACTAGTGGTGGAGGTAGTGGTAGCTGTGGATGTGGAGAATCTATGACTCTTTTAATCTCCATCTAGCAGCCATCCTTGTGCTTTGCATTTGCACAACACCAACAAGATATATGAGTTTTATTGTTCCTGAGGAAAATACTGTCCCACTTCCATGGCAACTACAGTACTATTGCTATATGCCCCTCAGTCCCATTCATTTTTCGGGGTGCTTCTACTGCTGCTAAACTGATCAAATTTAACATGCTGCTGGTGTGTTTACCAGTCATACCTATGGTTGTGCTTCTGGTGGCAACTCGGTGAGAATCTGTCTAGATGTGGCCCTACTTTTCTCACGTTTTTTACAGAAACAGATAGCAACATGTTTTGGTTTTGGATTGTGAGTGAAAAATCTCCATACTGGAGTCTACTGAGAAGTTCCTCATGGACTACTACTACTATTACTACTACTACTAATGGTGCTAGATCTTGCAATAGTCCAACTGCACTCTGAACAGCAGCAGAAGCACTCATAGCTAGTGTGTGTTTTGCTTAGTCAATACTAGTGAGTATGAATGGGTGGAGTTAAGTATGATGTATGCCTCTGTCTCTAATATCTGTCACTGTCAGTCGCAGATGCAGCTCACATGAAATATCTCCTGCCTTTCTGTCAAAAGGTTTTTCTTTCTTTCACCCACACTCCCTGTAATCACAATCAGCTCCAGATCGTACTCCTACCTTTCAGGGCACTTCTACCACTTACGTGCCTCAGATGAGTCTGCCAGTTAGATCTGTGGTTCAGTTTTAGGTGGCATCTCAAGCAGGATGTGCCTAGATGTGCTTTCCCCATGATCACATTTTTTTTACATGGACAACAGATAAGGTCATGTTTAACTTTAGTCCATACTGGAGATTTCATACACTTAGGAGTTCTTGAGGGATTACTACTACTACTTCTATACATAAAAATACATACATACATACATACTTCTATTAACCTTTGCAGTTGGATAGAGAACTGGTTGAAGGAAAGGGAACAGTCTGTGGCTGTAAATGGACAATTCTCCAATTCAGTGAAAGTTGAGAGTGGAGTACCTCAGGGTTTAGTACTAGGTCCACTGTTTTTAACATGTTTAGAAATTACTTAGAAATAGATATAGAAAGCAAGATATCAATATTTGCAGATGACACTAAATTATGCAGGGGAATTAATTCAGAACAGGATATTTGCTCTCTACAAAGGGGTTACATAAAATGACAAATTGGGCAAACAAATGGAATATAAAGTTTAATGTGGGTAAGTGTAAAGTCATGAATTTGGGAAGAAAAAATCCCAATGATACTTATGAACTTAATGGAATCATCTTAGGGGACTTGTTGCTAGATAAAGAGCTGGGAATCCTTGTAAACTACAAACTTGGAAACAGTGACCATTGTCAAATACCAGTAGCAAAATCAAAATCCTGTCTTGTATAAAAAGGTGTATTGAAGCAAGAGTGGATAACATAATTTTGCCATTGTACAAATTATTGGTAAGACCTCACCACGAATATGCAGTGCAGTTTTGGGCACCAGTTCTGAAAAAGAATATTCTAGAACTGGAGAGGGTACAGAGAAGAGCAACAAAATTAATCAAGGGAATGGAGGACTTGATGTTTAAGGAACGACTAGACAAACTTGGTTTATTTACTCTAGAGAAAAGACAGCTAAGAGGAGAGCTTATCACAATGTACAAGTATATGAGAGGTCAATACAAGGATCTCTGCGGTGAGCTATTCATTCCAAGGCCTGATCAAATGACCAGGGGACAACCCTTGAGATTAGAGGAAAGGAGGTTTAGACTTCAGCAGCGGAAGGGTTTTTTTACAGTAAGGTCTGTTAAATTATGGAATTCCTTGCCCAAGGATGTGGTTATGGCAGATACAATGTATACATTTAAGAGGTTAGATACATTTCTTTTAAAATGAAACATACAGGGTTATACTGTGTATTAGTAGGCAAATCAGGAAGGTCTGATAAAGACTAACCTATTTGGTAGCAGGAAAGCTGTATAATTCTTATTCTCTGGGTTATGAGGCAAAGGTTGAACTTGATGGCCTTGTGTCTTTTTACTACAGGAGCTAAATGTTTCAATAGCACTAACAGTGTCAGTGGCACCGTATTTTGAACAGTAATAAAAGCACTCGTAGCTAGGGGTATGCACGTTGACATGTGTTGCTGCTTATACAATACTAGCAGTGTGGGATGGAGTTGCCCATCTTTTTATATTTTGTTCTGCTCGTGTGTGTCATAGATTGTGGTCTTGTGTTGTGTGTACTTGCAGGGTATGGCTGATACTTCACTCATCTCCCTTTATAAAGTAAATGCACATGTTACGAGGATTCATATTATCCATGGAGCAAGCAACATTAACCTTTTGGGTGGCAGAGCGGTAGTGAACGCATTGTGGAGCAATGCCTTGTGTACCCCTATGGCAGTCAAAGGGTTAACATGCATTGTGGTTTGGCTCTAGTTTCCTGTGGGACTCAAAGGGTTAACAGGAGAATGATGATGAAAGGTGCATCCTTTAACCCTTTGAGTGTCAGATGGGGGTATGCAACACATCTGTTGCAGACAAAGGTTTAAGCTGTGGTTCAGAAGACATCCCTGCTGTGTCTGCCTATAAACAATGTAAGCAAGTAAGACACATATACATTTGCATTCGCAGCCACTGGGCATATGAACTTTGGCAAACGCATGGCTCACCTGCATTCAATATATGCATACTTGGGAACTTTGATCTGTTCTATCCCGGAGGGGAGTCCTGTGGTGCCGCTGGAGGGAGAAAAATAATGTGATTTGCATAAAATGGGGTGACAATTAACCATGAGTGGGGGGTGGGGCTTAATGAGTGGTAAAAAAATGGTAAAAATAGATATTTTTAAATGCACATAGTGAATAGGAGGGAGGACAGACAGGGAAATTGTGGCTATTGGGAAGTAGTGCAGAGAGTGCCATTTGGGTGAGGCTTACCCTGATGCTGCTGCTCTGTTGTGCACCACATGAGTCAGAGTGAGTGACAGGTTGTGTGCGTGTGGCCTCCATGTTTTCTTCTTTCTTCAGGAGGAAGTTGAGGGGGGCTAGCTCCTTGCAGAGATTTTGACAGGAGTGGGATAGTATTTGTCACTATGCATCTCAGTCACAGCTCAGGTAAAGGATCCCCTGTCTGTATGTCACTTTCACTGTCTACAAATTGTAAACACAAGTAACTCCAGCTTCCCTCTTTTCCTGTCTTCCTCTACATCCTCTACATTAGGAGCTACTATCAACATTTTAGCAGCTTTCTCTTTTTCTCCAACGGACTGCTGTCATTTTTATAGTATAGTATAGAATAGACACATTAGTTTCAGAATCAGCAGCTTGTATTAAAGGAAAAAGGATGTTGTGCACAGCAGCTTGTGCAGAACCAAATAACCTCAATATGTGTTTGTCCTCCCTCCTTTTTTGCAGATGTAGGAGTAAGTGTGTGTAAGTAACACAGTATGGCAAGTTGTACCAGTCTGTTTGTCTTGAATATATGATGTTTATGTCTGTCAGAGTAGTATCTTTCACTCAGCCTTATAAGATTTACTCAGTCTAATTATAGTCTCAAACTTAGCCAGCTCAGGTAAGATATATTTTGTTAAACTCACTAACACCTACATCCACACAGACAAAAACTAGAATATGCTGTGGTGTGGTGGCCTCTGGTGCTGTACCTGCTGCTGTGCTTTATTCTTTATTCAATTTGCAATCTGTGGATTCTGAACTGGTGTATGCTGAACTTTATTGTAAAAATTAACACTGCAGTGCTTAGATGCTAGTTTCTATAGAGACAGACAGGCAAAGAAAAGAAGCTCGAGTCATTTGATTTATGGGGTATTGGAGCTAGTCGGTTTTCTGGATGGTTGGTGTGATTTGTATAAAATGACACAGACTGTGACAGAGACAGTTAAAAAAAACAGTGCTTTTGATTGATAGGTGACAGACAGTAGAGCCTACTTGAGACAGGTGACTGACTAGAGGCATTGTACATCATACATCATTTTCAGACAGATAACAGGCAAGGCATCACTCCATATTTAGACAAGAAAAAACAAGTATATATTGGTTCTGCTGTGTAACTAATTTCATAAATCAAGATCTGTAATATACTTTAAGTATAGATCAACACTACTATCATAACATCAACAAAACATGGTAGGGGTAAGGGAAAAGGACTAGGAGGAGTGCATGAACATATCTCCACTTTATCACCTCTTCATCACACCTTAGTGTATAACCCCCCTAATATTCTTGTGTTGTTGCAATAAGCAGAGGAGAATTTAGTAGTAGTGAGACCAAATGCTGCATCTGGCATTGACATGAACACATTGACATAAATTAGTGGTCAATGTTCTATAAATAATTCAAAGGGGAAAAGTAAAAAGAGACTTTTCAGACTTTAAATTCCTACAAGAATAAGAAAGTAGTGAGGAAGAGAAGAATTTGGTACTATTGCTGATACCCTACTAATTAATGATGTTGATTTAGAACATGCTTCTCCACCCTCTTCCCCTTCTCTTGATACAAACTCTTTGAGAGTTCAGCTGGAAAGTCTGGACAAATAAACATGCCAAAAAATACAAAATCAGCACTCATTATTGTCACCATTACTGCCTCCAAGTACAATCACCACCAGTCACACTCATTATTATTGTCTAAGCAGCAACACAAGTAAGTTGACATCAACAAACTGAGCTGTGAGTGATTCTGCTGCTGTTTGAGGTGCAGTTCCACTGCTGCCTACTATTACTAGTACTACTGAAGCATCAAGCCCCTGTAGTAGTTATGATATAATAATTAGTAGTCCCTCAGAAACTGGTCTGAGATCTGGAGTTCGGCATCCTGAATGTAGATTTGCACCACCACCTGAGAGAATATTTACAAGATTATCCTTCTGTGGTATCACACCGCTGTTCGACTTCATTCTTAGAACCCCTCATTGCCAGCTATGTGCTGGAGATTGCTTGGTCATCCGAGAACCTTTTACCACATCTGGTGGTCATGCCCTCTCATGCAGACCTTCTGGTTGGGTATATGGACTCTAATTCAACAGATCACTACAATTTCTCCCCCACATGATCTTGTAGCTCTAGTTTTGGGGGATCCCTGCCTAGACAAACCTTGGCCCATGCAGGCTTTGATTAGACACATCCTCACAGCAGTTAGGTGCTTGATGGCCCAGCACCGGAGGTCCTCTGATATCTCTTCTCCCAGATTAAGACCAAAATCACCTACATAGAACTGATGGAGCGATTGACTTTGATATTACATGATTCTCTGCCTTGTCATAATGACCTTTGGAGTATATGGATGCTGAACAGAGAGTCTGCGGTGTTGGAGGGGCTGTAGGATTTCCCTCTTCTCTACATCCCCCCCATGACCTGGATTCTTTAGGACAGCCCTGGTCTTGCACCCTTTGACCCTCAAGATCTCATTCCCTGAGGTTGCAATTCCCATTTTGTGTCATGTATACCCTCTATACCAACTGGTCTTCTGTTCTCTCCCCCCACCCCTTGTCCCTCTCTTTTTTCCTCACCCTTTTTTTTCCTCTCCTCTCCCTATTGTTCCCGTTGTAACTGTTGTGTGTACCTTTTGGTGTAATTTTTCCTGTTGATGTACAGGAATGTTAAAAAAAATAAAAACAACAACAAAACACAGACTGGTTGGTTCATTTGTGACTGACCCATGATCTAATAGTTTATTATTCCTGATGTCTTGACACTGTTCTGTTTTTCTGCATCATCCTGTACTGAACCCTGTCTGTGAATAATTGTTTATGAAAATAAAGTTTATATAAAAAAATGACAGAATCTAATACCATACAAATCTGTAGCAGTGGAAATAAACCTTCAGAGAAACATATTCCATTCACTGATGGATGATTGCATTATTTGTCAATGTTATATTGGAATTACACATAATGCACATAACCGATCTAGCACTCCTTCCTATCCATTGTATATTCACCACCACATTAAATTCGACCTTTCCATTCTTTAATTAACTTTAGGTTGTTGATAGGTGCTTGTTATAATATAATGTTATTACCATTTATGTTGTTAAGTAAAATAAATGGCAAAATGGCATGAAGACTAATTGTCTATTTTGATTCAGTGTACAGTGACCGCATACAGCATGTTACAGAGTTACTTTTCTTAGCCATAGAAAGAAAAGGTGGAATAGCCAAGTTCTAGTTTCATTGGCAGTAGTGTAAAGAAAAATAGTGTTTTGGGAATTTCCACAAAATGTACCCTTTCAGTGCCAGAGGAGTATGCAATGGGTTAAAGAAAAAAAGAAAATGGAATTTCACCCATCCCCAGTTATCACTCGTTCCTTACTTTACATTGTTCATTATGCCTGATGTACAGGCTTTCTTTTCATACATGCATGTCTCTCTCTAGTAAAAAGTTCATATCCATCTAGAATGGCTGGCAATCATGTGTGTAAATTATTGAAATCAGTACTAACACCCCTTTTCTACTGCTCTGGCTAGGAACATTTGCATCAGCAATGGAATAATAAACTGTTGTATGTAAATTGAGATGGAAAGTATCCTTGGCCTTTGCAACATTTAATGGATTAGAATCCTCAGAACAGAGATATAGATATTAGACCATTCCTATAGCCAGGGTGTAGATAAAGTTGGTAGAAGGGAAGTTTTTGCAGGAAGAATGCTTGTGACTGATGTTAGTGATCGAGGCTTGCCCCAGCCAAAAGCTGGATAAAGGTGTTGGCCACAAGGCTGAATATTTGACCACAATTGAGCTGGGGCCTGATCAGGATGATTAGCCCAGTAGGCCAGTTAAGAGCAAAGACACAATGTAGAAAGTGGGAGGTAGCATAACAATATGAAGAAATAAAATAAAAAAAAAAAACTAACAAACACCTGTATAGATGTTTCCTGTATTAATAACAATGGGCTAGATTATATTGCAGGTGCTCATTTTTCTCACTGCTTTTATCTCCAGGTTTCCCCATAGTCTTCAATAGGAAAATGTTTGATAAAATGGGTGTTGACATTTATCACCTGCGGTAGAATCCAGCCCAAAGTGCTTATTACTGAAAAGGTAAATCCATATACAAATATAATCAATACTAGTTTAAAAGCCCATGCACACGGGCCACAGTGCCACCCAGCAGCCTCGGCTGATGCCCGGAGCCTCTCTGTTCACTGCCCTCGCTGCAGTCATGCGCAGTACAGAGTGCCTGAATGCGCCATGGTTGATATGGAGTGGGGAGCTCTGAGTTTGGACCGTAGTCCTTTCTGCACGCCTTCCTGGGACCAAGTGGCCCCAGGAAGGTGCGCAGAGAGGACTCTGATCCAAATTCGGGACGCTCCATATCAGCGGGCAGTCTGTACTGCGCATGGGTGCAGCGTGTGCAGTCTCTACTGAGCATGACAGCTTCTGACAAACATCCTAGTGAATTATTATATAGGATATGTGGGAATATCAGATTAAAACTCCATAGAGAAGTAGGCAAGAAACATTTGATCTATTTCCTGATCCATGCAATGGTAGATGTGTGGTAAATGATGTCCAACAATAATCTATGAACTAATCTATTAAGTAGATGTATAACTACTATTACACACATCTGCAATTAGAGAAATATAAAAAAAGACTGTAAAGATGTACCCTTACATTACTAAAGTCTTGGTTTCAGCATATCTGTAGAGTATCTGAAGAGTGAATGAATATGTTTATTTATATAGTACCAAAAAAGTGTACACAGTGCTTTACAATTTAAGGGTTTAGACAATACAGTGATACAAGTGCTTTGTAGAGTTAAACACTGGATGTGACGTCCCTGCCCGAAAGCTTACAATCTAAAGTGCTTTGATCTCTATAGAGACATGTTATTAATTAATCCAGGCAGAGCCCACACATTGGCAGCATTTCTAATAGCATATACAGAGGTTTCACCTCAAACAGAACTAATTAGCATACGATGCAAGGAATTATCATAAAGTGTCACACTATATTTACTTTATTGGGAAAAATAATAGTGCAATGCATAGGCAGACATGAGTTCTCTGTAAAACAAACTAAACTTTCCTTATGGTGACAGGTACAATTTAACTTTAGATCCTTATAATGAAAAATGTTTAGAAATAAAACTTATTCAGTAATGAAAACAAAAAACAAACAAGCATCCCCCCACAAATCTTACCACAAATTCATTTTTTTCAGGAATAAAATGTCACTGCCCCTCTTTGATGAAGATTTTCACTCACTTATCTCTCAACGGTACATATATGTTAATTTGCAAAATGTTGTTAAGATATGACATCCCATACTCCTTTTTCTTTTATCTTACACAATAAATATAAAAAGTAATGGTTAACATACAATGTTCTCTCTACTTTTTACTAAACCATCTTCTAATAACTTGGTGGTGTGAAAAAAAACAACAAATAACTGAAGTAATTTCCAATTAAGCCCCAAGTAAGTAAAAAAAAAAAATCCTTCATGGCTCCCAATAACAGTCTGATATTTCCCTGGATCTACATCCTATCTGCTTCGAACCCAACTGGCATAGTTTAAGTAAACTTAACCCTTTGAGTGCCAGAGGGATATGCAATTCATTGAATGTCACATGGGCCCTTATTGCATCCATTGTATGTGCGCAACTTAGTGAAGATGAGAGCGACATTTTGACTCAGACGACATATAGAAGGCAACATGTTGTACGTGTCACGGTTACCCAGAGAAGTTCAGAAGTCAGCACGGTTTAGTTAATGCAGTTTATTAACAAAAGACAAAAAGTGGATATATACAATATATACAATAGGAATAAGCATAGGGTAATAGCCAGCAAGCCTGCTATCAGAAATAATAGGTTGCAATGCTAAACCACTGTGCTGGAGACTAGGCCTTAGCCACTGGAAGTCTCAGCTGGAACCAGGAACAGGAACAGGAACCCAGGATCTTGATCCGATGAGGAATGAGGTCTGACACAGCCTGCAATCAGAAGGAAATATCACTGACTCACACCTGGAGCCAGTACGCCTGCAGTCAGTAGGAGCGAATACTGACTCATGCCTGCAGTCAGTAAGAGTGACTACTGACTCACTCCTGCAGTCAGTAGAAGTGAATACTGACTCCTCCTGCAGTCAGTAGAAGTAAGATGAAAACTGACTCACACCTGCAGTCAGCTATGCAAGTCTACCAGAGCCCCAGGCCCGCACTATATTGGGTGTCTGATCAACAGGGGAAAAGACAAAAGAATAGTCAGACAGAGTCACAATTCTGCACCAGATTGGATGTCCACTATTAGGGGTTAGGCAAAAGAATAGTCAGACAGAGCCACAGGTCAGCACTAGAATGGATGGAAGACTAGCCAGGTCATACACAGAGCCCAATGTAACAGAACTGCTATGAATAACAACACAAGGGCAACTGAGCCAGGCCTTAGTCTGCCCTTTAAACCCCTCCACAGGAAGTAGTAAGTTGATAGGAGGAGACTGCAGGAAGCAAACAGATAAAACAGAGACCTGCAGCATGCTTGAAGCCTTGCGCCTGCAGGTGATGCTTAAGTCAGGGTAAGCTGTAACAGTAGGTGACATGTTGTGCAAGGAGATATATTGAATGTGCAATTGTTTGCCAAGCGAAGTCTAAATCATGAACAGGGAACCAGGGCCGGATTTCTCATAAGACAGTGTAGACATCATCTCCCAGCGCTCTGCATTACTTAACAGAAGACCGTGCGGGAGCTCCAGCAGCTACAGGTCTGTGCAGAAGGAGGCACAGATAGACCTCTCCTGCTGCTGGACCACCAGGGAAGAGGTAGGAAATGGACATTGGGGTGGGGGGAGTGCAATGTGAAGCTAATATGGAGCTAATAGGGGGGCAAGTTGGAGCTGATGGGGGGCAGTGTGAGGGCAAAGTGGAGATGATGGGAGCAATGTGAGGGCAGTATGGAGCAAATTGGGCAATATGAAGAGGATGGGGGGAATGTGAGGGCAATATGGAGCTGATGGGGGCAATGTAAGGGCAATATGAAGATGACAGAGGCAATGTGGAGATGACGGAGGCAATGTGAGGGCAATATGGAGCTGATGGGGGGCACGTTGGAGCTGATGGGGGCAATATTGAGCTGATGGGGGTAATATGGAGATGATGGAGGCAATGTGAGGGCAATATGGAGCTGATGGATGCAAGATAGAGCTGATGGTGGCAATATGGAGCTGATGGGCAGCAATGTGAGGGCAATATGGAGATGATGGGCAATGTGGAAATGATGGGGTCACTGTGAGGGCAATATGGAGCTGAATGGGGGACAGTTGGAGCTGATGGGGGGCAAGTTGGAGCTGATGGGGGCAATATGAGGACAATATGGAGATGATGGGGGGCAGTGTGGAGATTAAGAGCATTGTGGAGGTGTCCAGTGGAAGGGGCCAATGGGGGGGGGGCGTTTCAGATTTCTGTGCCTACAGGCTCCTAATATGTAAATCCGGCCCTACAGGGAACAAGGTGGATACACTGAACCAGAACAGCTGGTTCAGATGCAGAGTATGAGCCGACATACTGAATGCAAGAAAATAGCTTGTAAGCATTTCTACATTTACGTATTCTTCTGTCCACATCTAGGTTCACATGGGGGGGTTCTCTTGCTTACCATAGATGAGGTGTGTGTTTATAATACACCCAAGAGGCCTCAGTATCACCATTATTTTTATTGCATGCTGTTTAATTTTTGAAAACCCCTTTCTGGAAAATCTGGGTTTGCAACTGCACACCTCACTGACGATGGGGCTTTATACACATAAGAAAAGGAAAGCAATTGTAGTGTAAGCCATCCACACTACAGGGAACATAAACTGCCAACATAAACATTGATTTAATTGAGGCTTTTATCCCTTTAACCACCCAAGGAGTGTGCAACATATTACCTCACAAAGCATTTCACACCCTTCTAGTATTCAAAGGGTTAAGCACTTGAATGCTAGTGATGTCTCTAATGTATTAAGTTGAAAACATCTTTAGTATTCTAAAGGTTGGGCTTAATCCCTATAGAACAGCTGGTTTACTCTAGAATTGCTCCATTTCTTTTGTACATAAGACCTGAGGTACAATGAGTAACACTGAACACACAAAACAGTTATTTGTACATTTTTTGAGCTATAAATATTTTTGTGATGTATGTATTAAGAAAACATTTAGTAAATGAGGATCTCAGCTCTTACAAATTACATCACTTTACATTATCAAAGAAAAAGCCCATTTGAGTTCAATGGAAGTTTTAATTTGCTACAAATTGTACAATAATATTACTTCTAACTTACTAAACTTATACCTTGATATATAAGCCCCACTGAGTTCAGTCAGGATCTCTGTTTTAGTTAGCATCCATGAGGGTTAAAGATGACATTAATGCAGAAACAAATGGGGACTTATGTTCAAAAGAAACAATGAGTAGACCTGCGAAACAAGGGTTAAAGCTCTGCACACCTCAATGTAACAAAAATAATATATATAATAAAAGTGGTTTACCTTTGTGTAAGAGCTGTCTCTCTGGAGCCTGTGCTGGATTATGAATAATACAATAAGTGAGACACAGGAACACTCAAATTAGTTTAATTAATAATGACGAATTTCATATTGTTGGGGACTGATTTGTTGGTCATAAATTTGTGTAATCACTAAAGATCATTTCATTCGACAAATCTAAATTGGCCTGCGTCTTCATTACTGTAATTTTGGGGCAACCAAACTTCACCATAGGAGACAAATAAAAAAGGCCAAATTAGTTAAAGGGATAGTAATGTTTCAAAATAAAAGCAGCTCCAATTAATCTTCATAGTATTTGGGCCATGGAGAGTGTTATTTCAATACTGTCAGAGTTGTGGTTCAAGAGTAATTGAATGATAAAGTGTCTGCCTCTGGTCCCTTTAACCTAGTGTAAGCCACCTCCCCTCAGATGTGGAATCAGGTCTTAAGACCAGACAGCTCACAGCAAGGGACAATCTTCTTACTGTGAGAATAATGAAAACCCTGTCCCCCCTTGACAGGTTTTTCCCTTATGCTAATTGAAGATTTCCCCTCTTTGCAAGCCATCTGGACACCACCTTTCTGTTCTGAGCTGAGCAGGAAAGGGGCTAGAGGGGGGTACTTTATCATTCAATTACTCTTGAACTGCAACTCTGACAGAATTTAAATAAAACTCTCCCTGGCCCAAATACTTTGAAGATTAATTGGAGCTGCTTTTATTTTAAGACATTATTATCCCTTTAAACGTGGTAAAGTAATGTGTTCGAAATCTCTCTAAAATTCAAGGGGATAAAAGTCCCATTTAAATTAATAGGACTTTGGGGAACGTGTATGCTCCCTGTGGTGCCCTGGGTGGATAACAACACTTTTCTTTTGAACATAAGACCACTGGGATGTCATGATCTTTTCCCCTTCAAACATAACAAGAAGCACACAAAAAAGTGATAATTGCCAATGCTGTTTTCTGGTGGAAACTTCTCTAATACTTGTTATATAAATTATTTTGCAGCTAAAAGCTGACTCTTTTTTGTACTTAACCCCTTGCATTCTGGAGAGGTCTCCAACACATTGACTGGCAATACATTGCCAAGTACTCTAGGAAGTCAAACTAGTTATTAACCATTTAAGGATCAGAGGGTTGTGAAACATATTAGTTTGCAATATGAACCTGGGCCATATTATGAGAGAAAAAAATGAAGTGATTCTGGGGCAAACCAGCTGTACCATAGGAAGTAAATAAAAAAAATGTATTAATTTAAATCAGACTTTTAACTGTTTGAATACAAGATCCCTCTACAATATATTGCTTTTCTCAGTGTGGAGACCTCTGTCAGTCAAAGGGTGAATTGGCCCACTGAAATCAGTGGACTTTTTTATTTGTTCATATAGTTATGTCTGAAACTATTACCTGGAATCTGGTGCCGTTTATAACTTTATCTACAGTTGACAGACTTCAGTAGGTGGCAAGCTTTAACATAAATCATAATCCCGATCTCTAGAATTTCAAATTCCACCCACTGAAGTGTTGTAGGAAGAAAGTCTTCAGTGAGTGCATCAAATAAGCACATGCTCCTCCATGGACATGATATGTAATATTTAATATTTATTCTGGGGAACCAGTCCTCATACAAATTATTCATTGTGTCCATTATGATTTTCTGTCCAGATTAAGATAAGAGGGTATTTATTATTAGAAGTTGTTAGTGTTACTTTAATTTAAAACATCACCTCTATTTACAACAATATGTTGCTTTAATTTTCTTTAAGGCTTGTGCTACCTCTTTGTTTCTCAGACTGTAGATCATTGGGTTCAGCATTGGAATGATGACACTGTAGAATACAGAAACAACATGGTTCTGCCCCTTGATATAATTAGAGGTTGGCCGCAGGTACATGAAGATGATGGTGCTATAGAATATGGTGACAGCCACTAGATGAGATGCACACGTAGAAAATGCTTTTTTCCTTCCTTCTGATGAACGTATCCTTAGTATGGTGGATATAATGTAGCTATAAGAGACTATAATGGTGCTAAGAGAACTTGTTTCTGCAAATCCTCCAAATATGATCATCAAAGTATCATTCATGGTAGTATCAATGCAAGAGAGCTTTATGATTGGAGGAACATCACAATAGAAGTGATCTATCTTGTTTTCACAGAATGGTAATCGAAAGGTGCAAATTGTATGAAGTGTTGAGTTAAGGTAACCCAAAGTATAAGCTCCTATCACAAGTTGCATACAAATCCTTTTACTCATAACAACAGAGTACTGTAGTGGGTTACAAATAGCCACGTAGCGATCATAGGCCATCACTCCTAACAAGAAACACTCAGTGGTTACTGAAGCTGCAAAGAAATACATTTGTGCTACACACTCATTGTAACTGATGGCTTTTGATTTCGATACAAAAGTTACCATTGATTTAGGGGTTATAGTGGTTGCAAAACAAAGGTCTAAGAAGGACAAATTTTTTAGAAAAAAATACATGGGTGTATGAAGACGGGAGTCTAAACTGATGGCAACTAAAATGCCCATGTTACCTAGAAGGGTGACAATATAAAATATAAAGAAAAGAAAAAATAAAATGATCTGGAGCTTTGGGTTATCAGTAAGACCCAGAAGAATAAATTCTTTGAAATGTGTGTTATTCCACCCTGCCATGTAAAATTTCCTACAACATAAAGAAAACAACATTTTACTTACATAGTAAAAAAATGGACTTGCAATTGTTTGCAAAAAATCTAAATAGTCTTAATTTCATGTTCTAAATGTTTTCTATAATTTGCTTCTGAATTGTTGTGTAGGAAATGGGAATATGTATGTACTTAGGGCAATATGCATACAGTCAGAAGTGAAACAACTCTAGAGCAAATCAACTGTGCCAGATAACTACTGAAAGTTACTAAAACAAAACAAAATTACAAGAAAAAAACAATGAACCTTAGTGAAATATCTAAAATGTGTGAAACATATCTATACAAGATTCATGAGACACAAGGAAGCACACTCACAGGTGCTGCTTTTACTTACCATATACAGGGGAGGGCTGGCAACCTTTGGCCTGGGGGGCAAGTACAATTAAGTGGCCTATTTCTATTACCGCTCCAGCCCAATGTCCAAGCTCACCCCCTTTTGTTAATGCTATAGCTTGCATTAATGTTATGGATTAAGTCAAGTGATATCTCAAAGCTTATAACTGAAATGGTAGTGCACTATTGACATCACAGAGATGACAATTGAATTGGAGGTACACTAGTGATACCACAGAGCTTACAATTGAAATGGAGCTACACTAGTGATACCACAGAGCTTATAATTGAAATGGAGCTACAATACTAGTGTAGCTCCTTAAATTCTGTTTACTCCATTTACAGCAGCAAATGGGAAATTGAGTGAGGCAGTGGTCCACTGGCCCATATTCATGACCAGCCTGGGGGGCAATTGCCCCCTTGCCCCCCAGGACAGCCCTCCCCTGACCATATATCACAGAAGATATAAACAAATACAAAACCCGTCTTATTAGGATAAACACCAATTTCTGCCTTAAATATCAACGCAAACAAACCTTTTGCATGAAAATGCTATGCATATATACATAAATTGCATCCAGTATATGCAAATATACAAAATGTATCACATCGCAGTACAAGGTATGCAAAATAGTCCTTCACACAGAAAGTGCCTCCAATAAGTGTAAAATAATGTGTCAAAACTGTAAAGCTTATGTATAGGTATTCACCCCCATTAAGAGGTAATAAAAGAAACCCTTGATAATTGGAGTTTGGAACACTTTTATTTGAAATCACACTAGCCAGATCTGTATCATGTACAAATACGATAGCAAACATATAGTTAAACACCTCTTTAAAAACACCCAAAGGTAAGTAGTACTAAATGTATGTATGGGAAAGCAGACGGATACACTATATTGTAAACATAACAAACAAATGAGATAAAGTTGACTTGGGTCAGTGCTGACACTTGCTTCCAGTATCATCTGGTATCTGGCCCTTGAAGATAAACACCTAAATGGCATGTGTTGTTTTTCAGTAGGTAGGAGGAAATGTTTTTACTTAACACACCCCACAAGGATCATGATGTACAGGTTCTCTCATGGTCCAAATATCATGTGCCACAATGTCACCACTTTAATCCAACAAGCAGATTCAGAAATAGGGATCACTACCGGTGAAAAACCTGGGCATTTCAACCAGTCCATATTCTCCTCTTGTCCTTTAGTTCTATACAAAGGTTTTCAATGTCTCAGTTTAACTAGTAACATGTTCACTGTACTCACACTGCTTTATCAATCTGACTAGAGATGAGAGACAACAGAAACCTTTATAGAGAGCCATATGACAGCAGGGGCAGGCATGTTTGGCCTCCAGTGCAGTTCTTCCCAATGTCCATCAGAGATGGCTGGCAAAATAAATAAATGGAATGGAAGACTTTAGTTATATGGAAATGCTTTACAAACTGTATTTGTTTACATTGGAAAAGAGGCTTTATAAAGTTGATATGATCATTGCTGACAAATCACATTGTCCTCCATTGCGATTAGAAAAAAAGAGGTTTCACCTTCTGGAAAGAAAATGGCTTTTTACTGTAAAAGCAGTAAAAATATAGTCAACTTCCTTTTTGGATTCACATACTCCTCAAATGCATAACATGTAAATTCAGATTGCCTATATTTTTACTATTTTTTTCATCCTCATCTATTTTATTTACACATTTATGTCCCTGACAAAGAACTCTTTGAAGGGGTTAACACAGAACTTGCTGTGTTGACTGTTAAAGGAGAGAGGTAATTTAACAATATCAGCAAGATACAATGTAAAAATGACCGTGAAACAATATAGAAAAGCCTACCACTACAGCATACAGAATACTCAATTTACGGAGACTTGCAACAATGTATAAATATCTCTGCTCTCACAGTCCTGAATGACAAGCTCTCTGTACAAAGAAATTCAACTAGATCCCTGTCATAGGCATATAAGTGGATTAAACAGGTGAAGATGAAAAACAAAATAATAAAAAGATAGGAAATTTGACTTTACGTATCATATCAATGCAAGTATGAGTCCTATGCACAAAGATATTGGAGCAATTCTTGGCCAAACAATTGCATCATAAGGAACAAATAATAATTTCCCAGATTCCCTTTGATTTAAATGTAGTAATCATTCCAAAACATCACTTGCATTCAATAGCTTAAAAGCTGCAATTATTATTGTTTATATTGAGTTGGAAAAGGAATTTAAAATGTCATCATACATACAGTTAGGTCCGGAAATATTTGGACACTGACACAATTTTCATAATTTTGGCTCTGCACGCCACCACAATGGATTTGAAATGAAACAACCGAGATGCAATTGAAGTGCAGACTTTCAGCTTTAATCCAAGTGGTTGAACATAAATATCGTATGAAACGTTTAGGAATTGCAACCATTTTCAAACACAGTCCCCTTATTTCAGGGGCTCAAATGTAATTGGACAAATTAACACAATCATAAATAAAATGTTAATTGTTAATACTTTGTTGAGAATCCTTTGCAGGCAATGACTGCTTAAAGTCTGGAACTCATGGACATCACCAATCGTTGGGTTTCCTCCTTTGTGATGCTTTGCCAGGCCTTTACTGCAGCTGTCTTCAGTTATTGTTTGTTCTTGGGTCTTTCTACCTAAGGTTTTGTCTTCAGCAAGTGTAATGCATGCTTGATCAGGCTGAGATTAGGTGATTGATTCAACTATTGCAGAATATTCAACTTCTTTGCCTTAAAAAAACTCCTGGGTTGCTTTAGCAGTATGTTTTGGGTCATTGTCCATCTAAAAAGTGAAGCGCCGTCCAATCAACTTCACTGAATTTGGCTAAATCTGAGCAGACAATATATCCCTATACACTTCAGAATTCACCCAGTTGCTTCTGTCACATCATCAATAAACACTAGTGACCCAGTGCCATTGGAACCCATGCATGCCCATGTCATCACACTTCCTCCACCGTGTTTTACAGATGATGTGGTATGCTTCGGATCATGAGCTGTTCCACTCCTTCTCCATACTTTTTTCTTCCCATCATCTGGCCTTTCTATTCTTGAGGCTTATGAATGGTTTGCACCTTGTGGTGAACCTTCTGTATTTACTTGTGAAGTCTCATCTTTATGGTAGACTTGTGAAGGGGGGTTTCTTTCCCTAGAAAGGATCCTATGATCATCCACCACTGTTGTCTTCAGTGGACGTCCAGGCCTTTTTGTGTTGCAGAGCTCACCAGTGCGTTCTTTTTTTCTCAGAATGTACCAAACTGTTGATTTGGCCGCTCCTAATGTTCCTGTTATCTCTCTGATGGATTTCTTTTTTTTTTTTGCAGCCTAAGGATGGCCTGCTTCACTTGCATTGAGAGCTCCTTTGACCGCATGTTGACACCTGGAATCAACTCCAGACCTTTTACCTGCTTAATTGATGAAGAAATAAGTGTCACGGTTCCCAGGAATAAACCAGGAGTCAGTACGGTAAAGTAAAACAATCTTTCATTAGAATAATAACAGTAAGGCACATAAACAGATAACTCAGAGAGGGTGATAAAAAAGAGGCAAGCACTGTATCAGAAATAGCAGTCCGCCAAGAGATCCACCACACTGACCGAGACTAGGCCTCAGGCCACTGCAGCCTCGAGGTAATTCGGAATGCCCAAGGGACTAGCAATGACTCAGCCTGCAGTCAGTCTAGGAGTCTGATAGAGCCCCAGGTCTGCTCTAGGATGGGTGTCTGTGGAGCAGGGACCAACACATGGAGGAAACAGACAGAGCCCCCTAGTCAGCACCAGAAAGGATAGTCAGACAAGCCCGGACATAAACAGAGCGGGTAGTCAGCCAGAGCCACAGGTTTGCACCAGATAGGATATACACTGAGGCGTTGGTATGCTGGAAGCTCAGTGGACAGAGCCCCAAATCAACACCAGAGTGGGTAGTCAGACAAGCCAGGTCATACACGGAGCGGGTAGCCAGCCAGAGCCACAGGTTTGCACCAGAAAGGATATCTAAGGCAAATCGGAACGCACAAGGAGAATGGTCAGACAGAGCCAAAGGTCAACACCAGAATGGATGGACAGACAGGCTGGGTCATACACAGTTCAGGTAGTAAGCCAGAGTCACAGGTCCGCACCAGATTGGGTGTCCACTACACAATGGGAGCAGGCAAGAGAGTAGTCAGACAGAGCCACAGGTCAGCACCAGAATGGATGGTCAGACAAGCCAGGTCATACACAGAGCCAAAGGGAAACAGAACTGTATTGTACAACAACGCAAGGGCAACTGAGTCAGTACTTAGTCAGCCCTTTAAATCCCTCCTCAGGAAGTAGGTAGGAGGAGCAGCTCAGAGGGAGGAAGTAGGTAGGAGGAGACTACAGGAAGCAAGCACATAAAACAGAGGCCTGCTGCATGCTTGAAGCCTCGCGCCTGCAGATGATGCTGAAACCAAGGTAAGCTGTAACAATAAGGAAGGAATAGCCCACACCTGTCCATGAAACAGCTTTTGAGTCAATTGTCCAATTATTTTTGGTACCTTGAAGAAGAGGGGTAATTCCTAAACCCTTCCTCCAATTTGGATGTGAATTCCCTCAAATGAAAGCTGAGAGGCTGCACTTTAAGTCCATATTAATTATTTAACTGTAACTTGAATTTATTTTGGTAAACAGCCGAAATAACAAAACTTGTGTCAGTGTCCAAATATTTCCAGACCTAACTGTATGATTGTCTAAATAAAAAGCCTGAACATCAGCATCATTGTCTTGCATCCACATTTCCAACCTTTATCAATACAGCTTGTGTAAAAGAACAAATAAAATATGTATATAAGAATGTAAATCAGGAGAGAACACAGTCAGGAATAACTGTAAGAAAATAAGAGAAAAGAAGAGGGGGAAAGACGATGAGGTGAAGGAGAAGAAAGGAACTAAGAAGGGGAAGGGAAGGAAAGTGAGAAAAGGGAGGGAAAGGAGAGTGACCCTGTCATTAATGTCCCCAAAAACTGTAGAAATAGCGGGAAGATCTCATATGGTTACTGTTCCAAGTATTTTCTGATAAGGGGTATGTCCGCCAAATATGTATAGGGGTCCATCTGTGGTTAGACCTACAGCAGAGCAGACTCAATTTAGGAAATGTTTTATGAAGCCTGGGTAGTGTACAGTACCAATGAAGGAGAAATGTATAGTTCATTTCCAAAATCTAAGCAGAAATAGAAGAAGAAAGGGTAGTGCGTTAAATATTAGCCCGATTCAGATAATCCAGGCAAGAGGCCTCTCCCATGGAGAAGCATAATCCAGACTCTCAGGAAGTAGGGATCTAGATAAAATGCCTTCATGCTGCAATTTAATCCTTTGTGGTACGTGCTTATCATCTCTACACCACCCCTGTACCATCTCTGCACCCCAACTCTGAACCTGCCTTCATGCTGCAATTTAACCCTTTGTGGTATGTACTAACCACCCTGATTCTGGCTCCACGTGGTCTTTTCCTCCCCCACTTCCCTCCTACATCTCTCTGTCTCTGTTCTATTCATTATCAGCTTCTTAAAGAGTGTCACACTTGAATGCACTTAGGGCAATCTCAGTACACACTTGATTGCACTTAGGGCAATCTTAGTACATATTAATTTGTAATTGGAACCAGAGAGTCATTCAGCATGGAGATCTCACTAGTTTAAATTCAGTCACAGATAGGGGGAATTTCAAGGGGATCTACAACACCTCGGAGCAAAGTACACCGGAGCTAAAGTGCAGTGACTGTTAAACATGAGAGTTTGACAGGAGAGTGGACAGGAAAGAATGACTGCAGCACTTAAACCACAGGCAAGTAAACAAATAAGGAATAAAATGGAACTAGAGAGAAGAGAGAAATATTACTAGTATAACATTATTTTGCTAATTCACAATAATTAGATGTTAATCTGGTTTCTGTCTACCTACATCTCTCCTACTATCCTCATCTCATGCATGCAAACATGAACATATTACTACTATCTGTTCTAACCATTCCACTAATAATACAGATTTTCTCTTATCCTTGCAACCATGCCCCGCACCCATACCATAACATAATACTTCATCATGGACTTCTGCATACATGTGCACTACCCTCTGAATGCTGGTGGAGAAAACTAAAAACAAGCTCACCCAGCCCCAGTAATTATAGTACCAGATGCACTCTTTCACTATATGTTCATCGCAAATAACTCACTAAATTTTTGTTTATTATTACTTGCCTTAGCAAATGACATCGAAACCAACCCTGGTCCTAAAATAGCAATAAATGGCAACTTCACCTTTCAAAAAGGTCTCTCTTTTGTGCACTGCAACATACGCAGTATACTCCCCAAAATAGATGAACTAAATGTATGGTGTTACGCATACAAACCAAAAATTCTTATTCTTACTGAATCCTGGTTAACCCGCAAAATACCTGATACTGCTGTAGCCATAGATGGATACTCACGCTTTAGAAAAGGCTGAGCAAAGCGAGGAGGAGGTATAATCATATACATACAGGAGCAAATAAACTTTACACTTCTAAATGACTCTCAAAATTCTGATTCTTATGAATTTATTGCTGGCAAAATTTGTCTTCCATATTCAAAACAAATCATAATTGTTGGCACCTATAGACAAATACCCCAGCACATTCCCTTTCAGACATAGCTCAACACCTAAAGGAGATTGCCACTCAAAACAAGAAAAGCGAGCTGATGGTTCTTGAAGACTTTAACATTAATTGGCTAGATTCCAGGAATGAAACATTTTGTTCATTGTTTAAAACATTGAACTTATCACAGCTAATTTCTTCCCTTACTCACATAAATCTTAAAACATCCAACCATACCCTGCTAGACTGGATCCTCTCATCCTGCACAAGCAGAATCCAAGATTCAGGTGTACTAGCAAACGTGTTTATCAATCACTCCATAGTTTACTGTGTCCGCAAAATAAAACCAGTCAAGTCATGTTTCAAAGTCATACTCACAAGATCATTTAGAAAATTTAACCTTCAGTCCTTCCTAAATGATTTAAAAAATTGCTCATGGTATAGAATATACCTAATACCTGACCTTGATTCAGCGATTGACTTTTTTAACTCAGGTCTGAAATACCCATGCACCACTAAGGAAGGTCAGGGTAAGGGGGGCACATCTACCATGGGTCTCAGCTGACCTGATTCAATCATACAGTTTCAGAGATTCTTTATGGACAAAATTTAAACAAACCGGCTCCCCTTATGATCACACTTTATATAGGCAAGTAAGGAATACATGCACAAAACAACCAAAATTAGCAAAAGCACAATATTTTACTGTCAACTTGGACAATAACATTTCAAAGACAGACAACTTTTGGAAGGTTATTAAAAACATTTACAACCCCCCTAACCATCCTCACCCATCAAATATAACAATAGACAAAGAAACAATACAGTGCCCCATAGCCATAGCCAATGCATTTAACAGCTACTTTGTTGGATGTGCCACCACCCTGATTAAGCAATACAAAGGTAACTCTTAAGTTCTACCGTGTACAGAACAGTCACTGACACCTGTTACCTGGTCCAACAGTGCAAATGAATTCAATTTCATGCCAGTAAATGAAAGTGAAATATATGATCACCTCCTCAACCGAAAACTGAAATCCCAATCGAGCCCTGACCAACTACCAGCAATTTTATTAAAGCTCAGTGCCATGGTCACAGCCCAACCGATTGCATCTTTAATTAATGCCTCTTTGACATCAGGGTATATGCCCAAATCCTGGAAGGTGGCTAGAGTTGTGCCTATCCACAAAAGTGGGGATAAAAATGTAATATCAAATTACAGACCAATATCCCTCCTCCCCACTTTATCTAAAATCCTAGAGAAATGTGTACACATGCAACTATATAAAAATTAACAACAGACTAGTTTCTTCACCCCTCTTCAATCAGGCTTTCAACCAAATCACTCAACAGTCACGTCTCTTCTAAAAGTAACCAATGATATCCAGATTGGTATGGAAAATGGTGAACTCATTGTAGCTATTTTCCTAGACTTCACTAAGGCCTTTGACAGAGTAGCCCATAACATTCTTATAAGCAAACGCCAAAACTCAGGATTGGGTAATAATTCTCTAAACTGGTTCCGATCCTATTTATCAGACAGAATGCAGTATGTGTCAGTTGCTGACAATGACTCCCTTCCACTCAAAGTAACAAGTGGAGTTCCCCAAGGCTCCATTCTTGGCTCTCTTCTATTTTCTCTTTTTATAAATGATCTGCCTACGGTTTGCAAATCATCTTCAATACACAAGTACGCAGATGACACCATAATCTATGCTAAAAACTCAAGCATATCACAACTTGAAACCATATTACAACATGATTTCTGAGAAGTTGAAAGATGGATAACAAAGAACAAACTTTTCTTAAATGCAGACAAAACGGTCACAATGATATTTGGTACAAAGCACAAACTATGTAATCTTGACAATATCCACCTATCCATTGTAACAGAGTCTAATCGTAAGTTAGTCCCAGTGGACTCCTACAAATATCTAGGTATGTGGCTTGACCCTAACCTCACTTTTGGTCTTCATATTGACAAATTAACCTCCAAACTTTATCCCAAAATAAGTGCTGTTTTTAGAAACAAATCATGCTTAAGTACCCTGGTCAGAAAACGTATTATACAACAGATGTTGCTGCCAGTCATAGACTATGGTGACGTAGTATATGCTCCAGCTCCAGAAATCCATCTTAGTAAACTTGACACTCTATATAATTCATTATGCTGCTTTATCCTCCAATGTAATTACACTACCCATCACTGTTACATGCTTAAAGAACTAAATTGGCTAACACTCAGTTCTAAACTTAGCCTTCACCTTTCTTGCTTAGTACACAACCACTTCTCAGGAAAACTACCAGACTACCTGAGCAGTATGCTAACTTCTGCTCTCCATACTAACTATAACCTTCGCTCCACTGCTAACAACTCACTGCGTATATACCACAATACAAGAAAGAAGCAGGAAGATCTGCCTTCTCCTTCAGAGCTCCAAAAATCTAGAACAATCTGCATGAAATAATCAAATCTGCTCCCAGTCTAAAATCCTTAAAAGTAAATGCTTCTTTATATCTAAAAACAGTGTGTAACTGTATATAATTTCAATATTGTATACATATGTTATTAATATGTTTATGTATGTGTATATATAATGTTTCACAATTTGTGTAAATATGTAACCCTTTACTGAAAACTATCCAGGACATACTTGAAAACAAGAGAAATCTCAATGTATTCTTCCTGGTAAAACATTTGCTAAATAAAAATAAATAAATATATTTTACCCAGAAACCTACTAGTATGTTTCTTATTCAGCAACAGAGGCTCATATGTGGTTTTGTGCCAGGATATGTAGACCTTGAAACCAGTGTTTATTTAGAAAAATCTCTACAACTCTCCTGGGGACAAAGCATATTTACAGATATTTATTTATAAGTATATGTATAAAGGTGGGTCGTGGCTCTCTTGGAACAAAGCCAACTGGTCCAGCACTGCCGAAAGGAAACCATGATGGAGAGTGTTAGTGGCATATAGACGGACATCTTTCACAAAATGACATCAGCTATCATGATGTTTTATTCTATTCTATGAAATATAATGGCTCCCATTTTCTTAACTGTGAGGATCTCACATGGTGAAATTCTCTAGTAATCATTTGCAAGGGATAGTTAAACCTTTCACGTTTTGAGTGATTACCGTAATATGAGATGACCCTATTGGAAGGAGTGCTCATATTGTACATTGGGAGAAAATTGTTATTTAACAAAAAAAACTAGCAGTATGTTCATAGCAAAATTTGATAGGACTATGAGAGTGCTTAGACGGGTAAAAGAGATGGTAGAAACAGTGTAAGTGAAAAGTGAAGAACTAAGTAACAGAGAAAAATATGTTGTACTCTTCTCAGGCATGTTGGTTGACAGAACCCACCCGCTCCCTGATCCAATATGTACATTAGAGAACAATAAAGTGGGGTATTACAATAACAGGTAAAACTTATGTAATCTCTATTATCAAACAGTGCAGTTTGTATGCAAAGTAAGAAAGTAAGGAAGGAAAAGAACCCCCCCCCCCCACAAAATAACATGAGTTGCCATGTGATGTCTCATGCTCCTGAAGGAAAACTTCCCGCTGTCCAGGAGGCACCCACAGCACCCCACCAACATGTGGTGCTCATCCCCAGGAGTGCTCCGGGACCCATGAGAAAACATTCTCCCACAAATAATGCAAACTGTACCACTTGTAAGGTCAGGCTAAAGAGAATAATAAGAACCAGGGATATAAATCCATATAACCAAGTCTATGTGCTCTCCAAAGGCAGAGGGTATAACAAAAACCCCAGTCAGGAACCAACTGAAAGTCTCCAGAATAATTTTAACTGCTTCACCATAACAATAGTTGAGATGTAGGTTGCACCTTCTGTTTCTTAGAAACAGGTGTCCATTGGTTCCAGTTCTCTGTAGTCTTCCACAAAATTTTATCCTGCAAGGAGCGAAGATTACACAAAGCCTCTGCAAGATTGAGATTCAGGACCTCAGAAAAGACTTTGCGGTCAGCCATATTGCTTATGATGTGTGTAGTGAGTTCCTTCTCAAGGCCTTTGCGATAGGTCCGATGTTCGTTTTTAATGTCTAACTTTGTTGAGAGTGCTTCTAAGGACACTGCAGTGAAATCCTCCTCCAACCCAGCATGGTCCATTGTAGCTCCAAGAGCAGCCTGTTGAGAAATATCTGACATGAGCAGTTTATCTGTCATTTTGGTTCAGTTTTGCATGGGACGCTGCCGAGGCTTTTGAAGGAACTAACACTATTTCTCTTGGTCCTCTGATTTTTGTCTCTCACCATAATCCCAGGTAAGAAAAGACTTAATAATATTGGTTTGGTAGAAAGATATACAGGTATGAGCTTAAAATTTGCTAATATAAATTTCCAGAATATTATGGGTCTATGCATCAGGAAAAAAGCAGTCCATGCCCCTGAAAAACTCTATTTAACCCCTTAACGACAGATGACTTACCAGGTACGTCCCGCAGAAACTGTCACTTAGTGACAGAGGACGTACCTGGTAAGTCACGGAAGTCCGCTTCTCCGTGCGGCTGCACGCCGCTCGGAGACTCAGGACTTCTTTGAAAAAAAAAAAAAAAAATGTTCGGCGGGCGTTAAGGTGACAGCCACGTACGAACGCGGCTGTCACTAAGGGGTTAAATCAACAGGACTTTTGGTTTGCCCCAGAATTGTTTCTCTTTCATTTTGTGCATATGGCTAGGGATGGATGAAAATGTTTGCCTCAAACCAAAATAGGCAAAAAATGGCATTTCCTGTCTGCCAAAAATTTTCCAGTGAAATGTGCCGTTTTCCCAATATTTTTGACTGGCTCATTGCATTGAAATCAATAGGATGACTGAATTTCTCACCACCACATGGCAGTTTTCTCTTCTTTTCCTGCAGGCATATAAAAGGTTGTCAGGCTCTCAAAGCCTGCCATATTGTGTTTGTGAGAGGCGAAAGCAGCGCATTTCTGATCTAAACAAGATAGGCAAATAAACGGCAACTGAAACTTAGTTTAGGGAGCCTTTTAGATAGGACATGTGTTCTCTTTATTAAGGGAGTCTGGGGACACTCTGGGGGAGAAGAAGGGAGGAAGGAGGTTGACCCAAATATCCCAAAATTCTATGTGACTGACTGGCAAGACACAGGCAGCTGGGTTCCAATTTCCTTGGTGATCTTACCGTTAATTATGTCTGTCTTTGAAGTGTCTGGGGGTGTGAGAAGGAAGTAAATACCACAACATTTTGTCTGTCTGATTTGATTTGAAAGACACAGGCAGCTGCTGTCCAAGCTATTTCCTTTCTGATCTTTCTGTTACTATCTATGTGCTGGGGAAGTCTGGGAAAAGTTGTTGATTTTGTTTTTTAGTTATATATTTTATTTTTTGGACAGTGATAAGATAGGGTGGACAACTGTAAAAAAAAAAAAATGAAAGTAAAAAATAATAGTAATATATAGGTGACAGACAGCTGACTTGGATCCTGATATGAGCTGTGTGACTGAAGCAGACTTGATAGACACCGGACGAGATTGAACATTTTGTTGAGGGCTAAGGAAAAATATCACACTCCATCAGTTCTGTTGTGTACATTTGAGTAAAAACACACACAATAGTTGAATAATGTCCAGCAGATACACAAATGGCAGGGGGAGGGGGGAAGGTAGAGTAGTGCAGGGAAGTGGGAGTAAAGTTGTAGTTCAAAAACTGCCTGCAGCCATGGTTGCTGCAGTGTGTGCAATAAATGATGATGATCCCTCTCATCCCAGGGAGTATGCAGTTTGTCAAGGTCCCACTAAGCGTTCCACCACCAGTGCCAGTACAAAAAAAACAAAAAACATATAAGAACACTGAAGACAACAATGAGTCACATTCTAGTGTTAATGATGGCATTTTGGAGGAAGCTGAAGCAGCTGAATCAACTGCTGCATTTGACAGTGAGACAAACAAGCACCAAAACACCTGTGCTCAAAGTAGTAGTAAACTTTGTGAAAGTAAAAAGAAATGTTTTTGACAACTCTAAAAGCTTAGTGGACTATAAGGGTAGTGGGCAAGAAGCGATGGGGGATACTGAGGATGACCTAATAATGACTGATGATGATGATTATGTAGATCTAGAATATATCCCTTCAGTATCCTCCTGTCCTTTAGATACAGATGAAGTAAAGCATAAGAAAGATAATGACATGGCTAGAAAGTTAGCTGAAAGGCAAAAGGTCAATCTTCCACCACTGAAAAGGAGCACTGTACCTGTCTGTAAACTTTTTGAGAAAACAATTGGAAGGTCTGACAGTGGACAAGCAAAGTTGTCTAAAAATACACAGTCATCCTGTTGGTCATCATCATAGAAACATAGAATTTGATGTCAGATAAGAACCATTCAGCCCATCTAGTCTGCCCATTTTCCTACTGTAAAAACCTCAAACCTTATTTGGTCCTTGGTCTTGTCTTATGTTCAGGACAGCCTTATGCCTATCCCATGCATGCTTAAAGGCATAGTAATACTTAAAAATTATTATCCCCCCTGTTGTAGCCAGTTAAATGAGACCGGCGGCATTTCTCAAACCTTTATGGTTTGAGAGATATCCGCTTTCAATGTTCCCTCTCCCCTGACATCAGCGTTCTAGCTGACAGCAGGGGAATATGGTCCTGGGACCGGCGGAGGCTCTGCAGCAGAGCCGAGATCGCATTAATAAAAAATAAATCCTTAACTTAAAACCAAGCACACGTATAAGACCTTTTTAGTAAAGGATTTCTTTTTTATTAACGCAGTCTCGGCTCTGCTGCACAGCTGCCGGCTGATCCCAGGAGAAGATTCCTGTAGAATGCTCACGTCAAGGGAAAAGCCAAAAAGAAGGAACTTTGAAAGCTAATATCTCTCAAACCATAAAGGTTTGAGAGATGCCGCTGGTCTCATTTAACTCAGTTTTTTATTGACTACAACATGGGGATTGTAAATTTTAAGTATTACTATCCCTTTAAATTCTGTCACTGTATTGCTGTTAGGCTATTCCATGTTAGGCTTTTCCATTTACCCATTGATTCTGTCACTTCTGCTGTTAGGCTATTCCATTTATCTACTACCCTCTCAATGAAGTAAAACTCTAGTTTTAGACTATGGCCTCTTTGAAATGTACTTCACTCCTGCACTTTGTTGAATCCCTTCATGTATTTCAATGTTTCTGTCATATTCACTCTCTTTTCTATCTTCCAAGCTATAAATGTTCAGATCCTTTAGCCTATCCTGATATTTCTTTTCCTGTAAACCAGTCACCATTTTAGTAGCCCTTCTCTGAATTTTGCCTAGAGTATCTCTCTCTTTCTGGAGATGAGGTCTCCAGTACTGTACACAATACTCTAGGTGAGGACTAACCAGAGATCTGTAGAGTGACATGACCACTTCCATTTTACTGCTACTAATGCCCCAAGCTATACAACCTAGAACCCTGCTTGCATTCCCTGCCACTTTGTTGCATTGCCTGCCTACCTTTAAGTCATTAGAATTAATTACTTACAAATCCCTTTCCTTTGTTGTATCTGACAGCAGAATACCCTTTATATTATATTTATCCTTTGGATTCTTACGTCCCAAGTGCATTATTTTACATTTATTAACATTAAACTGCAGCTAGCACAATCTTGTCCGTTCTTCTAATTTACCTAAATCATGTATTTGGCTTATTCCCCCAGGAATGTCTACCCTGTTGCAGATTTTTGCATCATCTGCAAAAAGGCATACCTTACCTTGAATACTTTTTGCAATATCACTAATAATAATATTAAAATGAATGGGACCACAGATCCCTGAGGTACCCCACTAATAATATTCCCTTCATTTGAATATTCTCCATTGACTACCACCTTCTGTCTCCTGTTACTCAGTCATTGTCTCATCCACTTAACTATTTTTACATCCACACCCAAACACTGCAATTTATTAATGAGTCTTCTGTGAGGGACAGTGTCAAATGCTTTACTGAAATCTAGATAAGCTAGATCTACTGTTCCCCCTAGGTCTATTGCTTTAGTTACTCAGTCAAAAAATCTATGAGGATAGTTTGACAAGATCTCCCTGCTGTAAACCCATGCTGTTTGGGATCTAGTAAGTAATTTACATCCAGATATTTAACAATGATTTCCTTTAATATAGTTTCCATTAATTTGACCACTACTAACGTAAGGCTTACTGGTCTGTAGTTACCTGACTCTACCTTTTTTGTGAAGCAATACTACATTTGCTAACTTCCAATCTGCTGGAGCTACTCCTGTCGATAGTGACTGATTGAATAATTATGTTAAAGGTTTTGTCAGAACACTCTTCTTTTAATAACTTTGAGTGTATCCCATCGATGTATCTGTTTTTACCTTGGAGTGTTGAAGGAGACCTTCTTCCTTTGTTCCTTTGTAAACATGCATGCTTCCCATGTCTTGCCATTTCTTTTTTCTGACAGAGGTCCCTTCCCTTAACCTTCCTCTGTAAAAACTGAACAGAAATATTCATTGAGACAGTCAGCTAGCCCTTTATTCTCATTTACATCATTTCCATTGTTTGTTTTCAGTCTAACTATTCCTTATTTCATTTTCCTTCTTTCACTTATATCTAAAATATGTTTTATCCCCTTTTTATTGACTGGGCAATGTTTTTCCTCTGTGTGTGCTTTGGCACATCTAATAATGCATTTGGCTTCCTTCAGCCTAGTTTTGTACGGATACCTAGCTTCTTTCTTCTGCATCTACTTATATTTCCTAAATGCTTCTTTTATCTTCTTTACTATATTTGCCACTTCTGCAGAGTTCCACAGCGGTTTTCTTTTTCTTTTGCCCTTACTGACATGTCTAATACAATGCTCTGTTGCATTTAGTAAAACACATTTCAGATAATCCCATTTCTCCTTGATTTCATCTAAAGATTGCCAAGCTGTTAAAGACGGACATAAATATGTTTGCATTTTAGAAAAATCAGCCTTTCTAAAATCTAGAATCTTTGTTTTAGTGTGGTGCAAATCAACCTCTGTTTTTATATTAAACCACACAGACTGATAATCACCGGAGCCCAAACACTCTCCTTTAGCTACATTTGATACCAAGTCTCCATTAGTAAATAATAAATCTAGTATGGCTTCCTTCCTAGTCAACTCTTCTTCTAATTGACTAAGAGCTTATACTTTTAAAGAATTTAGGCTATATGTACTCCTGGCTGAACCTGCTGCTTGATTTTTCCAGTCTACATCAGAAAAATTAAAGTCCCCCATGATAATAATTTCCCCTTTTAATGTCATCTTAGTTACTTCCTTGACCTGCGGTTGATCCAACTGGACTATTACATCCAACTCTCCATTCTGTCTTGCTTCCTTAACAATTTTTAAAACGCGTCTTCTATCTCTTTGAGCTATAGTTCCAGGAAGACATCTAATTTTTTTGCAACCACCATGACTATCCTCCAGAGTCACACCTCTTAATATTGAATCCCCCAATAATAGTTGCTTCCTCTCAAAGTAGTTTGCACTTCTTACCTTTGTCAGTGGTTGCAGTCTGATTTACCTGTGGATTAGAAATTGGTGAACCAGCAGCCTCTGCTTCCGGAGTTGTCACAATATTAAGGCAGTGTTCTGAAAGTGCAGCATGTGGGACATGCCTCTTGTCCACAACTCTTAACCTTTCAGAACCAACTGTAATCCATCTGCCTTGGAAGTCGCTGAGGCAGTGGCACTTTTTCAATCACCTGCTGTAAAACATAAAATTGCTGGCAAATCTGACAACTTCTGAACCTCCAAAAGTTTCCCGGAGAGAAAAGCAAAACATCTGTTGCACTGCAACATGCCTGACATGTTCACAGCACTAATGTAATCAGGGGACAGAGAGTAAAATACCTTCAGATTTTGCTGTTTTCTGACTTTAATCAGCACAGATCACTTCCAGATTATCTCCATAATATCTCCTTCTACACTTGCAATTGCTGCTCTGCCCAGCTATTAATTAGACTATCTTACAAGAAACCTATTTGTATATACAGAAGGCAACTCCCATTAATCAGCAAAACAATTTGTAACTAGATCTAACAGGTACAAATTTACACATCATTCTCAACCACCTCAATTATTAACTTCAGTAATAATTATCTAATCAGCCCTCAACCTTGTCTATAGGTAGAACTTATGAACAGATTCAGAAAATTCTTACTTATGAAAGAGAAGAATTGATATAATCAAAATGGATACAAAAGAGATCTCCAGACTATCTCCTTCTTCACTTAAAATGGCTGCACTTGCAATTGCTGCTCTGCCCAGCTATTTTATTCTATGATCCTTGTCACCGCTTCCAAGTCCAAGCCCCACTCAGCCACATACACTTGTGTTGAGTAATCTGCAGAAACAACACAGGTTATTAACATCCACCTTTGCTATGATTAGTGTCTCTGCTGCTGCTGGACATGTTGCACCTTTGACACCTAGTACCAGTAGTAGTATCAGTAAAATTGCATTAACATCTAGCCCCAGTTGTAGTAGCAGCCTTGCAGGATCTCCTCAGTCCATGAAGTCCACAGTATGGAAATACTTCACTAAGGTTCCAAAAGCTAAGCATGTTGCTATATGTTGTCTCCGTAAGAAGCATGTGAGCAGGGGGAAAGTAGGCTCACATCTAGGTCCCTCCTCACTGAGATCCCACCTGAAGCACAACCACAGTTCTTACTGGGAGATACATCAACAAAAGATCAGAGGTGTCACAACAGCAGAAGCACTCCAAAAATTTCCCACTGCTCTGGGGCAGAGAAGAGAAGTAGATATGTTACTGATGTCAAAGAGTTTGCCACTGCCAACAGTTCTTTCATTCCAAATAACACCTGTATTTCCTGCTGCAGAGGAGTATGATTAATATGGGTTTGCTGTAGGAGATGACAAGAGTCCTACATTGAGTGCCAACACATACCTCCACACACACACAACCACCACAACTGATGGCATTAAAGCAATAAAGTTACAAGGAATTTATTTTTGTAGGACTCACAACTTTGACTTTCAGCTATTTATTTCTCTCAGCCCTTAGAAGAAGTAATATTGGTTTATCCTGAAAAGTCAGCAGGAAATTTTTCTGACTTTTCGCCCAACCCTACATATGACCTTATGCGTGCTAGCATCATAATTAGTATGTATGCATATTTTTAATACTATGGTGCCATACAATGTACAGAGTGACTTTCAGAAGAAAGATACAATAAAGAAGGCAATAATGTTATTCTGAAACTCATAGAAACAACAGTAGTGAAATTCCCTGCTCTGAACAGCATAACAACTTAGGTGCTATAGAGATTTCCAACACATAGTGAAGCAATCCATTACAGTCCTTACTAGGCATCCAAGAGGTTATAGTAGAAATAGGCAAAATATGTCCCACTGGTGATTTTATCTGGCCCTTGGGAATGGTTGGCTGTACACATTCAGCAGAGCTTTTATACTGAGAAAATACTACTTCTGCTTTTCACTATGGGAAGAATGATACATGGTATGAAACTTGTGCTTTTCTGTACAATGTATAACTGTATCAATGCAGAGTGAGCACCATTTTTAGTTTATGAACAGGTAGCCATCAGCCCCAGTTGTTTTCACTCACACGTCAGTAAGAAAGGAGAATTACTAATGGGGCAGGGGCACTAGACGTGAGTTGCTACTAAGCTGTACTCAAAACTGCACAGATTATTTTTCAGACACAATGAGTCCTTGCCCTACAGAGGTTACAAGTTTTTGGAGCCTGAGGAACAGGGAGATAAAATTACTTGCCTAAGGTCAAAAGGAGCTGAAAGTGGGAATTGAACCAGGCCTTCACAGTTTCCCAGCCAAAGTCTTGGCTTCAGAGTCAGTCTGTTCACATGCATTCAATGAACATGTGGTTCTCTAAATGCAGTTTCAACAGAGATGGGGCCTTGGGGCGAGAGCACTTTCCAAGCCCTGGATTATAGACTAATTGGGTAATGCGATATTATTTTTATAGAATGGAGGGAAAAAAGTAATGTAGACTATATTGCTATATAACCTACTGAATTTGGTCTTAATATTAGAGACACATTATAGCCTAAAATAATATCGTTCTTATGCTTTTACATGTATTGTTCTCCTGGCCAGAACTTCCTTATTAAAGAAAAAAAATTAAAAACTCTGAGAATACATCATATTTTAATGGATTTGATCCCTTTTCAATTTTTGTTGATAATGCTCCTTTAATGATAAGAAATCATCTAAATCTCTGTGTTCAATTTAATTAATTTTTTACATCTTTTATATTATAATATAAATACTTCTTAATACTTATTTTAATCCTGGATATTAAATTTGTGTGGGTAAAGTCTGGAGAGTTCTGCAATGTGACCATTCATAGTAACTCCTAGGAATCTGTTGAGCGCTATCATCGCTCAAACCATAAGGGTTTGAGAGATGACACTGGGGGCAATAAGTTTCTTTTTAACAAAGCTACAATATGGGGATTAGTAATTTGCAAGTATTACTATCCCTTTAAGCATAACTTTATTCGTGGGGACTTTTTAAAGGTAAAATAATGATTAGTAAGCTAGTCGCCACCTGCATAAGTATTGCAGGGTGACTTCAGTGGAGGTGGTAGTTCCGCTTTAATGCGAGCAAAAATTACTCCCCTATAGCATGCACAGAAAAATGTAGTAAGTCATGCCACTTTCCTCTGTACTTTGTTAATATAGAACATTAAACAAAGAGCAGAAGAAAGAAACTCCCTGGAACTCCCTTGCACTCCCCCTAAACTCAGCTTGCTGCAAGGACCATTTATGGCGTAAGAAGTTAGTAAATAACAGTTTTCAATCAAATTTGAGAGGCAGTTAAGTCATATTTGTAAAAATGTCTGCATTTGATATGTATTGTCAATTAAATAAAAGCTTTATAAGATATTTGGAGCAGGAAGCACTAACATTTACCAGTAAACCACCAAAATGATTACATATTGTGCAAAAAATGTCTTACAGAGAAAAGTGCAATAAAACTGCATGTCCAATAAATATTATCCAAGTATACCATTCTAAAGATATATATTTTTATGCTGCTGTTTTGAGGTTCTACAGGTAACAGCCTATTGTCTTACTATTGCTAGAACATCTTGGAGAATATTTGATGTAAAATAATACCTGGCATGGGATATTGTTGCAACACCTACCTTTAGAAAGTTTTTCTTATGTGCAGAATGAGAAAGACCAGACATTTCATGGGTAGTACATATACTGTGATCTGAGACCTAGGAGAAGCATTCCCTTGAGTTGCTTACATCCCAGTGTAACCACTTTGCATTTGAAGCAACTTATATCCCTCTTGAGTTAAATTAGAATGTTTAGAGGCACACTTTTGTACTCCCACATAAATTAATTTTTTACCTTTGTGCTAACCCATACTTTTTTTTTAGAAGTTAACCTAGTTTTATTATAAAACAAGAAAAAAAGACAACTGGTTACTGTGAGGGTTGCCAAAAGCACGTTAAAATTAAATAAAAGTTAATAGAAAAATTACAAAATTGTCACAGCTGCATCTCTGGACTACAAACTGCCCACTGCAGCAATTCTGTACCTACCTGTGGCGGAACTTGAAGCAGTGACCCTGTGGCTATGAGGCCTGATTTTTCAAGCTTAGCCACCAGAGGGACTTGGTCCAGCAGGCTTGCCGTAGTAGCCTTGTTGTTGCTTCATGTGGTATACACATGCATTTTGGATATTTCTCTGTGATTTGATTGCATAATCATATACAGTTTCCTTTCTTTGACAGACTTTCTTACCCAGCATCCCAGTCATCTTGGCCTGTTACCTGACTCACAGCACTATACTGATTATGAGACTACCTGGTTTTGACCGTGGGTTTGCTCCTGGACTTCTGGTTGACTTATCTCCTTTGCTGGGATTTGGCTTGTACTATGACCTGAATTAATCTCTGCCTGCCTTAGACCTTTGGACTTGGTACTTCACTGAACATTTGCAGCCTACCCAGACCAGGATTTTTTTTTCTTTCCTTTCACCTTCTGACTTGGTACTTCTCTTTTGACTTACAGTTTTCTGTCTGCAGCCACACAAACCTAGGGCTCAGCCTCTGGGACAAGCAGTTGCTTAATACAGGTGGTCTACCTGGACTTAACATGGACTGCCTGACCTTGCAGTGTTTGCTGAGTTGGTACCTCATCTTTGTCAGATACACTGGAGTGGGCTTTGTGTGAGGAAATAATTAAGATGACAATGAAATGTGAAGCTCTCATTATGAGGGACATTAATCTGTCTGATGTGGACTGGAAAAATCAAGTAGCAGGTTCAGCTGTAGGAATTATCTCTTAGGCAATTAGTAAAGGAGCCAACTAGGAAGTCAAACTAGATTTATTATTTACAAATGGAGATTTGGTTTCTGATATTGTCACAGTAATCAGGCAAATAAGGACAGACACAAAGATAAAATATAACCACCTTTATTTACTATAACAACAATAATGGTAGAGCCCACACAGAACACCATATGGTCTGTGAATGAAGGCAACAGAGAGCGAGAGCAGACCAGAGCCAGGAGGCACCGAGACTACAGGTTAGGCAAGCAGGTAGTGTAGAGAGCAAGCAGACAGCCAGAGTCATAGGTCAGACAAGCCGAGGACTGCACGGAGCGAGAGTAACCAAGCCACTTGTCCGGCAACCAGGGACTATGCTGTGCGAGTAGGAGCCAGGGCCACTGGTCAGGTAAACCGAGGACTACAAGGAGCTAAATTAACCAGGCCCTCAGGGAAGGCAACCGGAGGCTACACTGAGTGGGTAGTAGCCAGGGCCACTGGTCAGGCATGCCGGGGTCATACACAGAATGAGTAGTCAGCGAGAGCCATAGGTCAGAACCGATGTGGGTAGTCAGACAAGCCAGGGGGCATATACAGAGCGAACAGTCAACCAGAGCCACAGGTCAGAACCGATGTGGGTAGTCAGACAAGCCAGGGTCATACACAGAGCGATTCTCAGGCAAACACGGGTCACAACTGACAGCAAAGAGTAACAAGCAGAAACACCACGTAAGGGACATGACTCCTAGCCCCAAGGAGGATTATGAAGGAGCAGAAGGAGGTGGGACCCAATTAGGCCACCCAGAATAGGCCCATAAACAGGCATCCGAGCAAGTGCCTGTAACAGACATAGTAATGCAGAGGTGGCCGCAAGGATGCCGGCAGACACACCGCAGAGGAAGGAAGCACAGGATAACTAGGCCTCAAAGGCAGACTGTGATAGTACCTCCCCCTTAATGACCTCTTCCCCGCGGAAGAGGACCAGAACTACAGGCAGTGTGGGAATTAAACTCTCGGAGAAGGGTAGGTGCATGCAGATCTCTCTTAACCCAGGAACGCTCCTCAGGTCCATAGCCTCTGACCATGTGAGAGTCCAGGATACTCTGTACTTCGTATTCCTCATGGTCCCCCACTTGAATGGGTCTGGGATGGACCAAAGCCTTAGTATAATGGTTACAAACCAAAAGTTTGAGTAGCGACACATGAAACACATTGGAAACGCGCATGTGACGGGCCTACGTCACAGGTTTAATCTTACAGTGAACCCGAAAGGGACCCACAAATCAGGGAGCCAGCTTTTTACAAGGCACCTGGAGATTGAGGTTGTGTGGGGAAAACCAGACTCTCTCTCCCACCGGGAACACTGGAGTTGGTAATCGCATACGATTTGCTTGTCTCTTATAGCGCATCATGGAACTCTTCAGGGATCTCTGAACCCGTACCCATGTGGAGTGGAGCGCCCTCAAGTGCTCCTCCAGAGCAGGAATGTTCTGCACCTCAAATGACTCAAGCAGGAGAGAAGGTTGGAACCCACAATTAATCAGAAAGAGAAAGTTCCGAGAGGAGGAATTAACTGCACTGTTTCTGGCCAACTCCGCCCACGGTAACAAATTCACCCAGTTGTCATGATGGTCAGAAATGAAACAATGGAGAAACTGTTCCAGCACCTCATTAGACCTTTCAGCAGCGCATTCGACTGTGGGTGGTAAGCTGGGGAGAACAAGAGCTGGATCCCCATCTGACTGCAAAAAGCTCTCCCGCGATCCGAGACTACCACCTTGAGTATACCATGGAGACGAACTACCTCCTACTCAAAGATCTCAGCCGACTACTTGGAGGAGGGGAGTCCCTTAAGCGGCACGAAATGGGACATCTTTGAAAATCTATCCACGATCGTAAGAATGACTGTGTAACCCTCAGAGATTGGCAACTCAACCATAAAGTCAATTGACATGAGAGACCATGGACGCTCCTCGTTCGGGATGGGCTGCAGGAGGCCGACCGGCAGGTGACGAGGAGTCTTAGTCCGCGCACAAGTGTAACATGCTGAAACAAACGCGGAACAGTCTGCCCTCATGCTGGGCCACCAAAAGAGTCTGGACATCGACCATATCAGTTAGTTTCTACCAACATGTCCTGCAGCCTTTGAGAAATGGTATGTCTCCAGAAGTCTGGTATGGAGGGATTCGGGCACAAAACATCTCCCATTAGGTCTCTCCGCTGGGGCGGAAGCTTGGCCAGCCAAAATCTCCTCAACCAGCGGATATGTAATACTGGTGCGTATCGTAGCCAAGATGCGGTCGGGAGGAATAACTGGCACCGGAGGAAACTCCTTCTGGGACTCGGACCCAAATGGTTAAGAGAGAGAGAGAGAGAGAGAGCATCCTCTCTAATATTTTTGGTACCAGGAAGGTAGGAAACCACAAAATTAAACCTAGAAAGGAAGAGGGCCCATCTGGCCTGACATGAAGACAACCTCTTAGCCTCCGATAAATATGTGAAGTTTTTGTGATCTGTCAGTATCAGGATCGGAACCACTATGCCCTCCAGCAAATAACGCCATTCTTTCAAGGCCAAGATGATGGCGATTAATTCCTGATCACCCACATCATATAAACTCTCAGCCTTTGACAATTTTTTTTAGAGGAAAAGCCACATAGCAGCAATGGTTTACCAGGGCCCGTGTGCTGGGATAGCAACGCGCCTACACCAGACACGGAGGTATCCACATCCAGTGTAAATGGCAGGGAGGGGTTCAGGTGGGACAATATCGGGGCCTTTGCAAAGGCGGACTTCAAGTCTTCAAAAGCCTGAAGTGCTTCAGGTGCCCAGTCTGAAGGATTAGCGCCCTTCAGTCATGTCAGTGAGTGGTTTCACGATTGAGGAAAAGTTTTGAATAAACTTCCTGTAATAATTAGTGAAGCCCAGGAACCTCTGTATGGATCTTAGCCCCATGAGAAGCAGCTACTGTAAGACAGCAGACAGTTTTTGTGGATCCATGGCTAGACCAGTAGATGAAATCACATATACCAAGAAGGTCATCTAGGATTTGTGGAATTCACACTTCTCTAATTTGCAGAACAACTTGTTCTCTCTTAGCAGTTGTACAACCCGGGCTACATCTGCTCTGTGTCTCTCCAAGGTAGGAGAATGGATGAGTATATCGTCCAAATATACTATAACAAAGCTCTGGAGAAGGTCTCTTAAAACGTCATTAATGAACTCCTGGAAGAAAGCAAGAGCGTTGCACAATCCGAAAAGCGTAAACAAATACTCATAGTGTCCACTCCAAGTGTTAAAAGCTGTGTTCCATTCATTGCACTCTCTTATTCGTATCAAGTTGTATGCGGCCCTCAAGTCTAGTTTTGTGAAAATTGTAGGGCCTTTGATACGATCAAATATCTCCATGTTCAATAGTATAGGATGTGTTCTTTACCATTAGCTTATTTAGGACCCTGAAATCAAAACATGGTCTGAGCTCCCCATCTTTTTTCTTAACGAAAAAGAAGCCTGCGTCCACAGGGGAGGTAGACTTCCGAATAATGCCCCTAGCTAGGGCGTCCTCCACATAGTCCTCCATGGCCTTGTTCTCCTCCACCGACAAAGGATAAACTCAGCCCCTAGGAGGTCTGGCCCCTGGTACCAGATCAACAGTACAATTGTAGGGCTTGTGTGGCAGCAATGTACTGGCCTCTATCTTATTAAATACCTATTTGTAGGCCTGACACTCAGCAGGTAACAAGGTAGAGGTACACAATATTTTTGTAGGCTGCTGGAGGCAAGACCTCGCACATAGAGATGTCCACAACAGGCTGTCACAGATTTGCCAATCAATTCTAGGGATTCTTAGTCTGCAGCCAGGGAAACCCCAGAATGATGGCATGACGGAGAGAATGTATCACCTGAAACTGTTGTGTCTCCACATGGAGTGCCCCTACCCTCATAGAGGAGGGATGAGTCTTATGAGTAACTTGTGCCGGCTGTAGAGGTCTACCATCAATAGCCTCAATGGCCAACGGAGCGGAGCGAGACAACCACAGAATAGCGTGTTTGGCCGCAAAGTCTGCATCAATGACAAACCCCGTGGCCCCTGAGTCCAGTAGTGCCGGAGCCACCATAGAAGACTCGGCCCAAGATAGTACGACTTTAAAAATAGGCTTGTCCATTACTCTTTCTGGGGACTATGAAATTCCATCCAGGGTCTGTCCCCTACTTGACCCTAGGTGTGGGAGTTTCCCGGCCAAATAGGACAAGCATGCAACAAATGGCCAAGTTCCCCACAGTATAAGCAAAGACCCCTCCTCCTGCACCGAGCCCTCTCCTCCTCAGAAAGGCGTTTGAAGCCTAGCTGCATAGGTTCCCCCCCGTCGGGGTCAGAATTAGGAGGTGTGGGAGGTGAGGAAGGACAGGGTTGGCATGAGAAACTAGGTGCCAAACTGGTAAAGTTTTATGCCCATGCTCTTTGAATGAAGGCCTCTCACGGATTCTTGTGTCTAACAGGATGGTGACTGAGAGCAGCTCCTCCAGATCACCAGGCAGTTCCCGGGGTGCCGCCTCATCCTTAATTGTGTCACACAAGCCCTGGAATAGTGCAGCAACTAGGGCTAGGGTGCTAATACTTCCGAATGGTCTCCCAGTGTGCTCCAAGCCTTTGAAACCCTCAAAGCAGTGTTTCCCGATGCTCCACTCCTTAGACATCCGAATCTGACAGAGGTCTTCCAGGACAAGGAACCCAGGAGCAGGACTAGGAAAGCCCTGGGTCCAAAGAGAAGGAGTACAAGCGACTCCTCCAACAAGGGCAGGTGGGAAGCGACGCTAGGGTGCGTGGCTAGTGGATGTAGGCCCCCTGTAGTGTGTTGTACTGCGGTCAAAGCCTGGTAAAGATGCTGGCCACAAAGCCAAATGACCCCCTTCAGTTGAGCTGAAGGTGGCCCAGGAGAACACACTACAGAGAGGACTAACACCAACTGCCCCAGGGAGAGTCTAACTCAAGGTAGAACTCACCAAGAAGTAGAAGCGAGATGCCAGATGAGGTGCAGGGAATGTAGACCTTCCGGGGAGGAGATTAGCTAGAGGATTGGCCTGGTGGTCCAGGGAGGAGAGCAGTCAGAGGACTGGAGAAGCCTGGTGGTCCAGGGAGGAGAGCAGCTAGAGGACTGGAGTAGCCTGGTGGTCCAGGGAGGAGAGCAGCTAGAGGACTGGAGTGGTCTGGTGGTCCAGGGAGGAGAGTAGCTAGAGGACTGGCCTGGTGGTCCAGGGAGGAGAGCAGCTAGAGGACTGGCCTGATGGTCCAGGGAGGAGAGCAGCTAGAGGACTGGCCTGGTGGTCCAGGGAGGAGAGCAGCTAGAGGACTGGCCTGATGGTTCAGGGAGGAGAGCAGCTAGAGGACTGGCCTGATGGTCCAGGGAGGAGAGCAGCCAGAGGACTGGCCTGATGGTCCAGGGAGGAGAGCAGCCAGAGGACTGGCCTGATGGTCCAGGGAGAAGAGCAGCCAGAGGACTGGCCTGGTGGTCCAGGGAGGAGAGCAGCCAGAGGACTGGCCTGGTGGTCCAGGGAAGAGAGCAGCCAGAGGACTGGAGTGGTGGTCCAGGGAGGAGAGCACAATTGGAGCTGCTGGAGAGGAAGAGCAGAGACAATGCTCACCTCCAGCGAAGCGCCGATTACTGAGCGCTGGTCCCGGGCCGTGCGCTCCAGTAAATGGAAGAACCACGTCATGACGCTGATGTTGCGACACGTCTGAGCGTCTGACGTTGGTGCATGCACAGACGCGCCGCAGAAGCCGGACCTGGCACCAAGGACCTCCCAGCACGGCGTCCCGGACCGACAGAATCCTAAACTACCGTTTACATTGGAGGTCAACCATCTGAGTCAGGCGTAACAGCTCTCCTGTCTCAACGGTCTATCCCAGACGAGCCTTTGTTTCCCTGTGGTTTCTTTTCTTGTAAACTCTCGAAGCCCAACACCTTGTATGATACCGGAGATTGAGAATTGCTAGCCATTATTTTGGCTTTACGTGAGTGGAGGCATTTACTGGAGGGTACTACGGTCCCTATCTTGATCCTTACGGATCACAAAAATCTGACCCACCTTTCGGGGGCCTAACACTTGTACACATGACAGGCTAGATGGGCATTATTCCTATCCCGTTTTAATTTTATTGTGTCTTATCTGCCTGGTACAAAAACATTAGGGCGGATGCCCTGTCCCACCAGTTTGAGACCTTGTCTAAGGAGGATTGTGACCCTACACCTGTGATTCCTCCAGATTGTATCTTGGCAACCATTCGCGCCAGTATTACTTCTTCGCTGGGGACAGAGATATTGGCTGCTCAGGGCACGGCTCTGGCCAACTGTCACGGAGTGACTAGGAAATAACAACACTGACAAGTACAGATGAACTTAAGATAAAACTTTATTAAGTATAATCGTGGCAGTAATGATGACACAATAATGGAAGCAGCAAATGACATAACAGTGGCAGTAAAAACGTGGCAGCAAAGAGTGACACACCTTCACGAGACCAGGGAGGAACAGTGAACTCACTTTCCTCACCCTTCACTAGGCGAGCGAGCAGTAACGGAATGGCTGTGGGAACTTACACAGGCTAGGTGGGAGGACAGTGCAGAGCACTTCCACACACACAGTATGAGTGACACACCTTCACGAGACCAGGGAAGAACAGTGAACTCACTTTCCTCACCCTTCACTAGGCAGGCGAGCAGTAATGGAATGGCCCTGGGAACTCACACAGGCTAGGTGGGAGGACAGTGAAGAGCACTTCCACACACACACACAGTCGGTAGGAAATAGGAAGCGCAAAAAATACCCAAAGGCTGGGTATACAGCCGACAAGGTAACCGGCACTGAGGCTAGGTGAGGCAACACACAAACTGGGATGGCCACCGGTGGTCAGTACACGGACTGGCCGACAAACGCTGCTAACGGAAGCAAGTGCTGGGATAAAGGCACAGGCAGCAAGGATTCCTAACCAAGGCAAGGAATCACAATCGGAGCACAACAGAGAGGGAGAAACAGAGGCAGCCAAGGGTCAGAGCTGGATCGGGTAGTCAGATGTCGCCAGTGGTCGGAGCCGGATCAGGTAGTCAGACGTTGCCAGGAGTCAGAGCAGGATCGGGTAATCAAACGTAGCAGGAGTAATACACAGGAACAGCAATGGACCAACACAGCATTAGGCTCAGGTACACCACGAAAGGGCAAAGGTAATGAAGCATGCTGAGGTTTAAAAGGCCTGGCAGATGGGCCGAGAGATGACATCACCAGAATAGTGACCTATAAGAACAGCAACTCAGTGTAGATCTACAGCTAGGCAGTAACAATGTAGCTGAATAGCAATACCTCTTTGGAGGCAATCACGGGCACCATGATAGTACCCCCCACTCAATGATCTCCCCCCCACAGAGGAGACCATGCCTTATTGGGAAATTTCATGTGGAAACTGCGCAACAATCTAGGAGCGTGAACATCATTCTGATCTACCCAGGAACGCTCCTCTGGACCATAACCTTTCCAGTGGACAAAATACTGGATGTGCCCCCGGACCCTGCGGGAGTCCAGTATGCATTGGATCTCATAGTCATCCTGATTCTGAATGTGCACTGGACCTGGGACTACAGGAGCGGAAGAGTAGCGGTTACAGATCAGTGGTTTCAGGAGAGAGACATGAAAAACGTTGTGGATGCGCATATTCCTAGGGAGGTCTAAGGCATAGGACACAGGGTTTATTCTACGGAGCACCCGGAAGGGTCCTATGAAACATGGAGCCATCTTTTGACGCGGCACTTTCATGTGCAGGTTCTTGGTGGCCAACCAGACTCTATCCCCCACCTGAAAGACAGAAGCAGGACGTCTCCTGAGATCTGCGTGTCTCTGGTATCGCTCTGAGGACCTTCGTAAGGCACTCTGAACCTGTGCCCATGTGGAGCTGAGCTGCTCCATATGCTCATCCAGAGCCAGAATTTCCTGTGCCCGAAATGCATCCGGGAGCAGGGAAGGTTGGAACCCATAATTAATCAGGAAGGGAGAGCTCCCGGACGAAGAGTTTATGGCACAGTTCCTGGCAAACTCCGCATATGGCAACAGGTCAACCCAATTATCATGATGGTCAGAAGCGAAGCAGAGCAAGAATTGTTCCAGCCCTTGATTGGCTCTTTCCGCAGCACCATTAGTCTGGGGGTGGTAGGCAGACGAAAATAGCAGTTTGATGCCCATCTGGTCACAAAAGGCCCTCCAAAATCTCGATACGAACTGGCTTCTATGATCAGAAACCACAACTCGGAGTACTCCGTGGAGCCTGAATACCTCCCTAGCAAATACCACAGCCAATTCCTTAGAGGAAGGTAGTCCCAGAAGCGGAACAAAATGTGTCATTTTGGAGAATCGATCCACAATCATTAGTATGACTGTGCAGCCCTTGGATCTAGGCAACTCCACCATGAAGTCTAAGGAAATTTGTGACCACGGGCGTTCACCATTAGGAACAGTCTGGTGCAGTCCTAGAGGGAGATGCCTTGGAGCTTTGGCACAGGTGCACACGGAACAAGATTCTACAAAGGCTGCACAATCTGCCCTTAAACTAGGCCACCAGAAGAGCTGTGAAATTGACCAAATTAGTTGGTCCCGGCCAATATGCCCAGCTGCTTTGGATGAATGGTAGGCTTCCAGCAGCTTAGTGCGGAGATTGACAGCTACAAAACATTTTACTCTGGGTTTCTCAACAGGAGCATTACTTTGTGAGGCCAGGATCTCCTTGCCCAGAGGAGAAGTAATGCTAGTACGTATAGTAGCCAAAATGCGATCAGGAGGGATAATCGGAACTGGTTCATTTTCAGACTCACGCTCTGGACCAAACTGTCTAGATAAGGCGTCAGCACGAGTATTCTTGGACCCAGGGAGGTACGAAACCACAAAATTAAATCTAGACAGGAATAACGCCCATCTGGCTTGTCTAGGTGACAGTCTTTTGGCCTCTGATAAGTATGTCAGATTCTTGTGATCCGTTAAGATCAAAATAGGAGCCTTGGTCCCCTCCAGGAGGTGACGCCATCCTCAAAGCGCAAGGATAATGGCAAGCAATTCACAGTCCCCTATATTATATAAGCTTTGGGCACTCGTCATTTTCTTTGAAAAAAATTCACAGGGCATCAGGGGTTTGCCAGGCTCAGCTCTCTGACAGTACTGCCCCTACCCCTGTCTCAGATGCATCCACCTCCAGGGTAAAAAGCAATGCGGTGTTAGGATGCACCAATACTGGAGCCATCGAGAAGGCAGACTTCAGGGCCTCAAAAGCATTGTTGGCCTCGGGAGCCCACACCGATTGGTTAGCACCCTTATGAGTTAAATCAGTCAAGGGTTTGACTAAGGTAGAGAAATTACGAATTAATTTCCTATAATAATTCGCAAATACGAGGAATCTTTGTATGGCCTTCAGGCCCACAGGACGTGGCCATTGGAAGACTGCCGAGAGTTTTTCTGTATCCATGGCAATTCCACTGGCAGAAATAATGTAACCCAGGAAGGACACCTGGTCCTTATGAAATTCGCACTTCTCGAGTTTGCAATATAATTTGTTGTCCCTCAGTTTTTGTAGTACAGAAATGACATCTTTCCTATGTGTCTCAATATCAGGAGAGTGTATCAAGATATCGTCCAGGTAAACTACTACACAGGACTGTATTAGACTTCTCAAAACATTGTTAATGAACTCCTGGAAGACCGCTGGAGCATTGCATAGCCCAAATGGCATGACCATATATACATAATGGCCACTCCGAGTGTTAAAAGCGGTCTTCCACTCATTGCCCTCCTTGATTCTAATAAAGTTATATGCTGCTCTCAGATCAAGTTTTGTGAATACCGAGGAGCCCTTTAGACAGTCGAACAGTTCTGTAATTAGTGGAATGGGGTAAGCGTTCTTCACCAACAGTTTGTTCAGGCCTCTATAATCGATACGGGGTCTAAGCCCCCCATTCTTTTTCTTCAGGAAAAAAAATCCAGCCCCCGCAGGTGAGGAAGACTTCCTAATTATGCCTCTGGATAATGCATCCGAAATGTACTCTTCCACGGCCTTGTTCTCCTCCACCGATAGAGGACAGGTGCGGCCCTTGGGAGGTATTGAGCCTGGCGTCAAATTAATAGCACAATCATACGGCCTATGTTCCGGTAAAGTGCTAGCCACCTCCTTACAGAACACCTCACTGAAAGACTGGTACTCTGAGGGTAACGAGGGGGAGGTACACAATAATTTAATAGGTTGCTGTAGACAGGCCCCTTTACAGTAGTCAGACCATGATATTATGTCACAAGTCTCCCAATCCACTCTGGGATTATGTCTCTGGAGCTACGGGAAACCGAAAATGATGGCATGGTGTGGAGACTGGATAACCTGAAATTGTAAAGTCTCTACATGGAGAGCTCCTACCCTTAGGGACAGCGGACAGGTTTCATGTGTGACATGGGAAGGTGTCACGGTTTGTTTTGACTCTCAGACACAGAGTTAAGATAAAAACACAACTTTATTGAAAGTTTAAAGAGAACCCTCGCGGGTTTAGCATACACATATAACAACACGTGATTTGTACAATGCAATGTAGAATAGTGGTAGTGAATAACAGTAAGGTTCTACCGGCCTTGCCAATACCGGGTGAGGCAACCTTAAGACTGGCACAATATGGAAATAGGTTCTACCGGCCTTACCAATATACTGGGCAAAGCAGCCTGGAGACTTGCATAACGAAAGAGGAGGCTCTACTGGCCCTGCCAATATACCGGGCAAGGCAGCCTTGAGACTGGCACAACAAGAGAGGAGGCTCTACCGGCCGGGCAAGGCAGCCTCGCTAGGCCCAGAGAGCTGCAAGTACTGGTGCATAAGCGGAGATGGCCTCAGCGACTAGACTATAGATGGAGTAAACTAGTCGCATATACTGGACATATAGAGGCCTTACCGGGGCTGTATATGGGCAGTGAGCACCCGGTAATGATGGAGCAAATCAGTACCCGCGTACTGGACCAACTATGACAATACCGGTGCTAGATGGAAAGTAGCGAGCTACCGGTGACAAGGAGCGAACCAGTACCCGCGTACTGGACTACACAAGACACTACCGGTGCTGTAAGGAGCTCAGCAAGCAACCTGTGATAGATGGAGCGAACCAGTACCCGCGTACTGGACTACAAGACAATTCCGGTGCTGTAAGGAATGCAGCAAGCAACCGGTAACAAATGGAGCGAACCAGTACCCGCGTACTGGACTACACAGACTCTACCGGTGCTGGAAGGAACGCAGCAAGCAACCTGTTCGATATGGAGCGAACCAGTACCCGCGTACTGGACTACACAGGACTCTACTGGTGCTGAATGGAACGCAGCAAGCAACTGGTTACATATGGAGCGAACCAGTACCCGCGTACTGGACTACACAGGTCTCTACCGGTGCTGAATGGAACGCAGCAAGCAACCGGTTATATATGGAGCGAACCAGTACCCGCGTACTGGACTACACAAGACACTGAATGATAAGAACGTCGCCCAAGGCAACATGAAGGAGGAGACACTCTGCATGCGATTCAGGAGCAGGAACACAGCCAGGCCAGAACAGGAAACAGGAACAGTAACGGCAGCCAACCGGATCAGGAATGGCAGCAGGAACAACAGCCCAAACCGGATCAGGAACGGACGCAGGAACCAAGACACCGAGGAAGCTGTCAGGCAGGTACACAGGCAATCTCTGGAGAGTAGTAGAATCAGTCATGGCCCAGGAAGCTCAGGAATACAGTGCAGGTGCTAGCGACATAGAGACACCACGAAAGGGCAACCAAAGGGTGCCCAAGCCCAGTCTATATAGGCAATACTGGGCGGGCTGAAGACAGGCAGCCAATGGAGAGCCCATTCAGGTAACTGACAGGAAAAGACAGCAATCACGGGCACCGTGATAGAAGGCTCAAGTGGACGACCGGCAATAGCTTCTACAGCCAATGGAGATTCAGGGGGATCGATGGAATATTGTGTCTATTCACGAATTCACAATCAATAAAATAACCAGCTGCACCAGAATCGAGCAGGGTTGGGGTAGCCACTGAGGAGTTAGCCCAAGAAAGCATCACATGAAGAATGGGCTTGCTTAGATCCTGATCTGGGACTGACTGACTCCACCTAGGATCTGTCCCCTTAGAGATTCTAGGTGCATGCATTTCCCAGACACACCGGACAACCTCGTAGCATGTGTCTAGCCTTCCCACAATACAGGCATAGACCCCTCTCTACGGTGGAAGGACCGCTCCTCCCGGGACAAACGTGTAAAGCCAACCTGCATAGGCTCAGCCTTACTAACCTCCATGTTAGGTGGCAAGGGAGGTGAGGGCGGCATGGGTGGGAGGTCCCTGTTTGGTACCAAATGCAACTCATGCCTTGGCCTGTTGTTCTTGTAAGTGGACCTCTCTCTTATGCGGGTGTCAATTAGTATGATGAATGAAATTAATTGATCCAAGTCCACTGGTAGATCACGAGCTGCTATTTCATCTTTTATAGCATCATTCAGTCCCTGTGAGAAGGCTGCCACCAGAGCCTCATTGTTCCAGCCTATCTCTGCCGCTAATGTGTGAAATTCAAAAGCATACTCTACTACTGTGCGGGTGCCCTGCTGGATCGTCATCAATTTTTTGGCGGCAGAGATTGACCGACCAGGGACATCAAAAACACTTCGGAAGGCCTCAACGAATTGAGAGAAATTAGAGGTTATGGGTTTAGCTGTCTCCCATAATGGATTAGCCCACGCCAAAGCTTTGGCAGTCAACAGGGAAATCATGAAGCCTACTTTGCTTCTCTCGGATTGAAATGCATGAGGTACCAGTTCCAAAAAAATTCCGAGCTGGTTGATGAACCCACGGCACAACATGGGATTCCCATCATATCTTAGGGGAAGTGGAGCAGTACCAGACAAGCCTTTGAAACACGTATTTTCCACCTGAGTGGTTGTTACTGATGCCGATACCGAGGAGGCCATCAGTGGTTGATCAACTTTGTCTAAATGCACAGTTCGGTCTAGGAGTGTCTGTAACACTACCGACAACTGATCGAGACTTTGTTCCTGCATGTCCATCCTGGACATGATATTCAGCGACTGCCCACCACTGGTGTCAGTGCTGTCAGTGTTCATGGCCCTTTTGTACTGTCACGGAGTGACTAGGAAATAACAACATTGACAAGTACAGATGAACTTAAGATAAAACTTTATTAAGTACAACCGTGGCAGTAATGATGACAGAATAATGGAAGCAGCAAATGACACAACAGTGGCAGTAAAACGTGGAAGCAAAGAGTGACACACCTTCACAAGGCCAGGGAGGAACAGTGAACTCACTTTCATCTTCCTTCACTAGGCAGGTGAGCAGTAACGGAATGGCCCTGGGAACTCTTACAGGGTAGGTGGGAGGACAGTGCAGAGCACTTCCACACACACAGTATGAGTGGCACACCTTCACGAGACCAGGGAGGAACAGTGAACTCACTTTCCTCATCCTTCACTATGCAGGCGAGCAGTAACGGAAAGGCCCTGGGAACTTACACTGGCTAGGAGGGAGGACAGTGCAGAGCACTTCCACACACACCATATGAATGACACACCTTCACGAGACCAGGGAGGAACAGTGAACTCACTTTCCTCACCCTTCACTAGGCAGGCAAGCAGTAATGGAATGGCCCTGGGAACTCACAAAGTCTAGGTGGCAGGACAGTGCAGAGCGGTTCCACACACACAGTCGGTAGGAAATAGGAAGCGCAACAAATTCCCAAAGGTTGGGTATACAGCAGACAAGGTAACCGGCAGTGAGGCAACACACAAACTGGGACGGCCGCGGGAGGTCAGTACACGGACTGGCCGACAAGAACTGCTAGCGGAAGCAAGTGCTGGGATAAAGGCACAGGCAGCAAGGATTCCTAACCGAGGCAAGGAATCACAATTGGAGCACAACAGAGAGGGAGAAACAGAGGCAGCCAAGGGTCAGAGCTAGATCGGGTAGTCAGACGTCGCCAGTGATCGGAGCCAGATCGGGTAGTCAGACGTTGCCAGAAGTCAGAGCCGGAACGGGTAGTCAGACGTAGCCAGGAGTCAGATCCGGATCGGACAGTCAGACGTAGCCAGGAGTCAGAGCCGGATCGGGTAATCAGACGTAGCAGGAGTAATACACAGGAACAGCAATGGACCAACACAGCACTAGGCTCAGGTACACCACGAAAGGGCAAAGGTAATGAGGCATGCTGAGGTTTAAAAGGCCTGGCAGGTGGGCGGAGAGATGACATCACCAGCATAGTGACCTATAAGAACAGGACTCAGCATAGAGCGACAGCTAGGCAGTAACAATGTCGCTGAATAGCAATACCTCTATGGAGGCAATCACGGGCACCATGATACAAACAAACCACAGGGGAGATGCTTTGTGCCAGAAGCTTTAAGGGTCAAAGTATTGGAGACTTATCACTCTTCTAAAGCAGCTGGGCACATTGGTAGAGACCAATTGTTCTGGTCCTTATCTCGATTGTTTTCGTGGCCCAGCATTCGTAATGATGCATCTGCATTTGTGGCAGCCTGTCAAACTAAGACTCAAAGGCATCTTCCTGTGGGTCTTTTGTTCCCGGTACTGAATTGGGAATGCCCTAGGTCGCACATTTCTATTGATTTTATGGTTACCATCATCTTAAGGATTCAGTCATTCTTATGATTGTGGACCGATTTTCTAAATTGGCTCATTTTGTACCCCTCAGAGTATTAACGACTTCTCAGAGATTGGCTGAAGTTTTCACTAAGAAAGTGTTTCGGCTCCATGGCTGTCACAGCTTACCTTGGTTCCAGCTCCGCCACTTCAGGCGATGCTCGAAATGACGCCTTCGGCATCAGCAGCCACCCATGCCGCATGGATTGATTCAGGATTATGGCAGCAGTTGGACGCATCAGAGCAAGATGAATCATCTGCAGGCACAAGGCTTCTAAATGAAGCAGGCCTCTGTTTTATGTTTGCTTCCTGTAGTCTCCTCCTACCTACTTCCTCCCTCTGAGCTGCTCCCTCCTACCTACTTCCTCAGGAGGGGTTTAAAGGGCAGACTGAGTCCTGACTTAGTTGTCCTTGCGTTGTTGTACAAAGCAGTTCTGTATCTTTGGGCTCTGTGTATGACCTGGCTTGTCTAACCATCCAATCTGGTGCTGACCTGTGGCTCTGTCTGACTATTCTTCTGCCTTATCCCTTATAGTGGACACCCAATCTGGCGTAGACCTGTGGCTCTGGCTGACTACATGAACGGTGTATGACCTAGCTTGTCTGACTACCCTCTCTGGTGCTAACTTGTGGCTCTGTCTGACTATTCTGTTGATTGTTGCCCTCATTTAGCAGACACCCCTATTGGTGCGGACCTGGGTCTCTGGTAGACTAGCTCTATACTGACTGCAGGTGTGACTCAAGTATCTGCTTTTGCTATAATGATTGCAGGCGTGAGTCAGGAGTATTCCTCGCTCATCGGATCAAGACTTTGTGTTCCTGTTCCAATTCCTGTTCCAGCTACTGGTTCTAGCTGAGACTACCTGTGGCTGCGGCCTAGTCTCCAGCAGTGTGGTCAGTCTTGGCAGCTTACTATTCCTGATAGCGCTTGCTGGCTTGTGACCCTCTGCTTATTCCTGCACCCTTCTACTGTGTGCTACCTTACTTGTATTTTAATAAATTGCATTTAACTATACCATACTGACTCATTAATATTTCTGGGAACCGTGACAATGGGATACCCATGGCGATTGTTTCGGATTGAGGGAGCCAGTTTGTGTCCCGCTTCTGGAGAGCCTTCTGTGCCCAGTTGGGTATCCAGCTTTCTTTCTCCTCAGCCTACCACCTTCAGTCCAATGGTGCGGCAGAGAGATCTTAACCAGGTCTTGGAACAGTTCCTGCGCTGTTATGTATCAGACCATCATGACAACTGGGCGAGCCTGTTACCATGGGTGGAGTTTGCCCAGAATTGTTCCGTTAATTCATCTACTCAGAACTCTCCATTCATGGTTAATTATGGGATCCAACCTTCGGTATTTCCTGAGTCTTTTGAGGCAAAAATTATTCCAGCTCTTGAGGAGCATTTAAGGGAACTCCACACCACATGGTACTGGTTCAGAGAACCCTGCAATGGTCCAGTCAGCGGCAGAAGAGGCAGGCCGATTGTAGGCACCGGTGTTTCAGGTGGGGGAGAGTCTGGCTGTCTACACGTAATTTGAACCTACAAGTACCTTGTCGTAAACTGGCTCCCTGTTTCGTGGGTCCTTTCCGTGTCCTGCGTAGAATCAATCCTGTCATCCATGCCCTGGAACTACCTGCTAATATGCACATTCATAACGTCTTCCATGTTTCCCTACTGAAACCCTTGGTCTGCAACCGGTATAAGTCACCTCCTGTCCGTCCTGCTCCCAGGAGAGTTGCAGATCATGAGGAGTATGAAGTTCAAAATATCAAAAGATCATACTCCGTGTTTGATCCTTAGCATTGTCTTCCTGATTTCCTGGTGTCCATTGTTGTGGCTTGTCTGACTACCTTCGGCTCTGGCTGACTACCCGCTCTGGTACTGACCCCTGACTTGTCTGACTACCTGCTTGGTTTTGACCATCAGCTCTGGCTGACTACCCGCTCTGACTCTGACCTCTGGCTTGTCTGACGACCCACTTGGTTTTGACCATCGGCTCTGGCTGACTTCCGCTGGTTCTCCACCTTGGTTGCCTATATCTTCTGAAACTGACTGCAGGCCTAAGTCAGTCCATTTATTCATTGGTTGCCTTTATCACTTGATTCCACTTCAGTATACTATTTCTGGGTCCTAGCCCCAGCATTACTACATCAGTATACTATCTATTTCTGGGTCCTAGCCCTAGCCTCGGTGCTATTGCATGTATCCTATCCTTAGACTTGCAGGTTCAGTCTACTATTTCTGGTAGTAGTTATTGCTCCCTACTTAGCTCTCTTTGTCTGCCGGAGTGTATATTGATTTTTCAGACTTTATTGTGTAATAAAGGTGTTGTTTCTAATTCCTGTACCGTCTCCTGCTTCCTCCTTGGATTCCGTGACAGGAACTTCCCCTTGGCCACTGGCACAGGTTTCTCTACTTGGTTCCCTGGATGTTTGGTGACTTAGCAGGTGGCAATTTAAATCCTGGTAAATCTGAAGTTTCCATTAAGGATTTTGCTGCCAAGACTCAGACTGAAATATTTTCATGAGAGACCTGCAGACAATCTCCACTGCACAGCAGCCAAATTCAGTTTATCATTCCTTATTATACCTCCCAGACAATCCCTTCAGTCCTGATAACCCTTGAAATGAGGACCATTGTCCTGAGGGCTAGGTCAAGGCTGGTTTACAAGCACTGTTAGCCACAAACCTGGAACCCAGCACCTGGGAAATAGTGGTTCTGTGTGTATGGAACCCATGTAGGGCACAGAACCCATATAGTACACAGGTGAAAATATACTGTAGACTAGTGGCAGGGAGCTGGACTTAACTAATTAAATCAAAGACAAAAAACTAGATAGGCCTATGACGCTAAAAGATATCGGGATAGAGGGTCAGTGGCAAGGGATACCCAATAGCTATCACCCTAAGCTCACACCACAGAAATAATCTAGTGAAAGCAATAACACCAATCTAATGTATCAACACATATGGGTCTAGAATCCGTCCCTAATATCCCAGTATATGTTCCCACAGAAGAATTGGCACACCAATCTCTTATAATCCTCACAGCTCGATCAGGAACCAAGTCACCATATATCACAAGAACAAGAGTATAAACTCTTCCCTGATTCCAGTCAAATCTTGATCTTAAATCCCAGATCTTGGAACTTCGCTTGGCAGATTAACTTCTTGCTGCTCTCTGTATGGCCTTCTCCCATACTCAAAAAATATCTCCAATCGCTATATAGAATAAAAGCGCAAAGAGGACCATCCAAAAGCAACGTTTTATCCTTAGTAGAAATCTTTTCATGAGCATATATATAAAATGCCACTCATAGGATATCAATACATAAAATACATATCTGTCTCCAACATCTTCCTTTCATTGAAAGAATACTGTAGAGTAACCTCTGACACCCGGGATTCAAATCGTGCTAGTATATGGTAGCAATGAGGCAATCCAACTTTACATATATATAGTCCCTCCTGTCAAAGCGGGATCCCAGAATTACTCACAGGACAATTGAGCAGAGACTCCAGGATCTCCCTTACCACTGCACCAATCTCCACCAGCTACTGATCGATATTCAGTATTGGCTCCAAACGGAATCCTCTACCGCAACAGGATATTGTCGCTCTGTCCAAGCCAGTAACACAAATAAAATCTTTAAAATATAAAACACAGCCGACGAGTATCGCGGGATTACTCCCCGCTTCCTCAGGGCTGCCACGTGTACATCAGAAGCGGGAATCTAACACTTCTCACAACCATAGCCACAATCAAACAGTGTAAAAGTCCTGTGGATTATGGGAGTCCAAAGTCATACCCTCCAATACCATTGATGAGTACTGGCACACTACCATTGATTCCAGACTACCACCTCCAAGAGAGAAATGTGGATGACACAAGGAACCTTCACAGAAGAAGGGATATCCAAGACAAAGGTGACCACATTAATCAGTACTTGGTGCATATTGTTTGGCGTATAGCATTTGATGAATTTCGTATAACGTCTGGCATGTAGCGTTTGCCAAATAGAGTGTATCATTTAGCAAACTGCATATAGTGTTTTGCATATTGCATATAGCATTTGGAGTATAATGTTTGGCTTATAACGTTTCGCGTACACAGTTTGGTGAATTGCTATACAGTTTGGTGAATTGCATTTTGTGTATAGTGTTTGTCGTATTCTGTACAGCATTTGGTGTATAGCATTTGTTGTATTGCATATAGCATTTGTCGTATTGTGTATAGCATTTAGCAAAATAGGTATAGCGTTTGGCATATTACCTGTATCTTGTGGCGTAGAGCATTTGTCGTATTGCGTATAGCTTTTGGCTTATAACATTTGGTATATAGCATTTGACATATTGCGAATAGCATTTGCCAAATTAGGTATAGCGTTTGATGTATTACCTGCAGCTTTTGGCGTATAGCATGTGTCGTATTGCATATAGCTTTTGACTTATAACGTTTGGCATATAGCATATAGCATTTGGCAAATTAGGTATATCGTTTGGCATATTACCTGTAGCTTTTGGCACATAACATTTAGCATATGGAGTATAGCATTTGGCAAATTGCATATAGCGTTTGGCAGTAGCTTTTGGCGTACTGAGTATACCATTTGGTGAACTGCGTAAAGCATTTGGCTTATATCTTTTGGTGTATTGAGTATAGCATTTGGAGTAGAGTGCTTTGCGTATAGCGTTTGGAGTTCTGCATTTGGCTATAGCATTTTGCGTATAGCATTTGGTGTTTGGAGTATAGCTTTTGACGTATAGAGTGCAGCATTTGGCGCATAGCATTTGGATTATTACATTTTGTGTTTGGCATTTTGTGTACAGCATTTGGCATATGGTATACTGTGTATATAGTTGTGAGTTGTATGTATAGTGTTTGGCGTACAGTATAGCATTGTGAGTATTGTGCGCATCATTTTTTATATAGCATTTTGTATAGCATTGTGCAGATTGTGTTGTGTATAATAGGATTTTAGTCTTACCTGTTAAATCCTTTTCACTTAGTCCATACAGGTCACTGGTACTCTGGGAGGCGATCTGCCCCTTTAATAGGCAGGAACAATTATGAAAATGATTGCAGGGGGCGGAGCCTCCCCTCCTACTTAAGCTGCCTTCAGGCCAGAGCCACTAGATTGATTTGAGACACTAAAACTGACCATAGGTAAGCAAGAAGGAAGACTCCTGTGAGCATGCCCCGAAGGTCTCCCACTGAATGCCACAGGAGAGCCAAGCATGGTCCCTTGACAGGGTGGGAGACCAGTGACCTGTATGGACTAAGTGAAAAGGATTTAACAGGTAACACTAAAATCCTATTTTCACTGTCGTCCAATACAGGTCACTGGTACTCTGGGATGTACAAACATTGAGCTGACCCAGAGGCGGGAATAAGGCAAGGACCAGGCGCAAGGCCCAAGTCACTAGAACTGCTATGAACCAGTTAATTACATAGCCCAAAATGTAAGTGTCAACGGACACTAACCAGGGGAAAACAACCCCTGAACTAACACAGCATACAGAACCAGAGCCAACCGGGATCAACAGTAAAGAAGCACTAAGAACCACAGAGTAGAAGGCCTAAACGGGCAAAACTGCCTCCAGGACCTTCCTCCCAAAAGTGGCATCAGCCGAGGCCAGTACATCAACTCGGTAGTGCTTTGAAAATGTGTGCACAGAGGACCAAGTGGCCGCTCTGCACAATTGATCAGCAGATGCCTGATTCTTGTAGGCCCAAGAGGCCCCAATAGATCTGGTGGAATGGGCAGTCACCCAGAAGGGAACATGCTTATTCCGCAACTTATAGGCTTCACGAATAGTAGCCTTAATCCAAGAGGCTATAGTAACTTTGGAAGCCGGTCTCCCTGCCCTAGGCCCCTCAGGAATGACGAATAGAGCGTCAGACTTCCTGATAGACTTGGTGCGATGAACATAAAACTTGAGGCAACACACCACATCCAACAAATGGAGATCTCGTTCCTTGTCAGATGAAGGATTAGGGCAGAAAGAGGGAACCACAATCTCCTGATTGATGTGAAACTCAGACACAACCTTGGGTAAGAATTCATTGGTAGTGCGAAGCACAGCCTTATCCTTGTGGAACACCAGGTAAGGAGGTTTACAAGACAGAGCTTGTAACTCTGCTACCCGGCGAACTGAAACAATAGCCAAGAGAAAGGCCATTTTCCAAGTCAAGAGACGTAATGGAATGGAAGCCAAGGATTCAAACGGGGGTCGCTGGAGAACTCCCAGCACCAAATTGAGGTCCCACTGGGGAGTAGGACTCTTGAAGGCAGGCCGAACATGAGTCACACCTTGGAAGAAAACTTTGACATCAGGAAGGATAGCAATCCTTTCCTGGAAAAACACAGACAAAGCAGAAGTCTGGACTTTGAGGGAACTCAGACTGAGCCCTTTCTCAACACCGTCCTGTAAAAAGGCCACGACTGTGGGAAGATGAAATTCTAGGGACATCTTCCAATCAGTACACCAAGCTACAAAGGTGGCCCAGATACGATGATAGATCTTGGAGGACACAGGCTTACGAGCACTAAGCATCGTCGACACCACTGAAGGAGAAAATCCTTTCTTCTCTAGAATCGAGGATTCAACCGCCATGCCATCAAATGGAGATGCTGAACATCCTCCTTCCACAGATATCCTTGAAGAAGTAGATCTGGACGGGCAGGAAGTGGAAACGGTTCCGCCACTGACATGGCCATCAACTCCGGATACCAGGACTGGCGAGGCCAGTTTGGAGCGATCAGGATGACAGGACAGCGCTCCAGTTTCAACTTCTGGATGACTCTGATCAATAGAGGAAGAGGAGGGAAGATGTAAGCCAGAGGAAAATCCCAAGGGATTGACAAGGCATCCACTGCTAGAGCAAGAGAGTCCCTCCACCGGAAGCAAAACACCGGTACCTTCCTGTTGTGTCTGGTAGCCATCAGGTCCACTGCAGGTACCCCCCACCTCTGGGTGATTAGGGGAAACACCTCTGGATGAAGAGCCCATTCTCCGCTGTCGACTGTGTGACGACTGAGAAAGTCTGCCATGACGTTGTCTACGCCTGGAATGTGAACTGCAGAAATGACAGGCACGTGATCTTCTGCACAAGATAAAATATCCTTGACCTCTAACCAGGCGGTGCAACTTCTTGTGCCGCCTTGCCTGTTGATGTAGGCCACTGCGGCGGCGTTGTCGGACTCCACTCTGACTGGGCAACCTTCCAGTTGAGATTCCCAATGCCTCAGGGCAAGCCGGATGGCACGCAGTTCCAGAACATTGATGGAGAGAAGAGATTCCTTCAGTCCCCATCTCCCCTGAGCACTGAAACGACCCAACACAGCACCCCATCCCCGGAGGCTGGCATCCATTGTGAGCGTGGTCCAATAGGGAACTTGAAAGGATCTCCCTTTCAGGAGATGAGAGAGATCCAACCACCAGTGCAGACTCGATTCGACATGAGGAGGTAGAGAGACTGACAGATGCTGATGATCTGGATGATTCTTGCACGTCTGGATCACAATCCTCTGAAGTTCCCTGGAGTGGGCCATGGCAAATGGTACCGCTTCGATCATGGAAATGAACTTCCCCACCAGAGACGTCAAATTCGGTACTGGAACTCTGTCCAGCTCCAGGATCCCAGCTACTCGGATGGCTATCTGATGAGCCACTTCCTCTGGCAGAAACACCATGCATTGGCGAGTGTCGAACAGGAGACCCAGGAAAAGGAGCCTCTGAGATGGGACCAAGTCTGACTTGTCCAGATTCAGGATCCAGCCGTGACGGTTCAGAGTGTGTATACACAGCTGCAGTTGTTGGTGGAGAAGCTCCGCTGAGGAGGCTTTCAGGAGGAGATCGTCCATGTAGGGGGTCACCCTGACACCTTCTTGATGAAGTACAGCTATCAAAGAACCCAACACCCTCTGAAAGACCAGAGGGGCCGAAGTCAGTCCAAAGGGAAGAGCTGAAAACTGAAAGTGTCCCCTGTGGCAGGCAATCCTGAGATACCGCCTGCTCTCTGGATGAATAGGGATGTGAAGATATGCATCCTGAAGGTCCAGGGAAGCAAGAAACTCCCCTGGAGACATTGCTGCAATCACAGAGCGCAGGGACTCCTGGAGGAAGTGGGAACTCACAACATAGGAATTGAGATCTTTGAGATCCAAAATGGGAAGAAAGGATTTTCTCCTTCAGTGGTGTCGACGATGCTTAGTGCTCGTAAGCCTGTGTCCTTTTTGGCCACCACGAACAGGTTGGAATAAAATCCTGAACCTGTGTCCTCTGGAGGAACCAATTCCAGGACCTCTTTGTCCAAGAGATCCTGAATAGCGTCGTCGAACAGACGTCTTTTTGTAGGTTCCTGAGAAGGACAAGTAAAATGGAACCGAAAAGGAGGAAGGGAAGAGAAAGGGATCCTGTATCCCTCTGACACTACCTGAATAACCCATGGGTCCGTCACTGACTCCTCCCAAGTCCGGCGAAAGATGCGGAGACTTCCACCTACTGCCGGATGCGGACCCGGGTTCGGTGAGTCATGCCGAAGCAGTCTTGGAGGTCTTGGCCTTGGGGGCAACTCTGGGCTTCCAGGACTGCTTGGGCTTGGAGGAGGGACGCGTAGAGGATGACCCCGTCTGGGACGTGGAGCGTGTCTCAGTCTGAAAGGAACGAAAGGACCGGTTGCGTTTGGCTGGAAACTTTTTCTTGAAGACTGAGGGTAGAAGAGTACTTTTACCGCCAGTAGCCTCGCTGATCATTTCTTTGAGTTCAGAACCAAATAGCAAGTTCCCCTGAAAGGGCAAGGAAAGCAAGGCCTTCCTAGAGGCTGTATCAGCAGACCAAATTTTCAGCCAAAGGGCACGTCTAGCCACCACAGATGAAGTGGAGGCCCTCGCCATCATGCGCACAGCATCAAAGGCAGCATCAGCAACATAATTTTGTGCTTCAGTAATATTAGCAAGGAGCTGCAACTGCTCAGATACCGGTGCATCCTGGCGGACTGCCTCAGTCAGTCGTTCAGTCCAGGCTGCAATAGCTCTATTAACCCACGCCACTGCAAAGGTTGGACGCATGGCAGTGCCAATGGAGGCAAAAATAGATTTAAGAGAAAGTTCTAGCTTTTTGTCCATCCAATCCTGCAGGGCAGAGGCATCAGAGACAGCTAAAGCAGTAGATTTGGATAGCCTGGAAACAGGAGCATCCACTTTGGGAGGATGAACCCATTTTGCCAGTTCAGTCTCAGGAAAAGGGTAAAGTTTAGCAAACTTTTTGGACACTGAGGAGGATTTGTCAGGATTCCTCCACGCCTCAGAGACTAGACGGGCAAGGGTAGGGTTAGTTGGAAAACATACAACCGCCTTAGATGGTTTTTGGAAAACGTCAGTTGGATCATGAGTAGATTCCTGAGTCAGAGGAAGGTTGAGCGTAGTTAACACCGCTCTAATCAAACCCTCAGCAGAAACTTCAGGGTCGCATTCATAAGGGTCCCCAATGGACCTGGTAGACTCAATAATAGTGCCTTCCTCAGCATCAGAATCCTGTAATAATTCTTCTTCAGAAGAATCAGACACATCAGGAGCCCCCTGTGGCTTAGGCAGGGAAGTCCTGATTGTAGAGGGGGTCTGCCAAACCTGCAGAGCCCCCTGTACCTGAGAGGGAAAGAGTTGGAGAGTGGATCTGAGATCCCTAGTGGCAGCTTTAAACTCTTTCACCCAAGTTGGCTCAATAGCATGGCTGGGAAGCCCAGGGTTGCTATCATGACAATCAGTGCATTTAGGGCATAAATTACCAGAACAATCTCTAGGCAGCCCAGAGTGACAAGAGGAGCAAAGCGCAATGGGGGGAACAGACACCCCAGCCTCCTTAGTCTTAGGTCTAGCCCCTGGCTCCAGTGGAGTAGACATGCTCACAGCGTCAATATACACCACTTAACAAATATCACCCAGTAAAAGTGTGAAAGATTAAAGTTTCACCCCAGAAATGCCTAAAATCGGACTTATCTGGCCAGCGAAGGGTTAATCTGCTGAGAGGAGAGAAGGCTCGGTCCCTGCGTAGTATACTCGCTGAGCGCGAACCGGGCGCTCATGGGAAATGTAGTTTTCTCTCAGAAGTACCCCAAACAGTGCCCGAAGCCCCCCTGAACTCCCCACACCCTGAAAACAGACACCGGATGATAGAGCAGGAGCATAGAAATAAAATGAGCCATCTCTGAAGTTGCTGTGACAAGCGGTTCCAGAGATATGTCCCACACTGTGAAATCCCATAGAGAGTAAAGGAGCAATGGCGTCTAAGCGGGAAAAGGCGCGCTTAAAGGCGCGGAACACTAAATTTTAATAAAGTCCCACTGAACTTTAAAAAGTGCTAAACAGTTACCCAATACATGAGAAACATAAGTAAAACCATACCCAAAGCTCCAAAACCCAGAGAATACCACAGAAATTGCATAAACATGATAAATGCAAATAAAAACACCCTATGAGTGCTGGAGTGCAATGCAAACTCCCAAATACAAGCCCATCAAAGGGACACTGTGGGGACAAGTGGACCTTCAGCACTCAAGGGGTGGCTCACCTTTCTGCAGGACTTCTGTCTTCAGGTGACCATGATGAAGTAGGAATAGACCAGAGGTAAATTCCCCAGCAGGGAAGCTGCTTGATTCAAGCTGTTCCCTCTTCAGGGCATAAGGTCCACAGAAAATCCCTGGAAGCTGCAATAGCCACTTTAAAGAGGGCAATTCACAGCCATGGTCACCCTCCTAATGGTGGTATTCCATATTTGAATAAAAATAACAAAATACTAAGTTGAATGTATAGATGTTCTCCACCTGGTGTGCACAGCACACAGGAACAAATCAATCTGGTGGCTCTGGCCTGAAGGCAGCTTAAGTAGGAGGGGAGGCTCCGCCCCATGCAATCATTTGCATAATTGTTCCTGCCTATTAAAGGGGTGGATCGCCTCCCAGAGTACCAGTGACCTGTATTGGACGACAGTGAAATAGCATTTTGCGTGTATTGTGTGTGTGTATTATGTGTTGCAGTGCATGTGTTCATTGTAGCCCCTGCATCTCCTTGCAGCAAAATAATATCCCCATGGTTGGACCTATAGGACAGACAGTATAGCGGAGATTTGATTAACTCCTCCTTACTGACACCCCTGTATGTGTTTGACAGGCACACAGAAGTCTTATATATATATATATATATATAGGAGGCATAATTTTACCTAATTTATGCTTCCCTCAGGAGACAAACAAACCCATGGATGGCAGTTAGGAAGAGTTATCCTCCTACTCAACACTGCTATTTGTAGCATCCAGGTTGAAGAGGAGGAGGTAGAAGAAGGCAATCATTGTCTTCCTGGTTGCCGCATGGATCACCTATAATAGATAACTGATCAATGTCAGGGGGGCATCAGGAGGAATCCCGATTAGGGATGGGCAAAAATATTCTATTCAAACTAAAAATTGTCATTGAATTAAAATGAATGGGAAGAAAAATGTTTCCCCAACACATGAAAGTTTTCTCTACTTTTCTAACACCATTTACAAGGGTGTCAGGCTCTCTCAGCATCCCATTCTGTGTTTGTGCAAGGAGAAAGCAGTACGGTTTTGAGCTAAAGACAGGCAAATAATGCAGAGTTTTCTCTACTTTCCTAAAGCCATATATAAGGGTGTCAGGGTCTGATAAACAAACAACTAAATATATTAGGTGACAGACAGCTGTCTGAGAGCCTGACGTGGGCTGTGAGACTAAGGCAGAGTTGATAGCAGATGGCATTGAGAATTTTGTTGAGTCTAAGAAGACATTACACTTCTTCAGTTGCATTGTGTACGGTTGAGTAAAAATACACACAGTAGTTGAGTAATGTCCAGCAAATGCATACCGGGAAGGGAGAAGCAATACTGGGACGTGAGAGTAAAGTGGTAGTTCAAAAACTGACTGCAGCAATGGTTGCTGCAGCATGTACAATAAATGATGATTCCTCTCCTCCAAGGAAGAATGCAGTTTGTCAAGGTCCCACCAAAACGTCCATCACCACCAGTGCCAGTAAAAAAAGGACCATATAAGAAGACATTTATAAGAAGAACACTGCAGACAACAAAAAGTCGCATCCTAGTGTTGATCATGGCAATATCATAATGGCAGGAGGTGTAGCAGCTGAACCGTCTGCTGCATCAGATAATGAGACAAACAAGCACAAAGACACCTATCCTGAAAGTCAGATCTAGAATATACCCTGCAGCATCCTGCTCTTGTTCAGATACAGATGAAGTTGAGTGTGAGAGAGAGGATGATGACATGGACATAAAGTTAGCAGAAAGGCAAAGGCTGAAACTTCCACCGCTGAAAAGAAGCACTGTGCCTGTCTATAAACTGTATGAAAAAAACATTGGAAACTCTGACCCTGGACAAGTAAAGATGGCAAAATGTACACAGTCACCCTATCAGTCATCATCAGCATCATCTCCACTTCCAAGTCCAACTCAGCCACACACACCTGTGTACAGTACCCAGCAGCAACACCAAAAGCAAAACAGGTTATTAACATCCACAATGTTATATTTGATGTGGTCCTCTGCTGCTGCTGGAAGTGCTGCAACTTTATCACCTAATAGTATTAGCAGTATAACTGCATCAACATCTAGCCCCAGTAGTAGTAGCAGCCCCCCACAAACCCCTTCAGTCCATGAAGTCCACTGTATGGAGGTACTTCACTCAGGATCCTAAAGCTAAGCATGTTGCTATCTGTTGTCTGTGCAAAAAGCATGTGAGCAGGGGGAAAGCAGGCTCACACCTAGCCACCTCCTCCATGAGATCCCACCTGAAGCACAACTACTGGTCTGTCGGAGAGACACACTATCAGCAAGTCAGAGGTGCCGCAACTAGTAGCAGCAGCAGCACTCCAAAACGTTCCCAGTGCTCTGTGGCAGAAAAGAGTAGTGATGTTGTTTTTGTGTCAGAGAGTGTGTTACTGCCAACAGTTAGTTCATTCCAAATAACACCTATGGCTCCTGCTACAGAGGAGTATGATGGCTCTGGGTTTGTAGGAGACGGCAAGAGTCAGACTGCCCACACATGCTGCATCTACCTCCACCACCTCCTCTAGTAATGTTGTTAAAGCAATAAAGTTCCAGGGTTCTTCTACCATTTCCTGCCAACCCACACTGACTGAGTTCCTGGGAAGGAATCAAAAATGCCTGTGGAATTGCAAGGTTGCCAAGATGCTGGCAGTGGACATGCTGCCATATTCTTTTGTAGAAGACCAAGGTTTCAGAGAACTGATGTCATGTGTATCACTCCCAAGCCGCAGTTATTTTTCCAGGATGGCTATGCCTGAATTATACAAGCTGGTGGTTTGTGTGGTGGGCAAAGGGCTGAAAAGTGCTTATGGCAAGAAAATAAACCTGACAACAGATATGGGAACAAGTGGGCAGATCACAGACTATATGACTGTGACTGCTCAATGGGTTTCTCTTCCAGCACCAACAGTGGGCAACACTAGCTTATAACATCAGGTGATAGCCAGTAATTGTGCTTCTGGTTCTGCAGTGTGATTAAAAGGTGGCAGCAGAAGCAGGATAGCCCCTACCATCGGCACACCACCTTGTGCATGCAGAGTTTTGAGTGGCAGTCCCACAAAGCCGTAGATGTTTTAAGTAAGCTAGTGCAGGTGATAGAGGAATGGCTTGTACCCTGTGCCTGAACAGCTATTTTGCGTCTGCTGATAATGGCTCCAACGTAGTTGCTGCTTTGAGAATAGGTTATATGGTGCATGTGCCCTGCTTTTGCCCATGTGCTAAATTTAGTTGCGTCCAGATTCCTGGCAGAATCCAAAACGCTTGGAGAGATGCTTACTATTGCCCGCATAATCTATGCCCATTTTAGTCGTTCCTACAGTACCCACAAGGCTCTATATTCCATACAAGAGCGTAACATCCTGCCCCAGAAGTTCGAGCTGGAAGATGGGTTCATCTTATTATGTTTACAGGGTGTGAAATACCATTGGAGTAGGAATGTATAATTCATCTCCAGTGTCAGAGAGGAGAGAGCAGAGAGAGATGTCACTCGTCATATACGCTTCCACTCCTCTATACCAAGGCATACCCATACTTCCGTACGTAGTGTGCACTCGTGTTGGAAAAGTGACACAAATCTAGTCAGTCCTCAGAAGGTACAGTATAGAAAGTCAGAATTATTTAGAAAGTGTTTAATCCTATATATCTACAGATTTCACTGAAATGAAGTGCAAAACAGGAGCACAATGAATCAAAGGGCAGCATGTGGTCTGTTGTCATGAACTCAGCAACACATAGGTTTGGGATGGAAGACCAACATGGGAATTGAGTAGACTCAAGGGGTGACACATGAAAGCAAAATTCTCGATAGAGGAGAGGTCAAGGTCAGTAAGGAGTTGTCATGAGAGTAGGCCAGTCCCAGGGCCAGAAATATAGCAATAATTGGGTGTGAGAAGAAAGCCACAGATTGACTAGCATGTTGCAGAAGAAACTCCCCCACTGGGTCCACATTGACAAGAGCTTACCACTCAATCCTTACCCATACTTTGTTCGAGCTACTGTGGATCCAGTCAGGAACACAGGATAGCAGTTCAGAGTGATGGTATTGGATCAAATCTGGTAATCCAAAGGTCTAAAGTTTCAAACATGATTTCTTAGAAAGCCAGATGAAGTTGGTAAGCAGACGGTACAAAGTTGAGGGAGCTTAATGCATAGTTACATAGTAATTTAGGTTGAAAAAAGACTTGCGGCCATCCAGTTCAACCCTTTTCCTATTCCTGTTTACCATCGCTGACCCAAAAGAAGGCATCTGACTCCAAATGGCAATCAGATTTCTCCCTGGATCAACAAGCCCTAACTAAATATTAATCCCAATACTAACGTGCATAGCCCTCTATATTATGCTCTTTTAAATAAGTATCCAGACCCCTTTTAAAGGCATCTAATGTATTTGATAGCACCACCTCCTCCGGAAGTGCATTCCATACCTTTATTGTCCTTACTGTAAAGAAACCCTTCCGCTGTTGTAGATTAAATCTCCTTTCCTCAAGTCTAAGCGGGTGGCCCCTTGTCCTGTTCTGTTAATGAACAGGTCTTTTGAAAGCCCTTTATATGGGCCTTGAACATATTTATATAGTGTTATCATATCCCCTCTAAGACGCCGTTTCTCTAGTGTGTACAAGTTTAACTTTTCTAGCCTCTCTTCATAACTAAAACTTTCCATTCCCCTTACTAGTTTTGTAGCCCTCCTCTGCACTCTCTCTAGTTCCATAATGTCCTTCTTCAGAAAGGGCGCCCAGAATTGAACAGCATATTCTAGGTGGGGTCTTACCATGGACCTGTAAAGAGGCATAATTATATCTTCCTCCCTTGAGTCAATACCCCTTTTAATACATGCCAATACCTTATTGGCCTTTGCAGCTGCCAGCTGGCACTGCATGCTACTGCTAAGTCTATTGTCTACCATTACTCCTAAATCCTTTTCATTAGTAGATTTCCCCAGAGAAACACCATTTAAACTATATGTTGCATTTTTATTATTATACACAAAATGCATAACTTTACACTTGTCTATATTGAATCTCATTTGCCTGCCCAGTTACTCAATTTGTCCAAATCCTCTTGTAATGAAGACACATCCAGTTCAGACTTTATTACCTTACTTAATTTTGTGTCATCGGCAAACACTGATACATGGCTTCCTATGCCCTCTGGGAGGTCATTAATAAACAAATTAAAAAGAAGAGGACCCAGGACAGATCCCTGAGGCACTCCACTTATCACGTTTATCCAACTGGAGAACTTGCCATTTACTACCACTCTTTGCATTCTATCTTTCAGCCAATTTCCAATCCACACACAAACATTTTCCCCTAGTCCTATTTCATTCAATTTGTACAGTAACCTCTTGTGCGGAACTGTATCAAATGCCTTGGCAAAGTCTAAATAGATCACGTCAACCGCCGCTCCCTCATCTATATTATTACTTACTTTTTCATAAAATGCGATCAAGTTAGTTTGACAAGACCTATCTTTCACAAAGCCATGTTGGCTATTGCTAATGATATTCCTGTTCCAGCAGAATTCTTGAATATATTCCCTTAGCAACCTTTCAAACAGCTTCCCTACCACAGATGTCAAGCTTACGGGTCTGTAATTTCCTGGCTGGGACTTTGATCCCTTTTTAAATATGGGCAGCACATCTGCTTTACGCCAATCCATGGGCACCATACCAGAAATAAAAGAATCCCTGAAAATCAGATATATCGGTCTGGCCAGGGTCTGGCTTAGCTCTTTAAGTACCCGTGGGTGTATACCATCTGGCCCCGGAGCTTTGTCTACCTTGACACCATTCAATTGTTTTAACACTTTTTCTTGTGTTAGCCAGTCCCATGCTTGCTGTGACTGTTCTGTAAAAGTAGTTTGCAGATTCTTGTCCAATGGGTGTTCCTTGGTAAAAACAGAAGAAAAGAAATTATTTAAAATATCTGCCTTCTCTCTGTCCCCTTTGACCATCTCACCCGTTTCAGATAACAAGGACCCAACATTATCAGGCTTTAATTTTTTGCCATTAATGTATTTAAAGAATTTTTTTGGGTTGCTTTTGCTCTCCTTAGCAATATTTTTTTCATTCTCCAATCTAGCTAATTTAATAGCCTTTTTACAGGTTTTGTTGACATTTTTGTATTCTGCAAATGCCTCTGCTGATCCCTCAGCTTTGTAATGTTTAAATGCTGCTTTCTTATTATTTATTTCATGAATTACTTTACTGGTTAGCCACATTGGTTTTAATTTGCTTCTTTTGTATTTGTTTCCAACAGGGATAAATTTATATGTGTATTTTTGCAATGTTATTTTGAAGGCATTCCACTTACCTTCTGTGTTTTTTCCTGAAAATATTTTATCCCAGTCAACGAGACCAAGGGATGAATTAAACCTGCTAAAGTTGGCCTTTTTAAAATTCAGTGTTTTGGTGGAACTCATATCAACTTGTTTTTTTTTTTAATTAATCTCAAACGATACCATGTTATGGTCACTATTCCCCAAGTGCTCCCTTACTTGGATGTTAGAGATAAGTTCTTCATGGTCAGTTATTACCAAATCCAGACATGCATTCCCTCTGGTTGAGGTCTGCACTAGTTGTGACAAAAAACTGTCATTCAACAAGTTCAGAAACTTGCTGCTTTTAGCAGAGTTAGCTGTTCCATTTTTCCAGTCTATTTCTGGATAATTAAAATCCCCCATAATTATAGTTCTCCCTATTTGGGAAGCCTTTTCTATTTGCATTAATAGCTGTGTTTCTTCAAGGTCACCAATGTTTGGTGGTTTATAACAAATACCCACTAATATTTTCTGGGCAGTTTTATCCCCAGTGACTATTTCAACCCACAGGGATTCCACATGTTCACTACTGTCATCACATATATCTTCCCGCAATTGAGGCAATAATGCTGGTTTGATATACAGACAGACCCCACCACCTCTTTTGCTTGACCTATCTTTTCTAAATAACATGTAGCCCTCTAAATTGATTGACCAATCATGTGTGTCATCCCACCCTGTTTCTGTTATGCCTATCAAGTCATAGTTTTCAATTTCAGCTACCAGCTCCAGTTCCCCTATTTTACCAGTTAAACTTCTGGCATTTGCAAGCATACAATTTATGCCACTGCTGTGTTCCATTTGTGATTTAATTTTGATGTGTCTTATAGGCTTCTCCCTATCATCTGTACTAACCCCGCCCCCAGATCCTCCCACCTGGTTATTAACTACATCGCCTTCCCTTTCTATACTATCTATCCCAGTATTTATTGGCCCCTCCCCCCCTTCCTAGTTTAAAATCTCCTCCAACCGTCTAGTAATCCTCTCCCCAAGCACTTGAGACCCTCTTGCATTCAGGTGCAATCCATCCCTGCTATAGAGATTGTACCCCAAAGCAAAATCAGCCCAGTGCTCTAAAAACCCAAAGCCCTCCTTCTTACACCAAGACTTCAGCCATGCATTGAGCTCCCTAATCTCCCGCTGTCTCTCTGGCGTAGCGCATGGCACAGGTAGTATCTCTGAGAATACTACCTTGGAGGTCCTGTTCCTAATCTTACTGCCTAAATCCCTAAAATTACCCTTTAGGACTCTCCACCTTCCTCTAACTTTGTCATTGGTACCAATATGCACCAAGACAGCTGGATCCTCTCCAGCCCCTCCCAATAATTTGTCCACCCTGTCTGCAACATGCCGAACCCGGGCACCCGGGAGACAGCAAACCATTCGGTTGCTGCGATCAGAAAAGATATAACAAGCATGGCAGCACATTCATTTTGATTTCCTCACAGAAAATCCCAGCTGATCCTGTCAAATTATTTTTCCAGTAATGTGAGCTTCTGTAACCACAGGATTCTGAACAATGGCACCAGGCAAGGAAGAGATGGAAGCAGTCAACACAGGGACCATAAGGTGCTTAAAGGTTTTATAGTAGGAGAGAAAACATATGGCCCTGTACCCTTGCAGTTTTGGGATATTCCAGCAGGGTGCAACACATGACATCAGTTCTTTAAAGCTTCTGTTTTCAACAAAAGAAAAGAGCAGCATTTCAACCGCCAACATTTTGGCAAGTTTACTATATAATAGGGTACTTTTGCATTTTGTTTGTGCAGGTTTTGACTTCTTTCTAAGAACTTAGTAAGTGTGGAATGGTAATACATAGTAGAAGAACTGTGTAACTTTATTGCTTTAATGCCATCACTTGTGGGGATGATGGCAGTATGTGTAGACACTCTATGACTCTTGTCATCTCGTACAGCAAACACAAAGTCATCATTCTCCTCTGCAGCAGGAACCATAGGTGCTATTTGTAATTAACTAACTGTTGGCAGTGGCACACTCTCTGACACATCAATAACATCACTACTTCTCTAATTTGCCCCAGAGTCCTTGGAAAAATTTGGAGTGCTTCTGCTAGTTGTTGTACCTGTGACAGGTTCATGGGGTGATTCCCAGTCAAACCTGTAGCTGTGCTTCAGGAGGGATGTCAGTGAGGAGGTGCCTAAGTGTGAGCCTGCATTCCCCCTTCTCACATGCTTTTTTGCACATACAACGGATAGCAACATGCTTAGCTTTTCGATACTAAAATGTCTCCATTCAGTGGACTTCATAGACTGTGGGGTTTCTGAGGGGCTGCAACTACTACTGGGGCTAGATGTTGATGCAACATCCCTACTTATGAGAGAAGATGAGGCAGAACACTTGGACCCTATGCAAGCATAAAAGGTGCAATCATGTTCCCAAAATCTGCTGAAATAGTCAAACTCAAACTGCTTCGGTAAAAGGTGAACACAGGAAAGTCAAATTAGTCAGCCAGATACAGCAACAGGATGGTCGGATAGTCTGTCAAGCAGGGACACAATTGACAAAAAGAGTCGTTAAGAGTCGTTAAGAAGGAAAGCGTATCAAACGGCGAATCAAATACTGGAGGTATGGTACAGGAACGGTGAGCAGAAGAATGATCAGGAAACAAGGAAATAAAAGAAACTGGTAAAGCATTTGCCTTTTACACGCTAAAATGGGTGGAAATTAATGATCAAGATACTGAGGCCTAGTTTTAGCAAAATGACAAGTAAAATCCACTCGATTACAAATTTGTGAAGAAAAAGGCAACCATGTTAACACCAAGCACTACATTTGTAATCAGCATCTTTTCCAAAGGTCCACAAATTATGGTCCGAAAAAAAGAAGATTGGATGCTAGAATGTTTTCCAAAGTGTCAGAGACCTCTCTAGCACTCAACACTGATGTTAAGGAGAAAAGTTATCAGTGTGAAGGGGAGTTTGCAATGAGACAAAAGTGAATGTGTGCTTTTTTGGGGAAAATATGGTGTTTGTGGTACTCACTGAACTCACGGTTTGTTCTCCCACACATTATGAAGAAATGCGTTGAAGACATCTCTAGCTTCCAAAGGGTTAAAGCAGGGGTAGCCAGTTGTTGGTGGCTAGATTCTATTGCAGGTGCTAAATGTTAACAACAGTTTTATCAAACATTTTCCTATGGAAGTCTATCAGGAAAACTGGAGATAAAATTAACACCTGCAATAGAATCTAGCCCTGGTTCTCCAGTTATTGGAGACTACATCTCCCATCATCTCCAACTAGCTGCTGTTGTAGTCTCCAGTAGTTAGAGGTCTATCAATTAACTATCCCTGGTTTAGATAAACAGTTTAACAACTGCAGTACCATTTGTGCAACATATTAATGGGTTAAGGGGCTGGTAAAGGTATATGTCATTCATTAAAACATAATTCATATTATCTTTGCTATACTTCAAAGTGGATGATTCAATAATGTATTACTGTTATATTATGTAAACCCGTTTATTGCAACTTCTGCATCCTGCAATACTTTGAAATCATAAAACAATAGTTCAACACAAAATATAATTGTAAATCCACAGAGGTTAATTCTTCTGTTTGTCTTTACCTATTAAATTCAGTTTGAATTCCCTGGACTTTAATTATACAGAGTGAAAGAACAGACAGAATTTTTTCTCTAGTGATGTCATTATGTATCTAAAAAAAAAAAATGCAAATTGGGTGCTGTGAATGTTAATTGGGTACTATGAAACTAATTAAATCAATGACAAAAACATTTTAAAAAGTACACTATAACCATTATGTTTCATGTGCTTTGGGAAAACAAAGAATACAAATGCAAATAGATAATAACCCAGATACATTCCATTGCAACTGTAACTTAGAATCAACAAAGATCTAAACCCTTTGTACTAAATATACATCAATTGACCATCTGAAAACTTGAATTCAACTAGTTATGAATCTTTTCCGTACACCTTTTTATGCTTATGTACTTATAAAACATCATGTAGTACAGTAAAACAAATAGGCTGATGTACTATGAAGAAACCAATAGCAACACAGGGCACAAATACAAATTCAGAAAATTCCCATTGATTTAAATAGAGTTATAAATGGTTTTATTGTTTATTTTTGTTGCTGTTATATCAACACACACATCATATATACACACACACACACATATATATATATATATATATATATACACACACACACACACACACATACATACACGCACACATACATACACAGATTAATACAAAAAACAAACAAAAAAAATTAATATGCAATTATGTAACAATTGTTACTTTTATTCCTAAGGATGAGATTGTCAATATTTCTTCCATAGTGATAATCAGTCGTTCTCTACAAAAAAGCTGCCACACAAAAACAAAATGAGGAACAATATTAATAAAGACTCACAATTATTCTATAGTTGGAATATAGCGCTTGCTTTACATAGATTTCAGACTAATAAAATGTGAATATATACTTAGCACATTATATAAATTGTAGAATGATTTGCCTAAAAATATGCTAATGGCAGATATAATGGATACATTTCATGGAAGTTAGATACATTTCTTGCATAAAGGGACACACAGGGTTATACTGTAGGCTACTGCAATGTTTCTAGGTGCTCGTCAGCAGGTCATGTTTTCCATTTGGCAATGCTTGGTCACTGGTGTGTAATCAGTGTATCCATCATTGTGACTGGACCACCTGTGGTTGGGAAGGAGGGTGTGGCATGTTGGTGCGAGTTGAGAATTGCTGCAATAGTACATTGAATACTAAGGGCGAGATGTTCAGAAAGTGGTGGTAACTGAAATTGCCTGTAATCAGAATAAAAAAGTTCTTACACCATGATCCGTCAATTCTCAGACATGTTTCCATCATTTTTTTGCATCCAATTTCGCCATCTCCATCAAAGGGAAAAGGCTGTCTTAAAAGCGGGTGTGGTTTAATCTTCCGTCTTAATGTAAGGTATTTTCATGAAAAAAGGTTTTGTTTGAACCTCATTTTTTTGTCTGATTAACGTCATTATTTTCCAGACATAATAAAAATGGTGTAAACTTGGAGAAGAAAAATTTGTTTCAAAGACAAAAGTCTTTGCTTCTTTGAAAATGTTTTTTCAAAGACAAAACGAAAATTTTTAAGATCAGAATTTTTAACGGCAATGTTCAATGAGATCTTCTTACCGTCATTTTTAATTCTTTAGATGAATTTTCAAAAGTGATGGATTTACTTCTGAAAATATTGTCCTTCTTTTACCACCAACTCATGATCTGACAAGTTTTTCATTATGACGACTTTTTGAACATCTCGCCCTAAGTTCTGACAAACAGAGCAACACCCATCTTGGAGTCAGAAAATATCATGTAATTCTCATTTCTTGGGATAAACTGTGGCAAAATGTGTCTTTTGTCAACCTGATTTACTATGTAAAACACATTTCATCACAAATCACAATACAATTCATCCAATTGCAGTTAAATAAAAATCCTAAGTAAATGTAAGGAGGTTTGCTAGGCTAGCTAGATAATTATAATAACAAGGATGAATCAGTACTTTAAATTAATGATTTATTAATAACTAGTTGAAAAGCCCGTGTACACAGGCCACAGTGCCACCTAGCAAAGGCCGCTGTGCAGTTATGCACAGTAGTGACTGCCCGAGCCATGAATGATACGGAGCGGGGCGCTCCGAATTCAGAGTCCTCTCTGCGCATCAAATTCAGAGTGACCTGCTCCATTATCAGCCGCGGCTCAGGTAGTCTGTACTGCACATGACTGCAGTGAACGCAGTCGACTGTACTGTGCATGACAGCTTCTGACAAACATACATTTAGCAAATTATTATATAGGATGGATGAGCTAAGTTAATACTAATATTACAAATGCACATACTGTACATAGAAGGCTTGGTTCAATCTAGTCCAGTGTTTCTCAACTCCTGCCCTCAGGAACCACTACCAGGCCAGGACTTAGGGATTTCTCTGCTAGAGCACAGGTGTGGTGATCAGAGGCTCATTTTTTTCTTTTTTGGAAGTCCTTAATTCTTAAGGGGTTGTTTGACTGTGTCATTTGTGTGATTAGCTCTCTTAGTGAAAGCTAATCTTAACCTGTTGAGTGCCAGAGAGGTATGCAATGCGTTGTGTACCTCTCTGGCACTCAAAGAATTAAATATTGAGGTTACTAAGGCGTAGACATGTTGAAATTTAGATGCAATAACTAGGATTAATGTTGGATGGACAGTCCAATGATTAGATTGACACAATTTCTGTCAGCTGGCCTGGATTAAGTGGACATACCACTATTACCCTTTAGAGTGCTAAGCCAGTACCCAGTATGGTTGGACCCACTGTGTCAAGCCCACGCTGACTACTTGGTTGTACTCCCCCCAGCATTCATAGAATTGTTTGTTTTAATCAGAAAGTGCTGATTTGCCCACTAATATCGATTGCTTTCAGGACCATGTAAGCAAACAAGCTTAGCAACCTTAAAACACTCAATTACTTTTTTGTACTGCTCCTCCTTGACTTCTGGGTTGAGTGAGAGAAGCAGGAAGGCCTACACATGTCACCTCTCATGTCAATAATGAAGCAAGGGTTTTGTTCCCTGTTTATCTTAGTTGACCTAGAAGTTTGGGAAATGCTGGGTCAAGGAGGAGGAGCATGAGAAGGACTGTGAGTGCCTTCTAACTGCCATGATTGATCACTTACACGACTGTAATGCCCACTGTTGAGGAACGACAAGCACACTGAGGCATTAAGGACTTTTAATGAAAATTTCGAACCTGTCCACTCTCCAAAGACCCCAACCCACACTGCTCACTACCTGCCAGAAAACATAATTAACCCTGTCGATGCCGGAGGGCTGCTCACTGCACTGGCACTCAAAAGCTTCAACTAATCTTTAAGCATTTGCTTTACTGTTCACAACACACTACACATCTGTGACACTGCTTGCCACAATTCCATATTTTAAAGAGAAAAAAAAATGGTGATGGCCCTGGCACGTCACATGGTCCGTAAGGCATGAAAGCACCACTCACAGGTACATTACTGACTGCATACTACTAGCATATTTCTACATCCAACCCTTGCCCCTCAGTTTGTTTTTGTTGTTTGATTTTTTGCATTTGTATTGTCTGTTAATATCATTATCTGTGCATCTGTCATACTGAACTGCAGTAGTAGAGACTTACAACATTAAAAACAATTTACAAAAGTAACAATGCATTTGACTAACACACCCCTTGCAATACATACACATACATCCTATTTAATAATTCACTAGGATGTTTGTCAGAAGCCATCATGTGCAGTAGAGACTGCCCGAACGCACAGAATGCTGGGAGTTCTGTGCTGGGAGCATTTTGTGCTTCCGGGCAGTGTCTACAGTGCATGACTGCATCGCCGGCAGGACACAAAGCAGGACTGGCCTCTTAACATCACCCGGACCCTGACCCGTGTACACAGGCTTTTACACTAGTACTAAATAAAAAACAACACAAACCTTAAAATACACCCAACAGAAACAAACTGACTGGCAACGCCATCAACAAACTGATTCTATATTATAAATAAAGATATACTGCTTGCAAGATCATGATAAAAAAAAGATTACCTTTATTTAGAATTATGAGAGCCATAAGCTTTAAATTTCACACTAAATACGACTGTCATCACAGAAATCAAGGATAATTCTACTCATTCCCACAAGAATTACTAAAATAGAAGGTCTTTAAAATGGCAGTAAATATAAAACTAGCTCTTAAAAATATATTAAAGTTAAATCTATGTTAACGAGTACAATTAACAGTGATATCTACTAAGCCTTTACAGAGAAAACTAATCTAAATAGTTTCTTTTGTACAAAGAAGAATATAAATTTCAAATCAATAATATGTGCTAAATTATTAGGTTTACACTGTCACTTGATTCATTTCAGTTAATCAACCTCTTAATAAAAAATACAATTTAAAAATAATGGATTTAAAATGACTTTGTGGAGTTTCTTGTACAGCTGAAATGACAAAATAAACATCAAAATTATACATTTTCAGTTTTATTTGCATACCGTGCTGCTAAAAAAATAAAAAGGAGACCTTCCTGAACATAAAATATTTGAGGCCATTACACCAGCCTGTGTCTGTCTATTTACTGCTACATTACATCATACTCTGAAGATGAATTTTTAGTTCAAATATGGGCTTAGAGGCACAGGGGGAAATCTGTAGGAAAAGAACACAAAACAAAGGTGCCCAGTGGTCATAGTAATAAACAGCAGACAATACCTAGATCTCAAAGTAATAAACTCACATGTCAGTAGTTCGGAGATTCACCATCTCCACTAGGGATCACTGAACTTTTAGACTAAACATAGCTGCTTAAAGATTATAAATCACCCAATTGTATAACAAAACAAGTGAAATGATCCAATTAAACCTTTGTGTGGGGCAATGGATTGCAGAGAAAATGAGTTGTGCAGCCCTCTGGCACTCAAAGGGTTAAGTGTTTAACGGCTTACTACTCCTTTATCAAAGTATATACCGTAGCCAAAACAATATAAAAGAAAGCACCTGTTGATAACCTCTCCTTAAATATCACTAGCTCACAACCCATTGCCTATTAGGGACAAGTCCACCATCACTGTGACACATCCATCACAAAATCATTGAATATACTTTGATAAAGAGGCAGTAAGCTGCAAACACTTAAGCGGCCATTTTCATTTTATTACACTGTACTTTAACCCTTTGAGTGCCAGTGGGGTACAGAACACATTGCTTTGCAATGAGTTTTGTACCCCTCTGGCACTCAAAGGGTTAATAAATTTACTGATATATTATCTTCAAGGGAGAGCAGCAATCTTTTCATCCAACCATTCAATGATCCAGAAAGGAAACAAATAAATCTTGGAGTACCATCTTACTTGGCAAGTTGGGAGTATTCTCACACCAACCACCAACAAAAATGTAGTTTATTACTTTGAGCTCTAGATATTGTGTGGTGTTTGATACTAGTACCACTGAACGCCCTCTTTTGTGTCCTTTTCCTACATGTATGTGCCATTTTGGGGGGACGCGACTGTGAAAGGAGCAGCCCACTTTATTTAAATCTTGGTGAAGACCCTAGTACTGTGTGACTGGGGTAAGTTTAAGTATTCTAAATGCTACATATCAACTCAGCAGGTGATTTTGTGTTACCGGTCACTGTGTTTCTAGAGAAGATCAACATTTACACACTTGTGACACCACACAAGGGGGACCACCCCTTCTCTGTTTTCTTCCCCCCGTTTTTTTTTTTTTTACAGGTGAAAATGTTTTACTGATCCATTAAATGCCAGAGGGGACTAATCATATTTTAGATTGATATCATATATTACATATGTAGCAATGCTAATTTAAAAGCAATTCTTTCAAATGGCTAAAAAAAAACAAAAAATAAATTAAAAATCTGCACCTTTTGTGACAAATAATCAAAATTCCCCATTGATTTAAATGAGATTTTAACACTTTGAGTGCCAGAGAGGTATCAAATGCATTGTAACATAAAGCACTGGATACGTCTCTGGCACTCATATAGTTAGCACCTTGGATGGCAGAAAACTTCAACTTATTGCAAAACATAGTGGTTAGATTTATAAATAGTGTGCACGTATTCTTTGCCACTTTAGCATTTTCTGATGTTTCACAAGATTGTGAAAACATAAAACATGTCAAAAAAAGTCTAAAATGTAGGAATGTTTCCTTTGCATGATATGCTATTAGAACAAAAAAATTAAAACAGACCAGTAAGTGAAAATAAAATCTTTGGTGTCAGTATGCCAGAGGATGCCTAACTGTTACTCTCCAGCTGCTGCTGCAATACAACTTCCACCATCCACCAGCCAGCTACAGGTAAACAAATGGAGAGCCACACGTTGTTCACTCCTGAATTATACAAAGTAAATAAAAAGGGAAAGCTTCTCAAAGATAGGGATCAAGTCGCAGCTCTGTTCCTAATGCCCCAACACAAAAAAACGGAAATAATTTTTCAACTATGTATGGAATTTTAAAGGTGTGGAGGTGCTCCATACTATCAGCATTGTAAAAAGAAATGTACCCCTCATCACAGTTCAAAAACACACCAATCCTCTCAGGGTGTTCTCTGGGATGCAAAAGAGTATCAGGATTGGTGAAAGCATAATATCGATCAGTATACATACCAAGAAGGCCTACTGCATAGATACCACAACTGGGCTCAATTTTAAATGATCCCTTTCTGCATACAGACTGCTTAGCAACGCCAATGGTCCAATATATGCCACCACCCACTTCTACCTCCCAGTACCGTCTCCCTGATCTGTATCCTGTGGTTGCCAAGATACAGGGCTTCAGATCAAATCTTTCTGGATATGGAACCAGATTCTTTGGATATTCTTCATAGCTGAGGATTTTCCGATTCCGAGAAACAAGAAGATTAGGATTGGCAGTTTTTTGATCAAGGGTCACAGGAACTATAAAAAAAAAAAAGGAAAAGCCATTATATTTTCTAGCCTTATCTTCCAGTCTACAGCAAGGGTGGACCAGCTGAAGTCTACCAGCTGTTTTGGACTACAACACCCATCATCCTCAGCCAGCAGATGGATGGCAACAATGGGAGCTGTACTCCTAGAACAATTAGAGATCTGCAACTTGCCCACAACTGTTTTGATGGGGCGTTGCTTAAAAAGAAAATTGCTCCTATAAAAAAAGCTTGTCAAAACAACCACTTAGTGGGATTTTTGTGTAATTAGCAATATATTTTTTTCTCTTAGTCCTTGGAGAACACAGGAAACATGGGGTAATGCATCCTCCTCCATTTGGCTCCGAAAGGGACTGACAGAGCAGGCGCACGGACGTCACTGTGACGAGACGTCCGTGCTTCCTGCTCCTGTCACCATCGGCAAAAAGCCGATATCTGCAGAACCGGGTAAGATTTCTGGCGACTAGCGCTACTAAGCAGCTAGTCGCCAGATGAACATCCACTCAAGCGTAAGTTGTTGAGGGGTGGTAGTTCCCCTTTAAACAAAAATTACCTCATCATCATCAGTTTTCTAAGATTGTTAAATGATGCAAAATTCCCTGACCCTGGATCACCACTAAGGTTCCAGCCCAGGTTTTGCACAGTACCTTACCCCAGATACCTGATATAAGGCAGGGTGAGTAATACTGAGATCATTAAATCACTGAAATTAAGACTAACTGGGGTTGTATAAATCAGTTTATCAGCAGTATGTCCTATAAACACAGATCAAAAGTTAATAATTCAAAATAAGGAATGAATAGTATTAAAGACAAGAAGTTAAAGGGATAGTAATGTTTCAAAATAAAAGCAGCTCCAATTAATCTTCATAGTATCTGGGCAATGGAGAGTGTTATTTCAATACTGTCAGAGTTGTAGTTCAAGAGTAGTTGAATGATAAAGTATCCGCCTCCTGCCCCTTTTACTGATGCAACACTGCTCACCTCAGAACAAAAAAGTGATGTCCAGATGGCTTGCAGAGAGGGACAATCTTCAATTAACACAAGGAAAAAAAAAACCCTGAAAAACCTGTGAAGGAGGTCAGGGTTTTCATTGTTCTCACAGCAAGAAGATTGTACCTTTCTGTGAGCTGTCTCGTCTTAAGACCAGATTCCATATCTGAGGGGAGGCGGCTTACACTGGGTAAAAGGGGCAGGAATGGGATACTTTATCATTCAATTACTCTTGAACTACAACTCTATCAGTATTGAAATGACACTCTCCATGGCCCAAATGCTATGAAGATTAATTGGAGCAGCTTTTATATTTTGAAACATTACTATCCTTTTAAAGAATAACCTAATGACCAACCTCAGCGTAAAGGTGTGATAAATGTTTAGACTCCTAGTCATCCCAGTGTATATATAAAAGCACTCTCTACTTGTATGCACTATCACAGTAACCAATTCATAGGAAGCCAGTTAATTTCCCTGATTGCAACAAGCTGATCATATGATAAAATGTCTAAGTGATGTCGGAGAGCACATCATTGCAATGCTTGTCTGTATAACTATTCAGCTGGCTACTAAGTCAAGGAGAAACATAAAAATTTAAATAATATGGGTAATAACGAAATAGAACTTCTAGCTTAGCTATATTCATAAGAATAGTGAGTGATTAATTGATATCCTAATATGGTCCCCTAGATAACATGAGGCCATAAATGAGATAGGCGGTGCAGGAGGCCAAAGCATCGCAAAGCTAATTCATATGCGGTTAAGAAAAGAATCAGGCTAATTCAAAGATAATTAGAAAAATACAAACATATCTTATTGAAGCCATATACTTGTGAATAGCAGGATGGAGCTGAAACTAAGTCATGCTTGAAACAATTAACAAGTGTTTAAACCACCCTGCCGAATCCATGCTGCTCGATGCCTGCCGTGATGGACGACCTCCAGGTTTTTTTCCCTCTCTTTTCAAAATTAACTTATTGAAATCGGAAGTTCTCCCTTTAGGCTTACCGTCGTCCATGAAAGCTGATCTCCTTTCTCGTTATCCTTTCAAATGGGAATCCAAAGGCATTAAGTACTTGGGGGTGTGGACCGCCTCGACCATCCAGTCTACTTACAATCTGAATTATCCTCTGCTGCTATGGAAGATCAAACTTAATTCTTAATTTTATTGTCTGACTAAAATGCATAAGAACCTGTTAGATCCTTCGGGCAGACCGATAGTGTCTGGGATTGGCTCCCTTACAGGAAATCTGTCTCAGTATGTACAAAGAAGTTAAGAACCTTCCCTCTTATATAAGAGATACAACTGATGTTATTTATAAATTGAGTCAAATAACATGGGAGGAAGGACTCATACGTTAGATGAATCCTCATTATATATGGTTATTGATTCCAATATGGTTTGTAAAGCAGTGGAATTCTTCTTAAAGGGATAGTAATGTTTCATAATAAAAGCAGCTCTAATTAATCATCATAGTATTTGGACTTTGGAGAGTGTTATTTCAATTCTGTCAGAGTTGTAGTTCCAGAGTAATTCAATGACAAAGTGCCCCCCTCCCGCCCCTTTTACTGATGTCACACTGTTCAGCTAGAGCAGAAGGGAGGTGCCCAGGTAGACTGCAGAGAGGGACAATCTTCAATTAAGATAAGGGAAAAACCTGAAAAGCTTGTCAAGGGGGGCAGGGATTTAATTGTTTTCATAGGAATAAGAGTGTCCTCTTCTGTTATGTCTGGTCTATGGACTGCATTCCACATCTGAGAAGAGATGGCTTACACTAGGTAAAAAGGGCGGGAGGGGGAAACTTTGCTTGTGAATATCTCTTAAACCATAAAGGTTTGAGAGATAAGACTTATATCATTCTTCACGTTTTTTAATGCCTACAAAATAAAATAAAGTTAAAACGAAGTATTACTATCCCTTTAAAGAACTCAGGCGATTCTGAAATTGAACAAATTAACTATTGTGCAAGCAGTTTTATTTTGCAGCATAATTATTTTTGGTTCAAAGATGATTTTTACCGTCAAAAGACAGGCAAAGCTATGGGCACTAGGTTCTCCACAAGTTATACAAATTTGTAGAGGAGTTGTTGGGAGTTGGAGAAGATTTGGGATAAGTAACACATTTGAGGCAAACTTGATGCTTTACCCAGTAATGGTAACCCACCTAAGGGGGTAATTTTGGCAGCCTCATATCTATCAGAAAAAAAACAATAAAAAGCTAAAAACGAAGTGTCTCTGCTCCGTCCATCTTTTTCAGAGGACACATTCATACTGGGTAGCAGGCGGGGTAAGTGTTGAGCTGGAGGAGTGGCTGGGAGTCTCCAACTAAAAGGCACTGAGATGGGTCTTGCCCTTAAGAAGGAGGGACTCAACTTCATGGCACCTGTTTTCCATACTGGAAGAGAAAGGTGGTTTTGAGAGTCAAGACACACAGGGAAACCAAAAACAAAGGCTCAAAAGGATCCTTCTGAAGGATTCCCAGAACCAGGTGAAAAATGTCACTGGAGGGGTGGGATCACAAAAGACAGTATGGATATGAGCCACCCCTTAGATGAAAGTGTGCACATTGGGCAATGAGGCAATACACGTCTGGAAAAGGACAGAAAGAGATAAAATCTGACCAAGCACTTATTGAGGACTCTCCTGAAAAAAGGTCAGAAGGCAAAAAGGTAGCGGCCACGACCCTGATCAGAACACATCATGTGTAGGACATGGACCATTCCCTGTGATAGGTCTTGGAGGAGACTGGCTTCCAAGCTTGTAGTATGGTAACAATGACAGAACCAGAAAACCCCTTCTTTCTTTAGATGTTAGCTTCAATGACCAGACCATCAAAGCCAACTTCTCCACATGTGGATGATAAAGCACACCCTGAGACAGAATGTCCAGGCATAGAGGGACCAAAAACAGCTCCGCCACAGATACACTGAGGAGTTCCGAAAACCAGGCCTGATGGGGCAATCAGAATGACACATGCATGTTCCATTCTGATCTTCCTCAATACCCTGGGAATCAAGGGAACCAGAAAGAACACATGCATAAGAGGAAAGCACCAGAGAAGGGGTTTTGTGTCTACCACAAGAGCTAGCGGATCCCAGAACTTGACAAAGAACTGATAGCTTTGCAGTTTAGCCAGGAAGCAAAAAGGTCCATCAAAGGGAGACCTATAAACAAACTATGGAGTTGAAGACGCCAATTGATCTTCTGATTGGTGGGATCCAGAAGCTAGCGCCTGAAAGTCTGCTATGTTATTGTATAACCACCTGAATGTAAATGGCAGAGAGAGCTGGCACTTGAGTTTCCACTTATGTGAGAATCATTTAAACCTCAGTCCTGGTCCCTCCCTGCTGGTCGATGTAAGTGATCAATGTCACACTGCACCAGGGATCCTTGGAGGGACTGAGACCAATACCTCAGAGAAAGGCAATTTTGCCTTCAAGGAGGAGTCTAGATGGCCGGAGGCAAAGCAGTATTTTTAGAAAGATAAGAATTTGGGGGGAGCCAATCGCAGAGGGAGTGGCCAACTTCACAACAGCCTCAGTAGAAAAAGAACATAAAAGGGTAAATACCCCAGTTAAGGTAAAAATCTCTTGTCCGGTATCTTCCATTAATCTACCAGCAACTGGCCCAAGGAGTGGTGATGGTAATGTGTACCACAACCTTCTTCTTGCGTCTCTTAAAAATCTTATAAATATCGGGGGAAGAGGAACTGGAATCGGAAGCCCATGATACCTTAAGCACCAAAAAAGACCCTCAGCAGAAGGCCTCTCTCATAAGACTCTTTGATCATGAGTAAGCGAATCGAGAGCAAAAAGCATTGATCAATTCCTTTGGCTTATACATTCAAATTATAATAAAGTGTTTTGATGATTTTAGTTGTGGATTGTGTAAAGGATTGATCCATATTAGTGCATACTTCTGGTTTATGTTATTGCATATCATTAGGCAATCATAGTGTGTACTGCACACATGGTGGTCCTTCAGTTTTAAATACACCACAAGCACTTTCTCACCAGGATACTGGCGTTATATTGTTGACATTTTATTCATAGAATTACATTTCAATGGTCATAGATAGAGTGGGAAGTAAGAGCTGCTGAACCTTCCTGTTGATAAATCATAAGTCCCCAACAGAGAATGAAGAGTCTAACTCATCTGCATCAGTTTCCCCTTCCACAGCAGAGGAATTCACAGGAATGGTGGTATCCTGCACTATAACATGGCTTAAGCTCCTTTTTTGGAGGGGGGGGGGATAATTTAGAACCCCTTTAGTAGATGAGGAGATAGAACTGAGAAAATTAGGGTCTGGACCCATACAGGCTCCTGTGGAACTGGTGAGGGGCCAGAAGATTGAGCAGGGCTAACAAGAGGGACACAGAGTACCAGAAAATTCACTAGAAAATCCCACCTGGCATGAGGAGAAATTGATTAACGGGGTTAAAGGGACCCCTGAATCCTTGGATTTGCCCATGTCTCGCTAGGGGTGTGAAAAGTACAGAAGAAATAGAATAAAAGTACTCAGAAAGCTTGTCTGACTGCAAGGGGTTAATGTGGCAAGCAGTAGGGACCACTTAGCTTTAGCATATCCAGCAGGGTCCCAAGAGGAAGAGAGTTTAAGTACATCTCTTCTCTGCACTAAAGATGGGCTCGTGGGAAACACAGTTTCCCTATAGACAAGACGGAGCACTGGTGCATCAGCTGCCATCAAGCTGAGTCCCCACAAATCACTAGAATAAAGTGGAGGAGGCTTAAAGACCCATATGTCTCTACAAAATAATATAATACATTGGAAAATAGTTAAAAATGATTGAATGTGCAAACACAGATCACTGTCAGCAAGGAACTGTAGAGTACACAAGAGCAAAGACCAGCAGTACAAGGATTAACAACCCTCTGAACCTCAGGAAGCACTTATACAAATGTCCTGCCACCCTGAGGAGAGGACTACACCCCCATGGTTCCTGTGTTCCACAAAGGATGAGAGAGAAGAGAGGATTTTAGTCTTACCTGTTAAACCCTTTTCTCTTAGTCCATATAGGTTACTAGTAACTTTGGGTGGGCGACCTCCCCTTTAAGTAGGCAGGAACAATTCTTGAGGAGAAATGATGGGTGGAGCATACCCCCTCTCCTTAGCTGGTCCCCAGCCAATCACCATCCAGTAATATTTGAAAACTCACTATTGGACTAGGTAGTAAGAAGGGAAAATAAGACTCCTGTGAGCATGAACCTGAAAGGACTCCCATGTTCAGTCACAGGAGAACCAAGCATGGTCCCTTGACAGGGTAGAAGACCAAGTAACCTATATGGACTAAGAGAAAAGGATTTAACAGGTAAGACTAAAATCCTCTTTTCTCTGTCATCCAATACAGGTTACTGGTAACTTTGGGATGTCCAAACATTGACTTTCCCAGAGGTGGAAAGTAAGGCAAGGACCAGGCGCAGGTCCCCAAAGTCACCAGAGCAAATATGAACCATCAGATCATAAAGTAGCCCAACAATAAAAATAAAGTGTCAACGGACACAAACTGGAGTAGAACACACCAGGAACTTAGCACAGCACACAGAACTCGAGCCAGCCGGGCTCAACAGTTAAGGAGTACTGAAGAGACAAGGTAGACCCTAGAAAGGCAAGACTGCCTCCAAGATCTTCCTCCCAAACCTAGCATCAGCTGATGCCAGCACACCAACACGGTAGTGTTTAGAGAAGGTGTGCACAGACGACCAAGTAGCCGACTTGCACAACTGATCAGCTGAAGCCTGATTCTTGTAAGCCCAAGACGCCCCAATAGATCTGGTGGAATGAGCCGTAACGTAAAATGGAACAGGCTTCTTCGTCAATTCGTAAGCCTAACAAATAGTAGACTTTATCCAGGAAGCTATGGTCACCTTGGATGCCGATCTACCTGCCCTGGGACCCTCAGGAATGACGAAATGTGCATCAGACTGACGAATGCAGTACACAAAGAACTTAAGGCATCGAACCACATCCAACAAGTGAAAATCCCTTTCCTTGTCAGATGCAGGGTCAGGACAGAAAGAGGGCACCACGATTTCTTGATTAATGTGTAAATCAGAGACCACCTTTGGAAAAAACTCCAGTCAAAGTGCTCAGAACCGCCTTGTCTTTGTGAAACACCAAATAGGGTGGTTTACAAGACAAGGCATGCAATTCAGTGACTCCGCGAACAGACACTATTGCCAGGAGAAAAGCTATCTTCCAAGTCAGCAGAGGCAGAGGAATAGTAGCCAAGGACTCAAACGGAGGGCGCTGAAATATGCCCAAAATAAAGTTAAGATCCCACTGAGGAGCAGGGTTCTTAAAGGCAGGGAAAGCATGAGCAACGCCCTGAAAGAAAATCTTGACATCTGGAAGGATAGTGTTGCATCTCTGAAAGAAAAACAGAGAGAGCGGACGTCTGAACCTTAAGGGAACTCAAGCTGAGGCCCTTATCTTCTCCGTCCTGTAGAAAAGACAGGGCCGTCGGAAGATCAAAGTCCTGGAAAAGACCCCTATTAGCACACCAGGATAGAAAAGCGGACCAAACTCTATGATACACCTTAGAGGAAGCAAGCTGTGAGCACTAAGCCTAGTGGCCACTACACCCGAAGAGAAACCCTTCTTCTTCAGTATTGAGGATTCAATTTCCATGCCGTCAAACACAGATGGTCCACATCCTCCTTCCACATATACCCCTGAAGAACATTCAGACGGTGGGGAAACCGAAAGGGCTCCGCCACAGAGAGATCCAGGAGCTCCGGAAACCAAGCCTGACGAGGCCAATACGGAGCAATCAGAATGATTAGCATGGGAATAGGAGAAAAGAAGTACGCTAGAGGAAAATGCCATGGGATTGACATGGCATCCACTGCCAGAGCTACAAGGTCCCTCCAGTGAGAGCAGAACAACGGAACCTTACAATTGTGTCTTGTTGCCATCACGTTGATGCAAGGAAGTCCCCACATCTGCACAATGAGGTTGAACAATTCTTGATGCAGATCCTACTCTCAGCTGTCCACTGTGTGCAGACTGAGGAAGTCCGCTAGAATGTTGTCTACATCGGGAATATGAACTGCGTATATGGCAGGAACACGTTTTTCTGCCCAAGATAAATTTAGCTTTGACCTCCAACCAAGCAGTGGCCGTGGAGTTGTTGGACTGGACTCTGACTGGGCATCCCTCCAGCTGGAACGTCCAGTACCGGAGAGCATGAAATATCACCCGAAGCTCCAGCACGTTAATGGGGAGAAGAGACTCCTACGGAGACCACTGGCCCTGGGCATTGCTATGACCCAAGATCACTCCCCAGCCAGAGAGGCTGGCATCCGTCATCACCGTTGTCCAGAAGGAAACCAAGAAGGGTCTGCCCTTCAGCAGACTGGAGAAGCTGAGCCACCATGACAGACACAGCTCCACATGAAGAGGAAGAGACACCGACATCTCCAGTAGGTCTGGCTTGCCCTTGCACACCTGGATCACAAACCTCTGGAGTCCCCTGGTGTGACCCATGGCAAACGGAACCGCTTCTATGGTGGATATGAACTCCCCCACTAGAGAGGTTAACTTATTGGCTGGAACTGGATCGGAAGCCAGAACAGCAGACACCTTGTGGGTGATCTGGTAAGCCACCTCGTCCGTGAGAAACACTATACCCTGTTTGGTGTCAAAGAGAAGGCCCAGAAAGATCAGTGTCTGATGGCAGAAGATCCGACTTGTCCATGTTGAGGATCCATCCGTGATGGGTGAGTGCATGAATGCAGTCCTTGACCTGCTGGTGAAGGAGTTCCGGAGAGGGGGCCTTTAGGAGCAAGTCGTCCATGTATGGAGTGACTCTGATGTCGTCACTGTGCTGGCTCTCTGGATGAATGGCAATATGCAGGTATGCATCCCGAAGATGCAGTGAAGCGAGAAATTACCCATGAGACATGGCCTCGATCACCGTCCGGAGGGACTCCTGATGGTAATGAGCCTTGACCATGAAGGAATTGAGATTCTTGAGGTCCAAAAATCGGATGACAGTCGCCATCCATCTTGAAAACCATGAACAGGTTGAAATAGAAACCCAATCCGTAATCCGGTTCAGGAACAGTCTCCAGAATCTCCTTGTCTAAAAGGGTCTGGATTGCTCCGTAGAAGAGACGGCGCTTCTCTACTCCATTAGGAGTGTGAGAAGGAAAGAACCTGAACAGAAGAAGAGAGGTCAAAAGGATCCTGTACCCCTCTGAGACAACCTGCAAAACCCACAGATCCTCCACGGTGTCGGTCCAGACAACTCTTACCCCCCCCCCCCCCCGTGGCCTCACTAATGAGGTCCTGCAGCTCCGGCCAAACAAAGATGTTCCCTGAAAGGGTAACGAAAGTAAGGTTTTCTTAGAGACGTCCACTCATCAAACACAAGGTGGTCAAGAGTGGGGTTAGGTGGAAAGCAGGTACACTGCTTCTTAGGCTCCTGAAATACATCAGAAGGGTCCTTAGGAGTCTCAGAAACTAAGGGAATGTTCAACGTAGCTAGCACTTCCCAGATCATGCCCTCAGCTGAGGGGTCAGGGTCAGCTTCAAAGGGGTCCCCAAAAAATTGGGAGGATACCACAGCAGAACATTCACCCTCATCTGAGTCCACCAACATTTCCTCCTAAGAGAATCTGATATATCAGGTACAACCTACGGTTTTGGTAGGAAAGACATGAGAGAAGTAGGGGGCTGCCAGGACTGGAAGACCCCCTGTAATTGGGATGGAAGGAGATGTAAGGTAGACCTTAGGTCTCTAGTAGTGGCTTTAAACTTTTGCATCCACAGTGGCTCTATTGCATGGCTGGAGGTCCCTGGGGGAGACACAGGGGCAGGAGTGCACAAAGGGCATAAATGAACTGAATATGCTCTAGGCTGCCCTGACTGACATGAGGAGCAATGCGCAATGGGGGTCACAGACACCCCAGAATCCTTAGTCTTAGGCCTAACCCCAAGTTCCAACGGAGTTGACATCCTCACAGTGTTCAAACATCTGACAGTATAGGGTACACCCAAATACAGGTGTTCAAGATTAAGAATTTCACCCCAGAAATAGCTAAAATACACTTATCTGGCAGGAGAACGGTTAAAGCCAGAGCTCATGGGAAATGTAGTTTTCCCAGAAAAGTATCCAAAAGAGTGCTCAAAGCCCCCTGAGCCACCCAAACACTCAGAACGTCGATCGGATGATAGAACAAGGGCAGAAAAATAAAATGAGCCATCTCTGAAGTCGCTACGTTGAGCAGTTGGAGAGATATGTCTCAAACTGGAATGTCCCACAGAGGTGAATGGAGCATGGCGTCTATGCGGTAAAGAGCTCCTTAAAGGCGCGGAACTCAAATAAACCAAAAAGTTCAAAAAGTGTAGGAACAGTGCAAAGCACGGTATAAAACACTAAAATAAATGAATAAACACTGGACCCAGTAGGGAAAGCGCACTAAACCCTTCAAAAACGCTCAAACCAGCAAATAAAGGGTACATTTACCACATAAACCCATTTCCTCCAAATCCCAACAGAAATACAGATAAACCCTATGAGTGCAGGAGTATGTAGTAGGAACTCCAAAGGAGACCCCTGTACAGAGGGGAAGCGTGGAACATGTGGACCTCAGCACTCTAAGGGTTGCTCACCTTTTTAGCAGGTTTTCTGTCTTCAGATTACCATTTGCCAAAGAAGCCTCAGTGAGCAAGTTCCAGGGAAAAAACATGCTACACAAGCTTTTCCCCTTCAGGGCTGACAGGTCCACCACAGCACCTGGAAACTGAACTATCCACTTGGGAATGTCAGTGATGGTAATCCGCCTAGTGGTTGGTATTCCATATCTAACAGAAAACAAAAAAATAAGCTAAAACTATAGCAGAACTGTTCTCATGCCTTGCTTCATCAAGGAACAAATCTTACTGGATGGGGATTGGCTGGGGACCAGCTAAGGAGAGGAGGTAGGCTTCACCAAGCATTTCTATTCAAGAATTGCTCCTGCCTACTTAAGGGGGTGGTCACCTACCCAAAGTTACCAGTAACCTATATTGGAAGACAGAGAAATATATATTTTTCAGTATTAAGCATTACTATCTCTCCAGTATCAACTTTACCAGTAAACATCCTTAACCAGTTCAGAGAAGCATGAACTAAAGTTCCATCCTGTGGGTAGTGGTGCCTAGGTCCAAACGAATGTTCCTCAGTATGCCTGGAAATGAAAGAGGTAAAGCTGTCACTATTCATAAAAATAGTATATTAACCCCTTAAGGACTGGCTGCACACACACGCGGCCGGAGCTTAAGGACCATGGACCATTTTTTTTTTTTTTTGTATCCAGGCTCCCTGAATGGCATGCAGCTGCGCGGGGAGCCTGGAATTCCATGATTGTCCTGGCACGTCATGGGTCATTAACGCAAAACAACCCCTGATGTGCCATGACCGTCAAGTGTCATTAAGGGGTTCCACACCCAATTCCTGTAATAATTTTTTAAATTCTCTATTTCTACCAACAAACACATGTTTACCTGATGTGTGCAGTTTCCAGGTCCTGTGTGAGAAAGGTAGAGAAAGAAAAGCACGCATTAAAAAGTGTACTAAGAGGCCGATTTAATAAAAACTGGAGTCATTCTGGAATAAACAGCATAAAAGTAGAAAAAAAAATCCCTTAGTTTTGAAAATGCTTTTAACCCCATGAATACCACAATATCTCCAAGGCATTGCACTGGAGACCTATGTAGCACTGAAGGGATAAAAAGCCCAAATTAAAGCAATGACTGTTTTTATTTGTCCTATACTGCTCAGATGCTTTACCCAATATTTTTTTTTATTTTTTTTATTATTAAGGCTTGCATTCTACTGCAGTTCATAACTATCACCATCTTCCTCATAGACTTCAATAGAACAATCACCAAAATTATACAGGCTCAAGTCAGTATCAGGAAGACACAGCCTCTATCTGTAAGGATGGATGGAGGGAGAACAGAAAAGACAACACAAATCTAAGTGCAGCATTTAACCCTTTGAGTGCCAGAGTGGTACGCAACGCATTGCTTTGCAATGCGTTGCGTACCACTCTGGCACTCAAAGGGTTAATATTTAGAAATGAAAAAAAATAATATTTCAAAAATGCTTAATCAAATTTCTCATTCTTGGGTATACTGCATATCGGATGTCCCTGTCCCCTTAAAAGCCACAAAATTGTGTGCTTTCTATCCCCAAAGCTTTAGTGTAAGGCACCGCAAATCCTCCAATCCTGATGGAATTGCCTTCAAGTCCATTCAAATGTTTTCAATATGGCCAACTTAGCATGTGGCCTGAAGAGCAGTACAGGACAGACAAGTCTTTTACAGGAAATTTGATGAAAAGAATAGTATCTTTAGAAAGCCCATCCTATGACAAGAAAAACAGAATATAATATTTGTGGGTACATTAAATGAGTAAGAGGAAAATTACAGCTAAATACAAATACATTAGAAGGACAATGGCTGTTTTAACACTTCTACTGTGTGTTTGGCTCCTCTTACTCATTTAATGTAGCCACATATATTATATACTGTTTTTCTTGCCATCAGATGGGCTTTCTAAAGAAACCATTATTTTCATCAAATTTACTGTAAAACAATTTATAAAATATGATGAAACAAATGCACTTAACTTTGGCACTAAAAATCTTTTACACACCTACAAATGCTAAAAAACCCCTGCTAAATAGATTATAATATTTGCTTTGATTTTAGAATGTTTTTGTCAAGTTATATGGCAATAACTAAAAGTAGCAAAAATTGAGGTGTCCCAAAAGTTTTGGCCACTAGTGTAGTACTCTTTGACACTTCTATGCCAATGTCCTAGAGAGTGTTCTTGATCTTTTCGACAGTTGAAAAGGAGATTTTCTTCACAATTGTATACATTATGGTCATCCACTACTGTGGTCTTCTGTATTATACCAGGTCATTTGCTATTGCTGAGCTCACCTGTGTGTTTTTGATTCTTAAGAATGTACCACACAGTTTATGTGACAAAGCTAATGTGTTTGCTATGTCTGCGATTGATTTATTCTGATTTGCAGCCTCATGATGGCCTGCTTAACTGACACTGACATTTCTTTGCTCCTCATGTTGAGAGACAACAGCAAAAGATGAAACAACACACACATGACCAAGAAATAGCTAAGCACCCAATTGTCCAATTACTTTTGGTCCTATAAAATGGACTATGTATAAAAAGGATTGTAATTCCTACATGGGCTCATGGCGTATGGATGCAAATACCCTCACGTTAAAGCAGACAATATGCACCTATCCTCTTGGACATTGTTTCATTTAAAGTCCAATGTGCTGGAGCACAGAGAAAAAAACAACAAAACCTGCATCACTGTTCAAACACTTATGGACCACACTGTATTGTTATGAGGTTCAAAAATGTTTTTTTGTTTTTTAATATTATTATTATTTTTTCCCCATTTAAACACAAACTACTGTTTATCATTTTGATGGTTTGGTTTAATGTTATTTGATGTTCTCATTGATTAACAGAATTAGCATATGAATTACATTTCCGATTCCTTTAAATCAAAAGAAATTGTTATTAATTGTTTAACACTTTTTTTCGATCTCTTGTCTTGTGCCAGCCCCCTTAAGATCCCTTAGCACTAAGTAAACAATTTTTTTCTCAGCTCAGCCATCTTTACTCACCTCACATGTTTGACCTCTGGATGGAATATATTTCTCAATTTCTACAATAATTTTTTGTAGAGAAGACAGTTTTTCATTCAATTTGGTCATGCTCTCATTTCTTTTCTGAATGATGGTTTTCTCTAGCTTTTCCAAACGATCTGTGAAGGTTCTCTCCTGGTCAGCTAGAAGTTGACGCATGGCCTCAAACTCTGCTGTCACCATTTTACGTTTTTTCCCAACTTCATTCTGTGAAAGACAGCATCAGCAAAAAACTTTAAAGAAGTGTAACAAAGCCCAAGTATCAAGAGGCTAAAACAAAGCAATAGAACATTCTGTCTGGGGTTGTACTTTAGGTGTATAGATCAAATTTTAACAGTTTGGGTCATAAATGTACACAGAGAAAATTTGGGGAAGTTATATTATATAAAATATAATATATACACACACTAGTGACACTATGGTACTATGTCATTTAGTCCTTTATGGTCCAGAGTGGTGGGAAAGGATATGTTGCATATAATTTTGGTCCTTAAAGGGCTAAAAGGTAAACATCAATAAAAAATGTTTTTGTTTGTGCATTTATATTGTATATTGCAGAGTTATGAAATTTATTTGCTACTATTCCTTTAGCATGCTGGTATGCTGGTATTCATGCTATGTACACCCGTCTCTCTCTGACAAGAAAACCAAACAACTTAGTGACGCTCAACAGGGCCGGATTTATAATAAGGCAGAGTAGGCATCTGCCTACAGGCGCAGCCCACAGAGGGGCGCCTGTCATTGGTTTTTTTTTTTTTTTTTTTTAATTTTCACACCTAATTCACTGAGTATGCATGCCACACTTGATATATGCTCATGCACCACGCAATCGCGCTGTACTCCGAGTCTGCATGAGCCAGTCAGTCAGAAGTTGTTTGTGAGCTGATGGCAGCACTGAGCAGCAAACTGAATGGGCAACAAATCCGAGAAAGTTAGGCAAACTGACTGGTCAAATCACCTCGTCTTTCCTACTGTGACAGGTAGAATACTACTAATTACTAGTGGTGGCACCTGGCTGAGCTCAATTCATTGCGGGGGTATTATGGCTGGCCATGCAGTGCTTCGCGGACCAGCGCTCAAAGGGTTAAAATGTATTTTTTCTAAATAAAATTGCAAAAATACTGGAATTGTAGTCTGCAATTTGCAAAAAAAAAAAAAGAAAAATGTCCTTGTCACTGTATTTTTCATGCATTGTGAACTTCTATGGCATTCAAAGGGTTACAAATCTTTTTGGAGCTTAACCCTTTGAATGCCAGAGAGGTACGGAACGCATTGCTTTGCAATGCGTTCCGCACCTCTCTGGCACTCAAAGGGTTACATTTCAGATCAGCGCTAACCACTTAGCTGTCTTTTACTTGATGGAATGTATTTCCCGCATTGCTGCAGCCCATGCCATCCACAGAGCCTCAGTATGCATGGGTTCTGGATTACAGGTGCCTCACTTACTCTCCTGGCAACTCTATTCTGCAGGGAATCAGTGAATATCGGTGCCTGTATAGTGATTCACAGCCGGTGCTTCAGATCTGCCCCTCTCTCTCTCTTCCTATGCAGCTTCCAGCAGCACCTTCCCAGACAGAGTTCTAAGCTTACTCTGTACTGTGCAGCTGCACGCAAAAACGGAGCTGCAATCCAATCTCAGTTGTGAAGGAGGAGGTAACTTTCACTTGTCTTGCTTGGAGGTGGCAGTGCTGTGGTGAGACAGGGTGGCTATAAACTTGGTGGATGTCTTGTAGCATTATAGGTGGGACTGGCTGCTTCCCACAGGGCCAGTGTTTCAGGCACATATATCATCTCCAAGGGAAGCAAATCACATAACAACAGAGGTGGGGGTGGGGCAACAACAGCTTCACTCTGTACATATAGGACTGTATAATGAACTGCACCAGGGAACAAACAAAACATGCCACTGATTTTAAAGATAGATTTTAACCCCTTTGAATTAGGAGACACACCAAATGCACAATATGGAACAAATTAAAATCCCCATTAATTTCATTGTGAATTTTAGGGAGTTGTATTTCCTCCCTATGGTGCAGGTGGTTTGGTCCAGAATAGCAGCAATTGTCTTAGTACTTCAGATTCTTAAAGAATGATATACTAAATAAAAGTGGCTCAATTCTGGTGCAAACTAAGTGCACCATAGGGAACTTATACAAACAAATTCAAAATTCTCTATTTAAATGGTATTTTTAACCAATTGAATGCAAGAGGTTTTTGGAATGCATATCTCTAGGAGGGGCCAACCCTCTTTTTCCCACCCTGGTGTCCCTCTATTTAGGAGATCAGACTGTGTGGTGTGTATATAAGTGTATCACTCTGGTGTCCCTGTGTTTAGGAGATCAGACTGTGTGATGTGTATAGAAGTGTATCACCCTGGTGTCCCTGTGTTTAGGAGATCAGACTGTGTGGTGTGTATATAAGTGTATCACCCTGGTGTCCCTCTATTTAGGAGATCAGACTGTGTGGTGTGTATATAAGTGTATCACCCTGGTGTCCCTGTGTTTAGGAGATCAGACTGTGTGGTGTGTATATAAGTGTATCACCCTGGTGTCCCTGTGTTTAGGAGATCAGACTGTGTGGTCTGTATATAAGTGTATCACCCTGGTATCCCTGTGTTTAGGAGATCAGACTGTGTGGTGTGTATATAAGTGTATCACCCCGGTGTCCCTGTGTTTAGGAGATCAGACTGTGTGGTGTGTGTATATAAGTGTATCACCCTGGTGTCCCTGTGTTTAGGAGATCAGACTGTGTGGTGTGTATATAAGTGTATCACCCTGGTATCCCTGTGTTTAGGAGATCAGACTGTGTGGTGTGTATATAAGTGTATCACCCCGGTGTCCCTGTGTTTAGGAGATCAGACTGTGTGGTGTGTATATAAGTGTATCACCCCGGTGTCCCTGTGTTTAGGAGATCATACTGTGTGGTGTGTATATAAGTGTATCACCCCGGTGTCCCTGTGTTTAGGAGATCAGACTGTGTGGTGTGTATATAAGTGTATCACCCCGGTGTCCCTGTGTTTAGGAGATCAGACTGTGTGGTGTGTATATAAGTGTATCACCCCGGTGTCCCTGTGTTTAGGAGATCAGACTGTGTGGTGTGTATATAAGTGTATCACCCCGGTGTCCCTGTGTTTAGGAGATCAGACTGTGTGGTGTGTATATAAGTGTATCACCCCGTTGTCCCTGTGTTTAGGAGATCAGACTGTGTGGTGTGTATATAAGTGTATCACCCTGGTGTCCCTGTGTTTAGGAGATCAGACTGTGTGGTGTGTATATAAGTGTATCATCCTGGTGTCCCTGTGTTTAGGAGATCAGACTGTGTGGTGTGTATATAAGTGTATCACCCTGGTGTCCCTGTGTTTAGGAGTTCAGACTGTGTGGTGTGTATATAAGTGTATCACCCTGGTGTCCCTGTGTTTAGGAAATCAGACTGTGTGGTGTGTATATAAGTGTATCACCCTGGTGTCCCTGTGTTTAGGAGATCAGACTGTGTGGTGTGTATATAAGTGTATCACCCTGGTGTCCCTGTGTTTAAGAGATCATACTGTGTGGTGTGTATATAAGTGTATCACCCTGGTGTCCCTGTGTTTAAGAGATCAGACTGTGTGGTGTGTATATAAGTGTATCACCCTGGTGTCCCTGTGTTTAAGAGATCAGACTGTGTGGTGTGCATATATAAGTGTATCACTTTGCTCTACAGCAATAAAACTAATGTTAATGTTTATATAAATGTCAGTACATGTGTATATAAATTAGTCTGTGTAAATAAAATTGTTCTAAATCATTTATTCAGTTGCACTAAGAATTGTCCGTAGGTCATAAAAAAACCTAAAAATTCCTGGTAATGCCATGCCCTCTTTTTGGCCATTTGAAATGTTGGGAGGTCTGGAATTAGCCTTGCTGCACATCAAGCTGCTGCGTGGGGGGTGGGGGTGATGAACTCCTCGTTCTCTTACCTCTGAGTGTTGTGGTCAAATGTGAGTCATGAGTGACAGAAGTTGAAGAGCAGATCTGAAGCTGGAGTCACTTGCCGAGACTGCCCCATCCTTTCCCAGATGCTGTAGGGAGCCCACGAAAAGCACAGCCACAGAGGAGCTGCCTGTACACAGTTGGTCACACTTTTTGCATTTTTTGTATGGGGGGGGCGCTTCAGGTTTCTGTGCCTACAGGCGCCTGAGATGTAAATCCGGCCCTGACGCTCAAGCAAGTTCACAAGGGCAATATGAGCACAGCAGAGACGTTGCCTCATTTTATCACCCGTGTTGAAAACTGCATTGCATTTAACCAGTGGTCCCAAGGCATGCCAATGGTAACTTCAGTCATATGGGACTGACTTTCACATGGGCTCATCGTTTGTTGATCACTGAAATGCCAAATCTGTCTCTGTTGTTTTTCCCCAATAAACACACAACTCTGGTTTCTTTTGAAGGCCTTTGGCCACATTTATTTACCGCCTTATACAGAGAAGGGTGTGGGCAGTCTAAACAGCTGGAGCTGAGCAGAAGGCAGTCTAAACAGCTGGAGTGTTTGAAGCATTCACTCTGGCTCTCCAATCTATCTTCCTGGGTACACCCAGACATCCGGCTAGGTTCCACATGTCACAGCAGGCAGTGTTCATGCGGATGTGCACATCCCAGCTGCGGCTTAAGTGTCCTGCGGGGGATGGTGAACAAAAGGGAGTAAGAGAAGCATGCGGGGATGAAGATGGCTTGGGGGGGGAGATTAAAAGCACGCAGGGACAGGGTGCTATCTATCCAACATCTCCCTTCTTTCCTCTAAGATGCTAGTTGTTCATCATCACCTATAATCACTCAGATTCTCCTTGCATTCCCACTGATCTGGTGGTCGTCTTTCTCTGGCTGGCCTGGGAGAAGGAGGGCTGTCTGTCGGTTGGGGTGTGGGGGTCTGGCATGTCAGCTGCTGGTGGGTGGGGTTGTTTGGTAAATAGAAATTGTCTTCATTTTCTTTCCGTGTTTTCAAAGGTGGGTTTCGAGGTGGTGTTCCGTGATGGTTCTGAGGTGAGAGAGCCGATTGGTGTTGGTCAATATGTCTGTGCCATTGTTGTTGTCCATTGTCTAGTTGGATAGCGTAAGAATGAGAACCAATCTGTTGCCTGATTGTTCCAGCTTCCCATTTTGTAGGGCTTGTGAAGCATCTGGCTCATATTCTTGTCCCTGGATAGTATGTGCAAAGGGTTCTGTCATCTGCCATCAAGGCAATTATAAATGTTTGGACGAACCATCCTGCTTGACCATTCGCCACCGTGTGGTATGGTGCTGTTCATGTATGTCGCACACCTATTTCTCTGAGGAAGTCTTGAAAGTGTAGGAGGTGAATTGCAGGCCATTGTCTGTGACTACATGCTTTGGCAGGCCAAAATGTTGAGAACACCCTTTTTAGGATTTGTATTGTTGCGTCTGTTGTTGTGGAGACCACTGGCCATACTTCTGGCCATTCTGAGTGGGCATCTATGATGACTAACAACATGGTATCTTGTAATGGCCTGTAGAAATCCAGATGGATTCTGTCCCATGGATTTGTTGGAAATTCCCAGGACAGTAGACAATTAGCTGTATGAAATGAGTCACTTGTCTTTCTACCACTAAGTGTGTGCGTGCAATTATTTCCCGAATATGATGCTATATGAAAAAAATGTTTTTTACACATCAGTCACTTCAAGGATACTAAAACCTAAACCATTCTGTACTGTATGTCCCCCACATATACTGTGATTCCCAGCCTGTTTTCAGCCTTTGTCTACCACAGCAGGCAATGGAACCAGGCTGTGGCGCACACAGCATTACATTTTTTATCCCCATTTTTTGAGGGGTCCTGATGCCACCTCAACAAGGTCTGAATAAAAATTAATAAATACATTTAAAAAATTAACCCCGTGCGTGCCACTGGTGGGGTCCAATGCAATAAAAAAATACAAGGCTTTGGATACCCCTTGGCACACAAAGAATTTGTATTTTCTTTTTTCATAATTTTTCTAATTCAGACCTTGTTGGGGGGGGGAATCAGGACCCCTCCTGACGCTCTCCAATGAGGTCTGTAAAACAAATAATATTCTTCATTTTTCATCAGACCTCATGGTGAGGACAACAGGACCCCTCCTGATGATTCCCCAGTTACTGATCTACCAGCATATCAGGCAGGTTGATCAATATTGGCGACGAGTGAGGAGGAGCGGGGAAAGCCCTCTCACGTCCCCTATAAACATGTCACAGGTGACGTGAGGAGGCTTTCCCAGATCCCTGGGCAATCAAAATCCAGGGAAATTCAGTGATGGTAGCCCACCTAATAAGGGACTATAAAGCCCCATATCTAAAGAAAAAAATATAAAAACCTTTTAAAAAAAAAATAATACACTACACCGCAAACTGCTTCACTGGACATACGAATTCTGGGAAATGGGCTGGGGGGGGGGGAGTTGAACAGGAGGAAGAAGAGGGAGTCTACAACACAAAGACCCTGTCTTTTGTGATGCACACGCCCTCCAGGAGGAGGGACTGAACTCCATGGTACATGTGTTCCATATACTGGGAGTAAGAGAAAAATATATATATCTCTATATCGTCATCATCTTCAGCTATTGTCAGTCCACTGCAGGTTGAAGGCCTCCTCAGCAAGCCTCTAATAACTTTGGTCCTGTGCCTTTTGTTGCCACTGAGCACCAACAAATTTGGTAATTTCATCTACTCATTGGGTGTTTATGTCACGGTTTTTGAAGACTCTCAGACTTAAGGTTTGGTAAAATAACTTAACTTTATTAAAAGTTAAAGGCAGTCCCCGTAGGGTAAACATACATAACAATACAACAGTAATAGAACATATAATAGATTCTGCCGGCCTTGCCTAAATACCGGGCAAGGCAACCCAAGTGACAGTTTTAATGACAGGCTCTACCGGCCTTGCCTATACCGGGTACGGCAACCATGAGATGACATATACCGGTTCTACCGGCCTTACCAATACCGGGTAAGACAACCTTAAAGATGGTGAATTACAAGGTTCTACCGGCCTTACCAATACCGGGCAGGGCAGCCCAAAGGAGTACTGGAGTAGGCTCTACCGGCCCTGCGAATACCAGGTGAGGCAACCAACAGGATGGTATCGTCAAGGTTCTACTGGCCTCACCAATACCGGGCAGGGCAGCCTGAGCAAGTAGACCGGCTGTCAGGTGACTAAGACAGCATAGAGCATAAGCATAGAGGTCTTACTCAGCAGGAGTCTATTGCCAGGGATACTCAGACAACTGCAAGGAAGTGGACAGCGACTGACCACAGTACTGTATGTTCAGGAGCAAACCAACGTCCGCACGTTGGGACTAATGGTAATAGCGCCACCAGATTTAATGGAACAAACCAGCGTCCGCACGCTGGAACCAACAATGTATATCGCAACCAGGTTTAGTGGAGCAAACCAGCGTCCGCACGCTGGGACCAACAATGTATATCACAACCAGGCTTAGTGGAGTAAACCAGCGTCCGCACGCTGGGACCAACAATGTATATCGCAACCAGGTTTAGTGGAGTAAACCAGCGTCCGCACGCTGGGACCTACAATGTATATTGCAACCAGGTTTAGTGGAGTAAACCAGCGTCTGCACGCTGGGACCAACAATGTATATCGCAACCAGGTTTAGTGGAGTAAACCAGCGTCCGCACGCTGGGACCAACAATGTATATCGCAACCAGGTTTAGTGGAGTAAACCAGCGTCCGCACGCTGGGACCTACAATGTATATTGCAACCAGGTTTAGTGGAGTAAACCAGCGTCTGCACGCTGGGACCAACAATGTATATCGCAACCAGGTTTAGTGGAGTAAACCAGCGTCCGCACGCTGGGACCTACAATGTATATTGCAACCAGGTTTAGTGGAGTAAACCAGCGTCTGCACGCTGGGACCAACAATGTATATCGCAACCAGGTTTAGTGGAGTAAACCAGCGTCCGCACGCTGGGACCAACAATGTATATCGCAACCAGGTTTAGTGGAGTAAACCAGCGTCCGCACGCTGGAACCAACAAAGTATGATCAGCAGCGAGAAGAACAATGTCGCCAGAGCGACGGCTGGAGCAGGAGATTCAGGAACTCAGTAAGATTAACCCGCGAGGTGCTGGAACACAGGAACACTGGAACTCAGTAAGATTAACCCACGAGGTGCTGGAACACAGGAACACTGGAACTCTGGAACACTAGCATACAGGAACACTGGAACACAGGATCAGCAAGTACAGCAGGAACAGGCCCAGAAGCCTGACAAGCAGGTCAGGCAGAGTGAAGTCAGAAACACCACGAAAGGGCAACCTGAAAGTGCTCAGCCTGGGTTTAAAAAGGCTGTGTGAGGAGGGCTAATCACAGACAGCCAATCATGATACTCAGCAAGTGACTGACACTGAACAGCACCAATCACAGGCACCGTGATAGTTTAGTATCAAGGGGAATCCATTCCAAAATCTGTTTGGTTCATCTATCATTACATTTTCTTGCTATTCGGCATGCCAGTTTCCATTTCAGTCGCTTTACTCTTTCAATTACATCATAGATCTTTGTTTGCTGATGAATCCACGCACACGGTGGATGCTCCCCAGCTACTGATCTTTCAAACGATTCATCTGGGAGATCAATAGTGGCGACGCAGGGGATCAAGAGAGCTCTCTCCTTCAGTTCTACTCAGACTACCCAGGTAAGAGTTGGCAGGATCGAGAAACCCTCTCACATCAATGAGAAAAAGCCTCCCCCATTGATGTGAGAGGGTTTCTCGATCCCACCTATTCTTATCTGCATTCCCTGAGTAGAATGGAAGAAGGGGAGCTCTTTCTCCCCTGCATCACCACTATTGATCTCCCAGCCAATTAGTGTGAGGGATCAGTAGCTGGGGAGGGGGTGTACCAGGAGGTGTTCTGATGCTTTTTGTAAAATTACAAAAAAAACACCAAACAAAAAAACACATACATACACACACATTACTGTGCAAAATCTTAAGCAGGTGGGAAACAATGCTGTAAAGTAAGAATGCTTTTGAAAATAGACATGTTAATTTATTGATAGGGAGGTAACAGAAAAAAAAAAATCTAAATAAAATCAATATTTGGTAGGACCACCCTTTGCCTTCAAAACAGCATCCATTCTTCTAGGTACACTTGCACACAATTTTTTAAGGAACTCGGAAGATATGTTGTTCCAAACATATTGTAGAACTAACCACAATTCTTCTTTGGATTTAGGCAGCCTCAGATGCTTCTCTCTCTTCAAGTAATCCCAGACAGACTCAATGATATTGAGAACACTGCGACTACCGACCACTGCGTCTATGATCCTCAATGTTGCCTGTTTCTTTGTGCTTCTTCAAAAAAGCCTGGACAGCACATCTGGAAACCCCTGTCTTCCTTGAACTTTATGCCTAGGAGGGACCTTGCTGATGCATCTTGTTGTTGATGTGTCTTGTTGCTGTGCTCAGTATTGCCATGGTATATGACTTTTGACATTAAACTGTCTTCAGCAACCTCACCTTGTTAGCAGAGTCTGGCTGTTTCTCTCCCAATTTTATTCCTCCTACACAGATGTTTCTGATAATGATTGTATTTCAACCCACATATTAAACTGATGATCATTAGCACCTGTCTGGTATAATTGTTTAATCATACATCAGATTATATGCCTACAAAATGTAAGTGTAAGTATACCTAGAAGAAGTGATGCTGTTTTGAAAAGGGTGGTCACACTAAATATTGATTTGATTTAAATTTTTCTTCTGTTCACTCACTATAATTCTTTTATTTTCTAAAATGAAAACTACGAACATGCCTATTTTTGAAAGCATTCTTACTTTACAGCATTGTTTTCACAACTGCCTAAGACTTTTACACAGTACTGTATGATATATATAGATATATATATATATATATATATATACATATATATGTGTGTGTGTGTGTGTGTGTGTGTGTGTGTGTGTATATATATATATATATATATATATATATATATATATATATATATATATATATATATATATATATCAGCAATGCATTGCACACCATTTTGGAACTGAAAGGGTTAAGCACTGAAATTTCAAGAAGTCAGTCATTAAAAATATTGCCTCCTTTCTGGATTCACCCTGAAGTCAAGGAAAAACAGCCCTACACATAAATCCACTTTTAACATTTTAATCCTTTTAGTACCAGAGTATCCAGTGCATTGGGTTGCAATGCAGTGGATAACACAGATAATGGCTACTCCTGTTTAAGATGTTTTCTGTAGTGTCTGTCTTCACAACACACTTAGTTTATAAAACATACAATGATTATTTAGTCCTACATACAACAGCATGTGACTTGTTTGTTTTATTAACCACACAGGCAAAGCCGTGCCAATATAGCTAGTAGTCTAATGAAAACAGTAGTCGTGGTTTTCCTTTATTTTAGAATTAATTTATATTATAAAAATATGTGTTAAACTATAACTCAGTTTTGCTCACATACTACAATGCTTATGGTTTTAAAGAATATTAACATCATTACCTGAAGTTGTTGAGACTTTTCTTGTTCCTCAGACTTGTTTTGAACAATATTTGCAACTTCCTTTCTTAAATCTTGAAGGCGATCTTCAAGCTGGACCTAAAGAAGAAAAAAAATTGCTCGTTAATGATATAACTAGATGTTTTCAAAATGTATTGCCAACAATGAATAGTAAAAAGTTATTGAAAACTATGATAGACAGAACAGAAATGTTATTAATTGAAGTATCCGTTTATAAAGCTTAATTTCTCCATGTCAGTGTTCACTTAGTTGTGGCAGTTTCTGAGTTTTTCTGCTGATATTATGTCTGTATATACACCTAAATTATTTAGCACACACTGCATCGCCAGTCATCAAGAAAAGTGGAATCCAAACATTCAACAAAACATCAATGCCTCGCCGTAAACTTCAACAGCAATATGTGAACTGAAACCAGTGACTTGTAATCACCTGTAATGGAATCCTGTCCTAAATACGGTGCTAAGCACTACCAAATCAGAGTCTTTGGTCCTCAGGATCAGGTGAAATTGGAAACATTCAGCATGTGACACTTGGATATACAGTTTTCATTACAGCTCTTTTAAAACACAGTCCCTCCATTTTAGGGGACCAAATGTAATTGGACAAATAATCTTAACCCCTTAAGGACCAGCCACGTGGCCAGCACTTAAAGGGGATATATCACCTCTATATAACAGCCTAAATAGTTAGGTTATATACTGAACATGACAAAGTGTCTTAATTTTTTTTAAGCTTTATTTGGTCCAAATTGAAGTTCTAAACTCTGCCCTGCAGATACTTCTGCATAGACTGCGAGTACCTGCTCTGTAACCGTAGTCCGTTGCTCTGTCTCTGCTCTCCTCCCTCTATCCAGCCTCCTCCGATGATGGAGAATTCTGTCTGTAAGCTGGAGCGGTCTCAATGGCAGAGATCGATACAACCCCTTTAAAGGACAGGGGGTATTTTTTTTTTTAAAGAAATGGATTCAGGGTTCCCCGAACAGTGTGCAGCCATGAGGGGAGCCCTGAATTCCATGACGTGGTAGAAATGTCACGGATACTTAAGTACAGGACAAGGGTTAAACAAAGTCATCATATTTAGTATTTTGTTTCAAATGCTTTGCAGTCAATGACTGCAAACCATAGACATCACAGATTCTGGGTATCTTCCCTGGGGATAGTCTCCCAGGCCTGTACTTCAGCCATCTTCAGTTGCTATTTATTTTGGCCATTTTTTCCTTCAGGCTCATCTTCAGCAAGTGAAAAGCATGGATTCAAGCCGGGTTATTGACTTGGTGAATCAAGAACATTTCACTTTTGCTCCTCAAAAAGAGGATTTTAGTCTTACCTGTTAAATCCTTTTCTCTTAGTCCATACAGGTTACTGGTAACTTTGGGTAGGCGATCAGCCCCTTTAAGTAGGCAGGAACAATTCTGATAAGTGACTGCTGGGTTGAGTCTACCTCCTCTCCATAGCTTGCAGCTAGCCAATCCCCATCCAGTAAAATTTGAAGACCATCGACTAGGTAGTAAGAAGGTAAAGGAAGACTCCTGTGAGCATGAACCTGAAAGGACCCCCACTTTCTGTAACAGAGAGCCAAGCATGGTCCCTTGACAGGGTGGGAGACCAGTAACCTGTATGGATTAAGAGAAAAGAATGAAACAGGTAAGACTAAAACCCTTTTTTCTCTGTTGTCCAATACAGGTTACTGGTAACTTTGGGATGTCCAACCATTAAGTTTCCCAGGGCGGGAAGAAAGGCAAAGACCAGGCACAGGCCCCCAAAGTCACCAGAGCACCAATGAACCAACAGATCAGGAGTAGCTCAACAATAACCACAAAGTGTCAACAAACACCGAACAGGAGTAAAACAGACCCCAGGAACTGTTACACAGCACACTGAACTAGAGTTAACAGGGCTCAAAAGTGAAAGAGTACTGAGGAGACGAAGGAGATCCTAGACAAGCAAGGCTGCCTCTAGGACCTTCCCCACAAAACTGGCATCAGCCGATGCCAGCACATCCACACGATAGTGTTTAGAAAAGGTATGCACAGAAGACCAAGCGGCCGCCTTGCACAACTGATCAGATGAGGCCTGATTTTTGTAGACCCAAGATGCCCCAACAGACCTCGTAGAATGAGCCGTTGACCCGAAAGGGTACAGGCTTCTTCTTAAGTTCGTAAGAGTATGCGCAACACCCTGGAAGAAAACCTTGACATCAGGAAGAATAGCAATGCACCTCTGGAAGAAAACAGAGAGAGCAGAAGTCTGAACCTTAAGACCCTTATCCTCACCGTCCTTTAGGAAGGAAAGGACCGTAAGAAGATCAAAATCCTGAGACAGATTGCCATCAGCACACCAAGAGAGAAGGTAGACCAAACTCAATGGTAGGCCTTACAGGAAACAGACTTACGTGCACTAAGCATGGTAGCCACCACACCAGAAGAAAAACCCTTGTTCAAAATGGAGGATTCAACCTCCATGCCGTCAAAGCCAGACGATGAACATCTTCCTTCCACAGGTAACCCTGTAGAAGAAGATCTGGATGGGAGGGGAGCCGAAGAGGTTCCGCCACTGAGAGATCCAGAAGCTCCAGAAACTAAGTCTGTGGAGGCTGGGCAGCGCTCCAGTCTCAGTTTCCTGATTACCCTGTGCAACAGGGGAATGGGAGGAAAGAGGTATGCCAGAGTAAAAATCAGTGGGATCGACAAGGTATCCACTGCTAGAGCCAGGGGGTCTGCCCAACAAGAGCAGAACATCGGTACTTGCCTGTTGTGTCTTGTCGCCATCAGGTCGATGCACGAAGACCCCACCGCTGGACAATGAGGTCAACACCTCTTGATGCAGTTCCCATTCTCTGCTGTCCACTGTGTGTCGACTTAGGAAGTCTGCCAAAACGTTGTCTACACCAGGAATATGAACTGCGGAAATGGCAGGGACCTGCGTCTCTGCCCAGGACAAAATAGCCTTGACCTCGAACCAAGCTGCGAGATTTCTTGTGTAGCCTTGCTTGTTGTTGTAGGCTACCGCTGTGGCGTTGTCCGACTGGAGCCTGACTGGGCAATCCTTCAGTTAGCACGTCCAGTGGCGCAGGGCATGAAATATCGCCCGAAGCTCCAAGTTACATTGATGGGAAGGAGAGATTCCTCCTGGGACCACCGGCCCTGAGCATTCAAGTACCCCAGGACCGCTCCCCATCCAGAGAGGCTAGCATCCGTTGTCACGGTTGTCCAGAATGGAACTAGGAAGGGCTTGCCTTTCAGCAGACTGTCCAGGTTGAGCCACCACGAGAGGTTCAGCTCCACACGAAGAGTGAGCGATAGGGACCTCTCCAGGAGATCCGGTTGACCCCTGCAGGCCAGGATTAGAAACCTCTGGAGTTCTCTGGTATTAGCAATGGCAAACAGAACCTCTTCTATGGTGGAAATTAATTTCCCCACCAAGGATGACAACTTCTTGGCCGGAACCGGATGCCGATTCAGGATAGTCTGGACCTTCAGTGCTATCTGATGAGCCACTTCTTCTGTGAGAAACACCATCCCTCTCTGAGCGTCGAAGAGTATGCCCAGAAAAACCATCCGCTGGGAAGGAACAAGGTCTGACTTGTCCAGATTGATGATCCACCCGTGACAGGACAGAGCATGAATGCAGTCCTGCACCTGCTGATGAAGGTGTTCTGGAAAAGATGCCTTCAGAAGGAGGTCATCCATATACGGGGTAACTCTGATGCCATCCCGATGGAGGAGAGATCAAGGCACCCAGGACTCTGTTGAAGACCTGAGGGGCTGTGGTCAGGCCAAATAGTAGGGCAGAAAACTGGAAATCTCCGCTTTGCCGGCTCTCTGGATGAATGGTAATGTGCAAGTATGCATCCTGAAGATACAGAGAAGCCAGAAATTCTCAGGGGACATGGCAGCGATCACCGTGAGTAGTGACTCCTGGCAATACTGGGACCTGCCACAAAGAAGTTGAGATCCTTCAAGTCCAAAATGAGACAACAGCTGCCATCCTTCTTGGAAACCACAAAGAGGTTGGAATAGAATCCCAACCCCCTTTCCTGAGGAGGAACTGGTTCAAAGACCACCTTGTCCAGAAGGGCCTGAATGGCTCCCTCCAAAAGGCAGCGCTTTTCTGCGCCCAGAGGAGAGAGAGAGAAGAGAAGGTGGTCCACGAGGGAGGGTGGTGAAGGGAATCCTGTACCCCACAGCCACCACCTGCAAAACCCACGGGTCCAACACAGATGCTTCCCAAGCCGAGAGGTAGTGGCGCAAGAGGCCACCCACTTGTGGGTGGGGACCCGGATTCAGCGAGTCATGCAGGAGGAGGTTTGGAAGCCTTGGGCTTAGCAGACGACTTGGACCTCCATTGCTGCTTAGGCTTGGATGAGGTGCGCGGAGCCTGAGGCACCACCTGGGTCGCTGGACACGAATCAGCCTGGAAGGGATAAAAAAAATGATTCCGTTTAACAGGCATCTTCTTCCTAGGAACCACTGGCAGGTGAGTGCTCTTCCCCCCAGTGGCTTCACTGACCAGATCCTTGAGATCAGGCCCAATCAGTGAGGTGCCCTGAAAGGGCAAAAACAGGAAAGCCCTCTTGGAGGCAGTGTCACCAGACCATATCTTGAGCCAAAGAGCACGTCTGGCTACCACAGACATGGTGGATGCCCTGGCCACCATACGAACGGTGTCAAACAGGGCAGCAGAAACATAATGCTATAGCCCTATTCACCCATGGTGCAGCAAACGCAGGGTGCAGGGCAGAACCAACCATCACAAAAATGGTCTTGAGAGGTCTCAAGTTTTTTGTCAGTCCAGCCTTTCAAAGCAGATGCATCAGCCACAGGCAAGGCAGTGGACTTAGAAATCCTGGAAACAGGGACATCCACCTTTGGAGGATGAACCCACTGAGCTAAGGCAGCTTCAGAGAATGGATAAAGCTTAGCAAATTTCCTAGAGACGGACAGTTTTCTGTCTGGAAACTTCCACTCTTCAGACACCAAGCGGTCAAGAGTGGGATTACATGGAAAACAAGCATGGGGCTGGACAGGCTCCTGAAACACATCAGAGGGATCAGAGGAAACCTCCTGTACCAAAGGAATGTTCAGGGTGTTCAACACAGCCTTGACCACGCCCTCAGCTGAGGGAACAGGATCAGCCTCAAAGGGGTCCCCAAAAAACTAAGAGGAAGGGACAGCAGAACAGTCTTCATCATCAGAATACACCAATAATTCCTCCTCAGAGGAAACGGATACATCAGGGACAGCCGGTGGTTTAGGCAGGGAAGACCTGATAGGGTTGGGGGCCTGCCATGAGTGGAAGACCCCTGGCAAAATGGATAGAAGGAGTTGTAAGGTAGACTGGAGGTCCCTGGTAGTAACCTTAAACTCTTGCATCCAGACTGGCTCTAGTGCATAGGTGGAGGTCCCTGCAGGTGACTCAGGGGCAGCATCACATGCTGGGCAAACATGACCTGAGTATTCTCTAGGAAATCCTGAGTGACATAAGGAGCCATGAGCAATAGGTAAATACAGACGCCCAGGTGTCCTTAGTCTTAGGTTTAGCCCCAGGGTCTAATGGAATAGACATGCTCACAGAGTCAAACGATCAAAGTATCAGAAATACCAACAAAACAGTGTGTATGACAAACTATTCACCCCAGAAAACGCTAAAATAGACTTATTTGGTGGGCAAAGGGTTAATTTGCCGAGGCGAGGAGAGCCCAAGCAATGTGTAGGATACTCGTTCAGAGAAGGCACAAAATGGCTGCCGTGGTGGGAAACGAGCGCGCAAAGCAAGCGCTCATGGGAATTGTAGTTTCTCTAAAAAAGTACCCCAACAGTGCCCAAAGACCCCTGAGCCCCACAACATGCCCAGAACTGGGAGAGTAGTAAATCACTAGAAGGAAAACAGAGACACAGAAGCCAATGGTTCAAAAAGATCCTTTTGAGGCACTCCGAGCAACAGATTCACATCCCATGGAGGCCCGGGACTTCTAGAAGATGTAGTAGGCATGCTCCACCCTGAACAAATTCAGAACATCTGGAAACAGTTACACGCCTCTGAAAAAGGAACCGACAAGACAGATTTGCACCTTGATGGAGCAAGACCCGTGTGGAGGCTGTACTGAAGCAAGGTCAAAACCGCTGGATGGTGGAAAGGAGGTAGACACACCATTTGAGCAGCAAGGACCAGACCGTATAGTAATTTTTTGATGAAATCAAGTTACATGGTTTAAGAATAGTCATAATGACTGGCTCAGAGAAGACCTTCTTTGTAAGGATATCAGATTCAAGAACCTTGCTGGCAAGGCCAATCTTTCCATTTCGGGATGACAAAGTGGACCCTGGGAGAGGCGGTCTGGAAGAAGAGGGCGATGCACCAGCTCATCCACCACCAGAGTGATCGAATCAATGAACCAAGCCCTATGATGCCAGTAAGGTGCAGATAGTATGACATGCATTAGTCCATCGATCATTGTCAACATCCTGGAAAGCAAGGGAAGAGGCAGAAACACGAAGGCAAGGGAGTATTGCCATGGAATCTCCATCACATCCACAGCAAAGGCCTGAGGGACCCTGAAGCAAAGCTGAGGAATCCTGCAATTCACTTGAGATACCATAATGTCAACAGCTTTAAGACCCTACTTCTGTACTATGGAATTGAAAATCATCTGCTTTATTTTCCATTCTTCATGATCCATACACTATCAACTAAAATAGTCTGCCATTACACTGTCCAATCCTGCAATATGACTAGCTGATATTTCCAGAACATGAGCCTATGCCCTTGAGAAGATTGAAGAACCTCCCATTGCTGACAAACTGCACCCGGATATGACTGGTCAAGTCCACCATACGTTTAGTGAATACCCTTAATGCAGTTGCCAGACCAATTGGTAGAACCGTAAATTGGAAAAGGAGATCCTGAAGTGCAAAAAGAGTAACCTCTCATGCCGCGAGTGAATGAAAACATGAAGAGATGCATCTTTTATGCCCAGATAAGCAAAGAACTCCCCGGAATTATTGCGGGAATTACTAAATGCAATCATTCCATTTTTAACCATGGCATTTGTACGAAACAGTTGAGACATTTCAGGTGTAACACAGCCTCATCTGTGCTGGGGACTATAAATTTCTTGGTGTAAATCCCAGAAAACTCTGCTGATGGTGTATATGGTCTTGGCTCCAGTCCTCCAAGACTTGAACCACCTCTTGGAACTGGAGAGCCTACAAGGGATCTCCAAGAACCTTGACATAAAGAACTAATGTGAAGGAAGGGCCTTCAAAAATCAATCCAATAGCACTCAAACTACCTGCAAGACCAAGGTTCCATCACTGAAACAGCCCACATGCCTCAGGACTGCCGCAGGCGTCCCCCTATTGCCTGGGGCAGCCATGCATGCAATGAGTCATGCTGAGGAAGTCATCAGCAAGGGGCATCTGGGTGGGCTTCTTAGCAACTCAATCCACCTTGGGCTTGTAGTGAAAATGGGATTGGTACGAGGAGACAGGAGAAGCTTTATTCACTTGGGAGTAGTAGCAGAGGGAACTGAAAAAGCAAGATTTCCGTGGGGAAAAAAAACCTGAAGTTTAGGCACGGACACATATAAAAGAGAATTCTTGGCCACCAGTGGCCTGACTAATAAACATATCCAATTGCAGGTAAATAGCTGTTCACCCAAGAATGGCGAAGTGACTTTTTAGATTAACCAACCAAATTTCCTGCAACAGAGTGCAGCGTGTAGCCACAGAAAACATAGACATCTTAGTGTCAAACGTAATCATATCCAAGGCCGCTTCAAAAGCGAAGCATTCTCTTTATGCATCCTAGAGATCATATATATGTTGTCATCCCAAGCTGAATCCTCCCTGATAATCTGAAGCAAGTGGCTGTACCAAATATCCATGGATTTTCTGACCCGGGCCACAGCCAGAGTGGAATGCATTGCAGCCCCTGCAGTCAACAAGTTCCTTTTTAGAGCATCTAGGTGTTTATCCACCTGTCCTGCATTGGCTACAGGTTGGGATGTGTGTTTGGACAAGGGAAAGATTGGGGGGGTCTACCATAGGAGGTATACCCCACATTTCCAATGCTTTGGTTGAAAAAGGATAAAGAAGGCCAAACCTCCTAGTCAAGTATACATTCCTATGAGGGAATTTCCATAGAACCATCTGCCTCTTAAAGATGTCATGAGTTCATGACCCCGAGGTGGGAGGGAATATAATACTGTCCAATTCAGACCTTCCACAGAGCCCCTGGAGTCTTCCCTCCAGGGGGGCAAGGGATGAAAAGTCTTCATCACCAGTCTTACATTCTTTTAGAGGGGAATCATCTCCACCAGGGGATTGGGATTTCTTTCTGAACGAAGCAGGGGGTCCCTGATCTAATTTATCCAAAATACTCTGCAGGGAAGAGGGAAAACTGGCTAGAGTCCAGAGACCATGTTAAGACCCTTGCCCATGCCGACACTGGCTGTTCAGAAGGGGATGGGATGCCCTGATCATTCTGTAGGGTGAAACAGCAGAAGAGGATCATAGATAACCTATTGGACACTTTAGTAGACTGGACTTGCAAGATAAATAGGTAATCACTGCTGACAAAGCAGCAGCAGTTCTGGTGGTCCTATGTTTCCTTGTATCCCTTATGGCTCTGACATGGCTATTCTAGTCTTACCTGTAAAATCCTTTTCTCTAAGTCCATATAACTTACAGGTACCATGGAGGGAGGCGACAGCTACTCCCAGTGGGCTGGAACAATTCTAGAAAAAAAGAGGGGGTTGAAGCCTCCCTCTCCTCCATATCAGGCTTCCTAGCCACTCCCCACTACATAGAATTGAGAAAAAGCCTACCAAGGAAGAACCCAAAAGAACTCCCACATCCAGCCACAGGAGACTCAGCATGGTCCCTCTCACTGGGTGGGAGAAAAGGATTTAACAGGTAAGACTAAAATCCTCTTTTCTCTGTCGTCCAGTTATAACTCCCAGGTACCATGGGGATGTACGAACATTGAGCTCACAGGGTGGGAAGAAAAAGGAAAAGACCAGGCGCCAGTCCCCCCATGATACCAGAGAGTTCCCATGGACTATCCAGGACACGCAACAGCCCAAACTAACAAAGCATCAACGGACACTGAATAGCATAATTTTGTTTAAACTACCAGAAGGATAGCGAGAAAGTATTCCCTTAACAGCTCTCCTAATTCCTCAAAAAGGTCATGTGATTTCTGTCCTAATTTATAAACGTTCAAGAAAGGACAACTGTAGACGGAACAGTAATGCAAAGGTTAAATCCCATTTTTATTTTAAAGTTTAAAAGAAAGGAAAAGAGAGGAATATATTCTAAAATTTACATTACACATTTGCTGTGTGTTATTAACCCCTTAAAGACCAGCGGTCCCAGGGTGTGTGGTCCTTTAAGGACCAGATAGGGAAGTTCGACGTGACTGATCACGTGTGCCGGCACACCAAATGAGGGACTGAAAGAGAACGCTCCGGTCTTGGAGCGATCAACTTCAGTCCCCTGTATTACTCACCGCACTCCTGCAGGAGCGCGGTGAGTAAAAGTATGTGACATACCAGGACCGTCACTGGTCCTTAAGTGCCGGACCAGCGTGACGGTCCGGGTACGAAAATGGTCCTTAAGCGGTTAAGAATCTTATGTGTGTGAGGGCATAAAAGTCAATTTACGAGTTTCATTCTCAATGTAGGGACTTACATTAAATACTATTGAAAGAAAGCCTATGCTGTTTGACCAGATCATTTACCGGTCTTTTGATCCGGTCACTTAGCCCTTGGCTTTCTGTATGAGGAGTGAGAAACGAGGGTGTATGTAATTAGTGAGGTATTGATTCATATATATCTGGAACTTTTTATTTGTCTTTGAGTTCAGCGTAAATAGTATACTTATAACAAGGACTATCCGGATACAAATTCCACATTGATTTTACTGATTGTGCAAGAAGTTCCTATAGGGAACAATAAACGGATATTTGTTTGCTGGCCATTCTGGCAGAAAATAATCAGTATTGACTCTAATATTTATTTACTGGCTGTTCTGTCAGAGGTTAATCAGTGTTGGCACTACCAATAAATCACACAGTTACAATCCAGCATGTTTTGTTACATGAAATGCAGCACATATTTGGGATCTGTGTGTTTATATGCACCTGATTAGGAAATTCTCTTGTCACTTATATTGGTTACAGTGTTGTCATTTGTATTGTCAATTATGATCTAATGGGAATCCAACCTCATGAAAAAACTCCAAATAAGCCACGTATTGGAGTTGAGTTGTAGGGGAGATTGCATGTCCATTAAGCGAACGTTAGATGTTACAATTGATAATTTGTTTAAGTCTCTCTCTTTTCATCTAATGGTTATATCCCAGTTGTAGGAGTTGTTTTCATTGAGCTAAAGTTCTGTGTTACAATTGATCACTTATTTGAACCTTTTCTCTCTTTCCCAAAGGATTAAACCCTATGAAAGTAAGGATTTTAGAGAACTATGGAACATCAGTTGGAGAGTTAGTAATACTAACTCATATATAGGTAACAGAAATTAAGGTGCATCTGTGAATTGCAGTTCATTGTTACTGTAGCATTGAGGTTGCAATGTGCGTTTCAAAGTGCTTCATTTAAAGGATTAGTGCCTAACCGGACTACTACTCAGAACAGTCTGTCTATTGTCCGATTTGTTAGAAAAAAGAATTTGGTCAGGTATATGATATAATTGCACTTGTCCTAGGTTTGTGGCAGCACACAATTATTGTTACTGCACCCTAATTAAAACTTTAGTGTTTGACCGAATCATGGTGAACAATGTCTTGATGCTGGTATACCAGCATCAAGGCATTGTTCACCCTGACTCTGATGAAGCGTAAAAGTGAAACACGTCAGTCAACTCATTTCAATTGGTCCTTGATAATATGCAAACCTATGTGTACATGTTATAATAGACAGTTCAGCTCTTTCATTAGAAATGTGAGGCGTTAGAGAACCAGAATTCACAGCTGTATCCAAGGACATCAGAAGTAAATAGCTATGGAATTGCATTAACAGTTGCCAGGAGAGTGCATGCTGACATATCCGATCGAACATTAAAGTTTTAATTAGGGTGCAATAACAATAAACGTGTGCTTCCACAAACCTAGGACATGTGCACTTATATCATACACAGAGCTCAAACAGTTAAAGAGCTATAAAGGCACAGGAAGGAGAAAATCCTACACAGGAAAAGCTGCCTCCAGGACTTTCCTGCCAAAGCTGGCTTCAGTGAAGCCAGAAATTCCACACAGTAGCTTTTGGCAAAGGTGTGCACAGAAGACCAATGCCAGGAATGCCAGGGGCCTTGGAGGTCACAAACCTGAATGAAGTAGGGGGCTTCCATGATTGGAGGACACCCTTAAGGGAAAGAGATAACTGTGCCATAGAGGACTTTAAGTCCTTGACTCAAAGTGGCTCTTGTTCAATACTGGAGGGCCCGGGCAGGGAGGCAGTGGCCATAGCACATGAGGGGCATAAATGTCCTGAATACTCTCTTTGACATGAGGAACAATAATCAACGGGGGTTAAAGATGCCCCTGAATCATTAGCCTCAGGTCTAGCCCCATGTCTCATTAGATCCGACATCCTAATTGGAGAAGTGTCTAACAGTAATATGGAACCCAAATACTGTCACCCATATTAATAAATCACCTCAGAAAGCCCAAAAGAGTACTTATCTAGCAGGCGAATAGTTAACCTGTGGCAGAGAGTAAGGGAATACAAGCCTCTGCACAGGATACGCCAAATAAGAGAAAGAAAATGGCGACCAAACCAGCAGCCAATCAGAGAAAAGCCAGTAAAAACAGGCATTCGGGGCAATGTAGTATTTCTCTTACTTGTAGTTCCCCACAGTGACTGAACCCCCCAGGGACCCCCAAGACACAGAGGATGTGAACAGGAATGCAGGACAAGGGGAGACAAGAAGAACAAGCCCTCTCTCAACTCTGTAATTGAAACAGTTGCAGAGATATGTCCCAAAGAGTTCTGTAAATCTTCCTATAGTGTAGTACTGCACACACACATTTCTCTTACAATTGGTGCTTCCAAACTCACATCTCCATCAAGATATTTTCCACAAAGAGTTGAGAACTCCTTCTTAGGTATAATACTTCACTTTTAATAAAACATCAAATAAAAACTGATGGTTTCCGTCTGCCATTGGGACTTTCATCAGGGATAACTGTTACAGACCGGCTCCCCGGTCTGTTTTTATTTGATGTTTTATTAAAAGAGAAGTTTTATACCAAAGAAGGAATGTTCCAAAGAGTTCTGCCCCATAGAAGTCAATGAAACAAGTGCGGCTATGCGGTAAAGTGTCCTCTTAAAGGTGCAAAATTTAAAAAAAAAACATTTTTTTGAAAAAACACAAACAGAACCTATAATTTTAAAAACGCATGAATCCAAAGTAAAAATGAAATATCAGTTCCTCATGCCAACAAAATGGCAGGGAGTGGGTTAAGTACCACGAAACAGCCCAAAATGTGCCAAAGACGCAGAGATCAGACAGAGAATTACCCAACATGAGGGCAGGAGTTGTAAGGAACTCCAGAGAGACCCCTGTGCGGAGGGAAACCATGGGACAAGTGGACCATGGCACTCGAGTGGTTGCTCACCTTTTTAGCAGGTCTTCTTTCTTCAGATTACCATTGAGAAGGAAGAAGGCTCAGAGAGAGACTACTTCTGGAGAGAGACATGGATTGCATGATTCTCTCTCAGGGCTGAAAGGGACCACAGACAGCATCTGTTAACTGGGCAGTCCTCCAGGGGAAGCCAATAATGGTAATCTGCCTAATGGGGGAATTTGGACACCCCATATCTAACAAAAAAATAATAAAATAACCAAAAAACTAAGTAGAACTATTCTCAGCTATCTAATCAGAACTTGGAACAAATCTATCTGGAGGGAAGTGGCTAGGTAGCCTGATATGGAGCAGGGGGAGGCTCCACCCTTGAACTTCTTTCTAGAATTGTTCCAGCCCAATGAGAGGAGTTGTTGCCTCCCCCGTGGTACGTGTGAGTTACATTTGATAACAGAGAAAAAGACCTTAGAGAGATGGGAAGGTAAGAAGAAATAAAAGGAAATATTTATCTGTACCAGTGAGAGAGATTAGTAGGCCACAAGGAATATTCTGGCCAATTATGAAGAGAGCCCTGTAGCCCGCTGTGGAGGGCGACAAGGTTAGAAAGGAAAAAAAAAAGGAGAAAACTCCCAACTCCCCTGCCTTTCAAAGACCCTGGAAAATCAGGAAAAAATGGAGCACTGTCTCCCCAACTCTTTTGTAAAAACAACTCTATGAAGGTGGGGAAACCCAATACCAGGACTCCCCCTCATAAGAACCTAGCCAGCTGCTGTACTGTATCATCCAGGGACTCTGGATCCCACCTGGTGCCATGGGAATGGACTCAAAAATATTTTTAAGGGTCCATGATCTTACAGTACAGAAAAATGAATAAAACGTTTAATCAGATGATAGCAACATGAAAAGTATGAGGGTCAGGTATCTTCTTGAAGGATAGACCTCAGACAGTGGCCAGGTAGGCAAACAGACACACAGGGAAAAAGGTGAAATTTACTCACCGATATTTGTTTTTCCTCTGTGTCCTTTCCACGGCATACAGTGGGCAATTGGCTCCGCCTCCCAGCTGGTAGGACCAATGAAAATACTATAAATTTTGTGTACATCCTCCCTTCTCCAGTTTTACTTTTGTCCGAGCTGTAAGAAGAGAAGATGTGTTAATTAGTATTCTGCTATAAGCCATAGCCATAGTCTTATCAATATTAGGAGCAGGTAAGTAGTCGGAACGATACCTATACCAAGACTTAGCTACCTGGGAGGGCTGCCGTGGAAAGGACACAGAGGAAAAACAAATATCGGTGAGTAAATTTCACCTTTTCCTCTGTGTCCTGATCCACGGCATACAGTGGGACTTACCAGAGCAGTGCCCATTGTTTGTAGGGAGGGCTACTGAAAGTGTCTCAGGTGGTTATGGCTGCTTCTAGCACCTTTCTGCCAAATTTGGCATCAGCAGATGCTTGCAGGTCTAGTCTGTAGTGCTTCATGAAAGTGGACACAGAAGACCATGTTGCAGCCTTGCATATCTCTTCTGGTGAGGCTGCTGCTTTTTGTGCCCACGAGGTAGAGATTGCTCTGGTTGAGTGTGCCTTAATTCCTATGGGAGGTTCTTTGTCTGCAGATTCACATGCGAGGATGATACAGCTTCTTATCCAACGAGAAATGGAAGGTTTTGATGCTGCACATCCCTTAAATTTTCCAAAATGATGGATGAATAATGAATCTGTTTTTCTAATTAGCTGAGTGTGTCTAATATATATCTGGAGACAGCGAACTAAGTCTAGGTTATGAAGTCGTCTTTCTAGTTCACAACTTGGATTTGGACAGAATGATGGAAGGACAATTTCCTGGTTCAGATGGAACTGAGATATAACCTTTGACCTGAAGGTGGGATTTGGTCTGAGTACAACCTTATCTTGGTGAAATACCATGTAAGGGGCTGTGACCATAAGAGCTTGCAATTCCCCAACTCTTCGGGCTGAGGATATTGCCGTAAGCAATACTGTCTTTAGAGTAAGATGTTTCATGGATACAGACTCTAGTGGTTCAAAGAAGGGGTGTGAGGAAATTTGTTGTAAAACCAAATTGAGATCCCAAGAAAGGATTATGTCTCTTATGGTAGGCTTGATCTTGGAAATGGCTGCCATATATTTCTTTATCAGAAAATTTTCTGCATAGGGGGTAGCAAGGACGGCTGAAAGTGCTGAGAGCTGGACTTTTAGGGATGCCGGACGCAACCCTTTTTGGAAACCAGCCTGTAGGAAATCCAAAATCTCTGGTGCTCCAATAGATTGTCTGGATAAAGCTCTTGAAGTGCACCACTGATAGAAAGTCTTCCAGACTCTATAGTAGATCTTTGTAGTAGTAGCTCGTCTACCCTGAATGATAGTCTCTATGACTGGGTCTGAAAGGCCCTGAAGGGCTAGAGATTCCCGTTCAACTTCCAGGCCCTGAACTGGAAGAATCCCGGATTGGGGTGTAGAATCGGCCCCTGGTGTAGTAGATGTGGAACGTTTGGGAGCTGAACTGGAGGACAAGCTGATAGCTGAAGGAGGTCCGCGTACCATAACTTTCTTGGCCAATTTGGAGCTATGATGATGACCTTGGCCCTGTCTGTTCTTATCTTTTTTATGACCTCTGGGATCAGAGGAATGGGAGGAAATATGTAGGCTAGTCTGAATGTCCATGGAATGCTTAGAGCATCCTGGCCTGCTGACTGTTTTTCTTTCCACCTGCAGTAGAAGAGGTGGCATTGTGTGTTGTGAGCTGTGGCCATCAGATCTATTGATGGAGATCCCAGGGTTTCCGTCAGAGATAGAAATATCTGTCTGTCTAGGCTCCATTCCCCTGGATGAAGCTTTGTTCGGCTCAGGAAATCTGCCTGTATATTCAGGTGACCTGACAGGTGAGATGTTTTCAGAGCTAAGAGATGCCTTTCTGCCCACAGTAATATCTTTATGGCTAGATTGTTGAGCTGGATGCTCCTGGTTCCTCCTTGGTTCTGAAGATACTGAACAGCCGTGACATTGTCTGATCTTATCAGGACCGCCTGTCCTGCCAGTTCCTGCTGAAAATGAAGCAGTGTCTTCCATATGGCTAATAATTCCAGTATGTTTATGTGGTATCTGGATTCCTTCACTGACCATGTTCCTTGTATGGACTTCTGATTCCATAGACCTCCCCATCCCTGGAGACTGGCATCTGTAGTAAGTATCTGGTAAGAAAATTCTGTTATCTGCCGACCTTTTGCTAAATTTTTTCTCTGAGTCCACCAGGATAACTCCTTCCTTGTGGAGGTCTGTACTGGAATTAACATGAATAAATCTGATGGATTTTTCTTGTAGTACTTCAGAAAGTTGGACTGGGTGCGCCGGGCATGTGTCCTGGCCCATGGTATAATCTGTTGTGCTGATGACAGATGTCCCAGGAGCCTGGAGAAGGATCTTGCTGTCTGATTCTCCTCTGTTCTGAAGGAGGTTACCTGTGTTAAGATGCGCTTCTGTTGTTCCAGAGATAAAGTTGCTCTGTTCTGCTGAGTGTCCAGGATGACACCTAAGAACTATAGCTGTTGGGCAGGTTGAAAACTGCTTTTCTCCTCGTTGACTAGCCAACCTAATCTGGTTAACAGGTTGTTGCAAATGGCTGTGTTTCTTATAGCAGCCTGATCTGAAGGAGCTATGAGCAGAATGTCGTCTAGGTAAGGTATCACCTTTATCTGGTATCTGCTTCTTAATTCTGCCATGACACCTGCTAGCAGCTTGGTGAAGACTCTTGGAGCTGTCGCGAGACCGAAGGGAAGACTGCGGAACTGATAATGTTTCTTGAATATGTGAAACCTGAGATATTGCCGATGCGCTGGCCTGATTAGTACGTGATAGAATGTATCCTTCAGGTCTATTCGAGATAGGAAGTCCCCTGGCTGGATCAGTCTCATAGCTGACATCACAGACTCCATCTTGAAGTGTCTTATGCGCAAGAACTTGTTGAGATCCTTTAAATCCAGGATAAGGCGAAGTTCCCCAGAAGGCTTTAAAACATAGAAAAGAATTGAATAAAAGCCCCGGAATCTGTGAGTCCTCGGGACTTCTTCTACCACTCTGTTCTGAATGAGGGTATGAAGAGCCTGTCGTATCTGGAGGCCTTTGGCCTTGTTCCTGATGAGTGATGTTCTGAACTTTGTCAATGGAGGGGCAGTCTGAAATTCTAGGGCATATCCGTCCTTCACAACTTCTTTTGTCCAATTGTCGGGATGAATAGATTCCCATGACATCTGGAACTGCTCCAGCCTGCCTCCCACTGGAGCTGAAGGATGGATGCCCTTGGCTTCACTGATTGGACTGGGACTTTCTTTGGAAATCCTTCCGGGTGCTACCCCTTGAAGGTTGTGTACCACCTCGCTTTCTCTGTTCATATCCTTTCCCTGGACGATATCTTTTTGCGTCACGAAAGGACTGTCGTCTTGTAGCACCGCTTCTGGAAGGAGATCCTCTGGTTCTCCTGTCTTGAGGTAAGAATGGACTCTTTCCTGCTGAAGACTTTTTGATTATTTCCTCTAGTTGGTCTCCAAATAGTTTTGATCCTTCAAATGGTAAGGAGATTAACCTGTTTTTTGAGGCTGGGTCTGCATCCCAGGAGCGAATCCAAAGTGCCCGTCTAGCGGTAACTGAAAGGGCTGATGTTTTAGCAAGGAGTCTAATATTATCCAGGGATGCATCACAGGAATAATTCACTGCATCCTTTATAGCACCCAATTCTTTGAGGATTCTAGATCTGGAGACTGATGATTCCAGTTTCTCTTCTACTTCTGATATCCAGATGCGCAGCGTTCGGAACACTGAAGCCATAGCTGTTGCAGTCTTTAGATTCTGGCCAATAGAGACAAACTGCTTACGGAGTGCTGTGTCTGCTCTTTTTTCCATAGCATCTTTCAGGGTAGTACCATCTTCTAGCAGCAAGGTGGTTCTTCTTGCAGTTTGTGCAATAGCTGCATCAACTTTTGGAGGTGTAATCCAACTTGCAGTGTCTTCCTCTGAGAAAGGATACATTCTCTGGAATTGCTTAGAAACTGAACTTCTCTTATCACCCTGTTTCCACTCTTTTTTGATGGTTTCCTGGATGGAGCTATGAACAGGTATAACTGCTGAAGGTTTCTTATATCCAACAAATGCTGCATCAATAACATTAAGGTCTTTCTGTGCTTCAGTAAGGCCTAAGGATTTTCTCATTAACTTCACCAAAGGATCCACCTTCTCAATTGCAAAGCTCCCTGAGTCTTCTACAACTTCACCCTCTTCAGCGGATGAACCAGCGGATTCCAAGTCCACTACACTATCTTCCTCATATTCATGCAGCCGTGATGGTCCCTCCTCTGGGTCAGCCACCCTTGGTCTTTTTCTGGCAGATTCTTGCATAGTGGAGAAGGTCTCTTGCATGGAGACCTTCATCCAATTTAAAAAGTCCTGAAATTGTGTAGGAACTTCACTACCAGACGCCTTCTTTAGACAGTCAGGGCACAATTTTGAAACCTCAGAGATAGGGATCTTCTGTTCACAGCCTGCACATACTTTAGTTTTTGTAGTTGCTTTCTCATCCTTAGGAGTCTCTGAAACCTTCTTTTTATCACTCTTGTTCTCTTTACAATCAGACATGATAAGCAAATAGCAGTGGACTGAACTGACTCTGGGTAGAATAATACTATAAGATTTGCCAAAGATATTGTATGCTAATACATGCTAGTATATCTGTATATGCATATATATATCTATATATATATATATATATATATATATATATATATATATATATATATATATATATATATATATAATCATGCAGATATTTTTCATGTACTCACTATCTGTTGGAGACCCGTTCTGCCTGCTGTACTGCCCGTTTCATACTGGCCGCGAGGAAGAGGAACGCCGAACGCTTCTTGCGTTCCATCAGTGGAACGCTCGCGTCACTTCCTGTTCCTGGTTTCAACTCCCTTGGCGCTTCCCCCGGCGTTCTGGCAGTATCGGCAGCTTGAGAAGGGAGAGTAGCTAGCGCGCCGCTGCTCCTGCCCTTACTGGAGTCTCCAGATCGCCTTCTTGCCGGAGCATGTTTGCAGGGCAGAGGAAGCAAGAATGCGGGCCGCGGTAAGCAACCCAGCATATTGGGAAAACAAAAAAAAATTTGTTGAGAGAGAGAGAGAGAGAGAGAGGCAAAGCCTCCGTCCCCCAGCTGAGGTAGGACCAAAAAAACTGGAGAAGGGAGGATGTACACAAAATTTATAGTATTTTCATTGGTCCTACCAGCTGGGAGGCGGAGCCAATTGCCCACTGTATGCCGTGGATCAGGACACAGAGGAAAAGATCCATACTCACGATCTCTGGAATCCTGGCTCCATTGCAGTATTACTGGTGAAATTAAGCTTCCCATAAGGGAGGAATGAAACCATCAGATGACATGCCTACAGTGTCCTCTTCAGGTCTGAGGGCAAAAGGAAGGAACACAATCCATATGGGGAAAAGAATTCCCCATAAAAAAGTAAAACAACAAAATAAAATGATAAAGAAACACCTCCTACACCTCCAAGAGAGGACATTTTTAAACTGAGGCTGATGCTAGACGGGGTTAAGGGGGTTTTGGAGAGAATCTGTTCCTTCAGAGATTTGTCTGCAAGTGCTCTGCCTCCTAGTGGTCCCTGTGTTCCACAATGGATGAAAGATACATTAAACATTAATTCCATCTCAATATTTGACAACTTATTACTATTTACATACTGTATATGTATATTTAAAAAAAAACAAAAAAAAAAAAAAAAACACACACATGCACCACAAAATTCTTAATGTTTTTAGTTTACCTTAAATTCTTTGGTTGTTTCTTCCACTGGTATCACAGTGTGGGTCTTGTGAGACACTGACTCACGACATACTAAGCATATTTCTTCCTCATCCTCTTGACAATATAGTTTCAAAGGTTCCTGGTGCTTTTTACACTGCTTCCCACCATCATCATTTCCTTTAGCTGTACGGAGACGGTTTGCAATTTCCACTACATTCTCCACAAGACGGTTAGGTCTTAAGAACCGCCATTTGGATATCTTTCGGCACTGAGGACATGGGAAGTGACTGCGCAGTCCTCGCCAGGTGCGGGAGATGCAGGCACGGCAAAAAATGTGTCCACACTCAATAGAAACAGGGTCTTTGAAGTGATCTAGGCAAATAGAGCATGTCAGTTCGTCTTGCAACTCTTGAACTGGATTGCTGATTGCTACAGCCATTGCTGTGAGGGAGAGGAAAAAAAAACTGCATGAAGTACACTTTACTATAAATAATAATTTCAGAGCCAGGCAGGTCTCAAATGCATTCTGTGATGTATTGTAAACCTTTCTGGCAATAAAATAACTAAACAAAGGATACAAATGAATCTTAATAAGGACACACACAATTAAACATCAAACTCTGGAGTCTATTTTCTTGTTCTACATCTGATCCCCATCAGGTTACTAAGCTAATTATGCCTAAAATGTTCCTCTTAACCCCACCTGTGCGGTAGTGAGGACAGTGGAAAGTGTATGGGTGTTCTGTGATTTTTTTTTTTTTATGTATTGTACAAACAAAATGTAGAGGAAACTGGCATCATTTTACCCATTTTTTTCTCAGCATGGCATGGGGCAGGTGGAAGGAGCTTGCTGGCATTAATGTCCCTAAGAGCTACAAACAGTCCTGGATTTAAGGCTTTCCATGTTGAAGCACAGGAGGGCCAATCAAAATGAATGAGCCACTGACTAACTCACCTACGCTTAATTATGGAAATACTTAAATCCTGGCCTGTTGGTGTTTCTTGGGGATTGAACTTGGACACCCCTATTCCATTGCATATCCCCATATGCAGCCACTGCTATTAGAGATGCTCTAACAGATTTCTACATTCACACCAGAAACTCCTAAACTGGAAAGGGTCCATACCCCTTTAATGACAAAGAGGTGTCTGCAAATAGAAGACAGGAGCTTCTGTCAACTGGAAAGGGTAGATTCTAATCTCAAAACACCTGTTTATAGTCTTAGCAGTCTTTTTAAGTACAGTAACAAATTTAACAACTGTAGCCACTGTTACAAGTTTCCAAATTTATTTTAACATCTTCCCATCAAAGACACATAAAACATATACAGAAGAGTAGTATGCCATTTTTTGATTATAAGTTCTCTTTAATAAAACATTATTACCAAAATATGAAAAGTTTTCATATTCATTTAAATTTCATATATTCGTAATCCAAGAAGGGAAAAGGCAAATAGTGGCACTATTTGTACATGATAAAGTATACAACAAATCTTTACAAATAGAATCCTATGTCAGCACCAGACCCTAATCCCTGAAGACCAAATTACTGATAAGTGATGTGCTGGGAAACTCAACACTAGGATAACATGAAAACAATTAAACAAAGACCTTTATTGAAAACTTTTTAAAACCAGACGAATTAAAACAAATTAGCCTCTCTTGTACTTTTTCTTATTCTGAAATTCAGAAAGTAAGCCTCTCAGTATTAGTGCTTGGTACAGATTTTATAAGAATGTATCTCTCCGGAGATATGGTGTACACCATGTAATTACCCCAGAGAGATTCAGCGGGGGGGTAGTTGGTACAAACAGTCAACTGGTAACAATATTAAACTCCACCTAAAAAAAATCATGAATCCAAAGTAAAAAAGAGATATCACTTCCTCCAGGGGGCATAGGGAGCCATGTATCAGTGTTTGCAGATGACACAAAATTAAGTAAGGTAATAAAGTCTGAACTGGTTGTGTCTTCATTACAAGAGGATTTGGACAAAATGAGTAACTGGGCAGGCAAATGAGATTCAATATAGACAAGTGTAAAGTTATGCATTTTGGGTATAATAAGAAAAATGCAACATATAGTTTAAATGGGGTTTCTCTGGGGAAATCTACTAATAAAAAGGATCTGGGAGTAATGTTAGACAATAGACTTAGCAGTAGCATGCAGTTCCAGCTGGCAGCTGCAAAGGCCAATAAGATATTGGCATGTATTAAAAGGGGTATTGACTCAAGGGAGAAAGATATTATTATGCCTCTTTACAGGTCCATGGTAAGACCCCACCTAGAATATGCTGTTCAACTCTGGGCGCCCTTTGTGAAAAAGGACATTATGGAACTAGAGAGAGTGCAGAGGAGGGCTACAAAACTAGTAAGGGGAATGGAAAGTTTTAGTTATGAACAAAAGGCTAGAAAAGTTAAACTTGTACACACTAGAAAAATGGCGTCTTAGAGGGGATATGATAACACTATATAAATATGTTCAGGGCCCATACAAAGGACTCTCCAAAGACCTGTTCATTAACAGAACAGTACAAAGGACAAGGGGCCATCCGCTTGAGAGATTTAAGGAGATTTAATCTACAACAGCGGAAGGGTTTCTTTACAGTAAGGACAATAAAGGTATGGAATTCACTGCCTAAGGAGGCGATGCTATCAAATACATTAGATGCCTTTAGAAAGGGCCTGGATACTTATTTAAAAGAGCATAACATAGAGGGCTATGTATGTTAGTAATGGGATTAATATTTAGTTAGGACTTGTTGATCCAAGGAGAAATCTGATTGCCATTTGGAATCAAGAAGGAATTTTTCCCCCATTCAGGGTAGAATTTGAAATTGCTATAGAGGGTTTTTTTTGCCTTCTTTTGGATCAACGATGGTAAACAGGAATAGGAAAAGGGTTGAACTAGATGGATGCAAGTCTTTTTTCAACCTAAATTACTATGTAAAAATGGCAGGTACTACAAAACAGCCCAAAATGTGCCAAAGACGCAGAGATCAGACAGAGAATTACCCAACATGAGGGCAGGAGTTGTAACGAACTCCAGAAAGACCCCTGTGCGGAGGGAAACCGTGGGACAAGTGGACCTTGGCACTCGAGGCGTTGCTCACCTTTTTAGCAGGTCTTCTTTCGTCAGATTACCATTGAGTAGGAAGAAGGCTCAGAGAGAGACTACTTCTGGAGAGAGGCATGGATTGCATGATTCTCTCCCAGGGCTGAAAGGGTCCACAGACAGCATCTGTTAACTGGGAAGTCCTCCAGGGGAAGCCAGTAATGGTAATCTGCCTAATGGGGGAATTTGAACACCCCATATTTAACAAAAAAAAAAAATAACCAAAAAACTAAGCAGAACTATTCTCAGCTATCTAATCAGGACTTGGAACAAATCTATCTGGCGGGAAGTGGCTAGGTATCCTGATATGGAGAAGGGGGAGGCTCCACTCCTGCACTTCTTTCTAGAATTGTTCCAGCCCACTGAGAGGAGCTGTTGCCTCCCCCGTGGTACCTGTGAGTTATATTTCATGACAGAGAAAAAGACCTTAGAGAGGTGGGAAGGTAAGAAGATATAAAAGGAAATATTTATCTATACCAGTGAGAGAGATTAGTACATCTAATAGGTGTATTATAGAGTCAATTACTTTTCATAATGTAACCTAAAATAGATCTCTAGAGTGTGTTAATTACTACAGATATTGTATCTATAAGGATCTTTTGAATTAGGTCTTATAATAATTTGTCACAGCACTAAGTATATCAAGAGAGACACTGTACAATCTGTAAGGAGGGGATATTAATATCTCCTCCCTACTGCCAGTCCTTGAGATACTGAGGAGGCGTGATTTTGACAGGAGTGTAGCCCCCTGGATATTTTCTGCTGTGCGTCCCGGGACTTAGAAGTACTTACTAGGCTGTTTAGAACTGTGTAGTTGTGCTCAGTATGTGAAAAAGAGGCTTGGAATACAAGGAACTAAATGAGAATGCTCATAACATGAAAAGGAGGCTTGGAATACAAGGAATTGAATGAGCATTCTCAGAATATGAAACAGAGGCTTGGAATACAAGAAACTTTGCAGCCCTCACCTGAGCCTCTTTTATGCCCAAATGTCCTCCTGCTACACACAGTGCCATCACCTGCACTTCTCCTGTTAACTCTTTCAGTGCCAGAGGGCTATGCAACACATTCTTTGCAATATGTTACTAAACAATCTAGCACTCAAAGGGTAAAACCTTTACAGACTCTTAATCTGCAGGAAAGTAATGTACAAGGGAGGGAGGGATGTCGGACACCTATGTTATTCAAATGGTTAACCCTTGAAGTGCCAGAGGGGTAAGCAAAACACTGCTTTACAATGAATTGAGAAACCCTCTGCCACTCATAGGGTTAAAGGGATAGTAATACTTTTATTAAAGTTTAGCTCCAAGTCTTATATACATGTAGCGCTATATTTAGTTACGCTATTCAAGCCGAAAGGATCCCCCTCCTGCCCCTTTCCCTGTGTGACAATCTTCATTAAGCAAAAGGAAAATCCTGCCCTCCTTCTTCAAGGGGGGCAGGGTTTTCCTTATACTTACTGAATGAAGATTGGCCCTTGCTGCATCTGTCCAGTCCCACGACCGGATTCCATATCTAATGGGAGGGGGCCAGAAGAGGCAGGAGGAGGATCCTTTTGGCTTCAATAGCATTCAAACTACAACACTGTAAGCACTTAAGCATAGAGTAATGTTAAAAAAATATAAATCAGCGATGAACTTAAGAGAAGTATCACTATCCCTTTAAAACATTATATACTCTTGAATTTTCCAGTGTGACCATGTTGGGCTTTTTTGGAGCCTTTTTTATTTTTTGAGATGGACAGTGGATGCCCAGGATCCCTGGTATTTCCTCAACTCAGATGCCCAGCACTGCCTCTCCACAGCTGAAACCCCTGCCAGCCCCTAGGCTCAGGCCTGCACCCTCAGAATCAACAGGGGCTTCTTCCTCCTGCACTGGATCTGGACATTGTGAGTGACATTGTGGGGAGAAGAGTGTATTCACTGTACCAGGGACAGGAACTGGTGAGCTGAATCTACATTATATATGTCATCGGCACAACTTCTTTATACATTAACAGCACTCTATTTAACCATTTGAGTACCAGAGACATAACTATTGCATTGCACCACAACAAATTGGATGCCTTTCCAGCACTCAAAGGGTTAACTCGGACATGACACATCACTGTATACTGCATGGCACTCTATGGCTTAACATGCTAGTATAAGTCACTGTCACGTAATCTTTTATTTTTTACTTTCCACTTCTACACACCAAACAAACAGAGGCATAATACTACAATTCTGCCCAAAAGTAAAAGAAATAACAAATACCACTGGTTTAATGGTTTCAGGACCAGACAGAGGGGTGGCAACACGTTATGAAGCAATGTCTTCTAGTCTTTAGAGAGCTACATTTAGCTTCTAATGTTCTGAACACTGCAGATATTCACTTTAAAGCGGAACTACCACCTAATATAAAGTCACCCCCACTAATTATGCATATGGCGGCTAGCTTCTTAATAATTCTATTATCTGCCACAAGTACCAGCATCCAAAGTGATCCTTTATCTTGTGAGACCGGTGACCAGGCTTGTTCGCAGACATCTTGGCTTAGAGACATCTGCACGTCTGCACTATCTGTCCCGGTCTTCTCTAGGAGGCATTGCATGGAGCCGAAAGGCACCGGAAGAGACTGACGGCACAGGCACGCAGACGGCTCTAAAGCAAGAAGCCTGGCCGTCAGTCTCACAAGAAAAAGGATTACTTTGGATGCAGGTGGCAGATAAAACTATTAAGAAGCTAGTCGCCATATGCGTAATTAGTGAGGGATAAATTTATATTAGGTGGTAGTTCTGCTTTAATACAAGATAGTTACCTACACAGCACTGTAAAGCTCCTACACTAATCCCAGGGTGGCCTCAGCCCATACCTCTACATTCAGAACCTACAGATCCGGGGGACCAGCAAAATCAGGAACCTCCAAACACGGGGGGCAGCGATCACTGTGTCAGTGTTCCCTCTGTGTGTGTGCGCATGTCTGTTTCATGTGTGCATGTCTTGTACGTCTGTTGTATGTGAGTTTGTGTGCGTGTCTGTTGCGTGTGTTTGTGTGTGCGTGCATGTCTGTTGCCTGTGCGTGAGCATGTCTGTTGCGCACATGTGTGTTTGCACATGTCTGTTCTGTGTGTGTATATCTGTTACATGTGTCTTCACATGTGCATCTCGTGTTGCATACGTCAGTATTTATCAGTGTGTCTACATTTCAGACACGTAGTTTCAACTGTCATAACATTGCTAGTGTGTATATTTATTTATTAATTTTTTTTTTTTTTTGACTTGGAGTCAATGAAAAATAATTGACTCTATAATACACCTATTAGGTGGAGTTTAATACTGTTACCGGTTGACTGGTTGTATCAACTATTCTCCCCACTGAATCTCTCAGGGGTAATTACATGGTGCACAGCAGATCTCCAGAGATATACACTATCGGAAAAAAGTTTTTTTTTCTAGTTTTTATTAGAATTTACACAGTTCAAGTCCAGTGAATAACCTGAAATGGTACAAAGGTAAGCAGTAAACTGCCAGAGGTGGGAGAAAAAAAAATAGTTTAGGTTAACAAAAACTGAAAAATAATGTACATTTCACAGTTATACAAAAAGGCCTTTTAAGGGAAGAAGTAATGGGTTAACAACTCACAGCTGTTCTGCAACAATGTAAGTAAACTAATCCTTGAAAGTTCATGCTAACAATGCCTACAAGTGTTCCAACTTTTGTTGATTACTTACAAGCCCTCTGTCTGTATAAAAGCAGTGTTTGAGACAGATATACAGATAACCAAAAAAAGAAAAAAACAGGAAGAGCGCCAAATAGTGTATGTTTGTGACAGATGGTGCTTACTTCACCCTCTTAGCCAGCTGCACATGTACTTTGCGGTCCCTTAAGGACCATGGAGCAAATTTTTTTTTTTTTTTGCGTGATCCGATTCCAGACTCCACGAACGGCGTGCAGCAGCGCGGGGAGCCCGGAATTCCATGACGGTCCAGGACTGTCATGGGTTCTTAAGGGTATAACAACAAGGGTATCACAACCCATGACGGTCCAGGACCGTCATGGGTCCTTAAGGGGTTAAGGACCGGCAAATCTGAGGTGGATTTCACTTAAGGACCGGAGCAATTTTGACTTTTTTGACTATGTCTTTGTTCAACCACATTTTCTCTTTAATTCCTTTTGTACACCCACACAAATTATTCACTGTTTTTAAGCACAATTATATTAATACCTATTTGTTTAATTTGATTAAAACAGGAAAAAAAAAACATTTTGCTTACATTTTCCTGCCAGGCTTTGTATACTATTAGTTAATTACAAAAAAATACCCTGAAATATAATCATTTATACCCTATATGCCTAGTATTTCAACCCCTTTCTCACATTTACAAGGTAAATATTACAAGATGGACACCATTATTACCAACCTGAAATTTTTCAACAATTAGCATGCAAGTATCATAGCTTAATTGACGGTACCATAACCCAAAAATGCCCAACAAGGGTATATGTTTCTGAAAAGTAGACAACATAAGGTAAACAATCATTAGAATTTTGGATTTTTTTTATGCATCTATTCTTCCAGAAATATGTTCCAAAATTGTGGTAATATTTAGTTTTTTTTTTTTTTTTGCAGTTTTCACACTTACTTTTCAATGTTACTGTTGATATCAAGCACAGGATAGGTGAAGATTTTTACAAATGCATTGTTTAGTGTTCAGCTCCTTCTTCTGAGTACGACAATACCCCATATGCATAAGTTTCTCAAGGTTTGGGGGAGCTATGGGGCCCAAATTGGAACATGCGCTTTTCCAGTTTCACACTTTGAATTTTCACAGCTTGCGTTACTGGTGTCATGTCTCATTTGGGGCTGTGTATCAGTGCTCCACTTTAAAATTTACCCCCAAAAGTGTATATTTTTGGAAAGTAGACACCCCAGGCTTTAATTTTATGTATGTTTTCAAATTTTTTATGCAGCCATTTTACCACAAATCCTTCATAAAACCTGATGCAAGTAAAAAAATGCAGAGTTTTTCACACTTAGGTTTCAATCTGGATGTGATTTTCAAGCACAGGATAGGTGAATATTTTTAAAAATGCATTGTTCAGCTCCTTCTTCTGAGTACGGCAATACCACATATGCATAGGTTTCTCAAGGTTTGGGGGAGCTACAGGCCAACTTTTGAACAAACATTGAATTTTCACAGTTTGCTTAACTGGTGCCATGTCTCATTTGGGGCTGTGTAACAGTGCTCCATTTTAAGATTTCCCCTCAGAAGTGTATAGTTTTGAACAGTAGATAACCCAGGCTTTCATTTTAGACATGGTTTCAAATTTTTCTCTCATCCATTTTACCACTAATACCTCGTAAAACGTTATTTAAATTTTAAAAAATCAGCGTTTTTCACAGTTAGATTTCAATTTTGATGTGGATTTCAAGCACAGGACAGGTGAACATTTAAAAAAAATGCATTGATTAACGTTCAGTTGCTTTTTCTGAATACAGCAATACCCCGTATGCATAGGTTTTTCAGGGTTTGTGGAATCTATTGGGCTCAGTTGGGAACATGTGCGTTCCATTTTCAGACGTGGCATTTTTACAGCTCGCTTAACTGGTGCATTTGTCTTATTTGGGGTGTTTAGCAATGTTGCAGTTAATATTTTACCCCCCAAATATACTTTTTAGAAAGGAATACAACCCTCGGTTGTGGTCTAGGTGCATTCTGGCAATTTTTTTCCTCAGTCAGTTTATCACCAATCCCTCCCAAAATCTGCAGTAAGACACAAAACCCTGTATTTTCACAGCTATATTTCAGTATTGCTGTGGATTTCAAGTACAGGATATTTGGAGATTCGTAAAAATGCATTGTCCACAATTCAACTACATGTTCTGAGTATGGCAATGCCCCATACGCATAGGTTTGTCAGGGTTTGAGGGATTTACTGGATTCAGTTGAGAACATGTACGTTTCCATTTTCAGACATGGAAAAAACAGGGTTGTTCCCATTATATTTTCATAGTGTTAGATCTAAGGAGGGATGTGTTTTAGGAAAAAAAACCAAAACTAAACAGGATATTTCAGGGGGAAAGTGTTGCCAAATAATTAAATTACAGAATTAGTGCATTGGATGTATGTGATACTGCTTGAAGCAGTCACCAATGCAGAGCCCAGGTTTTGTAGGGCAATCAGGACAGTAGAAGGTGGTTTCTGTCCATTTGCCATTGCTGTAGCACACCCTGCAGCGTTTCTGTGGCTTACTCTTTTGGGGGGTTGGGGGGATTTTAAATGCACAGTGTCCTAAACTGTAAAACTGCTGTTGCCCCTTCAAACAAAAAACGGGAAATGACATGCATTTGGAACTGCAAAAAAGTGAGTTTTTGAGTGGGGTAGTCAATTTAAAAATGATATACAAATTATAAACGGCAGTCTGCATCAGGAAAATGGCAACCTTCTTATACCAGGCCGTAGATTTTCTCATGGTGAGGTAAGGCTGCATGAGTTGATCGCAAAGATCAACACCCCCCATGTGTTTATTGTAGTCTTTGATGCAGACTGATTTCCTGAGGACCGTGCCACGTACAGAGACTGGCACAGTTTCCTTGTCATGCATAGTTCTCAGCATGTACACGTCCTTTTTGTATCTAAACTTAACTGCCAACAGCTCCTCTTGGCACAAACTAAGGACTTTCCCTTTCGTAGCTTGCAGTTTATCATTTGTTTGAGCATGTCTTTACAATTTCTCCTAACAGTGCCACAGGTCACAGTGTCAAAATAAAAAAGTGATTTAAATAAAAGGGGGACTTGTGTAATAGTTATCTACATATAACTGGTATCCTTTATTTAATAGGGGGGAAATGAGATCCCAAACAATTTTGCCGTTGGTTCCCAGATATTCAGGGCTCTTTCGCACAACATATACAATTTTACACCAAACTTGAAGCTCTTGGAGGGGACTTACTGCTTAAAACCCAACCTTCCCTTATATTTCATTAAGGACACATCAACAGATATTTGTTTTGGGGAGTATAGTTTTCTTAAAATGTATTTTGCAAATGAGTTATAAGGGGGTGAATTTTATACAGCCTGTTATACTGGGGGTGATCTTTGGTGAGGCACAGGGTGTTATCGTTGAAATGCATGAAGTGCAAAAGCACTTCATAGCGTCTCCTGCTCATTGTTTGGCTGAAAATGGGGGTAACACATACAGGATTTTTGCTCCAGTATGACCTCATGCTTGGCTTTTTAATAATCCCCATAGCCATAGTTAGGGCCCAGAATTTCCTGAATTCATCAACATCTGTGGGGTACCATGATTACTCCTTTGAAATATAGCGTGTGGGATTGGCTGCAGTGTACTGGGTTGCATAAATATTTGTTTGCGCTACAATCTCCCCAAAAATGGCTCTGGATGAGGGGCAGGCCTTGTGGCAGGTCTTTGAGCATGTCTTGGGGCAGCTCTTGGGGTATGTCTTAAGCCTGCTTCTGGGGCATGTCTTGGAGCTGCTTATGGGGCAGCTCTTGGAGCAGTACGCCTCTTCTTAGGAGATGGCCCAGCATGATCACTGGAGCTATCACTGTCGCTCTCTGTGAACTGGGATATGTCAAAATCAGAGGCAGTATCTGTGGCTTCTGAATATGAAGCCAAAAAGGCATACGCCTCTTCTGCAGAATACAACCGATACATCTTTTAACTTAACCTACCCTCATTTTTTCTAACGAACTTCTAACTTAACCTACCTACTCTAATTTTTTTGTTTTGTTTTTTTGTTCTTTGCCTAACTCTAACCCTAAACCTTACCCTACCCCACGTCAACCCTAATCCTACCTAACAACGCAAATACTCACTATTCCTACAATAAAACTATATTTTTTTTGGGGGGGGTTTCTGTGCCTAGCTCTAACCTTAAACCTTACCCTACCCCATGTCAACCCTAATCCTACCGAACTTAACCCAAATACTAACTACTCCTACAATAGAACTATATATATATATATATATATATATTTTTTGTTTTTTCTGCGCCTAGCTCTAACCCTAAACCTTACCCTAACCCGTCAACCCGAATCCTACCTAATTTAACCCAAATACTCACTATTCCTACAATACAACTATATTATATATATATATATATATATATATATATATATATATATATATATATATATATAGTAGAACAGAGACAGGGATGGAGGAACACTCTTTTAATGTTGAAAACGCCCAGGTGCACAATCCTCAAAGTGACAAGTATACATAGAAAGGAGGAGAGGCAGCACCAGTGGGTCTTGTTAAATGTATTGACTTTAATAAGCAATATAGTAAACAAAGGGTCAACATTTCGGTCCTACAACAGGACCTTTATCAAGACTTGACCCTTAGTTTACTATATTGCCTATTAAAGAACCTAATGAGAATTGTTGTGAGGTTTTTTTCCTCTATTTATATTTGAATCAATTTAAATTATGGGTTATCCATATAAATGTGGTATCAAAAGAAATCCCTACTTATGCTTACAAATACGTATATACTTTGTGTTGGTGTACTAAAAGAATTAAAGGGAAAATATGTTTGAACAATGACATACTAAAAAGGCCAAAATTGCTCCGATCTCTAGTGCAGAGCTGTCCAAGTTCAGTCCTCAAGGACCATCAACATGCCAGGATGCAAGGATTTCCCTGATTAGGCACAGGTCAGTTAATCAGCGGCTCATTGGTTTTGCAGAGAGCTAGTCAGAGATGCTCAACTAGGAACGAGCCTGCCCTCGAATTGCTGAGGCTCTGTAGGATAAGTATCCTACCCAGGGTGCAATCTCTTTTAGCTCACTAGTGTCTATCACAGAGAGGAAATATCCTAAAGCACATTATACTGATCCTACCAAACGGCAGTCCAGCCACAAAGTGCCAGACAAATCCTCTCTGAACAAGAGATGCAGTCAACCCCGGACATACATTTTGGCCTTGTTGGGCCTCATGAGTGAGGTGCAATTGATCTCTCTAGGCACTGTGAGCATGGGGTCCATGTCTGGATTACCCTGTTACCCTTAGGGTGACAAATCCCAAGGGTAATTTGTATATGCAAAGAGCTAGTCAGAGATGCTCAACTAGGAACGAGCCTGCCATCGAATTGATGAGGCTCTACAGGATAAGTATCCTACCCAGGGTGCAATCTCTTTTAGCTCACTAGTGCCTTTCACAGAGAGGAAATATCCTACAGGACATCATACTGATCCTACCAAAAGGCAATCCAGCCACAAAGTGCCAGGCAATACCTCTCTGAACAAGAGAAGCAGCCAACCCCAGACGTACGTTTCGGCCTTGCTGAGCCTCAGCAATTAAAGGGCAGACTCGTTCCTAGTTGAGCATCTCCGATTATTTGTGTATGCAAATTACCCTTGGGATTAGTCACCCTAAGGGTAACAGGGTAATCCAGACATGGTTCCTTGCTCACAGTGCCTACAGAGATCAGCTGCACCTCAATGACGAGGCCCAACAAGGCCAAAATGTACGTCTGGGGTTGGCTGATTCTCTTGTTCAGAGAGGAATTACCTGGCACTTTGTAGCTGGACTTCCATTTGGTAGGATCAGTATGATGTGCTTTAGGATATTTCCTCTCTGTGAAAAGCACTAGTGAGCTAAAAGAGATTGCACCCTGGGTAGGATACTTGTCCTATAGAGCCTGATCAATTTGAGGGCAGGCTCGTTCCTAGTTGAGCATCTCAGACTAGCTCATTACTCATTCATTTTGACTGACTCACCTGTGCTTAAGCAGGGAACTCCTTAAATCCTGGCCTGTTGGGGGCCCTTGTGGACTGAACTGGGACAGCCCTGTTCTAGTTTAAAAAAAGGCCTGGTCCTTAAGGGGTTAAGAATCAAGCACATTAAAACAGTGCATGAACCCATGGTAAACAACTAGGTTTAATCTTCATTCAGTGTGATCTCAAACGGTTACCTTATGCCACTCCTTCAAAGCATTAACTGTTGAACGTCTTGTCTCCTCAGGGTTGTACACTTTCAAATGAGGAAAATATTCTGTTCTTCAAATGTTTTTTTGTTCTTTGGTCTTCTGGCCTTATCAGGGTTGTACTGCAAGGAATGACCCACTGGCCTGCCCTAGGAATCATCCAGCTGTTTTGGGTGCATCCTTGATGTTAATAAGTCCTCTGCTTCTCAGTTTTGCAGAACTGAGAACGTCCAGGGTCAGGGCAATTTAGGAGAATCTGGCAAGCATTACTACAGGTAGGAGGAAAGGAAAGAAAAATAATTATTATAATTTGTCAGGAAATTAATGTCCTGATACTCCATGATGACCATCAAAAAATTAATATAGTTGGTCACTGGGAGGGTTATATATAAAGCAAAATGTATGATAAATGTCATCGCTGAGTGCCCTGCCTCCTGGGGGAGATCTAACTTTCCCACTGATCCCTGCACCCCTCAACTGATGATACTGAAAAAAGGTTCATAAGCTACATGTATTTAAGTGTATTTAAATACCCATTAACATCTCTGTAGCCTGTACAATTAAAATAAATATATTATATATATACACTTCAACTGTTCTGGGAGTAAGGGAACTGAAACCAGTTTGACTGAGGACTAATTCTGATGTATATAACCTCAGTTCATTTAAGGAGTTAATGTTTCTGTAACAATGAAAGACCGTGTGCACCAATATGTATTATGTACTAAAATACATATACACTCTAGTACATATAATAAAGTGCAGATAGATTAGTAGTAATCTATCATCCCATGGCAGAAAATGAGCTGTAATGTCAGGTTTAAATATTCCCCTCACTGTCCATAATTTGCATGACAATTGGGGCACTCCCCATATTTAGCAAAGAGGGAAATGTATCGGGCAAATTAATGAATCTGGAAATTGTATTAAATTTTAGCAAAGAAAAAATAATCTCAATAGTGCTAAACCTATTTCAGTTGTCTTGATAAATGCTTAACTACCAACTGTCCCTGATTTCAGGTAAAGTCCTAGGTTTTGACTGTGTATCCCTAGTTTTAAAGCTGTAGGTCCAACTCATATTTAGTGTGCTTGTCATTAAAATGTTAATAGTTCATGTCTTACTCCATTGTCTTGTTCATTTATACGATTTCATGTATTATTAGGTGTGAGTAATGACTATGCTTCTATAAAAGTGCATGTCTGTCTTTTTTTTTTTGTTGGTGTTGCTCATCATGGTATTATGGACCTTTAGCGACACTGTTGTGTGACTGCATAATGTAAAGGTGTTCCAGAAAATATTTTGGGAATGTTCACAAGTATGTAAATGGGTGTTTTCACTTACCAAATAATTGAAAAAACTATAATTTAGTTAATTTTTCACCAAGTGAAATGACATAGTATTAACTATGCTTGGACTTAAATTTGGTAACAGTAAGCATATACAGTATCTAACAGTTATATACATTGCACATTAATAAAAATGTTTTGTTCTCCATACCACACAGCAAAAATATTTAAACTACAAAGAAAATGAATTCATACAGAAAATATTTGTACACAAATAAAAACAAACGTATAAAATAAATGGCAAACATTACATGTTGGATAAAATAATACATTTCCAAACAGTCGAAAGGGTTGTATAATCGGCTATGTCAAGTCAAAAACAGACAAGATAACATTTCCAAAATACAACCGACAGGGTTCAGTTTTATCAGTCCAACTGCACAATGCTGTCGTTGTTGTATATTGTTGAATAAAGCTTCACCACCATACTAAAAAGTATAGACCTATGCTGAGCAAGCCGAGGCCCCAATTCCCATAATTCCCAGTCAACAGCTGGCTGTGTATAACAAAAACTGTAGTGCTGAACAGCTTGGAGCGCAAGTTACCCGTGCATAACACATACAATAGTAAAGCCGATCAACTTGTAGCTGTCCCGCTGGTTTCGAACTACAACTCCCGTCCGCCTTAACACTTTGAGTGCATGCGATGCGTTGCAATGCCTTGGATACCTCGGGCACTCAAAGGGTTAACTGCCCTTCGATAGTAGTTGTAGTCCGGCAACAGGTCGCTTGCCGTAGGTACCATTAGTGTACAACACACACAGGTCAGTCTACAATGGTAACAGTTACAATTGTGTACACTCAATGCATTCTACAAAAAATTCTAATTAGCATATCTGTAAACCACGCATCGCACTGGGTACCCACCAGATGTTTGAGTCCCCGCAAAATGCAGGGCGCTCAATATTACGACAATAAAGGTGCGCCTGTATAAGGAAATCACCACTGAGCCTAGACTTTCACCAACTACGGCGACCGCCGAGGAACAATTGAAAAGGCGATCCAAGCCATCCGTACGAATTGCTCTGCGGTCACCTTTTCAGTCGCACAGATTTTGTTAACACTTTGAGCGCCAGAGGGGTACGCAAAGCATTGCTTTGCAATGCGCTGCGTACCCCTCTGGCACTCAAAGGGTTAATGTCTAAAGGCTCTTTGACTGCCACGAAGGTATCCTACGCACCTTGGCACTCAAAGGGTTAACCCTCTGGAAACAGTAATCCTTTGAGTGCCTCCCAACATTTCAAATTGCCAAAGAGGGACATTTGTGTTTCAGGGGGTATTGCTGGGGATGTGGCTGGTAGAAGGGGCATTACCAAGAATATTTAGGCTATTTCATGACCTACTGACACCTTATGTAACCTGATAAATTACTTCTAACAAGACCAAAGTATTTTACTTACACAGAATAATTTATAAACACATATACTGACATTTAAACAAACAATAATGTGAGTTTTATTGTTGTAGAGCAATGTGATACAGTTATTATACAAACCACACAATCTGATGTCCTAAAAAGAGCAACATCAGGATGGAAAAGAGGGACAGAGTGATTTGGGTCAAAAAGAGGGACACTTGGAAGGTATGCTTTGATTGCCAGAGGGGTACGCAGCACATTGCAAACAATGTGTTGCGTACCCCTCTGGCACTCAAAGGGTTAAACAGTTCCACCAGTCCCAACATATTTTATTGACAACTGCAGCAATATAGAATAAATAGGAAATTGTTGTATAGGTTATTTTATGAAAATTGTTTTACTAAATGAAACATACCTCCCAACATTTCAAATGGCCAAACAGGGACAATTTTGTTTTAGGGGGTGTTGCTTGGGGCATGGCTGGTAGGCAGTGGTGTAACAATAGGGGTCGCAGCGGTCGCTCCTGTGACCGGGCCCGTCACTTCAGGGGCCCGGCCGCCCCCTGCGACCCCCTCGCCCGCAGCAGTCCTCAGCCGATCTCCCACTGGCACGCTGCTCTAGTAATACAGACTGCTGGGAGATGACATCATCTCCCAGCCTCTGCATTACTACAGCGGCACGCGGGAGCTCCAGTTACAGAGATCTGTGCCGAAGGAGGCACAGATCTGTAAAGACACTCCGCTAGACCACCAGGGACTGGAGGTAGGGGCAATGTGGAGATAAAGGGGAAATGTGAAGATGGGGGCATTGTGGAAGGGGCAATGTGGAGATGAAGGGGGGGCATTGTGGAAGGGGCAATGTGGAGATGAAGGGGGCATTGTGGAAGGGACAATGTGGAGATGAAGGGGGGCATTGTGGAAGGGCAATATGGAGATGGAGGGGGCATTGTGGAAGGGGCAATGTGGATGAGGGGGGCAATGTGGTCGGGGGGGCCCATGGCAATTCTTTCACCAGGGCTTGGTGGTGTCTAGTTACGCCTCTGCTGGTGGGTGGAGCATTTCCAATAATGTTTACATTATTTAATAATAATAATAATAATAATCCTTTATTTATATAGCGCACACAGATTCCGCAGCGCTTTACACTCATATTGGTTCCTGTCCCCATTGGGGCTCACAATCTAAATTCACCTATCAGTATGTTTTTGGAGTGTGGGAGGAAACCGGAGTACCCGGAGGAAACCCACGCAAACACAGTGAGAACATACAAACTCATTGCAGATGTTGTCCTTGGTGGGATTTGAACCCAGGACCCCAGCGCTGCAAGGCAACAGTGCTACCCACTGAGCCACTGTGCTGCCATTATTTCATGACCTACTGGCACCGCTGTGTGTAACTGAATACATGGCTTACATACCTACTAACATTTCAATTGGCCGAAGAGGGACACTTGTGTTTCTGGGCGTGTTTCTGGTGTGCGGGGCTTTACCAAGAATTTTTAGGTAATTTCATGACATAGTGACACCTCTTTGTGTAACCGAATAAATAACATAGAGCAAAATCTAAGTATTTTATTTACATAATGTATAAACTCATACACTGAACTTTAAACAAACATTAATGTGAGTTTAATTGCTCAATGTAATGCACTTATATACACACCACACAGTCTGATCTCCTAAAAAGAGGGACACCATGGTGGGAAAGAGGGATAGGGGGATTTGGGTCTGAAAGAGGGACACTTGTGATGTATGGGCTTAGAACAGGCCAAAGTATTTTATTTACACAGACTAATTAATTAACACATACACTGACGTTTATGCAAATATTAATATGAGTTTTTTTGCAATGTGATACACTTACATACACACCACACATTTTAATCTCCTAAAAAGAGGGACATCAGGTGGGAAAGAGGGATTTGGATCTCAAAGAGGGACTCTTGTGAGATATGATGATACAGTTTGGTTTAACTAAGGCTGCAATTCACTGCCAGAGAGATATACAATGTATTGTGTTGCAATGCATTAAAAAACGCTCTGGCATTCAAAGGGCAAAAATATTATACGTGAAAAATATTCGCTGTATGGCTCCGGTGGTTAACCCTTTGCATTTGTGCACGGGTTATTTATTAATTTGAAATTGTTTCCAAGTAAAAATCTAGCTGGCATTGTTCATGTCTCCCCTTTTAAAGGGATGGCCTGGCAGCCCTAGGATAACTGGGCATTGGAGGCTCCTTTGGGCATAACTATGAAAACATGAGCCCCATGTACTCAAGGCATCAACTGTGCCATTTGCACAACTGTAGCTAAAATAACACTAACACCTAAAGCTTATCTTTGTACTGTGCTTGTAAATTGAGTTAACATTTTCCTCCTCCCGCCCCTTTCCATTACGTCAGTCATAGTTCCCTCAGATTTGAAAGGCAAAAGCATTGCAACAAGGGGCACAGGGTTTCCTTATTCTGACACACACAATATTGGCCCTCTTTGTGATCCATCTGGGCAAGCAATCTGCAGTCAGATCTGAGGGAACTATGACTGACATAATGGGAGGGGGAAACGTTTAACTCTACAAGCACCATACAAAGATAAGAACATTGCAAACAATAGTATGCATTATAGAAAATTAAACTAAGCAATTACATATACATTTACATCTGTTGTAAAACTCAGTTTTAGAGTTTCTGTTTACTTACTATAGTGTAGAAGGTGTAATTTTCTGGTAAACTACATAATGAAACCCCCCTCCCCAACACACAATAAGAGCCTAATCAACACTGATAAAATAAGCCTACAGTTCCACCCTTACTTCAACAGGTGTTAGATTTTACAGCAGCTACACACAAACTTAGACAAAGGATGGATGGGGGCAGACAAAAAAGTAATTTGCATGAGATCACAAAAACTACAAAACATGGAAACAAAATAACAGTAGTTATTTACACATGCTTACTAAATTGAATAAAACTTGTTTCTTGATTTAGTTTCCCTTTAAATGAATACGAATGCCTAAAATTGAACTGGAAAAATACACACTTAAATCATCATGATTATCTTCAGCCATTGTCGATCCACAGCAGGATGAAGGCATCCTCAGCAAGTTTTCAACAACTTTGGTCTTGTGCTTTTTGTTGCCAGTGTAAAAACATATTTGGTAATTTCATCTACCCATCTTGTCTTTGGTCTTTTTCTTGGGCTTTAGAATCAAGTGGAATCCATTCAGGGCCGGATTTACCATAAGGCAGAATAGGCATCTGCCTACAGGTACACTTCTGTAAACACATTACACACTTACATATCTTGTACTTAATCCTAGTATCTGTAAAAAAGGATTTTTTTTTCCTTACAGATAAATCCTTTTCTCTTAGTCCAATTGAGGGATGCAAGGATCAGTAGGGTAATGAGACCTTCTCCAGGACAGGGCACTCAATGATGAAACCCCCACCTACATTCTGTCCTATGTAGCCCTCCGAACAGTCCACTAGCTTAGTTTATATAGAGTAAAGGTAAAGCTGAGAGAGGTAAAAGACAGAAAGTCAAGAAAAAGATCACAGGGCCCCTATACCAAGACAAAATGGAAAAGTTATCTCAGGGTGGGATGCTCTGCATCTCTCAGATGGACTAAGAGAAAAGGATTTATCAGTAAGTGAAAAAATGTCCTTTTCTCTAGTGTCAGTTGAGGGATGCAGGAATAAATAGGTATGTCTGAAAGCTGTCCAAAAATTCAGAGAGAAACAAAAACTATAGAACTGTGGACTACAAAACATTGACACCAAAACTGGCATCTGGTATGCAAAAATATTCACCTTATAGAATTTTGTAAAGTTATGAACAGATGACCGGGTAGCTGTTTTGCAGAAATGATCCGTAGAAGCATGGTGTTTCATGACCCATGAAGTACTCAGTGAATGTGTAGAATGGGCTGTGATCCGAAATGAAGCTGGGCAAGACTGAAGAAGATAGGTTTGTTTAATAGTCTATTTAATATATGTAGCAATTGTAGTTTTGGAGGCAGGACTGCCTTTCATGGCACCTTCAATGATAACAAGTAGGTATCCATTTGCCTAAAAATATACAGTTGCTTGCAGATATAATTTGAAACACTAACTTCATCCAAAGTGTGAAGGCAAGCCTCCTTGTGGTCCTGAAGACTTGGACATAAGAAAGGGAGTGCTGATTCCAGATTTATATGGAAGTAAAAGACAACTTTATCCCGATGAAAGACAGTATATGGGATTTGAAAGACATAGCTCCAAATTCTGAAACCTGCTTGAGTGTTAGCAAAATGATTTTAACCCCTTATAACCTGGTTCAATGAGAAGACAAGAACGGAGGGAGAAAACAGGGATCTTCTTTATTCAGAATAAAGGAGAACAGGTATAGGTTTGGAAAAGAAATCTGTTCTCAATAACAGACAAAATATTACAATTTATATATTGTTACTATGCCCTAAAAACATAAAACATTATGGGAAAAACTTGGGACTACCCTCAAGAACATAAAGCATTATGGGAAAAACATGAAGCATTATGGGTTCAAATTTCATGCGGAGGTCATGTAGTCCATAATGAGAAATAACATGCCGTGGTAGCATGCACATTTTGTAGTCCAATGATCATCTATTACTTAAACTTTTGTCCAATAGAAGTATGACATTTTTCACCTACTTACTGTAAGACACAGCACCCTCTCACAGTCTTAACCTACCAAGGTTAGTTTTACAGAAGCATTATTGGCAGTGCGACAGGAACAAAGGGAGGGGGAAAGAGGGTTTTCACAAGGACAGCTTCAAGATAGTATGTTCCATCCTGGCTGTCCCATACAATGTTAACTCCTTGTCTTCTTCCAATATTTAACCCCTTCGTATCTCTAGCAATAGTTAACCTATTCTTATTTCTATCATGAAGAAATAACCATAAGAAAAATTATCTTGCATTTAAGATGTTTGATAGAAACAAAAGGTTCAAAAGTGGCTGCATGAAGAATTTTTAATACCATATTCAAATTCAATTGATGATTAGTTTCTCTAGGAAGGAGTAATGTGAATGACATCTTGTGGAAATATCCATACCTCAGGAATAATGGCAAGCTTTTTCTGCAATAGACTAGAGAAGGAAGAGATTTGCACCTTGAGAGATCCTTTATTGAGATCAGCCAGCAAAAGGTCGAGAATGTAAGAAAGTGTAAACTTCAGAGGATCAGTCTTGTTTAGCTCACATGTGAAATAGATTCTCCAGATTCTGTGGTAAATATTAGCTATCACCATCTTGCCAGATTTCAACTTTGCCTGGATAACTGGATCGCTAAAACCTTTGTGTTTTAAGATATGGGTTTCAAGTTCCAAGCCATTAAAATGAGGTGGGATAGTCTAGAATGTCAGATAGCACCTTGAGAGAAAAGAAATCCCATAGTAGAGGCGAATGCCAGGGTCTTCTGCAGACAAGATGGCGTTAAGATGATGGAACCCTGCCCTCCTTGGCCAGAATGGAGATATTCTTTCTTGATCTTGATAATAATCCTGGGATCATGGTAAACAGAGGAAATACAAACACTAATGTGTACTGCCATGGAATCTCCATGACATCCACTGCAACTGACCTTGGGGCTCGTGTTTTTGCACAAAAATGTGGAAGTTTTGTTTCGAGACAGAAGGCTATCAGGTCGATTTCTGGCATACTTGAAAACGAGAGAAATCTCAATGTATTCTTCCTGGTAAAACATTTTCTAAAGAAATAAATAAATAAATAAATTCCTGAACGACGTGTAATTTGTGCTTTAATTCGCATTCTCCTGGATCCAAAATCTCTTTACTGAGATAATACACCTCATAGTTGTCCACCCCTGGAATGTAAATTGCAGATATAATTGGAGTGCTTGATTTTGCACATAGTATTTTTGTCACTTCTGACCCATTTGCTTTCATTCTTGTTCTTCCTTGATGGTTGATACAGTCAGTGGTGTTGCCTGACTGAATAGCAAACAGATGGACATGTCTTCAAGAGGATCTTTCATGTTGTAAGAGGACTTAATGTGGCTTGGAGTTCCAGAATATTGATTGAAAGATCTGTTTAAGTTGGAGACCATAAAACTCGAGCAGAGTGGAGACTGAACCTTGTTCTCAGCCTATCTAAATGACCGGCATTGGTTGTTACCACCTTGCAGTCCAATCTTCCACCACTGAAAAAAAGAGCACTGTGCCTGTCTATAAACTGTTTGAGAAAACAATTGGAAGTCTGACTGTGGACAAGATGGCAAAATGTACACAGTCATCCTGTCAGTCATCATCAGTATTGTCACCATTTCCAATTCCATCTCAACCACACACACTGTTAGTGGAGTAACCAGCAACAACACAGGATATCAGTATCTACAATCTTAGTCTTGAGTGCCTTTGCTGGTCTTGGAAGTGCAGAACTTGTAAGACCTAGTAGTAGTACAAATTCAGCAACATCTAGCCCCAGTAGTAGTAGCAGCCTCTAAGGAATCCAGTATTCTGTGAAGTCCATAATCCAAAAGCTAAGCATGTTGCTATCTGTTGTCTGTGTAAGAAGCAGGGAGAAAGCAGGCTCACACCTAGGCACCTCCCCAATGAGCTCCCACCTGAAGCACAACCACAGGTCTGACTATGAGGCACACCATCAACAGGTTAGAAGTGCCACAACTAGCAGAAGCAGACATACTCCTATACTTTTCTGGGGCCCTGGGGTACATAACAGAAGCCGTGTTGATATGTCAGAGTGTGCCAAGATTTTCTGCTCCTGTTGCAGAGGAGTATGACAAGCCATAGAGTGCTTGCACATACTGCCACCACCACCACCTCCACAAGTCACGCCGTTAAAGTGTTAGTAATGTCTAAAAAAAACTTTTTTGCATTTAGAAGAGCTTAAAAAGCTGATCTAAATGCAAAAAAAAACGTATCTCTCAAACCTCTATGGTTTAAGAGATACAGGCGTTTAAAGTTTGATTTCTCCTACTGACAGCTGTAAAGCTGTCAGCAGGAGATCCGTGTCGGTCGACACGGTGGCGCTTGAGAAGTGCCGAGATCTCGTTACTTACTCAGAATCCCTTCATTGGAATGGTCTAAAATGTGTGCCTGAACACGTCTCCGTCTACCAGAATTCCTAATGAGCATAGGCCTCAAAAATACACGTTCATCTATAACCTGCATCGCATATAATCTGACCTCGTTGTGTGTCAAAACAGACAATTAATGTACAATACGTCCATATTAAAGGAAAAAGCGAACGTTTGACGTTATCTAACGACCTTGATTGTTGTCGAGGCAAGTTCAAACCCACAGTCAATCACGGCACCCCAAAGTATCAAGTACATTCAAATACACCTATATATAGCCCAAAATAACCAACGCACCTTGTCTGTGTTTTGAATTTTTGAGAGCTAGAGCACAGGACCCAGGAGTGAAGGATAGTGATAGAGTGAGGGAGAGAGGAGCTGACACTTGAGGTAGGAGGAGTCTGGAACAGAGAGAGTTGGAATACCAAGAGCGACACATAATACACTTTTGCACATTTGCGATACAAAACACAAATACAGACATCACTATTTGTTTTTGAACACATTACACACATTTATCTTTTTCTTTGACAGTATGAGTCTGTGAGTGCAAGTGAGTGACAGAGATTCAGTCTGAGCGAGTGTGTCTGTGAGGGCCTGAGTGTGAGTGGAGGAGAGATGTCAGGGAGAGGAGAGCAGGAGAAAGGGATGGGGAGACGAGTAGGAGAGGAGGAATATCAGGAGGGCATCCCCGGTCAGGGTAGAAGCAGGATTGGGAGAGGCAGAAATGTTGGGTGGAGGGGTGAGTGGAAGGGTACCCGATCCAGAACAGAAACACTGAGAACAGTGGTAAAGTGTGTTCGATGTGTCCTCCAGCTGCTTGTGTTGCTGTGTTCCTCAGTTCATGTTTGTTTGTGTGCTTGTTGTGCCTGTTTGTGCTGATGACAATGTTTGGAGTTCTTTGTCATTGTTCATCACTGGTGCACTGATGTGTTCAGCAGCCCTAGTGGGTTTGCTGTTGAGGCCTATGTGTTGTATATGCAATGGGTTTGTAGCACTTGAGGTTTGATGGTTCAGTTTTGTTCACCACATGTGTGATAGAAAGGAGGTATATACCTTGCCATCCCCACTCCTCAGAATACATATGATAGCCAAAGCTACACCACTGTAGTTAGTGTAATCATTGTATGGGATCCTGTCAAGCTCAGCAAACAATGTGTACCCAATGGTAACCAATGCATTGTAAAGCAATGCAATGGATACCATCCTGCCACTCAATGGTTCACATGTTAAGGTCATAGTTTTGCAGCACCACTGTCATAGCTTAGATGACCTATTACATCATGTAATTTCCCCACAAAGCATACATGCCTGCAGAACAGCAGGAGAGTGAGGAGGACCCCACTGGTTTTTCCCCCAGTGACACAGCTATTGAGGAGGCCGAAGATGGACCAGCCACCACATCACCGCTGCAGCCTCCTCCGCCACCAGAGTATGGGCTCCAAGCACCACCACCACTTCATACCCCCCCCCCCCCCGGAGTACAGCCTGCCAGCCACCAGTGCCACCAACTGGATGACACCTGGGAGTTGGATGCCTCAAACTACCCAAGGCAGGTATTGCATGGCCCCACCAGCAACACTATCATCGGGAAGACACTGGACACCGAGCATGGTGACCATGCCACATTATGTGTCATATGGCCCCACTGCCAGACCACAGCCACACACACGGATGAGATTACAGTAGGAGCTCATCTCTGACCCCACATCCAGCCTGCATGGATCCAGATACCAGTGGCCAAGGTATGATGAGCCCCAGCATCTGGAACCCCGTGAGGACTTCACACCACCAATGACCCAGTCAGGGACTGGAACATCATAGAGGTGTGTATCAATGTGGAACAAACGTCCCCGCACTCCATGCATGCTGGCCCCCCTCACAGATGACCCTCTGCAGACATCACCACCGCCGCCACCAGAGGAGGAAGCGCAAGATGTTGGCGATAATGTCCAACAAGAGCAGACACAGAGTCTTCAAGAGGCATCCCCACCACCAGCCACTCCCTCCATACAGGTCACAGCTACCTACACCATGGTGATGGATGAGGAGTGTGTGAGGATCCAGAGGAGCCAGCTATGGGAGGCCAGGAGATCCACAAAATACCTAAGGAGGTTGGAGCGGACTGTGCTCGACAACACAGATACCCTCAGAGCCATTGAGGCAAAACAGGCAGTCCTCGCCACAGAGCTCCGTCAGTTTCGAACTGGCATGCTGGATATGTTGGGTCAAATGTTGGTTGAGATGAGAGAGGCCAATCGTCAGGAGAACCAGTGTATGGATATGGCACAGGCATCTACACAGGGGTCTACAGCTTTCACCCCCTCCAGCACGACCCTAACACAAAGCACCAGGCCACGCAGAGTCACAAGCCAGAGTGTGAGGGCTTCCACCTCTGCTGCCCGTTCCAAAGCTCCCCCCAGAAAGAAAACATATAAAAGCCCAATATGTGCATTCTCCCTTAATAAGTATGCACTTATTTATCCCATTTCTGTTTTGTATTCCAAACAGGTTGAGTGGCACAGCTGTCTCCAATGCATTGCAAAGCAATGCAGTGAATACAACTCATTCACAATTAATGCTGTATTAAGGTATTACAGCATGGGTGAACACACACACACCACATACATACACTTTTGTCCAAGTTCAACTCACAAACCACCTAGCAAAGCCAAACTACATGAAGGTGTTGTCTGTCCATGATGTGAGTTGAACAACATACACCTAACTTTCAACATACTAGGTGCCAGACTCTCCCCATATAGATCCATCCACTGCTGTGGTAATAAAGGAGTTTGACAAACATATAGATGTGTTGGTTGATGCACCTGCAGGATACATTATGAAAATGCCTTTTTAGGATAACAGAAACATAACACTTAACTATTCATCAATCTAATGATATGGATTCTTCTACATCAATAGCAGATGTATTTTGATTTGGATGGGCTTCATTTAATACGGTTTAAATACAGTAGAGCATCAACATTATTATTGTACCATGATACATTGAAGCTTACTCCAAGGACCCAAAGGGTATGTTACACATAACACCTGGCTACTGATGAAACATTTTACAGATGCTCATAGGTTGTAATTAACATATCGGAACTCTGAAGAAGAGCAGTAGTGCTATGCAGTTCTTTCCCCTTAGATCTTATGAAAATCCTACACATAGACTTTAGTATTTTGCTAATGTGTGCAAGTTATTGCATAGCTTGCTAAAACAAATTGAAGTTTCACATTGTATAAACACCAAGACTTGGGAACAGTAAGAGGTGATCTTCATGGACGTGGAATCAACATGTCACCTGGACATACCATGGATGCCTTTAGGAAAGGATAACAGGATTTGAAACTGCACTGTAGTAACAACAGTCATGCTATTGCTGAACCATCATTATACCTTTGACCTTTTGAGTATCAGAGGTGTACTCAACACATTGATCAGCAATGAGTTGCATACATCTGGCATTCAAAGGGTTAACTTTGTTGCTTGGAAATGTGTTGTCTAGCCGTCATCAGCACATGAGGTTTTGAGTAAGGGGATGGCAAGCAGACATATGTATGTGTGGTCATTAGAAAAACTTCTCTGGGTATATCTAGTTGTGTCAGCCACATGTCATGCAAGCGTCGTTTTGGGCCATGACTGTGTGGATTTTCGCACATATTATTAATCGGTTAGCTTTTAGGGTATTCTGTATTGCATTTGGTTCCAATAACTATGCTAGTGTCTCTTTTGCCTAAGTTGTCAGTGTGAGCAATACTGTAAGCTCCTCTGCTTGTGCTAAGCCACACAGCCTGTGTCTTTGTTCATAGATTCCATTTTGGATTTCATTGACTCCATTTCGGAGCAAGCACATGGCCTGACGCCATCTTGGAAATCTTAAGCCACATGGTCAAATACTCCATTTTAGATCCAGTGCATGTTCATTGACTTCATTTTGGAAACAGCTTATGGACTGACACCGTCTTGGAAATCTCAAGCCACATGGTTAACCTTTGAGTGCCAGAGGGGTATGCAATGCATTGCTTTGCAATGCGTTGCGTACCCCTCTGGCACTCAAAGAGTTAAAGACTCCATTTTGGAACTAAACACATGGTATATGGGTTTCACACTCACATTTAGAGAAAATGTTAACAAAGCTGTTATTGTGAAACCCTTTGCACCAATGAATTCTTCCAAAGCCACGAACCGTAACAGTTGTGTTGTGCACGGCCAGAAAAACTGGGTCTTAAATTTCTATGGGTAAATGTTTAAATTTATTGTCCATTGGCACTACCGCATACATTTGAATGGCTCTGGGGATAGCTGTTGCATTGGCCTCAATAGGTGATATTTTCTCATATAATATGTTTTTAGAACTGCCGCTGGCTGTTTTTTTTTTCTGTCTGCAACATTTGAATCAAGGTGTTAAAGAGCTGATGACATGTTGCACCCTGCTGGAATACCCCTGATGCAGTTATGTTTTTTTAAGCAAAGAAGTTAGTGTTGTAGGCAAAAAACAAAGGCACTCAACCTGCTAACACATTTTTCAAGGCATATTTCGCTGGACTCCCAACTTTTACTTTCACCTATTTATTTCTCCACTTTAGCCCACAGAAGTAGTAATATTGTTGTGGGAAATGTTGCAGTCATAGAAAACATGGGCAAAATATGACAACGTTCTGGAAGGAAATGTACTGGCCATGGCAAAAAGGAGAAAACTGTTGCAAAAAAAGTGAAAATGAATTGCTTTTTCACGAAAAGTCCTGTGTGAAATTTCTATGCATTTTTTGCCCATCCCTACTCTCCAGCCTTGCACTCTATTCTTCGCTCTCCAGCTACTTCTTATAAGAATGTGACAACACCATAGGCCTTGAGCTGAGTGGTGATTAAAATCTTGCTTCACAGAATAGGTGACAGCATCTGTCATTAATACCTTCCAGTCTACATTTGAGAGGGGTCATCCTCTGGTTAGGGCAGGAGAAATAAACCATCACTGAAGTTATTGTTGGGTGACCTGAAACACTTTGTGATGAAAACAGTCTTTTTACTTTATTTCTGTAATTTATTGATGTACTATTCATCGGATGTATTTTATGATTTAATATATAACATCATCTGTATATCCAGTACGGGATATTAGCATTTATATCATAGATACACCAACAGAATATATACTATTTCCAGTGATTATCAGTTTTCATATATTAGAATTCATTTTGTATATCCTTCTTTTGGACCCTTCTCTCTTTTACCAACAGCCTCTCTCTCTAATACATTTTTTCATCTAGTGAGCGCCACTAATTTTCCCTGTTTTGAAAAGTTACTACTGTCTTTCTGATAACCAAATAATTAGCCTAGTGGCTGAACAAAACACATTTTCAGAAAGGGAAACCTTTAGAATACCTGCAATTGAAATTCTTGATCATGGATGTCAGTCAGATGGGCTGGGGTAGTATTTGGAAAAACAAGACTGCTCAAGGACTAGGGAAGGGAGACAAAAATGTTCTCCATATAAACATTCTGGAAGCAAGGGCAGTATAGAACTACCAGAATATTTCAGAAAAGGCCGATGGGAGAAGCCAGTTCATATAAAACCATGACCATATGTTTTTCAAACCTACCACATTTCTGGAAGTCTGTACAAGGAGAATGGTCCCACAACCAGATTTTTGTAAACACTGTCTCAAAATTGGGCAGACTTACGATAGACCATGCAGAGTCCTCTTTGATGATGACATGTGAAAAAAAAGCCCAGATTCTACAGTAGACTTTTGATGTTGAGGCTTCCTTCCCTCAATGATGGTCCTTGCTGCTAGATATTTTTTTTCCTTTTCTATTCATATTTAAGGATCTTTTGGGCACCCTATGTGTGATACACATGATCATTATCCCGTACTTCTTAATTTAATGTGCTCATATTAAAATATTTTTTCTGCTGGATATGATATCTCTCTGTTTGAAAGGGAAAAATCCCATGGCACCTTAGATCCATCTGGTCTTTGAGAGAAAAACAGAGGGATACTGGATCCAGTGGCAAGGATCATCATCGAGGGTAGGATGCCTTAAATATCAAGGGTCTACTTTAGAATATGGGCTATTTTTTCAAAATTGTGTCATCAGAGGGCTCAACAGAGAGTCCATCAATTCAGGAAGAATCCTGTTTTTTTACAGTCAGGATTTGAAGCAGGCATACGTTTAGCATCAATAACAATCCAATTATGAGCTTTTCCAGCTATTTTTGCCGTTCAGTTTGCAGAAGATGATGTGGATAAGAGATTCTTGAAAGCCATCTCCAAGTCTAGACCAACTAGCAGATAAATAGTTCCTCCCTGGGATTTTAATCTGGTACTTGACAAACTGTCCCAATTTACTGCTGTGAAGGCACACAGAAGAAAAGGAAATATTGATAATTAAATGTCCCCCATTCTAGCAGCAATCTGCTTCCAGTGATCTATTAATGGGGGACATGTGCTATTGTACGATAAAAAGGAGATAGCTTAGCCAGTGTAATAAACTCTCTAATTACTATGCTATTATACGGAGCCTATGCACTAAGGTCTCTTAAACTGCACGCATGTCAGTGCATAGTCTCCATAGATTAATACAGTGACTGAAGAGTTTATCACACTGGAGAAATCGTGTTCTCTTTATCACTTATCCTGAGAGAATAACCCCCTGGTGTTTTAGCATGAATTGTCAGCAAAAGAACAAGTTGAATAAATTTCATTATTAAACATAATGAAAATGTAGAATGTGCTATACAGACAAACATACTCTTGTCAGCCATCAAGGATTTATGAGACAAATACAAATCTAAACTGCAAACCTACCCTATTCTTAAAGTGGAACGATACCAACAGGAATAAGTGACACAATGGTTGTTAGAGAATTACTTACCTAGATAAGTTTCTTTAATACAGCAGTTAGGGAGATATGTTTATATATTTTTGCACAATATCTGCAATTGCCTGTATTTGTTGTGCACTACTCAGTCTGAATGAAATTAGCTCTAGAGAACCTTGGGACATGAAAACATTCTCAAATTACTAATATGTTCCTGTTAAGTTATAGACTACAGAAAAAGAAAAATACAGACACAATAATTAAATATAACTGAAACAGTTGTACAAAAGTTATTAAATAAATTAATGGTGACTTATTTCAAGGGTATAGGTTCAACTTTAATTTCTTCAAACTAACAACAAAATAAAACATAAGTATTTCATCGAAGTCCATCCAAGTTTGAAGACATACAGTCTTCCTAGGGACTGGATTCAACTGCTGGTGATAAATGTTATCACTGGTTTTTGCTCACATATTCCTACTGATCTAGAGGTACATTTTGAGATGAACAGAAATGAATCCAGCTCTCTCTCACCTGGACGTTAAGCGCAGAGATGAACCTCTGTACTTTTAAGGCCTTTTTCATCACGCTAAAGAGGAGCAATTCTGAATAAAACAACTACACAACAGGGGAGAAATTAAAATGTCAATTATTCAAATTGAATATTTAACCTTTTGAGTGTTAAAGGGGTCTCCAACACAATGGGAAGCAATGCATTGGGAGACCTCACTAGTATTCAATTCAGTTCTCATATGGTCCAATTGGCAGGGACCAGAATGTGCTTTTAGAATTGCACATTTTATGTGCTTTATCGATTTCAATAGAAAAAAGAATTATTGGCAGTTTCTTTTATGCATGCGAAGAGCCAAGTTGAGTCATTATTTCTGTTGTCCAAAATGATGTTTTGAGGAATTTTAAATTTAGACCTCAAGAGTTGTGTTTTTGACGTTTCCAGAAGCGTTTCACATCTGAATGACCTCCTGGTGTCACCACCATCACACGCCTCGCTGGATTTTCAAACACAAGTACACCAAGGTCACGTGCATAGTTTCTCAAAAGTTCAAAGTCCACTTGGGAAAGGAACTGATTGTACAAAACTCCTAATGGAAAAAAAGAAAAAAAAAAGTTGGAAAACAATGACTTCAACTTTAAAATGATTCGTTAAAAAATGCATTAAGCAAAAAGATTTTATGGCCATGGATGCCCACTATATTTACATAAAAAGGAAGGACATCTAGCAACACATGATTACACTGTAAATAAAACCACAAACCAAGAGAGAAACTAATTCCAACTCCTGGTGTGTTCGCACATTACCCATAGACCCATTTTGTAGGACTTTGAAGCCTGATAGAGATAGAGTTGGTCTATGGGGATCTACACTGCAGATATCAGAAATTTTTCTGCACAGTGTGGCATAGATAAACAGGGGAAAGCACTGGCAGCCTGTTTTCAAATTCCTGTAATGCTTCCCTGTTTGGGCTCACACTGTAGCTCCAGATTAATTGGCAGGTTGATCCAGGGTGAGCAGATCTGTAAATAGGGCAAATATCTCATGACAGCTGCCCTTAAAAATACAACAATTTTGATGTCCTCTGTATTAACTCTGGTAAATGCTAGTATATTGTTTTTACCTTCAGAGAAACGTAGACGGTCTCTCTCAAGTTCCCAAAGACGAATTTGGTCAGTGATTGTTGGAGGAAGCACTGGAGTCTGTAGGAATGCAACATAAAATAGTAAAATACCTCTAAATGTACAAAGCCAGAGACAGACGAGCCAGAAAATATTTTGTATCTCATGTCTGAATTTGGCAGATAAGCACAAAAAGTTGTGCACAATATTTCTCCAAATACATAATTATCAAGTGCATCTAGAGAGCTAAATAAATTGCTACAGGGGAAATATACAGATTAAGAAAAAGGATAGAAAGATAACACTGCAAAACTAGCACTTAAAATCCTAACTAGCATTAAATCTTAACTTTTTATTGAATGCTACCATCATTAAAACAGAACCGTCAAATAACACAAAAATGGTGGGGCATAATCTGGCTTGCCCAATAAATACAGACATACACAAAAAAAGATCAGCAATTACATAAACCCCAAGATGAGCTCCAATAAAAATATCTACACAAACTCAGAGGCTAATATCCTTGTTGATAAAAAAAAATAAACAATCGTATATAACAAGCTGAGTATCCTTTTACATTTTACAATGTTTTTTTTCAATTCTGTTTTTTATTCATGCGGATGTATCCCTTAACATGGTCAATGTATAAGGATACTCAGCTTTTTATCTTTTTGTGTATGTGTTCATGTGGCAAGGCATATTATGCCCTGCCATTTTTGTGTTACTTGATGGTACTCTTTTTAGTGGTTGTAGCATTCAATAAAAGTTAAGCTTTAATAAAATCTTTGAATACAATTTTGTCCTACTTTAAGTAAAACCTGACTTATGGGGAGCTTTGACAGAGTGTTAGTTTTGAAGGATTATCTGTTGGTCATTTTTCTTTAACTGAATATGGCAAGTATCCTATATTATCGTGACTTCCTACATGAAAGTGTGGATTCTAGACATGACAAAATCGGCATCTGCCTCACCTGTTGCAACATCACTGAATGTGCTCTGGTCCTCAAAAAATGGATTATCTGTATATAGGTTGAGAAAAGAAGGACAAAATGAGTTAGTATTAGATTCAGTGCCAATTGTCTCTTGATTTGTTTAACAGCAGCATTTAATCCTTCCTAAAGAAATCTGTATATATTTGTGAAACTCTCCTGTAGTCTATAACTGGTTATCAACATTTCACCATGTATTCTGTGTACAGTGTTCTAAAGAACAATGATTTGAGCTTTTCTCTAAATAATTTTGTTCATACTGTAGAAGACTAGATCTAATTAACTGATGACCCGTTACCTGCTCAGCAGTGATGCCATTTCCAATTGCTTGTTGTACACTCTCGCGAGTGACCTGTGCTACCACCAAGTTGGGAAAGCGATACAGCATCTCAGAGAATAAAGCAATGAGGGCAATTTGTAGCTCTGAATCTGAGGGAATGGGAAAAGTTTTAGGTTACTCGATGTGGCTCTTAAAAGTTCACAGCAGCAACTACATGCTGTAATGAAAGAACAGAGGTGAGCATTTAGGAAGGCTGAAATTACACACAATGCATATAAGCACACTGGTGCAACACACTAAGGCATATAATCACAGTTATTCAAGTATAAATTGTCCTACAGAGGCCTACAAGTTACTCACTGTATCCAGGATGTAGGAGATCAAAAAGTTCAATGTACTAGGGCAGCTCCCACAGTATGGATGAAGACTATGTAGGACCCAATCCTCAGACACAACTTATGTATCAGGAGGCAATGGTGGAATTTTCCAACGCTGGAAGGAGACCAGAAGGCAGAAGACTAATAGTTTGGTCTTGTGGAGGAGCCCAGCCTATTAGCCGCCTATCAGGGACACTTCAACTAACCACTAGGTGAAGTGCTAGGTGTAAAGTAGTGCGGAGGAGAGGGAGGAATTATTATTTTGTCATGTTTTAACTGCCCTATCTTCTTTTGGAGGATCTTTCAACCATTGGTCCTGGTTTCCTTCAATGGATGCAATAGAAAGGGTGAAATTGCTTTAGTCATATTTTTGTCCAAGCTGTGAAGAAAACCCTTAGTTTTGTGTTCCAATCAACAGCAAGGTACAGTGGGACATGCAAAGGCAATAAAATAAGGGTGGAAAAGCTTGAATATAAAGAGATTACTAAGAAAATAGCTACTGGTGACAGGATATAATAGAAGAAGATCAGAATCTGGAAGCAAACTCCCTAACCTACAGGATACAAAAAAAATAATTCCTACCAGTTTGAGACATACCACAGCCTAGAACACTCTCCTTCAAATCTGGGTCAGGCTGATGCCTAGACATCTATCCTGTAGTGTCTAATAAATGTTGACAACGAAGATCATGTGACTGTCTTTTGTATTTTCACCAGAGAGGTCAATGCTTTACTTGATCAGAAAGTCGAGATGGTTTTGGCAGTGTGTATCTTCAAAGAGGATTTAAGTAAGCAACCTTGCTAGAGATGCCTTAGAGGCTGGTAGGCCTTAAAATTTCCCACAAAGTTGGTTCTATTTCTTAATGTCATAAGTCTTTTTTTATGTAATAGAAAATGCATCTCAGTAGATTCAAAGAATAATACTTCTCCTCCTTTTCACTTTAGGATTATGACAAAAGGAAAGAAAACATTTCCTGGTTTAGATCAAAATCTGAAACAGTTTTATTTCTGGAAGATGGTTTACACTGAATAACTACTTTGTCCTAGTGTATCACTAGTTTTGGAGACTTTCAGGAGAGGGACTGCAATTTGCTGACTCTACTAGTCAATGTTCTGGCTGTCAGAAAAACAGTTCTTACAGGAAAATTGTTGATTGAAGATTGTTCTATAGGCTCAAAACTTGTTTAAACTGATAAATGATCTAAGACCATGCTCAGGTCCCAAGGGGGAACAATTTAATTGATTCTTGGACTACCCTTCTCAACCACCATGATAAATCATTTCACTATAGCTTCCTCAGCCAACTGTTCTGCAAAAAAAGGCAATTAAGCTGAAAGTTGGACCTTTAATGAGGCTGGTTAGAAAGCAGCCTCTAACCTCTGCTGAAGACAGGATTTCCTGTAAATGGTCCAAATTATGCAATATATTTTAGTTGTGGAAGCTTTTATGCCCAAGGAGATAGTCTTGGCCACTGACACACCCTTCAGTTTAAATAATACCCTATTATCCTCCAATCTGTCAACCTCGGGAAGGCTGGGTTTTGATGGTAGATTAACCCTTGAGCTAGATGCTCCTGTTTGAAGGGAAGAGGGAAAGGTTGTGACACTGACAGACTCAATCCTCCTGGGCCATCTGGGGGCTATCAGGATCACGTCCACTCCTTCCTTTTTTATCTTCCTTAGCACTTCCATTAATATGGGGATAGGAGGCAAGAAGTTCCATGGAACCTTCTAGGTATCCTGATCTAGGGACTCTGGATCCTCCCAACAAAAGAAGAAATCTTTGCACTTGTTGTTTTTGTAGTTGGAAGCCTTGAGGTCTATCACACAGGTTCCAGGAACACTAGATCCTGAGATGGTTTCAGATGACTTTTGTGGATTGATCAGCTATCCTAAATGCTGAAGATGCCAGATATTTCAAAGAGTATGGATTTCTGCTTCTGTCCACAATTTTGCAATTATTAGACGGTTGCACACGTAAGGAATTAGAGTGATTCCTAGTTCCATGAGTGGTTACAATGCAATGCCCCATCTAATGCCTTAGTAAAGACCCATGGGGCAGAGGAAACGCTGAAGGGAAGGACTTTGAACTGAAAATGCCGGTTCTCCAGAACGAATCTGAGAAACCTGTGTTGACAGGGCCTCACCAAGATGTGGTGTCATGCATCCTGAAGGTCTATCTTTGTGAGAATACACTGCAGAGTCACAGCCCTGGTTGCAGTTAATATTGTTACTATTGTGAAAAAGCTTTATTTGATGAAGCTTTTGAGGTATCACAGGTCTAGAATGGTTCTGAGGCCACTTGAAGTTTTGGAAACTATAAACAGTATGGAGTAGCCTGTTTTCCCAGGAGGAACTGGTTCTGTGGCCTTCTTCTGAAGTAGTTCTTTCACTGCCGCCTTCAGATCTAAGACTTTCACTATTCCCCAAAAAGGCTGTATCCATCACGTCAAATTCTTTTGTTTCATCCGTTAAACCAAGCATCTTCCTCATGTTTTTAAGAAAGGGTTCAATTTTATCAATATTAAATGAGCCAGCTTCTCCCACAACTTCAACTTTTTCCCCCAGATGAGTATTCCAAAAACAAAGCTTGATTGCAACAGAAAATGGTACTTCTCCCTGTCTACCAAAGAAGTGTGGAACCTGTGTACACATATGTACCACAGATAAGTTGCTAATACCACATTCCCATCAAAATCATAAGAGGATAAATTCTCCTGCGGCTCATTTAATATTTACCTCATCAGGTAGGTGAAATGTCCCCAAACAGGACTATAAGTAGGTGAGACAGGACAGACCTTAATAAAAGGATGAATTCTCAAAGGTCTAGTGTGAACAACAAGAGACACCCAGAGGGTGAACATTTTTGTAATACTGATCACAGCATTAAAGATTTCAAAGCGATTGAACTGATGGGAAATTTTAGAACACAGAGTGACAGAAAGTTCTGGAAGTATAAATTGATACAGTTTAACACTCTGAACTGTGGCAAGGAATCTGTGTCACATTATCCCACACAAACATATTCTGGGTCCTTTGGGTGCCAGGGAGCTTGCACAGCTCATGGCAAGCGATGGATTGTGCACCCCTCTGACCCATACATTGTATAGACTTAGCCATCTGTGGCTAGAGAATACAATTCACTGGAGCATCAAGAAGTTAATAACTGTTGTTTGTATTTTCTTATCCACTAAAAAAATACTCTACTGGATCTTCGTGAATGGATTATAGACAATACTGATAAGAATATTCACTGAGAGTACAACTTAAATTGGTGGAGGCTGGAAATAATCCTATTTATTGTACTAGGAGCACCCATCTTTTCTTCAGGTGCTATTTTGGAGATACCATCTGATTTTTCTTTTCAAGGGAGCAGTTGGACTTATATTGTGGATATTAAAGGGATAGTAATACTTCATTTTAACTTCATTTTATTTTGTAGGCATTAAAAAACATGAAGAATGATATATGTCTTATCTCTCAAACCTTTATGGTTTAAGAGATATTCACAAACAAAGTATCCCCCCACTGTTCAACCAGATGAGAAGGGAGGTGCCCGGGTAGACTGCAGAGAGGGACAATCTTCAATTAAGATAAGGGAAAAAGCTGAAAAACTTGTCAAGGGGGGAAGGGCTTTCATTGTTTTCATACAAAGAAAATTGTCCCCTTCTGTTATCTGTCTGGTCATACAACCTGATCCACATCTGAGAAGAGATGGCTTACACTAGGTAAAAGGGGCGGGGAGGGGAGCTTTGCTTGTGAATATCTCATAAACCATAAAGGATTGAGAGATAAGACTTTTATCATTCTTCATGTTTTTTTAATGCCTACAAAATAAAATACAGTTAAAACGAAGTATTACTATCCCTTTAAGAACTAGTAGAATTGTTATACATATACTGTATTTTTGTTTCTTTTTGTCTTTTTAATATGCAGTTCTGTCTCATAGTAGGATTAGTAGGATAGCAGATCTTTGTTTAAACATAGTCCAAATTTGAGAAACACTCTCTCTTGTTCTGCACCAGATAGTTTTAAAAATTAATTCTATGCATTAGACTGTAATTTTAAGCAAATATTTAGAGGAAAAAAATAATACCATAAGGTCTCTGTATATATTTAAGAGACCCACTTTTCAAGATGAGGATACTTATGAATGAATGGAATAGTATATTAGATTCTTGCTCTTTTATTAGCCTTATAAGATTGCTTATTAAAACAGAGAAGCTGGAACAGAAAAAAATTCAATTCTTTGGGAAAGAAATTACAGAGAGGAAAGTTAAAAACGTTGACAGAGAAGATAAGAATGGTTGTGTTAGAAATTGGAATTGTGGGATTCCAAAGAAATCACACGGTCCTGTATCCAAGTTCCCAAAGAATACCACCCCAAATATTACAGCAATTCAGGGGACATAGATTTAGGTCTGGTCTACCCAGTACTAATAGATCTGTTCCACATTGAGGTGTCAGACCTGGATTTTTTTAAATTCCTTATCTGGAACTCCAATCCCTTTAGAGTGAACCTGGTCCTCTACTACCAATACACTAATGATATTATGCTGCAGTTTGAGAGTTCCCATTGGTAAAGACACATAATGGCAGTAAATTTGTCTCAAAATTGGGTTGCTAATTCTTTGTTCTTCACTGATCTGATAGTGGCAACAAAGTGAAAGAGGTTTTTCATGGCAACTAGATATCCCTACACAGTTTGCTATGGTACATACTGAGGAGTCACCAGAGTCACATTTAGAGAAGTGTCACTGCTAATTTATATTCAGTTTTAGAAGAGAAAACAACGTGATTAGAGGTAACTGCTTCATATGCCTCAACATTATGCTATATAATAGTAACAAGTAGATTACAATAGCTTCAATACAGTTACCCACCTGTGTATGCATATATCCTGTAGTTGGTCTCCACAACAATAAAACCTTGCTTATGGTTGTCCACAGTAGAACCAGAAATGCCAGAAGCAAGGTTTATAGCCAGACGTGTAGGATAGTACCGGCGAGACTTTCTCTACAAGTAACAGGACGACAAAACTTATGTTATGTTATTTCCAAGACAAGAATACATCCTTCAAAACAGATCCATATTATAATGTATGGCTAGTCTACAAGATATAAAGATAGGAGACACATTGCTATTTATTTAATAGATATTAGAAAAAGGGCAGAACAGACATGTGCAGCTCTCAAGGCCACAACAAATTGGCAATATAAATAGCATCCCACAGAATGACAGTGATCTGCTCACCTTTCGCTGAAACACAAGCCCAAATTCCCGCAGATGCTGAAGGAAAGTCAGTAAGGAGTCACTCATTCCTTCAACAGAGTAATCCTTTTGGGATAAAAAGGAACAAGATGTTTAACCTCTGCTTTTTACGCAACAGATTATGTTCCAAAACCACAGCCATATCAAAAATGTAATTTTATCCACACAGTCCCTTGACTGTTACACCCATGTGCAGGAAATTGTGTGTTATATTGCTATGCACTACACTGAAGAGCAAAGTTCTCTAGTCATTTCATGAAACAAGACCTCACTCTTACACAAAGTACTCCGATAAAGGTAAACATGCCTTTGCATTTTCACATACACATTTTTTTTTTTTTTTGCAAACCACAGCCCCCCTTCAATTTTTATAAAATATTTACCTTTCCTAACGTTGAGAAGCTTAACTGGAACATGAAGGAAAGTATCTCTACCAGATTCATCCCACGAGACTAAGGAAGGACAAAGTGCACCAACAGTTTATTTAGAATTAGAACAATCCCTTAAGAAAGCAGCAAGATCTTATTCAGATGTATTGAGTGTTACTTTGTTACAATAAATAAACTGCGTGAGGTTCTATATTTGCAGGAGAGAAGTTGTAAGACACTACTGTGTGCACCGTTTAGACTTACAGTTCATCTGTTAGTAAGTGAGGGGTTAAAATTGTAACCAGTGTCTGAGGTGCTTGTGCTTCTTTTGATTGCAGAGTTGTAATTTGGTGGCCTTCTGCTATATAAAGCAGAGTGAGAGAATACTTGAGTTTGTCATTCTTGCAGTAGTTCTAAATGTAGCAGAGGGGTCAGTGCAGGGACTTAATATTTGTAAATGACATATGTTTTTGGACTTCCTTTTTAACATGCAGCAACTGGGAGAATGACAGCATGACTGTCAATCAAACAGAAAGTACAAGCTGTTATATGTTTGGGAAACGTGAAGGACTTTTCCAGGGTTAATACCTATGTGTAAAATATATACACATAGCCTCCTTATAAGCTCAGGTTAGAGATCTGGGGAACAGGCTGCAACATTGAGGGGGACTGGCAATTTTGGGAGGTCTATGCTGCTGGCTGAACATAAGGAAGGTGGTACAGGAAGTATGGGGATGGAGATTGTATGGGTTACAGTTAAATACAAGGATGAATGGAGGAATAAGGAGTACATATTTGCGTTTACTCAGCCAAACAGATTTGAAACTGAACGAGGATACAGGTGGTACCAGCACAGCAATGCCCTTCTTGGGGAGGACCGTTCTTCCTGACAGCAGAGAGAACAGGCCCTCTAGCACTGATGGGATCATGGAAGCAGGAAGATCTAGACAGGTGGATGTGGTAGGAGGTTCTAGAATTAGAACAATTCTGGTAATCTGTTTCCAGAATAGCTACTGTCAAACGTTGGGTGCTTAGGTTAGGCATGCAGTGGATTCAGATTAATAGATTGTTGGGAGGGGTTGGGCATGCCCCAGTTATCATGTTGGTACCAATGAAAAAGTAAGTGGGAGACAGTGGCCCTTTAAGAATGATTTTAGGGATTTACGTCACAAGTTTAAGCAAAGGACCTCTAAGGTGATATTTTTTCTGAAATACAAGTGCTATGCAAGAAGGAAAAAGACATTAGATAGTTATGTGGCTAAATACTTAGTGCAAGCAGGTGAGGGTTGGGGCTTCTAGAGCATCAAGTGTGTTTTTGTTCTCTTTATAGTAGAGATGGATTACGTCTTAGTAGAGGGGAGCTGCTGCTATACTAGGGGATATGAGGATTAGTGAGTTGGAGGATATGTTAACTTAGGAAAGTGGAGTGAGTGTGAAACACAGGATGAGGTAGACAGTGTAAAAGAAGAACTGACAGAGAAGGTATGTGGGGTTGCGAGGGTTTGTGGGGCTAATAGGGATGTATCTCTGTTACACTCTGATAAAAATTAAACAAATAATATTTAAAATAATGCACATATACAGGATAGCAGTAACCTAAAATGTATGCCTGCTACTGCTCATGGACTGGCTGGGAAAATTGGGCAGTTGAAACGGATTGTAATGATAAAGCAGTATGATCTTAAAGGTATTACTGAAGCCTGGTTGGATAATGCACATGGCTGGCCAGTCAATCAAGATGGAGATTTACACTTTTTAGGGGAGATAGGGTAAATTAAAGAGGTGGAGAGGTTTGCCTGTATGTGAAGAAAGCCCTAAAACTTAGTATAAAGAAATATTTAAATGAAGAGTCTTAATCTTTGCTGAGGACACTAAATTTTGTAAGAAAATACATACAGAACTAAAAGTTTTTCCTTTGAAGAAAGATTCGAATAAATAAGAAAATGGGCAGAAAATAGCAGATAAGGTTTAATATAGCTAAATGTAAAGTTATTCATTTGGGCTGCAAGAAACACGCATGCTACAAATACACTAAATCAGAAACTACTTGGGGAATCCTTGTAAGTGAAAGATTTAGGAGAATCGATAGACCTTAGAGTACAATGTTACTTAGCTGCTGCAAAAGCCAATAGGATACTACCATGTATACAAAGAGGAACAGCTGCATTTACCTCTAAATAAACCATGAATAAGGCCTCCTCTATGGAGAAAAACTTTAGGTACCAGTTCTTAAAAAATAGATTATTTAACTTGAAAATGTACACAAATGAGCAACAAAACTGGGATTGGAAGATTGTACTTATAAAGAAAGACTGTCTAAACGGGGTTTACTTAGAGAAGAGATGTCTTGGAGGGGGAATATCAATACTGTTTACACATGTATTCAAGGCCAATACAAAGATATTTCTGTGAAACTCCTTACTCAAAGAGCCGAGTATAAGTATTAAAGGAACAGTAACACTAAAAATTGGTTGAAAGATTTTTATGTATTTCCAGATAAATCCTTTTCGTGGAACACAGGAACCATGCGGTTAAGCCACTACCACTAAAAGACAATGCACTTGCAGACAAAGCTCTCTGGAGGAGAAGACTCCCTCCCTACCTCTTAGCCCAAATGAAAACACATATAGAAGCAGAAGCCTCAACTTCACAAATAGCCAAGACACACAGAAAAAGAAGAGTAGGAAAGCAGTCTCCATTCCAGAGAACATACCTGCCAGGGATGCAAACTACATGCTTTTCTCCAGAAGGGATGTCCAGTGTTCTACAATGAATAAGTGAAAGGTCTTCAGTAAATACACAAAAATCCCCTTTCATTTACTTGGGAACACAGAAAATTAGGACATACCAAATCTGCCCCAATCAGAATTCCAGGGAGGTGGAGTAAAAGTCCCAACAACTCCTCCAGTCTCAGAGTCAAATCCAAATAAAGAACAAATGACCCTACACAGGCACTACTGCCTGGAGTACTTTTCTTCCCAAACTGGCTTCAGCCAAGGCCTGCATGCTAAAACTATAATATTTCACCAACGTTTGAAGCAATGACCATGCTGACACCTTGCGCAACTGCTCCACAGAGGCCTGGCTCTTGTAGGCCCAAAAAGCATCTACCACTCTGGTGGAATGTGCTGCTACCTGAAAAGGCATTGGCGTCCTGCTGACATAGGCCAGGCGAATGATCGCCTCGATCCTGTCACCTTCAAAGCCGCCTTGCACACACATACATAATTGCGAAAGGATACAGAATGATGAATGCAGTATAAGAGACACCAAAAACTTCCAGGCAGTTCAGATTTCATTCTCGCTTATATTTTACAAGGTTACTATGATGGATCAGGACAAAGAGAAGGAAGCACAATTTCCTGATTAACATGGAAATCAGATACCACTTTGGGATGAAACCAAAATCAAGTAAGCAAAACCACTTTATCTGCATGAAAAATCAGAAAAGGGAACAAGACAAAGCCTGCAGTTCAACCACTTGCCAAACAAACATTCGCTCGATGGAACATGATCTTAAAAAGCAAATCTATCATGCCAATAGATGTCCACTCCTAATGTTTTATTCAATCAACAGAAGCAAGGAAATATGGTTACATATTCTAAAACCTATCTAAGTTTCTTCCTGACAGGAAAGAGGGAGAGTGCAGCCATGTTGGTGAAGTGCGTCATGAATGGCTGCACTGTCCCTCCCCATATGTGTTACTCACATTCTCAAAGACTTCTCCTTCTGGCTGTTTTTGTTTTCTGTTCTGGTGTGAAAGCAGGTTGAAGGAGGGATTATGTAAACCTTTAATTAATATTTCTCACTTAATACAACAATTTAAAAGGAAAGAAACAAAAAAGAAACTATAACTTTATTATGAGAATCGATCAAGCTTAACTCTACTCAGGATGAAAGTTCCACTTTAAGGATCAAGAACTGAAGAGACACACAAACCAATAATTCAAAAGGATCCCTCTGAAGAACTCCAAGGACCAGATTCAGACCCCACGGAGGGCTGGAATATATAAAGATAAGCAGCACGCTCCACCCCCTGAACAAAAGACTGAACTTCCAGCAGGAAAAAGAACCACCAAGGCTGAGATTTGCACCTTGATAGAAGCTAAGGTGAAGACCTTCGTGGTGGCTGGATAAAGGCAAAAAGGACATGGAGACAAACCATGTTCTTCAGACCATTTGAAGAACAAGAACAAGGCTTTATAGTAAATTGTGGCTGAAACAGACTTACACGCCTTAAAAGGATAGTAATGTTTCAAACTAAAAGCAGCTCCAATTAATCTTCATAGTATTTGGGCCATGGAGAGTGTTATTTCAATACTGTTAGAGTTGTAGTTCAAGAATAATTGAATGCTAAAGTATCCTTCTCCTGCCTCTTTTACTGATGTAACACTGCTCAGCTCAGAGCAGCTAGGTGGTGTCTAGGTGGACTGCAGAGAGGGACAATCTTCAATTAGCATAAGGGAAAAACCTGAAAAACCTGTCAAGGGGAGCAGGGTCTGTCGCTTGCTGTCAGCTGTCTGGTCTCAAGACCAGATTCCACAACTATGGGGAGATGGCTTACACTAGGTAAAATAGGTGGGAGGGGGATACTTTATCATTCAATTACTCTTCAACTACAACTCAGACAGTACTGAAATAACACTCTCTATGGCTCAAATATTATGAAGATTAATTGGAGCTGCTGGGGAGCTTGCAAGGGGTCTAGAGGAACCATTGACAAAGAAAGGATGAGGGAGAGGGGCCATGAATCTTATCCCATAGCCCTCTGAAACTACCTGCAAAACCTACGGGTACACCAGTTTTGGTCCCAAAACTGCTGCAGGTATGCCCCTAAAGTCCAGGTTATCCATGCAAGTAACAGGTCAGGTTAAGGGATTTATCAGTGGAAAGCTTCTTAGCTGATCAGGCCAACTTAGGCTTGTGACGAAATTGGGAGTTTCTTGAGTAGAAAGAGGGAGCCTTGGTCACTTGGTAGTAGTAGCAGAGAGAAGTAAACAAGTCAGATTTCCAACTGAAAAATACTGACCTTTATGCAGTGGACTGGGGCAGCACAGAACTCATGTCCTAGTGACCTGACTAATAACCCTATCCAATGTTGGGCCAAAGAGTTGTTTAGCCATGAACGGTGAGGTGATAAGTGACCTTTTAGAAGACTGGTCAACCAAGCAATGATACAGAGTGTGGAGTGCAACCTGATGTCTCAACTTAATCATATACAAGGATGCTTCATACAGATAACCATTTGCTTTCTGAACCCTAGCCATCATATGCAAGATATCTGACCTAGCTTAATCTTCCCAGTCTGCCTAAAGCAAAAGGTCGCACCAAATAACTATGGTTTTCCCCACCCAGCCTATTGCCAAACTTGAAAGAATTGCAGCCCCTATGTCCAGAAAGTTCATTTCTGAGAGAGAATCCAAATGTTTAACCACATGGTCCTTTAATGCTTCCGCAGTGGCAACCACTAGGGCTGTGTGCTTGGACAACTGAGCGATTGTGGGGTGAACCACAGGAAGGGTGCTCCACAATTACAACGCTTCAGAAGAAAAGAGATAAAGAAGGCTGAACTGCCTATACAAGCAGACTTTACCATCAGGGAATTTCCAGTTTTGCAAAATAATCTGGCCTAGAGAACTGTAAGAAGAAAAGTGAACAGAAGCCCTTTTCCACCTTTTAAATCAGTCGTGCGCGGGACACCCCAAAGAAACACAGAGAGATCTGAAGGTTACCTAACACTGACTGGATCAGGCCTTCCACAGAATCCTGGGGTCTTCATCAAGGGAGTCCCAAGGGGTAAGGGATGAAGCATCCTTATCACCTGCCTCTCAATTCTACAGTGGAATCACCCCCAGGAGGAAGAGAGTGAATCTCCACAGGGGATCAGGCCCTCTCTCTTTCTGAAGGAAGAGGCGGGTCCCTGATCCAAAATACAGTGGCGGGAAAGAGGCAAATGGCCATAGTGGACAGGGCCAACAGCCCTTTCCTGAAATGGCTGTTCAGGACAGGGGTGCTACAGCAGAAGAGGGGCACTACTGACCTGGCTGACCCTTAGTGAGACTGGACTTGCAAAATAAGCAGGTGACCACTGTTTACAAAGCTATCAGAGTTCTGGCAGTCCTAGGTTTCCCTATGCCTGCTTTTGGCTCTGAAATGGCTATTTTCCCCCCACAAAATGGCTCTTGAGCGGCACGGGGGTAAGAAGCAGTTAAAGAAAAGACTTATCTGCACCAGTAAGAGAGATTAGTAGCCCAGAAGAAACAGTCTGGCCACCTATGGAGAGAGTCCTGTAGCCAGGTACCTCTGTGATGGGCAGCAAGGCTGGAAAGGAAGAAAGGGAAAAAACTACACATTTTGCAAAATCATACTATCTGGTGGGGACACCTGTTTTGGGGCTTCCCCTCATAAAATCTCAGTTAGGCCTCTACTGTATCATCAATGGGCTCCGGATCCCAAACGGAGAAGTAGGAAATGACAAGAAAGCAGCCACAGCTGCTACTAGTGGCTAGCAATCTAAAGGAGCTTAGGCCTAAAAAAGGGTCCGTATCCTAAAAAAGTACATAAAAATGAATAGAACATGAAAAGTATGAGAGTCGGTGCCACCTAATAATAATAATTATAATAATTCTTTATTTTTATATAGCACACACAGATTATGCAGCGCTTTACACTCATATTGGTTCCTGTCCCCATTGTGGCTCACAATCTAAATTCACCTATCAGTATGTTTTTTGGAGTGTGGGAGGAAACCGGAGTACACGGTGAGAACATACAAACTCATTGCAGGTGTTGTCCTTGGTGGGATTTGAACCCAGCGCAGCAAGGCAACAGCGCTAACCACTGAGCCACCATGCTGCCCACTAGCCACCTAGATATCTTTCCACAGGAGGGACCTGATATAGTGACACATCAGATATACAAAGTAGGGACATAGGACCATAACCAATTATGAGAGGCAAGAAGTAGCTTGCTACAGGGCAGTTCTTAAACTGGCAGATGACATGCCTCCAATGTCCTGTTCATCTCTGTGAGCCAAAGGAAGGGACATAATAGGAGCCAATCCATATGGGGAAAGTATTTCTCACAAAAAGCAAGTAAAATAAGATAAAATAAAATGGAAACAAAGTATCAGGCAGTGATGGGCTTGGGTTAAATGAGGCTGGGAGGCACACACTAGCATCCTACCTTCTAGTGGTAGCAGCTGAACATGGTTCCTGTGTTCCACATTGGGTAAAAGAGAATTACCTATAAATATCATGTACTTTTATGTAGCATCTGTAAAAATGTTTTAACCCTTTTAGTGCCAGAGTGGTACGCAATGGGTTAATTATGCTAGTATTTTATATCCACAAAATATAACAAAAAGCTTGTTTTTTTAATGCATCTATTGACTGCTTAATTCAGATGCCATTTGGTAAACTTTGTTTGCTCTCTTTGTAATAAGAGATGAGATATAAGATAGTCAATTTATTGAAATGAACACTCTCAGCTCTAGACTAGATTTTAGGCCTCAGAAAGCTGACAATATTTACAGAAGTTACTAGGAAGTACAGGGTAATTAGGAGTTTATAACCCCAGTTCATTTTTAGTTGTTAGAGTGCCTTTAAGTTGTGAAAGGTCATCCTAAAAGACAGAAGCTATTGCTCACCTCAGCCGATTTGAGATACTGAAGCATGAAGTACCAGAGTTGAGAGGGAGTGTCCAAAAGCAAGAACTGAAAGCCAGCTGATGAAATACATGGGGCTTCCCCTGATTCACTATAAAAAGGGAATAAAAATAATATACATGTTAATATTGTGGGCAAAAAATTAAACCACCATTATACTATAAAATGCACTCCTGACCATGTCACCATGTTTACTGTTATAAACTGAAAAAAATAGCTTTGATTATTCTTATATTGACCCTAATGATTAAAAACGTAATGTCCTTATCCTATATAATAATTTGCTAGGATGTTTGTCAGAAGCTGTCATGCTCAGTAGAGACTGCACATGACTGCATCGCGTGAGTGAGGAGACGCAAGACTGCATCAGGTGGAGCAGTGAGGTAGCGGCCACTTAACTCTCTGGGTGCCAGAGGGGTACGCAGCGCAATGTGTTGCGTTCCCCTCTGGCACTCAAAGTATTAACATTACCCAGACTTTGGCCCATATACATGGGCTTTTACACTAGTATATTTATAAAGGAACACTTTAGCTTATTAAATTACACATAAAGAGCTGACATTCTGGAGAAAACCAACTGCACCATAGGTTTGGGGGGGGGGGGGGGGGGGCTGGTGGAATTTCCATAAATTTAAATGGGGCTTTTAACCCCTTGTACCCAAAGTAGACCTCTCGATTATTTAAAGGGTTAAAAGACCCATTTAAATGATTGGGAATTTTAATTTCTTCCCATGGGACAGATTGTTTGCTCCAGACTTGAACCTCTTTATCTTATCAAATGGTATATTTTAATAAAAAAAGTGTACAAAACATTCTTCAGTAGATCATTGTACTGATTAATATGCACTGTTCATTTAGCAAATAAACAGCAAAAGCAAAAATCAGGGACACACAGAATATTGCTGTACAATGACTGGGATATTTTTGCACAGCTACCTCAGGAACCAAAGTATGATAATGTGTTATTTTAATTTCTGTAGCTTCTGTTCGATGGCAACTTGAGGCCACAGGTTCATGGTTTGCTTGTGTTTAAGGGATAGTAATGTTTCATAATAAAAGCAGCTCTAATTACTCATCATCAGTATTTGGGCCTTGAAGAGTATTATTTCAGTTCTGTCAGAGCTGTAGTTCAAGAGTAATTGAATGATAAAGTATCCTCCTCGCCACTTTTACTGATATAACACTGCTCAGCTTAGAGCAGCAGGAAGTGTCCAGGTAGATTGCAGAGAGGGACAATCTTCAATTAAGAAAAGCCTGTCAAGGGGGGCTTTCATTATTCCCAGTAGAATATTGACCCTTGATGTGAGCTGTCTGGTCTATGGACTGGATTCCACATCTGAGGAGTGGGGTCTTACACTAGGTAAAAGGGGCAGGAGGGGGAAACTTTATCATTCAATTACTCTTGAACTACAACTCTGACAGTATTGAAATAACACTTTATATGGCTCAAATACTATGAAGATTAATTAGAGCTGCTGTTTTTGTGAAACATTACTATCACTTTAATGTTCATAGTATTTGGGCCATGGAGAGTGTTATTTCAATACTGTCAGTGTTGTAGTTCAAGAGTAATTGAATGATAAAGTATTCCCCTCCCACCCCTTTTACTGATACAACACTGTTCACCTCAGAGCAGTAAGACTGTCCAGAAGGATCTCAGAGAGGGACAACAATCTTCAGTTAGCATACGAGAAAAACCTGAAAACCTGTCAAGGTGGGCAGGGTTTTCCTTATGCTCACAGTAAGAAGATTGTCCCTTGCTGTGAGCTGTCTGGTCTTAAGACCAGATTCCACATTTGAGGGGATGTGATTTACACTAGGTAAAAGTGGCAGGAGGGGGATATTTTATGATTCAATTATTCTTGAACTACAACTCTGACAGTATTCAAATAACACTCTCCATGAGCCAAATGCTATGAAGATTAATTGGAGCTGCTGTTTTTGTGAAACTTTATTATCCCTTTAAGGAAAACCTGTCATGTATCATACAGTTTGTTAATTTTACAGAGGATAGTATAGGATGCCTAGTAAGCATTAGCCATGTCAATCTTAGATTTATTTCTTCTTCTTTCTCTATTGTGCAGGTGCCAAAAAAAAAAAAAAAAAAAAAAAAAAAATTGGCATCATGAGGAGGGGCACCTCTCATGATGTTAAGTTTTTTTTTTTTTTATTTCTTCTGTCAGCCAACCCCATAGCTTCACTGCCAGTAGTGGTTCTATGCATGTATATTTTTTCCCTAAAAACCCTTTGTTAAAATATGCAAACTGAAAATATACTTTGTTTCTTTTTTACCACTTGCTTGTGTGTAACATAATTCAGAAAATACGTATTTATGTGTATTAAACAAACATGCATTAAATCCCATGCAGTACTGGAAGTAGGAATGTGTATATGTAGTGGAAGTAGATTTTAACATGGGTGTACAAAAGTTGCTGCAATGAATTGTAGTTGAAAATGGGACTGGGCTTAACTAGGAAGTATGGGAGAGAATAGGTGGATTTAAAGAACTGCAGTAAAACCCAGCAGTGATTTAACTAGAACATTTAAATGCTATGCCTAAGACATTTAAATGAAATATGGCTGATAATCTCCAGGTCTTTTAACATAATACATCTTTCTTAATCTATATAGTGCAAAGGAAAACTGAACAGCACAAGTACTATCAACATTAGAGGGGTCTATGGTGAAGCAGGTAAGCTCCAGAACAATTGCTCATCTTTTGCGTTTTGTTTAAGTCCCTAAGCTGCAAGAAATGGCTACATAAAGAGAAAGCTCTCCCAATATATATCTATTTTTAAGTGTCTATTATTCAACAAATGTCTTACATCTATTCAGCTTGAAAAAGAGAAATTGGATAGACTTTCAACTTCTTAAAGTCCGGTGCATATGAGCCAAAGTGGACAACCTATATTGACTTACCTTTTCATAAGACCAGCCTGAATAAGAAGTTGTGCCAAGTCCTGGCTAACAGCAGCACTAGGTGATCCCACCATAAAATGCAAAATAACCTATAATTAACCACAGAGAATATAAAATCAGGATGGGTAAAAAACATCCCCACAACAAAACATATATATTTCACACTCACCAGGGGGTGGGGGGATTTGAAACTCTCCATTTAAAGGAACACTAATACCCATTAAAATTGGAGCAGACAATCCAAATGGCCACAATGAATAAATTCCACCTGGAGTGGTAGACCAAAATGAATTCTTATTAGGACTGGATATTATGTTCATGAAGACAGACATGTTGCAGTACTCCAGGTCTTCAAAATATTTTAGGAGGAGGAACTGGGATCCTGGTGTCCTGCAATAAGTAATAATTTCTGCCCCCATGTATATATCTAGCTCTAAAAAAAGATACATTCTGAGGAACTAATAAACACAGAACTGAATTATAGCAGCCATGTAGGATTTTCTGCATAGATAAATTGTGCTTTAGATGATTTAGTGTTTAAGATACAAAGCAAAAAGTCAACTCTACCTGCAAAACTTTGAGGTCTTGCAAAAATACTGTATGCTACAGAGATTTTCAATTTAGTTATATCAGGATCAGAGATTTATCATTCACTAAAATTGCCTCTATTTTGAAGGCTTTAAAGTTCTTTGTACATATATGGGGCAATGCGAATATTAATTTACATACACATAATTTATATAATGTATAGACATATATACACAAATACTTATGCACATATTATCTATATATATATATACATACATATATATATATATATATATATATATATACATATATATGCTAAACTTACTAGTAAAACATTTTTTCATAATCCATGGGGAAGACTGGCACAAATTGGTTAAGGCCCCTCCACTAAGAGACAGGTTACTTTAAGGAAAAAGGAGGCAGACTCCCTTTCAGCCATGCTTAAGTCCTACTTAACTCCACCTACAGTCATACAGAAAGAGTGCAATATGTCTATGAAACACAATTAATAAGACAGTTGTGGTGTAATCCTTTCAAGAGAGTGAGAATAACCCCGGAAGGATTCATGAAAGACTAAAAGAATGTAAACGCTTGTCCCAGCTGTTAATCTTTTTACCTTATCAATGCTCCACTCAGCAGCTGGGAACAAAGTGCTGCTTAGGGGAATCTAAAACATGCCATGCAAAATGGCTGCCATATTCCTGGTAGCTTCCAAACATTCCAATATGAGCAATGGAAAACTGTGAGGCATAATTAACGCCCATTTCAAAGGACAGACATAACATTTGGGGGCCCTGAGAAGTCCGGAGACCCTCTTCCAGGCGAGGGCCTCAATTCCTATAGCAGCCTTTTTCTAACAGAGCAAAATGTCGCCAAAGAGCTCCAGATTGCAGTGAATAACCCTGTAACACACCAATCTCCCCCTTGCTCTAGTGTTTATCCTGGAGTATCAAACTGTTTCCTCGGTGACCAGTGCAATAGCCTGATTAGATGTAAGATCGTAACTACGGGTGGGGTTCATTCATGGTCCAATGTTTTCCAGTCTGCACAACAGGGATAAGACAACTCACAAGTACGATGTAGACTACAGATGCTGTAAACAGGAACTGCCGATTGACAAAAGGGTGACAATGGTGGTGGAGATCTCAGTCCTATGAGACAGGGAGATGGGTATAGGTAGGGCTTAAGTAGGGAATAGATGGAGGCTGTTTCCTTCATGTGCCCTGATTCAAAGTAGAGGGACCTAAATCCCATGGTCTCTGTGTCACCCAGTGGATGAAAGAAAATGGACATTATAACCCCTTGGATGTTTGGGATGTCTTCACCACAATGTAGAATATCCAAGGGGTTATAAAAGATGGCAGAAGAATAATATACAATATATAATATTTTTATTTTATTAAAAACAAATTGATTCATTTGTATACATGAAACTGAACAAATAAATTTCTGTATAACCTCCCATCTCTCCTCTGCATATTTATCCAAAGACAGGACATCCTTTCCATGTTTATCAGGGCCAAGCAGGCTACTGTCATCTGTCCAAGCTTTCCCACTAATGTAAGAGAAAAAACAAAATAACTAAATAAATAAAATGTGATATTATGCTTAATGTCTCAAAAACAATTATATGAACTGTTTACCTTATTTAATTGATAAGTAATAACCATGTTTGTGTGTATATATAAATTATAAAATTATACACACACACATCCACCTCTCACAACCCTTTGTCTCCTGGAATAGGCTGCAGTGACGTGCAGGCTTACATTTTGGTTTTCTTTTAGTCATAACAGTATTGTGTAGGCATAATACATCATTTCTATAGTCAATATATTTGAGAGAGAAAGTGGTGCAAAATAATGTATTTAGCATCAAAATCATACAATTTATTTCATAATAAAAGCACAAAATTCACTGCTAAGCACACACTTTTATTGCAGATTACAGTGAAATAATTTTCGGTGTGTGATAAGGCTATTGGTTAGCCTGTATTTGTGGGCGGACCGGGAGGTATTTCAGCAGCATCCTGGGGTCTCGTAGCTACGTTGAATTTGGGCGCCGAGTCGTCCTACACTCGGGGTACGTCATCAGTAAGCGTTTCCTATACTCAGCGTGTGGGTCAGGCGGTGAGCACAAACGGAATCGTGGGGTATGTAATGTAGCTAATATATGCTCCAGGTACGGAGACTGCTCTTATTCTGAACGGGTTTTATTTACATTGCTCTATGTTCAAGTGCTTAGCTTGCTGAGCCCCGTAAGCATCTCTATGTCATGGGCTTTTTCTGCTTATATCACCGATGTAACAGAGTTTCCGTTCCATGCGTTACGTAAAGATCAGCTTACTCCGGTCATCTTGAAATATACCACCGATTGATCCTGCATCATCAGGGAACTCTGTGGAGAGGTATCAGTGCTCCTGTTATACTATTGTTGGGTAACTCCAGCTTTGTGGGACTACAGTTCCCATTATGCTCAGCTCTTGTCTTTAAATCATTGTAGATGACGATTATTCGGTAAAGAATTTTTCAATAGCATGCATGCGTGTTCATTTATATCGATGCCTTGGTTATGGTAGTAGGCTATCATATTTATATATATATATGTATTTCCTTATTCATAATTTTCCTATCTTTTATTTACCAGCTAACAATTTATTTGTGATTTGTTTGCAAGAATGACTCTTTGAGTTCTTCCCCATTCTTTCACAACTGTCGGTATAATTTATTTCCTTTTTACCGTGTGGTGTATGTGCTATATTTATATATAATATGATATGTAGGCAAGGGACGTTGTCTAGCCCTTAATTGTGCATTTTGCTTTGTTCATATGGCTGTAAAGCAAATGATTGATGTTTCCACACGTTTTATACATACAGTGTTAAAAAATCAAATCTCCACCACTCATCATACATGTATAATAGGTTTTTAACCCCTAGGATACTGGAAGTAGCTCCAGTGCAATGCAGAGCAATCTGTAACATCTATGCAGCAATCGGTCACTTAATTATTCACTTTTAATTTTGACAGAATAATTTCCTCCTCAATGGAATTTACTGTGACAATTTTAACTAACGGAAGGACACATAGTGCATGTCTGGGTCGCTAACTACTGATGGAGTAAAAGCTGGCTAGAAGTATATCCGTACATATAATACATTCTGAGTTAAATGCTTTCATTCTAATAGAGCTTTTTGACCCCCTGGTTACCAGAGTATGATCATCTTTGTTGTATCGTTCTGTTTCAGGGTTTTACACTAGTAAATATGCATATTTTGTTCTTTATATTATATTATTGTTAATGCCTTATACCAACATTTATTCCGTTTTATTGCAACATAATTTACAGATGGCACTTTAGAATAGCGTGTATTTTGCTGTATAGCTTATACCCAGCAGGTTTTATTATGTCTTCATATTTTACAGTTACTATATTACATGGTGCAATTATCGGTTTCTGAAGCACCACAAGCACATTGGTCGCAGAAATCAAGCTACACCAACCTCTAGGCCTCTCATTGTCGCTTTCACAGTCGGGATATTTCACAAGGTTGGCCTGTTCTCCATGATTTTTTTTTTTTTTTTTTTTTTTTTTTTTTTTTTTCCGTATAGAAGAGGAGTTCAGGTTTTATTTTACGAAGTCTGTTGGTCCCTGTCTTTTAGTCAGGGCAGGGAGGTATAATTAGCTCCCCGGGAAATTCGAGTTCATTTCCCCTCAGCCCAACGCATAGATAGTAAAATCCTCCCTTTTTTCTTCCTTAGCAGGGCCTCATTTTCCACACATCATTCAGCTTCAATTCACGCCTACCGGGTTAGGCAACCGCCCCTCGAGCCAATCATAGCCAGCGCTGAAGTGGTGTACCACAGGAAGGGCCTCATCATCCCCGTGCAAGCTAGCTAGGTTCTTAGCTTCTTGTCCTTTCTTCTCTAGCAAATTAGAGATACAGGAGACCAACAGCAAATTAATATATGCATTTTTTCACACAGGTCAATTTTTCTTTGTTACAGGGGGCAGGACCTGCAAACATGTCGGTTACATCAGGTCTTTCTGAAATCCCAGAAACTCATGACACTCCTAGGTCGATGGCGGAACCACAATCCCCTAATATTTACAGGTCATGGACTGTGGCTAAAATCGTCAAGGAACTGCAATCTAGGGGTATTCCATACCCTGCCACTGCCAGAAAAGCAGAACTATTCAAATTGCTGTTTGCCCCTGCTAATACTCCTAGACCTAGTACTAGCCACAGTTCAATCCCCTCGGTGTCACAATCTACCGCAGATTTGGCGGATCTCCAGGCTTCAGTAGCCACATTGGCTGAATCGGTTGCCTCTATTCATGCCAGGCTGGATGGCTTAGGTAATCCTTCCTCCAGTTTTCAGATGCCACAGTCAGGGAGCCCAGGTATTTCCCAGGGTCCAGGGTATTCCTCGGCGGGGTGTTCCATCCCAGCGATTACTCCTGCGCATTTCATACCTGGGAATTTAAAGAAAGATATTATTGAAGGCAAGGATGTTAATCTCGTATCTCTTTTGATTTCCTCACAAGATTATGTGGAAAACAAAGCCTTTTCGTGTGAGCAGGTTTCGGTAGTTTTAAAAGCTAAGGATCCCAGGTTAGGAAAAAATTGTCATTTACGGAATTTGTATTGGCCTTCAGCCTTTACAGGGATATTATCTGTTCGGTTCACCCTCAGCGAAGGGAAGAGCTGGATCATTACTTATACAGAGTGGTGGAGCTTGGGCACAGGTACGGTGGATATAGTTTTTATGATTATCACAGATCTTTTTCCGCCAAAGCGGCGGCATCGCTGGCACAGTTCAATGTCTTATTGGACTGGAGCCAGCTGGATTCTGAACTATTCTGTCGACACTTTGCTGGGCTTCGTACACCAGTATGCTCCTTGTGTCAATCTGCAGAACATACCGCCAACCTGTGTCCGGGCCTCATCCAGGCTACAGCATCTTCTTCGTTGCCGGAGAATCAGAACATTGGTCAGTCAAATCCATCCGCTTCCCCCAGGGTAGACCGCCTAGGGAGGCCCATTGTATTTTTTGGGAAATCTCAAATTTGTAATAATTATAATTACAATGGTTGTAGTTTTAACGCATGCAGATTGGTTCACTTATGCTCCAACTGTAAGAGAGCTCACCCCCGTTCTATTTGTCCACAGAGGCTGTTTCCGAAATCCTGACTAGACGGGATAGATATTTCCAACCTTAAAACATACTTGGGGTCTCATCCTTCTACGGGATTGGCAGAGTTCTTGGTTCAGGGTTTTTCCGAGGGTTTTCATTCCGGCATTGTCATCCTACCAGGGGGCACGCTAGAATGTGAAAACTTGAGGTCGGCTGTTCAAGAACCAGAAATTGTTGATGATTTAGTGGAGAGAGAGTTATCTAAGGGCTATATTATTGGGCCATTCGTCAATCCACCTTTCTCCCACTGGCGTATTAACCCCATTGGGGTGGCCCACAGCAAATCTTCTAATAAAGCACGATTGATTTATGACTTATCCGCTCCTCATTCGATAGCCATTCCGAGTCTCAACTCCCTCATTCCCTCTGAGGAATTCTCTCTGCGTTATTCCTCAGTGGACGACGCTATTCAGATGATTATTCAGACAGGAAGAGGTAGTTGGTTGAGTAAGACCGATATAGCTGATGCTTTCAAATTACTTCCTTTGCATCCATCATTATGGAATCTGCATGGTATTAAGTGGCAGGGGTCCTACTATTTCGCGACACGCCTCACCTTTGGAGCCAAGAGTAGCCCTATGTTGTTTGATATCTTTGCAGATACCCTGTGTTGGATGTTATTGAACGAACATCATGTCCACCACGTAATCCATTACTTGGACGATTTCCTCATAATAGAACCTGCACACCAGGAAGCTTCAGGTCTTGGGGAAATCTATAAGTTATTTTACAATCTCAATATTCCGTTATCACATGACAAAACTGTGGGACCAGTCACTAAGCTTTCTTTTTTGGGTATTCAGCTCGACACGGTTAAGATGGAAGCTAGTTTACCTCAGGATAAACTCTTGTCTGTTCAGAGTTTGGTAGCAGATTTCGCCGCTAGGGAATCCTGTCAGAAAGTAGAGTTACAATCTTTGCTCGGTACACTTAATTTTGCCATGAGGATTATTCCTCAAGGTCGTTCTTTCATAGCTCACCTTTTGTCTCTACTTTCTGGGGATTCACAGGCAGGCAGTCTGGTTAGTCTGGACGCCTCCACTAAACTAGATTTGGACATGTGGGCCCGTTTTCTCAGAACGTGGAATGGCCATTCGATGTTCGTGCCACGGGCTTCTGTCTCGTCTCCCATGATCGTCACAGACGCCGCAGTATCTGGTGGATTTGCGGCTATCTATGGCAACCATTGGTTGGCTGAAGGCTGGCCTCCTGAGATCAGGGGGCTCCACAGACTCAAATACAATAACACCTTCCTTAAACTAATCCCCATAGTGGCAGCAGCTGCAGTGTGGGGTAAGAGGTGGATGGGGGAAACGGTGTGTTTTAGGTCTAATGAGGAGTCCACGGTGGCATTGATTACCAAGGGTCGTTCTCAGTCACCTGTCGTCATGTCCTTTCTGAGGAAACTGATTTGGCTTTCACTATATTTTAAATTTAACATTATTTGTGAAATTGTTCCAGTCAGGTCTTGTCCACAAGCTGATGCTCTATCTCATTTGAAATTTCAGGAGTTCCTTCTCTTACATCCTTCAGCGGATCCAGCCCCAGTGCTATGTCCGGACATAGCATCTATGAGGATGGAATAGGGTTTCATTTACAAGGTGCACAAGTTCTGATACACCAGGGACTAGCCGAAAGTACAAGGAGAAGTTATGTTAGAGCTTGGAAATTATTCCAAAGATTTATTAGCTCTTGTAAGCAGGACAGTTCTTATGACATTAGCATGATCCTAGCATTTATTTCTCACTGTCATTTTTCACTTCATTTGACTTTCAATACTATCAAGTTATATACAATGGGTATCCAACATTTCCTAATTTTGTTAGAATTTCATAATAAATCATTACTGTCTTATCTACCGGTTAAATTAGCTTTAAGGGGCATTAAGAAAATGCAAAATCACAAGGCCAAAACCAGATTACCCATTGACGGGAAATTATTTAGAGCCATATGTCAAGTCCTATACACACGACCATTTGTCAGTGAGATCAACAATACTGTGTTGGCTGCCATATTTTTGGCATTTTATGGTTTCATGAGACCAGGGGAAATCACTGTGGCTAGTTTGTCAGAGAAGTTTGTATCTATATCTGCGTTAAAGCGTAGATCTGATCATTATGTATTATCCCTGGAAGCTACCAAAACTAATCAAGTAGGCCCTCCTACACTCATACATTTCTATCCAACATTCAATGCCTGGTGCCCGGTTACACTTTTGGATGCTTATTTAATAACCCTCCGGGGTCAACCTAGTGATTACCCTTTACTTCCTCTTTACGGGAAACCTCTTACTACGTCTAAATTCATTGAATATGTAAGAATTATCATAGCCAGATTAGGGCTGGATCCCTTGGGGTTCTCAGGACACTCATTCCGCATTGGGGCCGCTACTTCGGCATCTCGTCACAAGGTACCGGCCCATATTATCAAACACTTAGGAAGATGGGCCTCAGCATCTTATATGACCTATATATCTTCCCCGGCCATTGAAATGAGACAGGCTTTCCGATGTTTAGCTCTTTAATTCTGGATTATGGTTTACATGATTAAAGGTTAAGATTCACTGTGTATGTGTCGTTATTATTTTTGCCCTCTCTATAGGCCTGGGTTACGGCGGCTGGGAGCAATCTTCGGCCTCTGGTTCAGGTACTTTGTGAGGTCCGCGCACAAGTGATAAGGCTATTGGTTAGCCTGTATTTGTGGGCGGACCGGGAGGTATTTCAGCAGCATCCTGGGGTCTCGTAGCTACGTTGAATTTGGGCGCCGAGTCCCCTCCCTTGCATGGTCCCCCCCCTTCTTTTTTTTTTTTTTTTTTTTTTTTTTTTTTCAATCCCTTTTCTCCTCTGGGCCCTCTCTATAGGCCTGGGTTACGGCGGCTGGGAGCAATCTTCGGCCTCTGGTTCAGGTACTTTGTGAGGTCCGCGCACAAGTATATTTATATAGGGTTTATTCTCCTGAGTAAAACATTGAAGTAGTGGACCTAAAAAAACATTCACATTACAGTGTGGGGTGATCAGAATATCACCAGAGTACTTTGAGTCAATGGGGGGGGGGTCATGGGGGGAGAGAGAGAGAGAATGAGATCTATCATAGGGATATCACAAAAACATCAGCTCCAATTAATCTTCATAGTATTTGAACCATAGAGTGTTATTTCAATACGGAGTTGTAGTTCAAGAGTAATTGAATGATACTGTATCCCCCTCCCGCCCCTTTTTACCTAGTGTAAGCCACCTCCCCTCAGATGTGGAATCGGGTCCAGACAGCTCACAGCAATGAACAATCTTCTTACTGTGAGCATAATGAAAACTCTCCCCCCCCCCCCCGACAGGTTTTTCCCATATGCTAATTGAAGATTGTCCAGATGGATCTCAGAGAGGGACAGTCTTGCTGCTCTGAGGTGAGCAGTGACATTAGTAAAAGGGGTAGGATGGGGATACTTTATCATTCAATTACTCTTGAACTACAGCTATGGCAGTATTGAAATAACATTCTGCATGGCCCAAATACTATGAAGATTAACTGGAGCTGCTTTTATTGTGAAACATTACTATCGCATTAAAGATTAACAGTTGTCATTAATGCAATGGAATTTCTCCAAAGGACGACCGGGGACTGAATCTTTCCAAAAAGGAACCTCTTTGCTATTGAATTGCTGAGGATTCGGTTGTCCATGTTTTTATCGGTTTTAGGTAGTTGCTGACATAAATGGTCATGTTTTAGCAACAACGTGGATAAAGGAATAGTAATATTTTATTATTTAAAAAACAAAAAACATATTATAATGCTTTTTCTGCTGCTTAAAATAATTACTCCCACTGCAGTTAAAGAAACCATAAGACCTCCAACATTAAACTAACTAAACCTCAGTCTATGTGACCCTGACTACTGTAAATTACTCTTGTAACCATGGTGTAGAGTGATCAGCAACTGGCACTATGGGAGCTGGAACAGACTTCTCAAACCAGCACAGAGCCAGTGTCCTTGTGCAGGGGCAACTCACATAGTACTAGTTGCCAGTCCTAGTCATAGAGGAGCACCACATGATTTGTCATGCAGCTTAGTAAGCATTAACCCTTGAACAACTAGAGTAAGTCAGCAGTAGTTAGGGGCACACAGCTAGTGTTTCATTTAGTTTAATGTAGGAGGTTGCTATTCCTTTAATCAAATTGTAATTTACGATCATTTACCACCAGGTGGTACTGCTGCTATTGCTTTCTATAGACAACTAGAGTCAATTACCAGATTTTCTTCAGAGAGCAAAAAAAAGAATGAAAGAACACGTTATGGTTTTAGCTGTATTTTGAAACAAGCATCTCCCAGCAGTGGGAATGCCTTTGTTTTATAAGAATGCAGGAATATTATAGTTTCAAAGAAAAAAATTACCGTCTTCAAGTAAACCAAGTTACACCTTGGGATCAAACAGCAAGCAAGCAACAAATATTGACATAAGGTTGCCAAAAACAAACAAAAAAAAAATGATTGTTTTCCATACATTATTCAACGAATGAGAAGAATGCAAGACGTTTATTACTTACCCCCCAAGCAGAGCAATTCTAAGATTTTCTCTGAAAATTGGATTGAGGATCATTCCCTGAAGTCCACCAGGGAGTTGCTGTGTGTGCCACAGACGCAGCCCAGACAAAACCTGTGTATTCTCTTCATGCTCCCTGGTACAGGAATAGAAGTATATAAAATTTTAAATATGGAAACTGTGATGTGGCAGACTAGCCTGTTGAATGCTAGAGACACCTCCATCATACTACAAATCAGAATGTTGGAGGTGTCTCTAGTGCACCAGCAGGGAGAAACATATTATATTACTAGTATTGAAGATCCATGTACACGGGCCAAAGCACCACCCAGCGGCCTCGGCTGCTGCCCCAGAGCTGGGAGTAGAGACAGGCGGTGGGCCATTTGGAGCGCCCCGCTCTGGATCAGCCATGCCTCTGACTGGAGGCCGGCGCATTCAGGCAGTCTCTACTGCACATGACTGCATCATTCGGGCATTCTCTACTGCGCATGTGCGTGTTACGCAAACAGGGAGCTTCGTATTGTAGCAAATTATGTTATAGGATTTTTTTTTTTTTTTTACAATTGTTAACACCAGTATCAACACCACTTCTTGAATTGCAAGTTATTACACACAATCACCAACTGAAACACAGACCTTTTCTTCTGCAAAATCAGAACTTAAAATAAATAAATAATAATTATTTAAGCATTTATAAAAACCTGTTCAAGGGAATTTATTTCCTGCTGAGTAAAAAAGGTATTCCTAATGCTGACAGTTGCTTTATTCAAAAGCTATAACCCTTCATACGGTCAGGGAGCAACCAGTTCACCATTTCCTGACAGTCTGAACACATTTTATGGAAACCTGTTGCCAGTGACTCACGTTTCTCATTGAACGTAACTGGATACCTACCAGAACACAGGGGGAGATGTACTAAGTTCTATGCTGTGGCAAAGTGTGTATGGAGATGAGTAGAAAGCATATTGCCTTGGCAATGGAGACACACATAGACATATGCACGAGCAGGGAGATTTTCCCCATTAGCATACAGGGTTGTCAAACTGCTGGTGATGTGAGTGTGTGTGTGTGTGGGGGGGTGCAGTTTAGAAAGGATCCGCTCAGACTGCAATCACCACAAACCGCATCACTCCCTTAACGCTTTCAGTGCCATGAGGCACTCAAAGGGTTAGAAAAGTACAATCTCTCACTATACAAACATCCCCTCAACTGAGACAGGACTAGCACTAGGACCCAAAATCGCAACCACTAAGCATAGCTAATAGCCCTTGAACTCTTTTTCTCTCTCTCCCTCCTTCCCTTGTTGTAATGAGTTTTTCCAGGCCCACCTTCCACTCATTCCCCAACTTTCTCTTCCATCCACTCTCTTATCACCTTCTCCCCTGCATGAGCTTTACAGCATGTATATTTACCATTATCACACCGCTCTCATCTGCCAACCCTTTTCCATCCCATTCACCATCTACCCTACCCTTCTCTCCCGTGGTCATCCACCAAAGCACTTTCTCCCACATTGCACGGAGTGAATGTGCAGCGTGGAAGGGTACAGTAGGTTTTCCTGCAAAAGGTAGAGGTGGAAGATTGTAAGTGTAAAAGGAGACCTGTGCATTTGTTCAGCATTTTGAGTTGATTTTGCCAGCTACTGTTAAAGGGTTAGTAATGCTCATAATAAAGTTGATTCTATATGTTAGATTTTCAAAAATAAAATATTCGGAAAAAGTCCTATCTCTCAAGCCTTTATGGTTTGAGAGATATCCTCAGTTAAAGTTCCCCTCTCCCTCCCCTTCTCCTGATGTACGCTGTAAGCTGACAGCAGGAGGGCCTGGTCCGGGGACTGACAGGCGGTTCTACAGTAGAGCAGCAATAGCGAGATTTAAAAAAGAAATACTTCTTTGGAACGGTGTACAAAGTGTGCCTGGTTTGCAAGCACACTTTTTAGACCATTCCAAAGAAGTATTTCTTTTTAAATCACGCTATTGCGGCTCTCCTGAAGAGCCTAATCATGTTTTCCAACACAGATCTCCTTCTTTCAGCTTTACAGCAGACATCAGGAGAAGGGGAACTTTAGCAGGAGATATATCTCTCAAACCACAAAGGTTTGAGAGATAGATTTTACAAAAATAAAATATTTTGAAAAAGTCCTAACATATAGAATTACTAATCCTTTGAGTGTTTGATTGGAATTCAGGCCACCTTTTTGGGACTATAAATGCCATCATTCTCAATAAACCAAAGTCTCTGTTAGCTAGAGTGCCATAGGTTTCCTACGTCTGTGTTACAAAAGACTATTATAGGCTTCCTCTTCTATATATCTAGCAAGTCACTTCCAGTTATGATTAAGCTTTCCTAGGGAGCCGTGATACTCAAATCATGGGCAAAACCTTACGTTGTTAGCCCATAAGAATAACAACCTTTCATCCCTAAACATTTTTTGTGTGCCTGAGGAAATTGCAGCACTTCATGTTCAAGGGCTAATAGAGTTGAACGGCTGTTTAAGGATGCGACATGAGAATCTTGCCCTTTCATGCAGGGTGAGATTCTCCTGACGCCCTTTTCATAATAACAACATACTTAATGCGCTGTGTATCTGCACACTGTTTTGCATGCAATGTTTTAAAAAAAGTGAGCCCTCTCAGACGCAGTAAACAATGTTTCAATATGAAGGAAATATAAAAGGTAAAATTACAATGAAATACCAGGTTTTCATTCTAATTTCTTGTGTTTGTATTTTCACTCTAGGCCTGACTGCAATAACAACAAACCAGGGGATGGAAATGCATTAAATAACAAGTTCAGGCATTTTGAAGAAAAATGTCCCCCAGATCCCACTCAGAGGCAGGCCATTTCTGAACTGCTGACCAACTTGATCCAAACCAGATGTCTCGCTCTTATTTTAGAAAAATGGAGCTGGCAGAGTACGCCACATGCCAAACCAGCTTTCTTCTTACCCAGTGCCTTTAGGAGCTGAATGGGATTGGCGTTGCACTATGAGGTCACTGTGCCACGTTGACCCCATTAACAGGATAAGGCACTGGGAAAGACGGAAACCGGTTTGGTTTGAGGCTGACTTTGTTGGCTTGAACATTACTGCATACATTTTCTTTTTATTTACACATGTCAAACTGCCAAATCAAATGTACTGACAGTGAGAGAGTCAGGGGAGAGGTGAGAAAGGCAGTGGTAGAAAATGCTGGAGCTGTATACCACAAACAGCTTAAAAAAAAAAAAAAAAAAAAATATCCTATATAATAATTCGCTAAATCGTGTGTAATGCTGCGACATGCGCAGTAGACACTGTTGCGCGTGCTGCAGTCATGCGCAGTAGAGATTGCCCGCGCCGCAGCTGATACAGAGCTGGGCGCTCTGAAGGAACGTCCAGCTCTGTATCAGCCGTGGCGCGGGCAGTCTCTACTGCGCGTGACTGCCCCGCGACCGGGTGGCAGTGGCACTGTGGCCCGTGTAACGGGCTGTTCGACTAGTATATTATATATTCATAAATATAAATTTGGATTTATAATGCATGTGTAGATTATCCTATATAGACACATTTTGATTAATTGTTTGTAAAGATAAGAGTATATTAGTCTTACCCGTTAAATCATTTTCTTTTAGTCCACATGACATACAGGTACCATGGGGAGGAGACATGCTTCCAAGTAGGCTGGAACATTTCAAAAGACAAGGTCTTGGAGGTGAAGCCTTCCCTTCTCCTTATAAGGCTATTTTAACCCTGCCCTTTCCAGTTTGATATGAGGCTAGCTCACTAAATTGGACAGAGAGAGGAAAAAAAAAAAAAAAAGGTAAGCTCCTGTGAGCAATAAGATCCAAGGATTCCCACTTCCAACCAAGTGAGACCAAGCGAGGTCCCCTTTCACTGGGTGGGAGACCTGCATGTCGTATGGATAAAGAGAAAATTATTTAACAGGTAAGACTAAAATCATCTTTTCTCTATCGTGCAATATGACATACAGGTACCATTGGCATGTACCAACATGGAGCTCCCAGGGTGGGACCTAGCGCCGGTCCTCATGATACCAGAGTTCCCTACAACTATCCAGAACTAGGAACAGCCCAAACATAACTGTCAACGGACACTGAACAACAATAGCACAGCACACAAGACTAAGAGCAAATCGGGCTCAAACAGATAACGAACAGTAAGGCAAAGGAAGGATTAGAACCCCAGACAGGCAGAATTGCCTGAAGGACCTTCATACCAAAACAGTCTTCAGCCGAAGCCAGAACATCAACACGATAGTATTTGGCAAAGGTGTGCACAGAGGACCAAGTCACAGCCTTCCACAGCTTTTCATCAGAAGCCTGATTCTTGTAGGCCCAGGAGGCGCCAACAGACCTGGTGGAGTGTGCTGTAACACGAAAGGGTTTCTTCCTGAGTTCATAAGCCTTGCGAATAGTAGACTTAATCCAGGATACAACTTTAACCTTGGACGCAGCGTTACCTGTTCTTGAGACAGCACACCACATCCAACAAGTGGAGATCCCTCTCCTTGTCAGATGTAAAATCAGGACAAAATTAAAGCACAACAATCTCCTGATTGATGTGGAACTCAGAGACCACCTTAGGAAGGAATTTCTGGGAGGTTCGAAGTACAGCCTTGTTCTTGTGAAACACTAGGAAAGGAGGCTTGCAAGATAAAGCCTGCAACTCAGCAACTCTGAGCACAGAGAATACAGCCAGAAGAAAAGTCATCTTCCACTTCAGAAGACTTAGAGGAAGGGTAGCAAGGGACTCAAAGGGAGGCCACAGCAAACACCCCAAAACAAGGTTAAGGTCCCACTGGGGCGTGGGAGCCTTGTTGGCAAGGAAAGCATGAGCAGCCCCTTAAAGAAAACCTTGACATCTGGCAAGATGGCAGTGCGTCTCTTAAAAAATAGAGAGCCGAAGTCTGAACCTTCATGTTCAGTCCTTTGTTCACATCATCCTGCAAAAAGGACAGGACCACCAGAAGGTCAAACTCCTATGAAGACAGATCCCTGTCGACACACCAAGAATGAAAAATGGACCAAACCCGGTGTAGGCCTTAGAGGAAACGGGCTTCCTAGCCTGGATCACAATGGCAATAACCTCAGGGGTGAAACCTTTTCTCCTCAGGATGGAGGCTTCAACAGCCATGCTGTCAAAGCCAACTGCTCCACGTCCTCCTTCCAGAGGTACCCCTGAAGGAGGAGATCAGTTCTGAGCATCAGAGGAAACGGATCCCAAATGGAGAGGCAAACCAACTCAGGAAACCATGCCGTCCTGGACCAATAGGGGGCAATAATGATGACAGCCAGACATTCCATCCGAATCTCCGAAGCACCCTGGGGATGAGAGGAATCGGAGGGATGATGTACAGGTGAAAGTGCCATGGAATCAACAAGGCATCCGTTGCAAAGGCCAGAGGATCCCCCAACAGGAACAAAACATTTGAACTTTCCTGTTGTCCCATGTGGCCATCAGATCCGCTACACCAACAGGTCAAAAACTTTGGGGTGGAGCTCCCACTCCCTAGGGTCCAACCTTTGGTGACTGAGGAAGTCCACCACGTTGTTGTCTACCCCTGGAATGTGCATGGCGGAGATGGCCAGTACATGATCTTCTGCCCAAGCCAAGACAGACTTGACCAAGTGGGAGAGCTTTGAGTGCCTCCTTGCTTGTTGATGTAGGCCACAGCCATGGCATTGTTCGAATGGACTCGTACTGGATGACCCCGCAGCTGAAGGGACCAGTACACAAAAGAATGCTGGATCGCTCTGAGCTTCAGAACATTGATGGACTGAAGGGATTCCTCCAAGGTCATTCTGCCCCGGATCCCCAAGTGACCCAGAACCACATCCCAGCCCCTCAGGCTGGCATCGGTTGTGACAAAGATCCACTCTGGGATCACAAACAGCTTTCGGTGCTCCAGGTTGCTCCTGTCCAGCCACCAGTGGAGATCTTTTTGGGCTTCCTGAGGTAGGGAGACCCTCAGATCCAGGAGATCCGGATCCCGTGCCAAGAGTGGATGATGAACTTCTGGAGCTCCCTGGTGTGGGCCATAGAGTAAGGTACCGCCTCCATGGTGGATACCATGCGCCCTGAAAGTATCATGAATTTCCGGCACTGAGCCGAGGGCTACTCCAGAGCTTAGGACACCAGATACATAGTTTGCTGAATGGAATCCTCCATCAGAAAAACCTTCCCCAGGCAGGTGTTGAACCTGAGACCGAGGAAGACCAAGTCCTGCTAGAACCTAAGAAGAGCTTGACATATTGAGAATCCACCCATGGAGCAGAATCTGATCACAGTCCTGGACATGTTGGTCCAGGAGTTCCCTTGATGGAGCTTTTAGCAGAAGGTCATCCATGTAAGGAGTCACCTGAAACCCCTGGCTGTGAATAAAGGCAATCAGGGCCCCCAGAACTCTGCCCAATACCCGAGGAGTGGAGGTAAGCCCAAAGGACAGAGCGGTGAACTGGTAGTGCTCTGATCCACAAGCAAAACGGAGGTAGTTCTAACTGTCCAGGTGAATGGTGTAGATACATGTCCTGTTAATCCAGACGCAAGGAATTCTCCTTGGCACACAGCTGCGATGACAGAGTACAAGTACTCCATCTTGAAGCGAGCTGTCTCCACAAAAGAATTGATGTCCTTGAGGTCCAGAACAGGGCGGCTGCTGCTGTCCCTCTTGGACACCACAAACAGGTCTGAATAAAAACCTGAACCTCTCTCTTGGGGTGGAACTGGAACTAAAACTCCCTTGTCCAGAAGAGACTGAACAGCCTAGCTGAAAAAAATCACAACTTTTTCTGACTCAGAAGAACCCTGAACTGGAAGAGCCTGAAAGGAGGACGGGACTTGAACCCTATTCTGTACCATTCCAAAACAACCTGCAAAACCCACTGGTCTACAAGGACAATGCCCAAGTGTTGTAAAAATTGGTGGGCATCTGAGGACCAGGATTCTGCAAGTCATGCTGATGGAGACTTGCCAGATTTGAGTTTGGCAGCGGGGCTCTTGGAGTGCCATTGCTGCCTGGGCTTGATGGACTGGTGCGGATTGAAGGTCCGCAGACTATATCTTGAGCCACAATGTGCATCGTGTAGTTACAGAAAAGGCAGATGCCTTAGCAGAGAGCATCAAAAAGAGCGTCAGTGACATTTTGTCTGAGCATCACACATGTTGGCCAAGAGGGCTAAAAGATCCTTCTTAGGGGCTCCATTTTGGACAGCCTCAGTAAGTTGCTCACCCCAAACAGCAATAGCTCTGGTGACTCAGGTGGAGATCAGAATAGGCTTCAATGCAGCCCCAATGGCAGAAAAATTGGAACTGAGAATAGCTTCCGTCTTCCTATCTGTCATATCCTTAAAGAGCCGTAGCATCTACCAAGGGCAGAGCGGTGGATTTAGAGAGCCTGGATATGGGGGGGGGGGGGAGGCTGGGGTCAGCAGCAGGAGGAGAAGCACATTGCGTCAAAGCTGCCTCTGAAAAGGGGTACAACTTAGAAAATCTTTTTGAGACAAGTGCCCTTCAGACGTTTTCCACTCCTCCTGGATAACCTGGTCCAAAGTGACGTTGGGTGGAAAGACTGTTGAGGACTTTTTACATCTCTGAAACACATCAGATAAAGGAGGACACGCACCGGGGGTTTCAGTGACCTTAAGGGTCGCTAAGATAGCCTTAATGAGTACCTCCGCAAAGGGAGTAGGGTCAGCCTCAAAGGGGTCAGCAAATGTATTGGTGGAGTCCCCTTCTTCACATTCCCCTTCCTCCATGTCACCCCAAAAGGAGTCCTCATCATAGGATTCCATGAGCGCAGGTATACCTGGGGCCTTAGGGGCCACAAACCTGAAGGTGGTGGGGAGTTTCCAAGAATGAGGAACCCTTTGGAGGGATAGGAGAAATTCTGCCATAGTAGACTTTAAATCTTTCACCCAGACTGGCTGTTGCTCAAGGCTGGCGGGCCCCGGTGGTGTAGGGGCGGCCACAGTGCATGAAGAGCAGAGGGGTCCTGAATATTCTCTAGGGAGCCCTGTCTGGCATGAGAAGCAATAAGCAAAGGGGGTTACAGATGACCCAGTATCCTTTGCCTTAGGTCTAGCCAAATGTCCCTTTGGATCTTACATCCTAACAGGAGTAGTGTCTAAACAGTATAGAAAAACCCAATACTGTGTCCCAGAATAATTCACCTTAGAAAGCCCAAAAAAGGTAGTTATCTGGCAGGCAAAGGGTTAATCTGAGAAGGAGAGCAAGGACAAGGCAACCTCTGTGATAAGAAAGCAGGACTATAATGGCATCTGTAAAACCATCAGTCAATCGGAATGAAGCGTGGGAAACTGGCATTCTGGGAGTTGTAGTCTTTCCCAGTTACTGCATCCTAGCAATGCCTTATCTTCCACTAGTGGGGCCCCTGAGACACTGGGGATGTGAACCGGATTGTAGGGCATGAGGAAATAAGAAGAACGAGTTGCAGAGATATTTCCCAAAAATGTGTCCCATAGAAGTCAATGGAGAGCAAGTGCGCCCTCGCGGGAAGCTCGCCTTAAAGGAGCCATGCACAAAAAAAATTTACATTTTTAAAAAATTAACAAAAACACCCAAATACCCAAGGGCAAATGTGGAGAGTAATAAAAATGCATAAACCTGAAGAGAAAACAGTAAAAGGCCCCCTAACCCAGTTAAACCAGCAAGGGGAAGAGGTTAACTACCCAAAATGCAGCCATCCAAGCCCCATAAAACTCAGGGACAAATCAGAATAAAATACCCAACATGAGTGCAGGAGTTCTCTACTCCAAGGTAACCAATGTATAAAGGGGAGCAAGTGGGACAAGTGGACCATGGCAGTCATTGGGTTACTCACCAATCTTCATCTTCTTTCTTCAGGTTACCAATGTGAAGAACCATGGCCTCAGAGAGACCCAGTTATGAGAGAGAAACTCGGGCTGCAAGATTCTCTCCACAGGGCTGCAAAGGTCCACAGCAGTGCCTGCAAGCTGGACAATCCTCCAGGGGAAGCCAGGAATGGTAACCCACCTAATGGGGGAATTGTGACACCCCATATCTAAGAATAAAATAAAAATGTAAATTAAAAAACTAAGCAGATATGTTAATAGCCTGTTCACTCTGGTGGAACATGTCAAACTGGACAGGATGGGGTTAGGGTAGCTCGATAAGGAGAAGGGAAGTCTCCACCTCCAAGACCTTGTCTTGGAGACCTTTTGAAATGTTCCAGCCTAATAGGTAGGATGTCTCCTCCCCACGGTACCTGTATGTCATATTGGACGATAGAGATAATACTATTAATGTATTGAGTAGTACCCAATGCTCTTCTATTGTTACCTTATCTCAGTCCAAAAACAAAAAAAAATAAATAAAAATTATATAATAATATATATAGATCTCAATTACTTCTCAGATACCCTATAGTAATGGGTGCCCCCACAGAGCACATGCAAGAGTAGAGAATTTTACCATCATGAAGTACAGGGCATCTAAGTGTGCATAATCAGAAATGTTTTAGGTGTTTGTGTTCCTTTAACCATGACAGCACACAATTAGATGGGGGGGGGAGGAGAAATTAATATCACAAGAAAGGCGGAAGTCCGAGTTATCCTTTTAACACTCTGAAGACCAGATGGGTTTGCAGTTAATTGCAGGTTAGAACAGTGTACTTTTGATGCTAAAAGCAGTCAAAGACTAATTCGTACCACAGCCACTTGCCTGTCCTTTATGATCTTATCTTATCAGTGAGTGAGTATGAGTGAGAATGTATGTGCACGAAGAAAATTACCCCAGCACCTTGCAAAAATTCTGATCCCAAATGCAGCCCCAGACAAAGATTTGCCCACCCTTGTATTAACTTCCTAAATGCCAAGGGTATTTTCTGTGTGCTGGAAAAGTCTCTTATCTAAGGGGTAAAAAATGAAGCAAAATTGCAACAAACTTTGTATACATTGTATTGAATGCGTATATGGTCGTTTTCTGATTCAGTATGCATGACTTTTAGTTATTTTTCCATTTCATATACATGCATTTCTTACTTGTGATTTTCTTTCTTAACCCACAATGCCACAGCTGCTTGAGGTAAGGGCTGTTCCAAGAAGAGCATGCGCATTACATAGTTTTTGGCCAGTCCTGGGAGCTCCCTGTTAATATAAAATGGAACAAAAAATTAGATAAAGACAGGGGTTATATACACATATACATTGTACCCCATCCTAGCATCTGTAAAAATTCTTGATTTATTTTCTGAGGCTGTGAAATCTGCATCCAAAGCTCCCAATACTATAGCAATCTTGATGGGGTGTTTAAGAAGAGACTATTTTGCATGGATTTTAAACAGACTGAGATAAACTAACAGACTTTAAATAGAAGAACAATGGGTACTAATCTCAACACATTAACAGTTATTGCTGCACAGATTACCAAAATATTTATAACTACATTTTACAGATGCCAGCTGGAAGTAAATGATCTTTAAAACTATGTCACCAAATGTAATTTTTAGGTGTTGGTGTCCTATTAACCTGTTTGTAAAATAAAAAGCAGAAGCAATAGGTGGTTAAAATAGACACATTTAATGAGACTAAAAGCTGCACAGGTAACGGATCCACTTTTAACCCCATGATTCCTGGGTCCTTCAAAACCATGCGGTTAAAGTGAAATACCCTTTCATAATGCAAAATAATTAAATGAGAACTTATCCTAATTAAAAAAAAAACCTTACTTACCACACTAAGGCCAGCAAATCCTTACCTCATGGTTCAAGAGTTAGCATATTCAATCAATCCTGCATATCATGTCCATGAAAGATGCTAACATGATCATTAAACTATGTTCACACCACATAGTAATTTTGACCCGTTAAGGAACAGAGGTTACTGCACACATTTAGTCCTTAAAAGGTCAAGTAGTCTCATGCATTCTGTCTATTTCTCTCTGACAACATGTAATCAACTGCCATGTCTGTGTCTATGGACAAACATTTTCAATCAGTTCTGGAAGTAATCTCTGTAACAAAGGCACAAGGGCAAAATTCATACTTGTCATTAGGATTTACTAGTCATAGTAATATAAGTAGGGGGTTACTATCAGGCTATATTAATTCTTCTTTTACATCCCACATTAGCTGATCATGTTAGTCGATGAGATGTAAAGAAAGTAGTACTGGCACATTATGTGGCCCTATATATCAAATCATGTTTTGGAAGATGCAATAGAGCAATACACCCTGTTTCAATGTTTAGCTGATGAATAAAGTAAAATGTTAATTACAGAAAGAGGAGATTCCTTTAATTACAAACTGCAGCTCATTTTATCTTCAAATATGTAAAGTATAAGAAAGCTTTATTAGAGATGGACATATTTTTCATTGTTTTATCCAGCTTATTGTTGCTTACCCTCCTTGTTTCTTTTAAAGGGATACTAATGTCCCATAAAAACATTTTCTAGTTTTGTAGAGTTTAAAAAAATAAATTATATGGCACAAATCCGATCTCTCAAACCTTTATGGTTTGTGAGATATCCGCATGTAAAGTCCCACCCCTTTCTCCTGACGTCAGCGTCTAGCTGACAGCAGGAGATCCCGGTCCTGGGACCAGCCGCCAGCTATTCAGCAGAGCCGACATGGCGACACTGGAAAAGAATTACTTCATTTGGAAGGGCTACAAAGTGTTCCTGGTTTGCAAGCACACTTTGTAGACCGTTCCAATGAAGTAATTCTTTTCCAGTATTGCCATTGTGGCTCTGCTGAAAAGCCTACTCGTGTCGGCAGACACAGATCTCCTGCTGTCAGCTTTAAAGCTGACATCAGGAGAAGGGAAACTTTACATGCGAATATCTCTGAAACCATAAAGGTTTGAGAGAAAGGATTTTTGCCATATAATTAATTTTTTTTTTAAACACTACAAAACTATTTTTTATGGGACATTACTGTCCCTTTAAAGAACACAACACCCCAACTCTTTGAGTGCCAGTGGGGTACACAACGCATTGCAAAGTAATGTGCTGCGTACGCCTGTGGCACTCACTGGGTTAAAATTAAATTAGTTATATAATTTTAAAAATTATATACTTTCTCCTAGCATCTTAAAAATGTAGTTATTGCATGTCAACTCAATACATTCTAGTCAGAAACTCGCATTTTTAATGTGTGAAAATTATCCCGTATAGAACCAATTTGAATAGTTGTTGGTGCAAAGCTCATGCTGTTAATGCATTTAAATTAGTATCCACTGCTGTTTATTGAGAACGGAAGGGCCTTTTACAGACCGTAAAATGCCATCACTTCTGAGACACCTACTAAGATTGCCATGATAATGGAAGCCCTGGGATCTTGGATAAAAAAGACAGAAACAGAAGCTCCCAGAGAACATGATTATAAGACTAGATTTTCAGGCCTCAGAAAACAGAGAATTTTTACAGAAATTAGCATGGTGTGCATGGTATGAAAGTATGTATAACCTCAGATCATTTTAGTTGCAAGTGTTGCTTTAACCCTTTAGACACTGGTGCAGACAAGCAGATTTCTACCAAGGAAAAGTAGTTCAATTCTTTAGCAAATCAATTGCTCCATAGAGGACAGATAACATTTCCCCAAGCTGCATTAATTTAAATGCGGGTATCCAACTCCTTAAATGTTAGAGGTCTCAAGCCCATTGATTCACAATGATTTGGAGACCTCCGTGCTTAAATGTGGTCCTTTAAAGGGATAGTAATGTTTCACAAAAAACGCAGCTCCAATTAATCTTCACAGTATTTGGGCCATGGAGAGTGTTATTTCATTACTGTCAAAGTTGTAGTACAAAAGTAATTGAATGATACAAATATCCCCCTCCCACCCCTTTTACCTAGAGTAAGCCACCCCCACCCTCAGATGTAGAATCTGGTCTCTTCACCAGACAGGTCACAGCAAGGGACAATCTTCTTACTGTGAACATAAGGAAAACCCTGCCTTCCTTGACAGGTTTTTCAGTTTTTTTTCCTTATGCTTACAGAAGACTGTCCCTCTCTGTGATCCACCCGGACAGTCTTGCTGCTCTGAAGTGAGCAGTGTTACATCAGAAAAGGGGCGGGAGGGGGATACTTAATCATTCAATTACTCTTGAACTACAACTCTGACAGTATTGAAATAACACTCTTCATAGCTCAAATACTATGATGATTAATTGGAGCTGCTTTTATTATAAAATATTACTATACCTTTAATGCTAAAGGTGATTTTTGTTTGCCCCGTATGGTCTATAGGTGGTTTGCCCCAGAACTGAACAAGACCAACATCACTGTCTTATGCTTTCCATCCTCAAAGATTTGCAGCATTCCTAAAGAAGCATGAAAATGCATTCAATGCACTGACATTGAAAAATATAAGTTTACAGCAGTCAAGATCCAACTGACCCGTCTAGTCAGCCCCTTTCCCTACCTAATTCTAAATATTAATTTCTTAGAATAGCCTATTCCCAGGTCTGGATTTCCTAATAGGCAGAGTTGGACAGCTGTGCTGGCCACACACACGTTCTGAACTGTCAGTGTGGCCAGAACAATTTCAATGTCCCTGAACCAGTTTTATACCCCTTACAGGCTATTATTTACAGGGGATGTATCACCTTACTAAACGTTTGCCTTAATCTCTTTGTTTTAGCTATTGTAACAATTCTGTGTTGTTGTTTTTATTTTAAACTCTCTAGAAATGCAGTTTGAGGGTTTACTTTATCCCCTTGACGTCTTCTCCTCATTCTGATCGGTACCACGCGTGCCGATGAGAATACAGGAGAGATCCTCCTACCCCCTGGCCTGTCTTTAAGCTGCAGCACTCTCACTGGCAGAGATCGATATCTAGCCAATAAGAGTGCTGCAGTTTACAGACAGACCAGCTTGGAGGAGGATCTCTCCTGTATTGTCGTTGGCACGCGTGGTGCCGATCAGAATGAGGAGAAGACGTCAAGGGGAAAAAGTAAACTCTCAAACTGTAAGCCACCTCCCATCAGATGTGGAATCTGGTCCACAGACCAGACAGCTCACAGCAAGGGACAATTTTCTTACTGTGAGTGTAAGGAAAACCCTGCCCCCCTTGACAGGTTTACCAGGTTTTTCACTTATGCTAACTGAAGATTGTCCCTCTCTGCAAGCCATCTGGACACCACCTTGCTGCTCTGAGGTTAGCAGTGTTATGCCAGTAAAAGGGGTGGGAGGGGGATACTTTATCATTCAATTACTCTTGAACTACAACTCAGACCGTATTGAAATAACTCTCTCCATGGGCCAAATACTTCTAAGATTAATTGGAGCTGCTTTTATTTTGAAACATCTATTGAGGTTTACATCTTTAATTCAGATGATTTTATAAACATTGTTGCAACTTTTCAAAAATGCAAACAGCAATGATGTAATGATATTTAGAAATGGGCAATACAAATGTTTGGGTGTTTGGTTTGTCATAATGATAGAAACCGAGCACTCTCCTTTCAGCAGGGGGTGATTCATTCATTACTTATCCTGCTTTTATATTAAAGTGTTTACAATTATGTTCCCCTTTACTGCATTAGTGAAGTGCAGTAACATTTAAAGTGGAACTACCACCCCTTCTAAACTTGACCGCAAATAATTACCCATCTGGCAACTAGCTGCTCAATTGTGCTAGTCGCTAGAATTATTACCGTGTTATAGAGAATTCCTACTGCTCCCAGGACTGACAGCCAGGAAACAGCACAGACATCTTTGCATAGGGACGTCTGTCAGTCCATTTTGGTACTGAACGGCTCCTAACAACTCCTCCTAGAGCAAACTGGGACTGACAGCGCAGCAGACATCACTATGCAAAGATGTCTGCTCTGTTTCCTGTCTGTCAGTCCTGGGAACAGTAGGAATTCTGAAACGTGGTAATAGATCTGGCAACTAGCACTATAGAGCAGCTAGTCGCCAGATGGGTAATTATTTGGTCAAGTAATGATTGAATCACCCCCTGCTGAAAGGAGAGTGCTCAGCTTCTGTCATTATGACAAACCAAACACCCAAACATTTGTATTGCTCATTTCTAAATATCATTACATCATTGCTGTTTGCATTTTTGAAAAGTTGCAACAATGTTTATAAAATCATATGAATTAAAGATGTAAGCCTCAATAGATGTCCAGCACTCCATGTGTAAAAAAGAAAAAAAAAACATATTCAATGTACAGATATGGCATAATAAGGCAACAGTTTGGTTAACTCATTCCTTGGTGAATGAATCACCACCTGAAAGGAGAGTGCTCAATTATTGTCATTACAACAAACCAGAAGGGGTGGTAGTTCCACTTTAAAAGTATTTCTATACAAAAGTAGGACAAGCAGTGAATGAAATAGCCACTGCAGGAAAGAACACACTCTGGCACTGGAACCTGTACGAGGCGTTCACATTGGAGGAACAGGAGTTGCTGGACTAAATGGCAATATGGCCTGTTTGCTGTGCACAAGAAGATGGCAACTGATCAAAACCCGACAGCAGCATGCAACTTTTAAAACTCTACATACCTGAACACGGCTAAGCAAGTTGCAGGGTGGTTGTACAATCGATCTAGTACCCCCGGGCTCAATTCCTGTAGGAATTCATGTAAATTCTTACACTTTAGCTGCACACGTTGCAGCTTCATTCTGTAGATATAGAATGATGACAGGTTATTAATAAACACATTGGGACTTATACAGAAAAAGATTATGATCAATGCATTGGTAGACCTCACTAGCATTCATGGGGTTAAAAGCCCCATTTAAATCAATGACAATATTGTCACTTTTGGGTTTGTTTGTTTTTTTTTTTTTTTTTTTTTTTTTTTAATTTCCTCCTTGTTTCTATTTGGTTTACTCCAAATTGGTCATCTTTTGTTTTTCTATATCAGGCCCACAGAGTAAAACTGGGATCTACAATGACAGCAAAGTACATCTGAAGACGACTGTAAATCAAAAATATACAACTTTAGAAAATATGCCAAAGACAATGAGTGATTGTGTATGCTATTGGAATACATTTCTATCAATACAATATTATACTGATTTTAAAATAAGCTATATTATTTTTAAGTTGATAGTTTACTTGTAAAGTGTTTTTTTGTACACGGAGATTACAGCGGAACTTTCACATAGTATAAAGTTGCCCTTCAATAATTAAACATATGGCGACTACCTTCATAATAAGTGTATTACCTCTTAGAAGTGCCAGATTCTAAAGAAATCCTTACTCTTCGGAGACTGACGACCAGGTTAGTGCCGTCTGCATCATCAGTACCTTCTGGTTACTTTGTGGTACACTGCAACGCTTCTTAGAGGAGACTGGGATTGACAGCGCAGGCATGCAGACAAGATGTCTGTGCTGATGTCTGGCTTCCGGTCTCCGAAGATTAAGGATTTCTTTAGAATATGCCACTTCGGAGAGGTAATACACATATTATGAAGCTAGTCGCCATACATTTAATTATTGGAGGGTGACTTAATACTATGTGAAAGTTCCTAAGCAAATATTCTGAGCAAGTAAGGTATCAAATACATAGATCAGATGTGAGGAATCCTAGAAAAAGCTCAAAAGAAAAAAAAAATCCTTATCACAGTAATATGAAAAGTAACTGGTAACAATGTGGATAATTTAAAGGGATAGCAATGTGTCACAAAAACAGCAGCTCCAATTAATCTTCAGCGTTGCAGTTCAAGAGTTATTGAATGATAAATGATCCCCCCGCCCCTTTTACCTAGTGTAAGCCACCTCCCTCAGATGTGGAATCTGGTCTTAAGACCAGACAACTCACAGCAAGAGACAATCTTCTTATGTAAACATAAGGAAAACCCTGCCCCCTTGACAGGTTTTTCCCTTATTCTAATTGAAGATCGTCCCTCTCTGTGAATCACCTGGACACCACCTTGCTGCTCTGAGATGAGCAATGTTACATCAGTAAAAGGGGAGGGAGGGGGATAATTTATCATTCAGTTACTCTTGAACAACAACTCTGACAGTATTGAAATAATACTCTCCATGGCCCACATAATATGAAGAATAATTGGAGCTGCTTTTATTGTGAAACATTACTATCCCTTTAACAGTTAGAAACTACAGTTAAATGTGTGCAACTTATATATACACACAATGCATATAATAAGGTGAAAAAAGGAAAGCAAGGGTATCTTTCAAGTAGATAATTGTATCCTATAAAGTATGAGAAGGTGGGATTAAACATATTCAAAACATAACTTCTGTTAAATTCCAATTAACACAGGTAAATAGTAAATTCTGGACTCAAAACAGGCCAGGATTTAAGGATAACCTAGCTTGGGCACTGATGTGCCAATTAAATTTGTTGATCCATTTTTAATAATTCACCTGCCATAAGCAAAAACATCCATAAAAGAAGATATACCCTAAAAATAAGTTGCTCTTACTTTTTTAACAGATTTACTTGCCTACGTAGGCACCTTTCATACGGCAATCAAGTATTTCTATATTTTTTTTCTTTGCATTAAATGTGCAGTTTCCTGTACACAATAATGTCTGTTGAAGTCTGCCTCTAAATCAGTGGTTCTTAACCCATGTCCTCATGATGTACTAACAGGTCAGGACTTGTGCATTTCACTGCTAGACTCAGTCAATTTGATTAACTAACTTGAGTCCTCAAATCCTTGCCTGTAAGTGGGGCTTGAGGGAACAGGCTGAGAACCACTCCTCTAGATCACACATCTTCATAACAAAAAACTAGTCTCCAACAGACCTGAATTGCTCATAAGGGACACATAGATCAATTGTGTTTGAAGGACACCTACCTAGATAAGTGGTTATGTTAACAAATTCCAGGCCACTTATTCCTATGGCTAAGTTCTGCTTTAAAGCTAAGAATAAAGATTTTGTTAATATTAAAGTGGCACATAGAGTACCAAAATGGTGATAGGACGTGCCTTGATGTAAAGAAATGTTAATATTGTGCATGTATCTCAGTACCATGGGCAGTTACTCTGAGGCAGATCATTAATGGGTGCACATGAGAAAACACACCTGGAAAACCCCAAACAGATTTCAGGATTAGAAAGCAAGAGTGTGCTTGCACTCACAGGTGCGTAGCTTCCTTGGTCAGGGTAAACAGAAACATAGAATCTGACAGCAGATAAGAACCATTTGGCCCGTCTAGTCTGCCCATCTTACTACTGCAAAAACCTCAAACCATATTTGGTCCTTGGACTTGTCTTATGTTCAGGACAGCCTGATGCCTACCCCATGCAAGATTAAATTCTGTTACTGTATTCACTTCTACCACTTCTGCTGGTAGCGTATTCCACTTATCTACTACCCTCTCAGTGAAGTACAATTTTCTTGCATTGCATCTAAACCTGTGTCCCTCTAATTTTAGACTATGGCCTCTTGTCCTAACATTTTTACTCCTTTGAAATGTACTTCCCTCCTACACTTTGTTGAATCCATTCATGTATTTCAATGTTTCTATCATATCCCCTCTCTTCTCTCCTTAAAGCTATACATGTGCAGATCATTTAGTCTATACTGATATTTCTTTTCATGTACACCAGTCACCATTTTAGTAGCTCTTCTCTGAATTTTCTCTAGAGTATCTATATCTGTCTGGAGATGGGGTCTCCAGTACTGTATACAATACTCTAGGTGAGGTCTAACCAGAGATCTGTATTCGGCATGACCACTTCACTTTTTCTACTACTAATGCCCCAAGCTATACAACCCAGAACCCTGCTTGCATTCCCCACCGCTTTGTTACATTGTCTGCCTACCTTTAAGTCATTAGAAATAATAACTCCCAAATACCTTTCCTCTGTTGTCTCTGACAGCCCAGTACCCTTAACCCCTTAAGGACCAGCGGTCCTGGGATGCTTCTGTCCCATAAGGACCGATTTGATCCTTGCCGAAGCGCCGGTACACATGACCTGTTGCATGTATCGGCACGCCGCTTTGGGGCCTGAAAGAGATCGCTCCAGTCTTGGAACAGTCAATTTTAGGCCTCATTTTTACTTACAGCGCTCCCTGTGTAGCGCTGTAAGCAAAAAGTACATGACGCACTATGACCGTCATCGGTCCTTAAGTATTTAAGGACCACAACGGTCATAGTACGTCATGTAGTCCTTACGGGGTTAATACTATATTTTTTTCTTTGGATTTTTACCTCCCATGTGCATTATTCTACAATGCAAAGCTACCAATTAATTTCCCCAAAAGTAGAAAATATAAATTTTAGACAGTTATTTGGCTAAACTAAGGGAGATTTTTTCTGTTGTTATTTACTAATATGTATCCTTAATAAGTAATAAACATTTGCAAAACACTCACTTAAAGCCAAAGTCGTCTTTTCCACAAGTAACAGGACATATGGTGCTGTAATTCACATTGACAAGGTGAAGGTCTTGAAAACTCCAATCCTCAGTTTACTACAGATGAACACAAGGAAGCGAACCTCCTTGAACTGACTCCAGTTGTATTGGTCTCACATTTTGATGTACCTGAAACATTTTAATTAATTAAAAATGAACTACAGTATTGTCAGCTAAAATTTCAGTTAGGGTTGCCATATCACTCCTATAAAACTGTCAACCACTATTACATAAAGGAGCACAAACACCTAAAATGAACTGGAGATATATGCATTTAAACATCCTGTATTTCATGCTAACATCTTCAACAACTCCTCAATTTGTTTTCTGAGGCCTAAAATATAAATGTACATATGCTCTGAGGGAGCAGACATTCCTACCATTTCCCAGGCTGACTGTAAAACAGTAATCTTGACAGGTTTGTCAGAATTGATTGACTGTAAATGGGCTAATATAACTGCCTTTAGTCTCTTGCACAAATACAATGAAAAACGAACAACAATGATGGAAAGGTTTTATGTAGTGTATGGGAACCCTTTTTTTGTGCCAGTCCACCATTCATTTGCAGTGCACATATATAGGTAAAATGTATTAAAGAGAAATGTATTTCGTGACACTCTTAAGAATTGTTTTAAGAAAATGATTAAGTATTGCAGACAAAATAATTTATATATCTCCAGTAACATTTTATTATGCTACAACTTTACAGTACAGGACACAGCACCTTGATTAATTAAATAAAAATGTAATCAACTGAGTATTGCTACAAATGAGAAAAGAAATGCTGTGGATAGTGCTGAAGACTGTGGATAAATATACCAAGCTTAAAGGGACACCAACACCTAAAAATGTTATTGGATTATATCATTTTAAACATAATGTTCTTCCAAGTTGTATCTGTAAATTCATAAATGTTTAGAGTCTGATTTAATAAACTAAACTGATGTGATTTTGGGACAAATCAACTGTATCATGGGCATAAGTTGGAACTTTCAAAATGGCTAGCCCCAAGATCATTGAAATATCTGTTAAATGTATTCAGAATATGCATAAGATGAGATGTTCTTGCTTGCTCTAACTCAGAAATGCTCCAGTTGGTCTGCAAGGCGTCTGCAGAAATTTTTCCAAGGAGGGGCGGACAAAGCCATAATATGACCCCCAAACCTTCCTGTCCAACCCCTATATTTATATGGAGGGGGCAAGTGCCCACAATTGCTCTCCCCCTTAGGAACCCTTAACATACTAACATTTGAAATACATAACAGGGTGAACATACACAGACAAGCATGACATCTCCCTCTGCCTTTGTGGTTGAACCCCCCCCCCCCCCAATTTAGAGACTAAAAATAGCTAATTATTGCAGATCATAAAGCAGGTAACATTGGAGACTCTCAGCCTCAGAGTTGGGTGAAAACTCAGCCTCGCGGGTCATACCCTGACAGTTCCCAGATACGATCCTATGGCACATTTAATAGATACCAAAGCACCGGTTCACAATGTAGCATTAATGTCAATAGGAACTCTGGGACTTTTATTTCCCCGTCTGGTGAAGCTGGTTTAATACCTCCTATTAACTCAGTCTCCAGATGACCGATGGACAGAACTGCAAACACGAATAATAAGGGTGACCTAACTCCTACGATTATTGTACTACATGCATCATTCATTCAAAGGACAGATTTTGTATGTGAAAACAGGGTATACACGTGGGGCAAGTGCCAAGAAAATAATTATTAGGGTACACTGTTACACACTCACCTCTGCTGCACTTCCTGTATATGCGCAGAGTAAGATAAATAAGCCAGAATAACTAACCATTCGTTATTCACAGTACAGTCTCTAATTAGACCGTCGTTATCACAATAACTATTCTGGATTCCCTCTCAAAGTCTCGCGAAATCACAAACGCGAAAGACACATGTATTGCGAGATCTCGGTAAAGTTTCCAGTGCGTGTCAAGCCTCGATATGATATTCCATAGCTACGTTTGACCACGTGATTTTCTTGAGAGACGTCGCTATCGTTTAGATTCCAAAGGCTATAGAGCGCCTGTTTTGTTTTAGTATGGTGTTGCTGAGGTAGGCTTTACAGAGCATTTTTAGGTATCCTGTGGCCAATTCTCACCTGTTTGTGTAACTGAATAAATATGTTAAAGAAACCCCACTCTATTTTATTTGCACAAACTAACCTATAAACACATACAGAGATATGTCAACAACTAATGTGAGTTTTATTGCTGTGGAGCAATATGATACATTTAGACATACACACCAATACTGATTTATTATGAAAACAGACACCAGGGTGGGAGACAGAGATTTGTTTGTCAAAGAGGGACTGTTCTGAAGAGGGACACTTGGGAAATAAGCACCAGTAGTATATGTGGGTTTTATTTATAAAAGCAAACTGGAATAATTACGTGTCACTGTAAGGGAACAGTGCGAGTTAACCAAGACCGGGTAACGTGAGATTCAAATCTTCCGTACCCAGAAAGGCTAACGAGCGATGACCAACAAAATACAAGTTCACCTTAAACCTGTGTCGCATAGAAAATCTTACCTAAAAACACACAATAAAAATGTTACCTAGCACCACAGCCAATCACAGCACTCCATAGTAGAAAGTTCAGTCAGAAAACCCAAAACCAACGTGGACAGTTCTCAACAGCATTCTCTGTGCTTCCCTACCCAGCCAGTAGGGGAACACAGAGATGTCTTTCAGCACCATGGACAGCTTTGAATGCCATAGGGATGTGCACTGCTCACCCCTGTGGCATTCAAAGGGTTACAATAAAGAAAACTAGTACACCAAGCACTACACAATGCCCCCCTTCGACATCCCCCCCCATTAGTGAGAAGGGACAAAGTTGTAGAATGTGCGACGCCAGGCAGGGGACAATGCTGATGAGTGAGGAGGGGAGAGAGGTATCGGAGGAAGCGGGCAGCAAATACAAGCTTGCCACCCGCTTTCTCCGATGTCTCTCTCCCCTCCACCTGCTTCCTCCAACGCCTCTGTCCTCTTCAATGTCCCCAGCCATCAAGATGGGATATTAATGGAAGTATATGAAGGGAGCGCTGCAGAGAGAGCGCAGGGCTGCTTCCTCAATAGTTTCCTTACTTAGATTCATTCATTCATAATGTCCTACCTCCTGTGTTCCATTGCTAGTACTACTTTTGCTCCACTCTCCGTTTGAAGGCGAGTGGAGCAAAAGTACTAATAGCAATGGGACACAGGAGGTAGGGCATGAAAAATGAATGAATCTAAGTAAAGATATGTTTAATAATAGTCTTTTAATAAAAAAATGTTTAAAAAACACACACACACACACATACAGGCAAGGTATGTAGTCCATACCTTGTCTATTAACCCTTTGGGTACCAGAGGGGCAGGAAACAAGCTAAGCAGAGGGGTAGGAAACATGCTAAGCATACTAGGGGGGGGGGGTGTTGAGGGGGGCATTGTGTAGTGCTTGGTGTGCTAGTTTTCTTTATTGTACCACTTTGAATGCCACAGGGGTGAGCAGTGCACATCCCTATGGCATTCAAAACTGTCCATGGTGCTGAAAACCATCTCTGTGTTCCCCTACTGGCTGGGTAGGGAAGCTCAGACTCATGTTATCCCTAGGTCTCTGTTTTATTTTCCCCGACGGTGGTTTTCTACTCTGACTTGTGTGATGTTCGCCAAAAAATAGGTGTTAGATTTCTGGAGGAAAATGTTGCAATTTAACTCGCGTTAGCCCTAACTCCAACATTTGAATGGCTCTTGGCTTCACTTCTACATTGTCCTCTATTGGTGAGATTTTGATGTTTTGGAGACGGGCGATGTGTGTTTCAGAACTGCCGTTATTTCTTACTAGTGGGAACATTTGCATTGCTTACTTGACGTACAAAACTACCGTCGCCAGTTTTTTTCTGCCGACTCCAACATTTGGATTGAGCCCTTAATCCTTTGCGTGCTAGAGGTCAGTGGGGTTAATAGTCAAATTTAAATCAATAGCAAAGTTGATTTATCCCTATGGTGCAACTGGTTTGTCCTAGAAATGTTCCAGTTTGCTTTTATACATAATACCCAATGTGTATGAATGATGAATGAATATGTTTATTTATATAGCACCACAAGTGTACGCAGTGCTTTACAACAATAATAAATAATGGGAATTGTATTCTTTAAAAAAAATCCGCATGTTTGCAGAAATTCTAAGATTAAATGTACCCCTGTACCTACTTCCGGCAGACAGTGCTGACTGGATCTGTACCACAGTCTGAGCTTCTATCCTTCTTCCTCCAGTGACGGAGGCTGTCTGTCGAAGCTGGAGCACTCTCATTGGCAGAGATCGATTTCTGGCCAATGAGAGCGATCCAGCTTAGAGACAGCCTCCGTCATCGGAGGAGGCTGGATAGAAGCTCAGACTTTGTGGTACAGATCCGGTCAGTACAGGGGTACATTTAATCTTAGAATTTCTGCAAACGGGCAGATTTTTTTTTTTTTAAAGAATACAGTTCCCATTATTTATTATTGATAATGAAACGATTTAGCAAAAGTTGTGAATGGGGTAAACATCCCATTTAAACAATACAGGGTTACAAGTGCTTTGTACAGTGAAGCATTGGGTGCGAGGTCCCTGCCCGAAAGTTTACAATCTAAAGTGTTAATGGGAGACATACAAAGTACATAAGGGTCAATTGCTGAATACAGTGCTAGTTCTGATGATGATAAAAGACATCAGTAAAGTAAATAATTTATAAGACGTTCTTTGTGCAACATCAGTGCCTACTAGCATGTTGAGATTTTATCCATGAGGTGCATTTTCAAGTGAGATTTGAAGGTCATCAGAGAGGCGAAGTGTATAACGTCAACATGGTGCATATCTGGAGCAAACCAACTACACCACATGGGATACATAAAAACTACCTTTACTTTGGGTTTTTTAATCCTTTGAATGCTAAAGAGGTTTGCAAAGCATGGTTCAGAAGAATCCTCTAATATTCAAATGGGGTTAGTATATGTATCAATGAGACTTTTAGGAATATTCATTGTCCTGTATGAGACTTTAGGTTTGCTCCATAATAGCTCCCCTATAAATAATGTGTAGTCTTTTGATAGTGATGTTAGGTTTTTTTTGTGTGTGAAATTTGTAACGTGAAAAGTGAAGCAATTCTATGGTACACACAACTATGCCATAAAAAGCAAAATAAAATGCAACTGATTTAAATTAGATTTTAATCCCTTGAATTCTCAAAAGATCTCTAATTAGACCTCTAATTAGACCTCTGGCTTTCAAGGGTTACAACCCTATTAAAAATAACACTACTGCCTAAATGTGAACTAGAGTTATATATTTTTAAATACTTTTACTTTATATTGGCATCTGTAAAATGTTTCTTTTCTATGGCCTTAAGTCTTGTACTACGTATGTTTGGAGGGAGCAGACATCATACTTGCTGTCATTTAAAAAAAAAAAAAAAAAAAAAAAAAAAAAAAGTCTACTGGCACTTTTCCTCTGAGCAGTTGCAAAAAGCAGTGCTAGCGTCTAGTACCATTTAAAGCAACGCCAACAGTAAACCTTATACAATAAACTTAGAGCTGTACATCTTCAGCAGAATAGACATTACTGCATGAAGTAATATAAAATAAATAAGCACGATTGTTATGTGGAAATCTCATAAATGATGAATCTTGTAATGACCAGCACATAAAATATGGATTTGAAATGTAAATTTTAAACCAGAGAGAAAAAATCCATGAGTGTAGGATCCAGGGATAATGAAACACTTTATTATCCCGATTTTCATGGAAAATACCCAATATTGGCCCCTTGTCCCTTTCAAAAATTGTCCCTGCAGGATCCCTACAACCTGACTTTTAAATGCCCACTGTGTACCACGCATGAACAAAAGTACATTTTACAGTGCTTGTGCATCATAATGCTGCCCACACGTAGCCTAAATTCATTTGTGAGCAGTGCATGCATGGTACTTGGCTAACTACGTATGTGTGGTGTTAGTCACCCTAAATAGAGCAAAGATACAATGTATGCCTCATCTGGAGTACCATCACAGGCTCCATCGATCTGTTCTTTTTTGGCTGTTGAAGTGAAGGTGATTGTGGATGTGGTGTGTGTGTGTGTGTGTTGGCTCCCAGGATGATGCTCAGTTCTCTGTGATTTTCTTATTTTTACAACTATATCATATCAGTTTCATTCATTAACTTCATTAAAACTGCCTGTCAGGTTAGCCAAAAGACTAGCTAATATACAATTGAGATGTTCATACTTGGTACAGTATGCAATTGTATGCTAATTGCAGTACCAGTGACATTTCATGTGCCACTTAACTCTTTGCGTGCCAGAGGGGTATGCAACAAATTGCTTTGCAATGCTTTGTGTACCCCTCTAGCACTCATAGGGTTAAGCTTTTCAGTGACATTTCGTATACTAATGAAGCATTTGATTGCCATTTCATACTCTAAGGAAGGGTTTCAGTGACATTTCATATGCAAATTAAGTGGTGTGCTGCATTAGGAGGCTTTCACTTTTCATAGAAATAAATGTGAACATGTCTTAATGTTGGACTTTTGGTTAACATGACACACAAATACCCAAAGAGCAGAAAAGAAGAGAGTGAGCTAAGGTATATTATTATTATCATAGACCCTTTACTCACCTATCCTATTGTTATAGACCAGTTCGGTATCTTAATAAAAGTAATTGTAGATCATAAGACTTACCTTTAATTACCTGTTCTTTAAAATTAAAAATATTTATTTAAACTTACAATACCAAGCCATATCGTCTCCCTTTAGATTGGCTTAAAGCTGAACTATCACTCATATAAAAGTGCCCCCCCAATTAATTTTTACTATAGCAATAAGCATATACATCTTTTTATAATACTTATTTAGAAATCTAAGTTCTTTGGAGACTCACCGGCAGACGACACTGCAGATATCTTGCCAAAAAGGAATCCGCTGTCCGTCCCTGTATCCTCAATGACTGGCAAGGGGAAGTTGCATTGTACCTTAAAGTACAGACAGGGACGGACAGCGCAGGCGCACAAATGCCTCTTTGACAAGATGCCTGGTGGTAAATCTCGAAGAACTTAGATTTCTAAGTAATGCCGCACTTAATATGGATAATAAATGGACTTATATGCTTAACGCTATAGTAAAAATTGATCGGCGGGCACATTTATAAGAGTGATAGTTCCGCTTTAAATTTAAATAAATAATACTGTGGTCCATAATGTCCAGTGTGTACCTTTATGAGTTAAATATATATAGAGAATATTTATAAGTACTGTTTTATATACTGAAATCCTGCAGCGCCCGCAAGGTCCCCCTGCTCAAGAAAGCACATGTACAGGCCTGTCTGAAGTTTGCCAATGAACATCTGAATGATTCAGAGGAGAACTGGGTGAAAGTGTTGTGGTCATATGAGATCAAAATTTAGCTCTTTAGCATCAACTCAATTCGCTGTGTTTGGAGGAGGAGGAATATTGCCTATGATCCCAAGAACACCATCACCACCTTCAAACATGGAGGTGGAAACATTATGCTTTGGGGGTGTTTTTCTGCTAAGGGGACAGGGCAACTTCACCGCATCAAAGGAACGATGGACAGGGCCATGTACCACCAAATCTTGGGTGAGAATCTCCTTCCCTCAGCCAGGGCATTGAAAATGGGTCATGGATGGGTATTCAAGCATGACAATGACCCAAAACACATGGCCAAGGCAACAAAGGAGTGGCTCAAGAAGAAGCACATTAGGGTTCTGGAGTGGCCCAGCCAGTCTCCAGACCTTAATCCCATAGAAAATCTGTGGAGGGAGCTGAAGGTTCGAGTTGCCAAAAGTCAGCCTTGAAACCTTAATGACTTGGAGAGGATCTGCCAAGAGGAGTGGGACAAAATCCCTCCTGAGATGTGTGTAAACCGGGTGGCCAACTACTAGAAACATCTGATCTCTGTGATTGCCAACAAGGGTTTTGTCTCCAAGTACTAAGTCATGTTCTGCAAACGGGTCAAATACTTATTTTACTCAATAAAATGCAAATCAATTTATAACTTTTTTGAAATTCGTTTTTCTGGATTTTTTGTTGTTTTTCTGTCACTCACTGTTCAAATAAACCTACCATTAAAATTGTACACTGATCATTTCTTTGTTAGTGGGCAAACGTACAAAATCAGCAAATTATTTTTTCCCTCACTGTAGTCAAAATGATCAGCCGGCATTTATTATACCCTACCAATGGGGAAATGAACATATTTTAACTGTTCTACATTCACTTTGTTGTATTATAGTTGGAGTGTTTAGCACTACTATACTTGCAATGATTGGCTATATTTCAAAGAGTTGTCTTGTTATTTAATGTCCCCATTTATTAACCATCTCTACGCCCTAAGGGTATTCATAGAGATGATGCAAGATTTAGGATGTTTAAATGAATAATCTCTATGTGGTGATTTATATGTAAATCAATACATTTTGCAACCTTTTAATAATTAAAAGAGTATCCTAGATAAAATTATTTATTGTATTTTATTGACACAATATACACATTGCTTATATCAGCAATGTAAATATCAGTTGTAACCTTTGCTAAAAACTGTATTTAATTATATATATATATATATATATATATATATATATATATATATATATATATATATATATATATATATATATATTATAATAAATACATGTTGCAGGGTACCGGGATGAATATGTATAATTACAATATCTATGTACATCTGAATGGGTTTACCTGCAAAAGAATCACAGTTAATCACATTCAATTGCCTAATAACAAGAGTGGGTACTTCAGCGCTCTATTAAATACACACTATAAATAATGACTCCTAATGTAGCCACCAGCCAATCTGCTGCCACAGAAAGAGTAGAATAAAAAAGAAGAGGGATGCTAGTAGTGCTTTAGGAATCAAGAATATAGATAATGCCCACCTACAATATATTAAGGCACACAACACAGAGATAAAGTGAGACAATGTATCTTCTTGTATTAAACAGTGAGGTCACCCAATGTCAAATATATCAAGTACATTCAGCTCTTTTTACAATGTACCAAGGATCCTTTTTTCTTGAATGTCTCCTTCTTGCTGTCAATTATTGTACTCCAAGTCGTACCATATAACAGAAACAAAGTGACAGTCTCTCAGTACAATGTATTTCACACAAAATACAGCATATTCTCTCAGGACGCTTCCCCCCATGGTGCTGCTCTATCCTGCACCCGAGTGGCCACAGAGCTCTCATATGTGGTAAGTCATCCTCTCCATTCAACTTGGTGACCTATCACCTTGAGCCAATATAGCCTGATTCATGGGGCTGTGATTTTCACCGCTATCTCTGGCGCCTAATTGTTCTCCAATACCTGCCTCTTTGGGGGCTGTGTACCCCACTTCAAAACTGACTGGGGCACGCACAGGGTATAAGGCAGCTGCTTAAACCTTTCAGTACCAGAGTGGTAGGCAATGCATTACTGTTCAGTGCCTTGCCTTCTCATCTGGCACTCAAAGGGTTAATGCAATTATGCTTCCACTCCCTTTGTCTCCTCCCACCTTCCCTTCATATCAGTCCTTTGGTGACAAAGGTAGGTATGTGTATATGTGTCTCTGTGTATGTATGTATATGTATGTGTCTATGTATCTGTGTATGTATGTATATGTCTTTATATGTGTTTGTATGTATATGTCTGTATGTATGCATATATCTGTGTCTACATGTGTATCTGTATGTTTGTATGTGTGTCTAGTTATGTCTATCTATAATAATATCTATCTATGTGTGTGTCTCTATGTATGGCCAGCGAGATGGCTCAGATGGTTAATCTACCAGCTGTAGAATCTGTTCAAGCCGCAAGGTTGCAGGTTTTAGTCCTGACAAGGTCAGCTCAGCCTTTCACCCTTCTGAGGTGGATAAAATGAGTCCAGGACATACTTGGAAATGAGAGACAATCTCAATGTATTCTTCCTGGTAAAATACTTTCACAAAAAATGTATATGTGTATTTGTGAATCTCTATGTATGTATAATAATATGTGTGTGTCTGTATCTATAATAATATGTTACTATGTGTCTGTGTCTATGTATGTATGTGTCAACTCTGTAGTAAAACTAACAGACCCTTCACAACACACTTCTATTACAAAATTCCACTAAAATAACTAAATAGAAGGATAAAAAAAACAGACGGCAATGCCATCCCACACTGCTAGTTACATATATAAGGAAGTAGTATACAATGAAAAAGAAGAAATTTATAATAAACAAAAAAAAATCAAGTAAATAATAAAGTATATGTGAATAAGTAAATAAAAATGTGGTAGGATAAAGCCTACAAGAACTTCTTAAATATATATAGATATGTGAGTCTCTGGTGTTTAACCCCTTAACGACCGGACGATCGGCGCGGAGCGGTCAGTTAAGGACCACAGAGCAGGACCACGATAACTGTTCCTGTCAACACACTTAAAGTATGTTTGTGCTTTAATATTCAAACCAGGAGCTCCTATCAATTCTAAATCCAAATATCTTATAATGGATGGGTGTACATTATTAGTAAACTCCAAGTTCCAAAGATATAATTCATATAGCTGACAAAATTCTCAATTTCACTTGCATCACCTCTCCAGATTATGTTGTCAATGAAATGGCAATATAGAACCAGGTTTGCTCCAAAAGGGTTAGCGTAATGGATTTTAAGATATTCAAAGTAACCCATAAAAAAGATTTGCATAACTCAAAGCAAACCTGGTTCCCATCATTGTTCTGTTGATTGGAGGTAATATTTATCATCAAGCTCAAAAAGTTATGGTTAAAAATAAAATTGTTCATCTCTGTGAAGAATTCAATCTTTTTTCTAGGCATCAGAAAATATCTGGAGGCTTCCAATCCTCAGTCACAACTGGTGTCACTCAACAAGGCTCAATTGTCCATATTATTTTGGGAAGTAAAAATGGAAAGTGGCCTAAGTCCTGTAAATAGTAGCCTACTCTCGCCTACTTACCTTCCTCAACTCCCATAACACCCTGGACCCCCTGCAGTCTGGCTTTCGGCCCACTTTCTCTACAGAAACCGCCCTTCTTAAAGTAACAAATGATCTCCACACTGCAAAAACCAAAGGCCATTTCTCTCTTCTTATCCTTCTAGACCTTTCGGCAGCATTCGACACAGTCAACCATACCCTTCTATCCCAGATTCTCAAATCACTTGGTATCTGCGGCCTGGCACATTTCTGGCTTCTATCCTATCTCTCTCAATGGTCTTTCTCTGTGACATACGCCAACACCTCCTCACCTCCGACCCCCCTCTCAGTAGGCGTACCCCAAGGCTCTGTTCTGGGACCTCTTCTCTTTTCTCTGTATACACTCTCCCTGGGGCAACTGTTAAAATCTTTTTGCTTTAACTACGATCTCTATGCAGACGATACACAAATATATCTCTCAGCACCCTCAATATCACCAGAAATACAGCGGCGGGTCTCAGATTGCCTTAACGCTGTCTCTTCCTGGAAGGCTCATCGTCGCTTAAAACTTAACTTATCCAAGACCGAGCTCCTTATCTTCCCTCCTAAATCCTGCGCAACACCTCCATTCTCTATAACTGTCGAAGGCTCCACAATTTACCCTGTAGACAAGGCCCGCTGCCTCGGGGTAACTTTGGACTCTTCTCTTTCCTTCTCCACCCACATTAACAACATTACCAAAACCTGTTGCTTCTTTCTTCGGAATATAGCAAAAATCCGGCCATTCCTCTCTCACTCTACAACAGAAACCCTCATGCATGCTCTTATCCTTTCTCGCCTGGACTACTGCAACTCTTTACTTACTGGTCTTCCTACTAACCATTTCGCTCCTCTTCAATCAGTTCTTAATTCAGCCACAAGAATACTCTTCTTCTCCTCCAGAACAGTACTCACCCCACCACTCCTAAAATCACTGTCATGGCTTCCCATAAAGCAGCGTATCACATTCAAAATCCTCCTCATCACCTTCAAGGCTCTCCATCACTTGTCCCCGCCTTATATCTCATCTTTGATGTCCCGCCATATTCCTGCACGTCCACTACGCAGCACACATGCTGGACGACTCACTGCCCCTTTAAGCACTATCGCTGTTTCCCGATTGAAAGCTTTCGCACATGCTGCCCCCTACCTCTGGAACTCCCTACCACCCAGCATTCGCCAAGCCTCAACTGTCAACAATTTTAAATCTAAACTAAAAGATCACCTTTTATCTCTAGCAATAGCATAATATGGAAACATTATCATTATTATCATAAGCCGAACACTGCACTTTCTCCTCTACCAGCTTGTATCTGTATGTCACCCATCCTATACTTAGATTGTAAGCTCTACGGGGCAGGGACCTCTTATCCTAATGTATACTCACCTGTCGTTCCCCTTATGACTGCCTATATAAGCACTTAATCGCCGCACTTATTGTACCCCTGCTGTATTAAATGTTATCTGTAAAGTGCCAAGTACACCGGATGGCGCTATATAAATAAAAATATACAATACAATATACAATACAATACAATAAGGAAGACTGACCACTAGTCTTTGTGATGGACATCAATATATGCTGTTAAATTTGATGTTAATGAATTTATCCCAGAAATAATTGTTCTCCATGGAGGGGAGGATAGAGATTTATGAACGTTTGGAAGATGATAGTATATAGAAACTTGTGGTTTTATGTACATAAATATAATCTTTTGCTTTTTTCCCAATAGGCCATCAAAATAGGCCTGTTAGATCAGAACACTAATTTCCCCCATTAATCTTACCGTGGGGTCACCTTGTAATCTCCTATAATATTTTGGATCACTTAGTATCTGATTTGCTTACAATAAATAAGCCTCAATATCTTGTGTAACAAGTGCTACCCCTTTATCTGCTGGCTTTATTATGATGGGTGGGTTATTACATAAACCTTCCAGAGCATCCAATTCATTGTTAGATGATTGGAGTGTCTGGATCTGGTTTGAAGTTTCCTAAGGTCTTCCATGACTAGAGACCCAAAGGTCTCTACAAAATGGTTCTTAAAATACACAGGGTTAAAGTTTGATTTGGGCTTTAAACCAGATGGAACACTGGCATTCAATACAACATTTTCACTACTGTCTGTTACAACTCCAGGTCTACCACCTGATCATCCCCCAGGGATTGGCTACTGGGGGTTTATAGGGGTGTCACTCCTTTACCCTGATGCCTGTTTTTCAGACTTGGTTGAAGATTTTGCTGTTACTTGTTTTTTTTGCCTAAGTGTTGCTGACCCTGCCTGTATTTTTGACCTTGTGTCTGGATATTCCCTTTGTACTTCATTGACTTAATCATTGTTAGGATCCTGGCTTGTACCTGACTAATCTTACATTTTAGCCCCTAGGTAATTTCTCTGCCTGCACATTACCGGACTGGCTTAGCCTTAGATTTCCCCCTCTCTCTGACTACTCTTGCGGTCTGATCTCTAGCTGTGTCCTTGTTGTCTGAGCCTCAGCACTAGAGGTTAGTTTCCTCAGTTCCCTTTATTTTTGTTTCTTTTCCGAGAGTTCCTCTTGCCTTAGAGATCTCTTTGGTGAAGATCCGTTGGGTTGTTGGCCTTATACGACTGTAGCTGAAGCTCCACTCCTTGTGGGGATTCTTTCCCTGATCAGCCGATTAGGCTGCTATAATGTTTCTTTTCCTTTTCTTGCTAGTCAGCCCTGACGCGTCCATAGAGAAGAGGCCCATGGCTCTGACTGAAGCGCTCCTTCCTTCCTCCTGGCAGTGCTTCTTCAGCCGTTCAGGCTGCACCGCCTTTTCAGTCAGCTGTTCAGGTGGTTGCTTCTCCTCTGCGCTACATTGCCCAGACTCGCCATAGATAGATGGCTGGAGTGTCTTGGGCTGGAGCGCTACTTATTGCTCCCATCTAGCTGTCTTTTTCAGCTGATCAGGCTGCAGCATCGTACCCTTATTCATCTTATGGCCAGATTCAGCCGTAGATGGCTTGTGAATATCTAGGGCTGGAGCTCCACTCTTGCTCCTTTTCAGTGGTGTAACTATAGGGGTTGCACCTGCGACCGGGCCCGTGCACTCCAGGGGCCCGGCCTCCCCCTGCGACCCCTCCACCTGGCGCCCACAGTCTCCCTCCGGCGCTCTAGTAATGCAGATCACAGGGAGATGACATCATCTCCCAGTGCTTTGCATTACTAAGAGGACCACGTGGGTGCTCCAGGTAGGAGATGGGGGCATTGTGGAGATTGAGGTGCATTGTGGAGGGGGCTAATGTGGTGGTGGGGGGGCCTGTGGCACTTCTTGTACCAGGGCCCGGAGGCTTCTAGTTACACCTCTGCTCCTTTTTCTTCTTACAGCAACCGGGCTGCTACGTTTTCTAGCTCCTAGTGTCCTTCCAGCTATCTAGATCTGGCTGTAGAAAGACAGCCGCTGGTATAAGATTATTTCATTTTCCTTGGAGTGTGCCTTGCTACTTCTCCACTGCTCATAGTACTGCCTAGACACACTGGGTCTATTTTGGAACTCAGGAAACATTGTCAGGTGGGTCATTCCTTGAGAGGCTTTATGCCAGTGCACCCTTTACTGTGTCTCCTGCCTATAGAGTCCTTTTTACCCATTCTTGTGTCTATTGCATATAGGGTCTTTTTTTCTGAGTCTGTACCTACTTCCTGATTACAAGTCTGAGGAGTGTCCATCCTGGTCCAGGTCCTGGCTCAACTGGGGTCAGACATTTGGTTTCACGGCCAGCACCTTTAATCCAGCTAAGGCTGCTGCAAGGACATTCCAACAGGACTCCCTAGCTCTCTAGCCTCGATCACTGTTCAGTGCTCTCTAGCCTCTCTTCTCCATGGGTACAGATATCTTAGGGTTCCACTGACTCAGAGGATCTAAAACTATCTATGTATAGAACAATTTCTATTCCTACTAATGGGTCCATAGTTGTAATAGGAATATATCCTGATTTTGATTTCAAAGATTATAAAAAATCTTTTAAGTGATAATTTTCACATAAATTCACTTGTTACCATCAACCCTTTGAGTGCCAGAGAGGTATCTAATGCATTGCGTACCTTCCTGGCACTCATAGGGTTAAATGAACAGTCATACATCTATTAAAGTGATGTTCCAAGTTTTCTTTATTCTTTTTTGAACATGTAGTGCTATATTTCATGACTTACAGTTTTGTAGTCCAAGTGCTATTCAGGCTGAAAGGATCCTCCTCCCGCCACTTTCTTTGCGTCACTCAGTCTCTCAGTCTGGTGCAGATGGAGTGTGGCGAGGGACAGTCTTCAGGAAGCAAAAGGAAAATCCTGCCCTCTTTTGTCAAGGGGGGGTAGCGTTTTACTTTTACTTACTGAGTGAAGATTGTCCCTCGCTACATCTGTCCCGTCCCACAACCAGATTCCAGATCTGATGGAAGGCGCCAGAAGGGGAGGGAGGGGGATCTTTCGGCTTGAATAGCGCTTGAACTACAAAACCATAAGTAATGAAATATAGAGCTAGATGTTAAAAAAAAAAAAAAAAGAAAGAAGACTCAGACACACTTTAATATTACTATCCCTTTAAACTGATATTATCATTAGTTATTTCTGTAAGCAATCCATTAAACAATTCCAAAGAACCTGTCCAATTCAGTGATACATTATCATAGTAAACGTAGAAGAATTCAAATATGTTCACACCCCGAAAAGTGTGGTATAAAAAACACTGGCTATTGGGCGTGTAGTTTTATCGAGCAGGATGGACGCACATTAGGAGAGCTCCGTGCCCTAACAGCCTAAACTGGTGTCATTAGCTAGCGTTGGTGGTTTTTTCCTTAGTTCCCTGCTGTTTCCTGTTGCCCCTATACTTGCTGCGCTGTGCTGGGGAGATGAGGGAAATCCACAAAAATCACCAAATACCTGAAAAGGAACGTTGAACCTAGACCCCATTGAATTCCTGCCTTTCTGGATCTAAGATGGCGACCCCAGGCAAGGAATCCGAACATATGCAGACATTGATCTGACTACCTGGCTGGATGTGAGGTTGCTCCCAACCAGGGAAGACTTAAAAGCCTTTGTCACTAAAGACAATCTTAAGGCCTTACATTCGAGGCATGACTTGGAGACCATCATGGGGAAGCTCAGTCACTCTTAGCAGACATCACTGATCTGAGTCGCAATGTGAGGCAGATTGGCTCGAGAGTGTGAGACTTGGAGGAACACACAGAATCAATTATGACCACTCAGCATCAGGTCAAACAGAGCCTGATTTCGTGGGCAGAAGAAATTGCTAGACTGTGGCTACATCTCGATCATGTTGAGAACAGGAGAAGGAGGGGGTAGGAGGAAGTCTACTGCATATATCATATGCAACTGTTTTTTTCTTACCTGATATACCCGGGGAGGTCTCTTACTTAAACCCCCCGTATCTTGTATTACGCTTTCATGTCTCTCTTCTTTCCATCCTGCCTCTTTCCCTTTGTCCCTCTCCCCTCCCACTTTCCTGTCCTCTTCTCGCCTACGAACCCTGGAGTTTGCAGATTCACCATCTGCAAATGTCATCCCCTGTATTGATGCAATGATGAGGACATTCTTGGTGAAAACGATCTCCATGAATGTACGGGGTTTTGATCCTCATCATAAATGGAGCATGTTGTGCCCACTTACGGGTTCTCATCTGCTTCTTCCAGGAAACACATTTCTCAGCCGGCTAGGTTTGGTGTACATGTGGAGACTTCACAATCTGTCTGTTTATGATTACATTTATTTCTACCACCCATCTGGCTCCTACTCCCACATAGATTACCTATTTATATCACAAGCCCATCTTAAGTATTTGACCCATTCCCAAATCTTCCCTATTACTTGGTCTGACCATGCTCCTGTTACATTGTTGATTGAGATTCCATTAGCATTTGAATCCTGCTTTGCTGGATGATGAAAGGCTATGTACTGAGATTAGATTGCATATTCAGGACTTTCTTCGCCTCAGTCTCCACTCCAGTCCCTCCTCACTGGGGGTGTGGGAAGCCCTGAAGTGCTACTTATGAGGGGTAACTCAGGTACTACTGTGGGATCCCTCTTCGACATTCAGCATTCTGGCTTACCTAAACTGATCTGCTGTCAGGCACAGGACTTGGAGAGAAACATCAGTATGGAAGACATTGTTCTGGTGGAGAAACAACTCCCTTTGGGCTACAGTCTTGGGCTGGATGGCTTTCCTCTCTTGTTCTACAAGGAATTTCGACCTGACATAGGCCCCTTTCTTTCAGATGTGTTTAACCAGCTCTCAGACCAGATTCCTGCCTACCCTTCTTTCTCTGAGGCCCATATTGTCCTCTTGCCGAAACATGGTAAGCATCCCGCATCCCCTGCGAACTACAGACACATCTTCCTCTCGAACCCAGATATAAAGATTTATAGGAAAGTTTTAGCTAATAAACTCAAGGGCTACCTCCCTTTTTTGATTGACCAAGATCACACTGCATTTATGCAGGGCAGGTATGCAAGATATAATACAATCTACATGATCCAACTCATGGTACTAGCTCATTCACGCAATCAACAGGCCTTATTCCTGGCAGTCAATGCGGAAAAGGACTTTGACAGGGTGTCCTGGTAATTTATAGATGCAATGCTTTGCCATCTTGGTTTAGAGCCCAGGTTTAGACACTTGGTTCAGGCCTTGTACACTAATCGCTATGCTAAAATTAGAATTCATGGAGCTCTATCTGGTTTCTTCTCCCCAGGCAGGGATATCCCTTGTCCCCTTTTTTCTTTATTCTTATTATGGAATTACTAGCTTTACAGGAATGTCAGCTCTAGGGAAAATAAAGTCACACTCTTTGCAGATGACCTATTGCTTGTTGTAACGGACCCACTCAAGTTCTTACCGGTCATTCTGCAGGAGCTCAGGAGCTTTGGGAACCTATCTAATTTGAAGCCGAATATTTCTAAATCTAAACATTTAAACATCTCCCTTCCACCGAATCTCATACATTCTTTTTTCTTGCCTCAATACGTTCCAATGGGCTTCACAGAAATTGAAATATCTAGGAGCCAATCTCTCACCCAGACAGGAAGACTTCTTTTCTGTTAACTATTTAACTCTTCTCTCAGTTATATTGAGCTTTTCCTTTCCTGGCTCGGCCGCATTAATTTATTAAAAATGGTCAGTATCCCTAAAATCATATGTCTTGCAATCAATTCCACTCCAGCCTCTGGTTTTGTACCTTAAAACTCTCCAGTGGATGATTAACACCTTTGTGCGGGCTGATAAACCTGCCCTCATCAGCCTTCATCATTTGACCAGGGAGAAACTATTTGGAGGACTGGGGTTTCCGATCGTGAGCAAATATTATCAGGCTGTGCAAATGTCTGATTGCTCACTGGATACACTCTGGCTCTTACAAATTATGGATTCACTACTCTCTGATCGTCTCCCCTTTCTGCTTTATGGCATTCCATGGTTGGATCTTACAGCTTTTCCATGTAGGCTTAAGTTACCGATGCTCAAACTCTGTTATGGCTTCTGGAGGCGCTCAGGTCAACTTTCCCATTTCTCACCACTTCTTCCTCCCCTCTTACTCCCTTGTCCTTCCCACCCGGACTGCAAGAGTCCGTTTTTCTGAATTGGCTTAGTTTAGGGAGAATTCAACCTATTCATTTGTCTACCCACAATTCACTTTCTGAATTCTTTGCACTTCAAACCAAAGTTGATTTATCCTCTGGAGGTATAGGCAACAACATAGCTTTTTACTCTCGCATCCCCAAAGATCCATCATGCTTCAAGGATCTCACCCCCTTTGAGAAGCTGTTCATGGACCCACACCCATGGCTTCTTAACATCTCTTCTTTCTATTTATTCCTAATCAGGTTCACATATTCGCTTTTTCCACATTCCCATTTGGTCAAGGTGGGAGTCGTACTTCCCGATCCCCATATCTGATGATTTATGGAAACATTATCTGGAAAACCAAATATTTTGATTACTTTACACTTTCTTGAATTAATTTTACCCAAGAAACTACTATATCATCAAGAAAAAGGGATGCATTCAACGTTCTAATTTTCAAGAAGAATTACCCATTTCTTGAGCTGCTAAAACTTAGCTTTTACACTTGTTTCCTTAAAATAGATGAATCGCTATATGTATTAGTTAAAAAATAGAGAAGCATAAACCCCTGCTTCTCCACTCTAAAAAACAAACTAAATTTTTTGAGAGAATGATAACGATAACAGTTATATCTAGGAAGATATTTTGATTATTTGCTCCTGCTTTATATCTTTACTTATGTTCCCATACTTATATAATTCGGAGCCTAAAGAATAATATCCTTCTCCAACATACTGTAATTTGCTAGCCATCCCCAGTTTGTTTACACCATTTTACTGCCTTTGTGGTTTTACTCATCTCATGTGTTAGTTTATATCAACATTTCTATTAGAGTCTTCAGAGTCTTATTTGTACTTTGTTATGCAACAGCTTCATAACCTTGCTTAGGTTGCTGTGTCATAAATTGTAACTATTTCCTTTCTTGTCTTCTATTGTTCACTATTGCTCCCTTCCTATCATTCTCCACTGTAATTGTTCAGTATATTATGGCTTTCACTTGTCTTATTATTGACCAGTAGACAACAACACTTACATAGGAGATAGGATTACTTAGAGCCCTAGAACCTGTATTAAGAGATCAAGATTTAGTAGTACTCATCTGATCAAGTAATTTCTCATCGGAGATATCTTTCCTGCACTTTTTTGGAAGTGATATTGCAGTACAGGTGGGACTGAGCTTTCATGCACAGCTGTCCGAAGGCTTAGTAAAAGATTCTCATGCACACACCCATTCACTCACATTCCTGGATTGGCTTCTCTGTCTCTCTGCGCTATGGAGAGACAGTATAACGTACACTGAGTCAACCTAGCTTATCAGTATTTCATGAAGACACTATAATCTTAATATATTCTATACCTCCCTGTACAGGTTTCCTTGTCAGGTATTTATTACCTCTATGTTATCAATGTTATCACTATGAGAGAGGCTAGCAAATGACATTATGTTGGAGAAGGATATTATTCTTTAGGCTCCAAATTATCGATATAAAGCAGGAGCAAATAAACAAAATATCTTCCTAGATATAACTGTTATTGTTACCATTCTCTCGAAAAATTTAGTTTGTTTTTAGAGTGGAGAAGCAGGGAATAATGCTTCTCTATTTTTTAAAACTAATAAATATAGTGATTCAGCTATTTTAAGGAAACAAGAGTAAAAGCTAAGTTTTAGCAGCTCGAGAAATGGGTGATTCCTCCTGAAAATTAGAATGTTGAACGGTTCTCTTTTTCTTGATGACATAGTAGTTTCTTGGGTAAAATTAATTCAGGAACGTCATCAAAATCTTTGGTTTTCCAAATAATGTTAAGTTAAGGAACTGTGACATCAAAATAATCAATATTCAAAGGTACCATTCTCTGAATTAAAGGATTTATGGAAACAGACAATCCACAATTCCATCTTTCGCTCTAGGAATGTTGCCATAGTGGAGCTCAGTTATAAGCTTCTAAGCGTCGCGGTGGTATTAGACGCTGGATGTTCTACTCCACTTTATTTCTCTCGGTTAACTCTAGTTGTTGGTGTGGAGGGGAGGAGGGAACATTACTTCATATTTGGTTTTCCTGCAGGGACATAAAGAATTATTGGGATTTGGTGGAAAGAGTTATGTCTGAGACTCTCTCTAGCCCTTTTGCCTTTGCAGGTCTTCCTTAATTTGGCACCTAATACCCTGCTTGGTTCACGTCCACAGAGGAAGTTTACTCATATGCTCAATTCAGCGAAATCATGTTTTCCCATCCACTGGATATTGGCTTCCTCTCCCTCCTGCCCGGAATGGCTGACTGGCCTTTCGAAAGTGATAGCAATGGAGAGATTATCCTCCGTTAGACATCACCTCTGACAGTTTCAAAGATATATGGTCACCCTGGATATCTTACTGCAACCCCTCCACACAATGAGATTTCTGGTACTTGGTGTTCTGCAGGTGTAGTTGGAGAACCCTCCCCTCTCCATTCCTTTACCTTCTCCCTGCCCACCTATGTTCCCTATCCTTCTCTCCTTTTACCCTCTTTCTCTGTGGCCCCCATTATACTCTCTCCCTCTTTATTGCTCGCTTTTCTCTGCTCATGTCTCTTTTCTGTCTTCTGCTTTATAATGAGTCCTTCTCATACTCTTTCTACTCCTGTTTTTATTAGCCTGCACAGATGTAACCTTAACCTGCTGTATCCACTGTACCCATCATCCTGGGTCCGTGCGACTGTTATAGGCTTACCTATGTGTCTCTCATTATGTATCTTGCTGTGACTTAATTGTCTATATGAGGAAGAGACTCCTACTAGCTTGAGTAGGTATGGACATATGCCCATCTTTTCTGTTGCTACTGCAGCTACTGGACTGGTGTTTGTATTTACAAGATTGTATATCTGCATTTCCCTTAATAAAGCTTTTTCAAATAAAAAAAAATACAATGGCTAGCTGATAATTTCGACTATATATATATATGTCCCTGTGAAACAGTGGATGCAGTGAAATGTGGTGGGAGATACTGTGGCCTAGTTTTTTGGGTCTGAAAATAACCTCATAATTTTCTTGATTGAGGCTTTGGTGTGCACAGCGACATTCAGAAAATTAAAAGAGGGAAGTGAAACTGAGACTTAGAATGTGGTGTTACGTCTTGATCTTCTATCAGAATTGTAACACTAAGCCACACTTTACCATACCTTTGTATTGAGATTGCAACAAATCAATGGATGGCATTGCAGGTGAAACTTAAAAATGTGGTACAATCCACGAAGGCTTAAAAATAGGCATCAGTCATTTATTTATATTATTTATTTATAACTAGGATGTAATCTTAAGGATTGCCATATAAGTGTCTAAATGTGAAGGGTATATTATAGGAATGAGAAATATTCTGAGCACACTGGGTATTTGGACCACAGTATTATTTATTTTAATGTAAGCCAATCCAATGGGAGAGGATATAGCTTGGTATTTTAAGATTAAATATTTTTAGTATTAAAGAATGGGTAATAAACATTAAACTTTATGATCTACACGTACTTATATTAAGATACTGAACTGGTCTCTAACATAATGATAGGTGAGTGAATGGTTTATTATAAGAATATACCTTAGCTCTATCTCTCTTATTTTCTGTTCTTTTGGCATTTATTGATTACATTTGAGACCTGCAGTGTCAAATAATATGGCTATTTAACTTTTTTTTTAAATCCTCTTTATTGAGATAATCAAGGATACAGGCAATAAGGCAGAAACATAGTTTCTAAAAGAGTAATAACAATACAGGTACAGTGCAACATCATTGAATATGTCATACAGAATAAAATAAAGGACCATATTGCATATAAGGATTAGGTTAGAGGGCAACCAGAAAAAGAAAAAGCAAGTGAAAAGGAAAAAGAGAGGCAGAGAGAAGAGAAAGGAAGAATGTGTAAGGGAAAGAAGAGAGTGGGGTGTAGAATGGCCAAGGCTCAAGTGGACTGATGTGGCGATGCAGTCTAGGAGGGAGCGTGGAAGGAGTATCAGGATGACCAGAGTGCTTCAAATTGGTCAAGCCAGTGGCAAGATACAGCATGCAGTAGAAGCATAACATGCGTATTTCCATTGGAGAGGGATTAAAATTTTAGCAGCGTTGGTGAGGTGGTAAAACTGTTGTTTCAAAGGAGAGGAACATACGAACGGGAGAGGGGGGTTAGAGAATAAACAAACAGCATGGTCAAAGGCTCATGGGGAAACAAAAGTGCCAATAACAGCACCCATGCATCGTGCGATTGCCTTCCAGAAGGGAGCAATGAGGAGGCAGGACCACCACATATGACAGAGAGAACCAAGATCCGTCTAGCAATGTCAGCAAGTCAGACAAGTCCGAGGGAACATTCTGTGCAGAAGCTGAGGGGGTCTGTCCCATCTGGTGAACAATTTGTAATTACATTCCCTGATGGCAATATCTGTAGAGGAGGACATCAATCTCTGCAAAATTTGAATCCAGTGGATAGGGAAAGGAAGATAGAGAGATTGGATTCATGATAATGCAGATGGGCTGGTTTAGTGAAAGGGGCAGAGTATGTGAGGAAGCTGTACCACTTGGAGAGAGAGAGAAAGAGAAGGATAAACGAGTGTCTCAGGGCTCAGAAGGAGGGTTTCAGAGGGAGAAGGGTCAGAGGGAGAATAACTCTTAAGAAGCTGGGAGCAACCGAAATGGTGTAGTTGAATATAATGCCAATGTTTGCTTGCTGACAAAAGAAGTCACGTTGAAGACAATCAAAGGAGATAACAGAGGAGGAATCAGTAAGCTTATCAAGGGTAGATATCTGTAGAGCTTTCCACATATCAAAGGCCTGCATCTCCTGTCCTGGAGGAAAAATTAGGGTTGAGAAAAAGAGGTAGCCAAATAAAGGCCTGGAGAGCGCTCTGTAACTTACAAATGTAGTGAGAAGGAATTGTCAGTGGTAGGGAAGATAAGAGATTGAGAAACTGTGGTGAAATAAAAATTTTGGTAAGATTAACCTTGCCGATCCAGGAAACGAAAACATATGTCCATGTTGTAATGGTGGAGGTTATGGAAGACAGAAAAGGGTCAAGGTTATCAGAGATGAGTTTGTCAACGTTCTTTGAGAGTATCACATCTAAGTACAAAGTAGAACTGGAGGCCCATTGGCAAGGGAACAAGCGATGCAAAGAGTGCATCACTTGGGAAAATACATTAATATTCAAGATCTCAAAATGAGCCAAATTCATTGAGCAAGGATACAGAGGAGGGGGGAGGGATTGTTGCATCTGCATAATATGCAAGTTTGGTGTAGAAAGAGTACATCTTGAGACCATGGATTTGAGGGGACGTGCAGATATGGAGTAAAAGAGGTTCGAGAACTATGATAACTAAGATGGGGAGAGAGGGCAGACTTAATGGGTCCCATTTGATACAGAGAAAGGGTCAGAGAGATGTCCATTAATCTTAACCTTGGCTGTAAGAGTAGTTTAGAGGTGCGGCAACAATGGTCCAGACCCATATGGGAAAGGACTGTTGAAAGATATGGCCAGTTCAATCTGTCAAATGATTACTCTGCATCAACAGAAACCAAGAGCATGGGTATACATTTATGTTGGTCTGTATATATTAAGGAGATATCTCTCGATATAACCAGAAAAAAAAAACTGCACTCTGAAAAAAAACTATTTACAAATTCTTTGAAAATTAAATTTAGGATTATAATTTAGGAATGTAACACATGAATACGTTTTACATATGAGTTTTATTGATGTGGAGAACTGTGATACGCCTATATAAACACCACATAGTCTGATCACCTAAAAAGAGGGACAGAGGGTTTTGGGTCTCAAACAGGGACTGTCCTTCCTGAGAGGTATGTGTTACAGCTAACAAAATTAATTCAGACATATACCGTGTGCCTTATGTATAAAGGAATCACAACAATTTTGGGGAAAACCAGCTACGTCAGTCCATAGAGGACAAACAAATATTCCTAAAATTAGCCACTGATTTAATGGAACACTAAACACCAAAACTGAAGCAGATTGATATAATTATCATGTACTTACAGTTTGCATATTAAAATGTATTCATGTGTTGCTTTCCTACATTATAATACTAAACTTAATTTTCAAAGAATGTGTTATATTGAGAGATAAAAGCTGAAGTTATTTGATTGTGATTATTGTGCAATTTTTGCCCATTCTTCGTGTAGTCTGAAATGTTGCTATGTTATCTCATCAGTTTGCAGAAAATCCTGGATTATCAACGGAAGGCATAGAAAAGGCAGGAATATCTCATATCTGCCATGTGTGACTTCAGAGATATGGCAGCAGAGTTCCCATAGCTTACCACTCACCAGATATCACTCTGCTCTCCCTGGATTAGATCACGGTTATCTGCAGAGCTGGGTGACATAAGCTTCTTACTCTGTGGTCATGGGAGTTAAAGGAACATCGCTAGTCTCTCTCCCTTGGGGCGCTGTATCTGCAAATCCCCAGTCAATGGGGTTCTATACAAAGAAAAGTAAGCTTATATGAGCACCAAATGAGGGTGTGAGGTCACCCACCCTTCCACATAACTGTGATCTGCAGTGGAAACAGTGAAAACAGATGAGTTACAAGTTATGGTAACTGTTCCCATAGCTCTGAGGGCACTCCCAGTAGTTTAACCCCTTAAGGACTGGGCAGATGGCACTAAAGTACCATGGAGCATTTTCTTTTGTGGGATCCCATTCAAGACTCCCCGAAAGGCATGCAGCCACGCTGGGAGACCTGAAACCCATGATGTGCCAGGACCGTCACTGGTCCTTAAGGGAAGTTTTCCCATGACAGTTCTGGAACTTCATGGGTCCTTTAGAGTTTAAAAAAGTTTTTTTTTAATTGACCCTATACAGCCCTTAATGCAGGGATAAATCGTACCAGTTGGTGTGCTCTGAAGACCAGTCAGGGCGCATAGAAAAGCAGAGTTCTGAAAAAAGTTTTACAAGCATTTGGTGCCATCTTGTGGTTGAACAACATAAGTGCATATTCTGCACGTTATCCAAATAAAACTTACACAAATGTCAGCATAATAGAGGAACAAATGAATTTGCTGTATGGTATATCTTTGGAAAAGAACATACAATAGTACTCTCAGCGCTACTCGGTCTCTCCTGTGGTCAATCTGCTCTACAAACACCACTATAGTGTCTAAAACATATATATATATTGGTGGCTGTAAAATACAAAAAACGATAAATAATACTAGCTAGATCGAAGTTACTAGAATATATACTAATCGCTATCTCAATATATAAGCACTTATATCTAGATCAACAGTGTATATTAAAAGGTTAAAAGATCACTCAAATATTAATTTAAAGGTGCAGATGGACTTCCGTTCTTCTTACTACTCCACATCGGACCTGCAGCTCTTTCCTATGGGTCGTCGGATCTGCCCTCCGCTAGTAAAACTAAAAAGAAAAAAGGAACAGCGCAAAAAGTCCTCTAAGAGTAATCCGACTGAAGATACCATCCACCCAACACTTGCTCTGCCTTCCCACGCCCTTCAAGCTGGGTACTTACAGGATAAAGAGGCTTACACCGCCTCTGTGAATGCTCGCTATGACTGGATCTGACCTCCAGTCACGGTCTCCGGCTCTCCACGTCCGTATTGGCTCCTCCTCTCACAATCCTCTCTCACTGCTCGATGTATGTAACGATATTCCTATCAAAGTGTCCAAAAAACATATAGGACCACAATATACAATCGAGATCCCAAAGGACAGTAATAGTGTCGTGGAGAGCCGGAGACCGTGACTGGAGGTCAGATCCAGTCATAGCGAGCATTCACAGAGGCGGTGTAAGCCTCTTTATCCTGTAAGTACCCAGCTTGAAGGGCGTGGGAAGGCAGAGCAAGTGTTGGGTGGATGGTATCTTCAGTCGGATTACTCTTAGAGGACTTTTTGCGCTGTTCCTTTTTTCTTTTTAGTTTATCTTTGGAAAAGGGTCAAGATACCCAACTACAGTTGTCATCTATGCTCTAAAATATTATTGTTGGCATATTAGCTCCAAATCCAACATTTTCTATGGTTTAATAACTCCATACTGCAACAATCTAAGCAAAATACTGACAAAGGGAGTACAGCTTTTAAGTAAGATGAAATACAAAAATATATGGACAGAAATTTGTTTAGAAAATGTTTTACCAGGAAGAATTTCCCTCATTTTCAAGTATGTCCTTCAGAGTTTATAGTAAAGAGTTGCATATTTACACAAACAGACAAACATTATATATACACATAAACACATACATACTAACACTGAATAATTGTTTTTAGATAAATTACCAATATGGTAATTCAAATTTTAGATACCTGAACCATCAGTCAAAATATAATGGTCAATCACTTCTAAAACAGAAAGGAGTATATGTAGAATTTGGGAAAAATGATCAATGTTGCAGAGTTCTAACAGATTATTAGATCAAGATATATATCTACAGATGCACCAAACTCTGGGCAGCCTCAGCAACAGTTCAAGGGGTTCTCAGATACTAGGCTGATGGTTTTATCTCACAGATTCTTATTGAAATCTGTTGTTATATAAAATAAAACAGGCCTGTGACATAGAATTAAAAGGTAACTTTATAAAAGTGATTGTGCCCTTCTAATATTTTTGTGGGTCATGCGTTCTGCTTTATTTACCAGTTTTATCATTTTTAAAGCGCCAGTATGTTGTACAATGCTGTCCCATGGAGACAACACTGTAAATTTAAACACAACCCTATAAAAGGAGATGAGTTCCTTCTGTGGAAGGATGAAGTGTAAAGGAAATAAGTTAACAGTCTGATTGCCAAGGGTTGTACAACCCATTGCAGAGCAATGCTGTGCACACCCCTCTGTCACCCAAAGGGTTAAATACTTGGATGCCAGAGCAGTCTTTCTAGCATCCACAAAGTTAGAGGACAGTTATCACATTTTACTGAACACAGTAAAAATCCTGGGCATGCTCTGTGCTAGGCTGACCAGACCTCACCTTTAACTGGGGACACATAGGAAATAGGCATATTTCAGGAATGCACCAAAATCAAAGCAGCCCTGCAGTATGCATTGTCCCTCTCAGCTTGTACTGGATTGGAATGCAACCCAGAGGCCTGCTGCTTGAAAGCCCTTCATTAGCATTTGTGGGCATTGTTGTACAACCCAACAAGACTGATCTACAGGACTTCAAGGTCTAGTAGTTCAGTCTGTCTTTCTGGACCAGTTGGGCAGCTCCAGGGATCTCTTTTCAGACCCTCATTCAGTTGCTTATTTGCTGGGGTGTACAATGCAGGATTCATTGGTAGGTTTGTTCCCAGGACTGACACCAACCAGTAGGGCACAGGTAATAATCTCCCTTTGACAGCAAACTTCATAATTTTCACATGGTTGGCAAAGTGGGCTTGCACTGCCAATCTCGTGAAATTTACAGTGTCACACTTATGAGCAGGTAGAAGCTTTAATCTTGCACTAAGGAAAGCATTTCCTTATACTACATGGCGAGTTTTTGCTGTTCACAATGTACAGGATCTTTACTATCAACATGGGATCAATCATGTATAGCAAAATATAATATAGTGAAGGATGCATTGATCCTGTACTATGCGGATTTAAAAAACAGATCAGACCTCATGAGGGGGAGGGCAAGGGGAACGGTCCTGGTGGCTTCCTAGAACTGATCACCTATCTGATTGGACAGGCGTTCAATGATGTGACCAAGGAGGAGATTACTGCCTTCCCTCTACCTCCTTCTCCTTAACTCGGTGTTCTCTGATTGTCCAGGTTGAGTAGTAGGACTTTCAAGGCTCACATGAGAACACCAGGTTGAGGAGGTAGGGAGAAGGCAATGATTGCCTCCCTGTTTGTAGTATTGATGTTCTCTCCTACCAGATAGGCGATCAGTGCCGGGTGATGGGGGGCATCAAGAGGGGTCGCAATGCCCCCTGTGAGGTCTAAAGGAAAATAAATAAATTCAAATCTTACCCCACTGAACCTCCAGCCTTGTTCCTAGCTACAGTTCTCCGCATACACTAACCCTCCCCCCACTCTGCAAGCCTTGTTAATACAAAAAACTCACACCCAGCCTGGTCGCACTGTCCCATGCAGCCACTGATAACCTACTGACCCCCTCAACCTCCGCCTGTCCCCTGTTGTCCCCAGATCTCTACATACACTGTCTGAATCTCCCTCAGACTTGTTCTCCTGCTCACTGGTAGCCAGAGATTCCCCACATACACTGCCTTCCTCCTACCCTGGCTCAATTGCCCAGACATAGTCATAGATACCCAATATACACTCTCTGACCTCCAAGCCTGGTTTCACTTGTAGTGTCTGGTTTCACTTGTAGTCCCAAGCCTGGGTCCACTGTCAATCAGCCCGCCCCACTTATACTGTCAATCTCCAGACTGGTATCACGGTGCCCGTGATTCTGCCTGAGCGACATTCTGACTTCCGGGTTTACCTTGGCTGCTTCTTATTGGCTCTGGGTTTTCAACCCCTCCCAGGGCTTGCCTTTATATACGCCCTTCTGTCACTATACCGGTGCCCTTTCGTGGTGTTCCTGACCAGACGTTTGTTGCTGTGTTCCTGTTTCGTGTATGATCCGGTTTTGTCTGACCTTGTTCCTGTCTTCACTGCCCGATTTGTTTACAACCCGGCTTGCCTAACTACGATTCCTGTGACCAGTTCCGTTTACTACTGCTCGCTGTGTACCGATCCAGGCTTTGAATGACTACTGCTCTCTGTGTACCGATCCAGGCTTTGGCTGACTACCGCTCTCTGTGTACCAATCCAGGCTTTGGCTGACTACCGCTCTGTGTACCAATCCAGGTTCTGGTTGACTCCGCTCTCTGTGTACCGATCTAGGCCTTGGCTGACCTCCATTCTCTAGCGTACCATTTCTGCATTGCTACTCTCCTAGTATTAGCTTTACCGCTAGTGCCTCTGTTGCCTATAGCCATTTGCTTTACAGTTGCCCGGTTGCTCTCCCTACAGCCTGTGCCTTAGTGGTCACTTGTAGTTACACTACTTTTCAGCCTGCAACGTTCCGTTGCCTCCGGTTGCGCTACTAAACAGCCTGTGCCTTAGTGGTCACTTGTGGTTACGCTACCTTTCAGCCTGCACCGTTCTGTTGCCTCCGGTTGCGCTACGCTAAAGCCTGTGCTTAAGAGGTCACTTGTGATTGCACTACCTTTCAGCCTGCACCGTTCCGTTGCCTACAGTTGCGATACTAACAGTCTGTGCCTGAGCGGTTATCTCTGGCTGCACTTCTATACAGCCTGTGCCTCACTGTTGCCTCCGGTTGCGCTACTTACAGCCTGTGCCGTACGATTATCTCCGGTTGCGCTACTAAGCTACTGGTGCCTTCCTGTTGCCTTTGGTTGCGTTGCTGTACTGCTTGTACCTTACGATTGCCTCCGGTTGCGCTATACTCAGCCGTTATTACTGTTGCCTCCGGTTGCTCTGTTCGATCTGTGCCTCACGATTGCCTCCGGTTGCGCTACTATACAGCTTGTGCATATTCTGATTGCCTCCGGGCATAACCTCTGAGTTGTGTATCTGAACCGTCACGTGGGCTGCCTATACCTGGTTTTCTAGGCAAGTCCGGTAGTCTCAACTGTCTCCCTGTTCCATTGGGGATTTCTGCCCTGCAGTACTTACCTCACCTAGGGCACCTCCTGGCCAGTACTGCTGAGGTTTTGTTCCAGTTCCTGTTCCAGTTCTACACTCTGCATTACTGTGTTTTGTACATACCTGTCTCTGTTGTACCCTGACCTGTGTCAGATCCAGAAGAACTTATCCTCTGTCTGGGTCTGGACTTGTTGAAGGGCATTTCTGTTCTTTATTATTTATTTAATAAAGCTACATTGTTTTACCTTAACCAAATTGTCTGAGCGTCATTTAAACCGTGACAACTGGTTTCACTGCCCCCTGGTAACCACAGATACCCCACATACATTGTCTAACCCCCAAGCTTGGTTTCACTGCTAGACACAGAGTCCCACATACACTGTCTGTCCTCATAGCCTGGCTCTACCACCCTTGGTAGCCACAGATCCCCATATACACTGTCTAACCCCCTAGACTGATTCCACTGATAGCTGTAGAGCCACTCATTACTCTGTCTGACACTCCATCTTTGTTCCATTTGTAGCCAAAGAATCACACGCAGAAATTGTCTGCTTCCCCAGCCTTGTTCACTGGTAATCATGCTCCTGGCACCCACTATGATATGTCAATCCATATCAATGGGGTACCAATTTTCTTTGGCTAGCAGTAGGTACTGTATACACTAGGAAATTCCATTGTGTTGAGAGATTTACTGTCTTTGAAGTGACTGAAGCTTAAAAATCCAAGCGTTTTTTTTCCTATAGCTCCACTTTCTGGAAATAATTGTGCACATTAGCCTATGGCTAAAAAGACAATTGACACTTAATTTGATGCAGGTGAATGTCTACTTTCCAAATGGTATGCCTTATTTACCTTTTCTTCCTATATATAATATTTGTGAATTTTAGTACGGACAGGTAATTTCAGTAAAGAAAAATGGCAGGTGTAGGTTAGTGCTCCTGGCACCCCATAATGTGTGATAACCCATGATGATAACCATTTTTTTAGTAAAAAATATTTTTTACTATAGGTCCAACTTATGGAAATATTTGTTTACACCAGCCTAGGTAGGTGTAGTTCTTTGCTTCTGGTACCCCCTGCAGTATGTCAACCCATACCAATGGAGTACTGTTTTTCAAGGATGAGCACTATATACAGTAGGACATTCCACAGTTTTTAAAGACTTCATTTCCTTTGAAGAGGTGGACTTTAGCCCACAGAAAAGGACTCTTGGCCAAACACCTGTTTTGTGCGATAAGTTCCCAAAACACTGCTAAATAGCATGAATAATGGGAACATCAAAGGAAAAAAGCTAACGATTGGTACCTGAGATACTTTCAAGCACCAATCATTAGTTCATCTGTGGTACACTTACCTGTCATTCACTGTCCATCTACTTCTAGCTTCTTTTTTCTTTCTTTAATCTATGTCTTCTTTCTTCTCTCTTCCTTTTTGTATCTTCTTTGTCCCTATTGATTCCTTCCTGAAAAAAAGAAAATAGTACATATTACATGATATGGCACAAACCTAACCCTGTCAGCTGTGCATAGTTTAACCCCCTGAGTGCCAGAGGGGTACGTGTGCAGTCTCTACTGCATATGACGGCTTCTGACAAACATCCTAGCAAATTATTATATAGGGTGTTGAACCCTGTCATCTGTGCCTTTAACATTTTCAGCGCCAGAAAGGTACGCAACGTACATACCCCTCTGGCACTCAAGGGGTTAAATCGTGCACAGATGACAGAGTTAGGTTGTGCCACATCATGTAATATGTATTATTTTCTTTTTTTACAGGAAGGAATCAATGGAGACAAAGGAGATACAAGAAGGAAGAAAGAAGATGAAGACGGACAGTAGCTAAATAGGGTGCTGAAGACTCTGCTGGACATTAGGATTAATGGTAAGTGTTTTTTTTTCAGGGGCTGTTACTTTGTACATTAGTCAGATTAATTAAAGGGATAGTAATGTTTCACAAAACAGCATCTCCAATTAATCTTCATAGTATTTGAGCCACAGAGATAGTTATTTCAATACTGTCAGAGTTCTAGTTCAAGGGTAATTGAATGATAAAGTATCCCCTTCCTGTCCCTTTTACCTAGTGTGACACTGCTCTCCTCAGATGTGGAATCTGGTTGTAAGACCAGACAGATAACAGCAGGGGACAATCTTCCTGTGAGAACAATGAAAACACTGGCCCCCTACACAGGTTTTTCAGCTTTTTCCCTTATCTTAATTGAAGATTGTCCATCTCTGCAGTCTACCTGGGCACCTCCCAGCTGTTCTAAGGAGAGTAGTGTTACATCAGTAAAAAGGGTGTGAGGGGGATACTTTATCATTCAATTACTCTTGAACTACAACTCTGACAGAATTGAAATAACACTCTCCAAGGCTCAAATACTATGATGATTAATTAGAGCTGATTTTATTATGAAACATTACTATCCCTTTAATTAAGAATACCCCACTGGCAGTCATAAGGTTCATTCTATTAACACTGGACACATTTTCTCAGTACTTTGGATGTATTCATGTGGGGCTTATAGCCCCACATCAATACATCCACCGGGGACTGTTTTTTTTTCACTTTTTTTTTTTTTTGTACTTTCAATTGATGCGTTGGCTGTTTTGAGATCCCATAAGGGACTCTGCTCCCCAAAAAACTTGGTGTTAAATTTACACGATAAATCGGGTACCTTATTGGATCTTAAGGGCTAACACATTCAATTGAATTGCATCTTTCAGCATTTAAATTTTTTTTCTATGGGTGAAAACACCGCTAACTACATTGCCTGACTTTTTTTTTTTGCCAGCAATTTTTCATAGCACTGGTAATTGAATAGCTTTCTGTGCTTGAAAAAAATGTATTGGCAGTGGTGGAAAGCAGGAAATTTATGTATATTCTATGGGTGTGAATTTTTGTGAAAAAAGCTCAAAATTGTTGTTTTTCCACAAATTCATGCAGGAAATGTTTCTGACTTTTTTTTGTTACACTAAGCTTGCTTGATAACTTGTACAGGCATTTCAGACTGTAGTATACATTTCTGAAAGCTTTCAGAAATAATTTTTTAACAAACTTTGCTTTCTACATCATTTCATGTATGAAGAAACTATCGATTTTGTGACTTATATGTTAGTGTAGTTTCAGCGAATATATACTTTTATGTGTGTTTTTTGTAGTGTTACTATGGAATATGAATTTTTATCAAGTTGAAAATACCCTTTTGTGCTCCTATTAGGGGTCTGCACAGGCCATGCATATAGGTAAATCTATACATATTTGTGCTTTTAAAGGGATAGTAATGTTTCATAATAAAATCAGCTCTAATTAATCATCATAGTATTTGGACTTTGGAGAGTGTTATTTCAATTCTGTCAGAGTTGTAGTTCAAGAGTAATTCAATGACAAAGTGTCCCCTTCCCGCCCCTTTTACTGATGTAACACTGTTCAGCCAGATCAGAAGGGAGGTGCCCAGGTAGATTGCAGAGAGGGACAATCTTCAATTAAGATAAGGGAAAAGCCTGAAAAGCTTGTCAAGGGGGAAGGGCTTTCATTGTTCTCATAGGAAGAAGATTGTCCCCTTCTGTTATCTGTCTGGTCTTACAACCAGATTCCACATCTGAGAAGAGATGGCTTACACTAGGTAAAAGGGGTGGGAGGGGAAACTTTGCTTGTGAATATCTCTTAAACCATAAAGGTTTGAGAGATAAGACATATCATTCTTCATGTTTTTTTAATGCCTACAAAATAAAGTTAAAATGAAGTATTACTATCCCTTTAAAAATAACTGAAACTTTCACAACCAGCTTGAATAGGAAAAGGGTTGAACTAGATGGACGCAAGTCTTTTTTCAACCTAAATTACTACGTTACTATGAATTGTTTTTCTATATAGTAGTATGATAGAAAATACCTGGATTTATCACAAGACAAAATTCTCCAAGTTTCTGGCACTCAAAGGGTTAACAAAAGCAGAGCAAGAAATGTGAAATTTAATTCCATCCTTAAGGTGCAAAATTGGTCCAGTTTTTACGGGGTTATGGAAAAAAGACAAGTTTGGACTATAATAAATTTTTGAATCAGGAGTGCCCTTGCTTTACTCAGCACAAAAACCCTTGTAGCATATATTTTTTGCTAAACAAGTGTAGTGCTCCTTTAGGTAAAATATGCCAGAAACTACATATGGAAGGTATGTATGGATAATGTATTTGTTCAGAAAAAAAAGGAATATTTGATAAAACAAGTCCTTGCACAAAAAAACAAAAATTGCTTAGAAGGATCCAATACAAAATTCAAGAAGTTTTCCATTCTGAATAATCATACCTTCTCATGTAATGATGAAACTATCTGTAAACACAGAGCAATCTCCCAGAATAGTCCAAACAGAATAACACATTACCGAGGAGACCAATTAACTAGGATAATTAGTATGTGTGGAATTTCAATAGGTGCTTGCCATTTCTTTTATATTCTTTAAATGTAGGTATCAGTGACCCTTAATGCACAAAAGAAAACTGGATTCATTTTGGGGCAAACCAAGTGCACCACTGGAGACAAAAAAACCACAAGGACTTAAAAGGAGCTTTTAACCTCTTGATTTCTTGTCTGGTATGGCCCAGAATTCCTTCAGGGTTGTTTTTTGTGTATAAGGCCTAATAAGCTTTGGGAATTACACAGGTGATGTGGCCACATTGTCTTCGCTCAGGTAAGAAATGCTGAAAGGCATGCAGATTACACAGGTTATCTCCAGGGGAAGAAAGCTGTAACATAATTCAGTTAATTTTTAGATTGGTGACAGCACCATAAAGAGCAGAAAATATATATATTCTGTTATACTTAGTCTTATACTGCAGGGAAAGGAGGGGCTGTTTTTATCTAGTCATGTCAAGGGTACATTTATCCCCTTGGACCCTAGAGAGGTCCTCAACACGTTGGAACAAAGAAGAACTGAAGTAATTCTGAAGCAAACCAACTGTACCAGGGGCAAATAAAAATTCCCCCAAAGTCCTTTTGATTCAAATAAGGCTAGAAAGTAATCCAGGTTCACAAACACATTGCCATACCTGGGAACTCTCAGAGACTCAAGGTTTTAGAGTTAATTACTGGGTCTCTGTGGACAGATGCTGTTCCACAGGCAGTGGTGAGTTTTATGTGAAACTACCCACTTCTCTTTCTCTCCTCTTCCTGCCCACTTCTCCTCCATCCCACCCTTTTCTGCCCACTTCCCATCCACCTCCCATCCACTTTATGACAAAATGTTGGTGAACCCAGATCACCCATTTAAGCCCCGCCCCATTTATAATGCAAATTGCATCATTTACAAATCCCTGATCTCAGCACATGTTCCCTCTCTAGGGGCAGAAGAGGATGAGGTTCCCAGGTATGCATATTGCTTCTCAATGTGCTGGAGACCTGTCTAGCATTCAAAAGATTATTTGTCCCCTATAGTGCAGCTAGTTAGCTCCAGAATTGTTCCCATTAGCCTTAGTATATCACCCTCATTATAATGAAGATCTATTCAGTACCCAATGGGTTAATGGAGTACTAATAAATATAATATTAATTGATGTATATACAAACTAAAATACCTTGTGCTCTATGTAAGCTCTGTAAATATTCTTTATTTGATATCTAAGGTCTACAATCTAGCATTAAATATATTGATGCAGGTAACATAGTTGATGAGGCTGACATGTCTCCAAGTCCAGCCCATGCCAAATCACCCCTGTTGATCCAGAGGAAGGCAAAAAACCAAAACAAAACATTGAAGCCATTTCCAACTAAATCCCAAGTGGGTATAAAAAATCCTTCCTGACTGCAACTAGCAGTCAGATATTTCCCTGGATCAACGTCCTATCTGCTTTGAAGCCAACTGTCATAATTCTTAATATTGCTCTGTGCTAGATGATTATCCATTACTTTTTTTTAAAAGATTACAGTACGTGCAAGTACAGCATTCCAAAGCAAAGAATTCCATAACTTTAATGCCTTTACTTTAAAAAAAAAACCCTACCTTTGATTTAATCAAAATCTCCTTTCCTCTAGTCTTAATGGATCACCTCTCGTTCTTAGCTCAGCTCTTTGATTAAATAGTTAATTAGAGTGTTCTCTGTATTGACCTTGAATATATTTATAAATGATAATCATATCACCCCTTAGATATCTCTTCTCTAAAGTAAACAAAGTCATATTGGGTAGTCTCTCTTTATAACTCGGATCCTCCAATTCCTTTATCAGTTTTGTTGCACACCTCTGCACTTTTTCCAGTTAATCTTTTTTAAGAGCGGGTTGTAACACTGGACTGAGGATGCAGTACCCTGGGGAGTGATAGCTGGAAGAAGGTCAGACCCCTCCAACAAGGTATATGGGAGCAAAAAGCCGGTGGGCGGCGCTATCGTTTGCTGCCAGGGTGCGGTTGTTGCCTAAAGGGAATCATGCTTTTTTAAGAACGGGTTGTATCACTGGACTGAGGAGGCCGTACCCTGGGAAGTGATAGCTGGATGAAGGTCAGACCCCTCCAACAAGGTATATGGGAGCAAAAAACTGGGGGGGGGGTGCTAGGGTCTGCTGCCAGAGTCCGGTGGTTGCCTAAAGGGAATTGTGCTGCAGCCTAGCTATGTAATGATGCTAGCCGCGAAGCTAGATTGGCCCCTCCAGTTGAGCCGAAGGAGACCCCGGATAACCCCCTCTAGACAAACTATACTCCCCAGATCCACAAGGAGGAACAAACTCAAACAGGAACAAGCAAGCTACTCACTCAGACCAATGCAGGAACTCTGGATCTGTGGAGCAGAATTAGAGACAGAAGTAACGAGGAAGCCAAACTGGGTCATACACAGAGGCAAGGAGCAGAATAAATACCAGCAGGCAATATGATGATCAAGGGATAGCCAGAAAATACACAGAGAAGGCAAACAGCAGGAACTAGCACAGACTAGGGAACAAGATAGTAACAGGATGATATACTAATGTGTCCGACTCCTGGGAGCAGCCACCTGTTATAGCTGCAACCCGGAAGTAAAGGGACAGTGTGCCTAGCAACACGGAGCAGCTGATCTGATGCTAGATATGACATGCCACTCGACGGAGCCTGGGAACAGAAGAGCCCCAGGCAGAATTGGCTGGAGGTAAGGACGTGACATTGGTGCTGGTAGTCTGTCATGTCAGTGAAGTACTGTCTGTATAATGTCTGAGATAAGGGAAAGGCCCGTGTATTGGCAATAACCAAAAAAATTAACTGCGTTAGCTTGTCACAAGATACTAACTTCATAAACAAACTTCTCCTGTCCTGTATAGCTACAGATTTCTACATGTACAGTAAAGGAGCAGTAAACTTTTGTTATGAAAAGTTTATTGCATATATTGTAGGACTTTCTTGTTGAGAAAAACAAAGCTACTCCCACTGCTGAAAGGTGTATATTTTCAGACTTATTATAGTTTTTAAATGCTCATTTTTTACACACTAACATTGCCCTCTAGTGTCAAAGACAAACATTTCTACTTAGAATGTAATAAAAACTGCTGAGTCACTTCCTGTCAGTTAGAACTTTCATTAAATAAATGCTTGTAAATTCACTTCCTGTTTATTTGACCTGTTAGACTAAAACAACTGACAACTCTATGATATAGGTTTTCATAAAAAAAGATTACTGCTCTTTTAAGAAAGCAAGTTTAGTATTAGATTTTAGAGATCTAGAATTAAAGGACATGTAAATCTTGTTTTATGAAGATAGAAGTTATAGGGCTTTTGTTACAAAGTAAAGTGGGTGAATGTACAAAATCGTTTGCACTCTAAATCAAGCACAGGAATCAACTTTCAGTACATACAACTGTCTAACGTTAATTTACAAAGCTATGCACTCACAGATTTCCTCCCCTTGTGCTATGGAAAGAACAATGGGCAGTCTGTGGACATTTCAGTGTTCCTTTCCATAAAGCCTTGTTTAACTATATGTGTTAAACAAGGTGTTGAGGAAATGGTGTAAGTTTACAATATTTCCCTGTGTATGTTACAGAGTTGTCATGAAGGGTTTGCTTGCATCAGAGTCTTTACAGTTGCATACATTGTCCACTAGAATGCACTACAATGTTCATGCACTGTAATACATACCTTGAAGTGCAGCCACTTGTGTTAGATGCAAATGCCACTGACAAATCTGTACATTCTCCCCAAGGTCACTCCCACTTCTGTAAGGTGCTTTGTTCAGAAGTTATAACTGTTCTAACTGTCATGAAGCTGTTGACTCACCTCTCACAAACAATGAAAAAGATTAACTGTTTGGACAACTGGTAAATTCTAGATGAGCACCATATATTCCAGGGTGGAATGAAACACTGGCTGTGTATGTCATAGACACACACACACCCCACCCCCACACACAAGCATCTGACATGACCACTGTAACATGCATATATTTTTTACTAAACAAGTTTTCTTAGCTTTTAAAATAGTAATTAAAAAATGTATATTCTAAAGAGCATGATGTCTTCAATTTAACAGCTCCTACTACTCAGTTTCTACAGGCAAGTGATTACCTATCTGATCACCAAGTCTTTCAGTGATTCCTGTAGGGATAAGGTGATAATGGCTCCTTCTTTCTGTTGATCATTGAACCAGTGTTTTGACATTGACAAACAACCTCCTCTTCGTACCAGTGACTATTTGCAAATCACACATTTTCAATCGTAAATGTTTAGTTTTATAATAAGATTTGAGTGGGGAGGAAGTTTTCCTTGCTCAGAAACTGTATTTACTGGTCAGTCAGAAATCAAGAAGAAGCAGAAGCTATCATTACTCAACCCTTCCACAAACAGCAGAGTGTCCTGTTCTCTGGGTTTTACTGGCATTTTTTTGCCAGGTATTCTGGTTTTCCTTTTTTTGTAATTTCTCTGCCTTGTTGTTCTGACACCCTTGTTTGGGCCTTTATCAAGTTCTGGCACTCTTGTGTAGGTGCGCGATCAAAGTGTTCCTGTTATCGAGTTCCAATGTTCCTGTTAGATCCAGTGATCCCAGTGTTTGACCCGGCTTTCCTTGACTATGTCTTTTGTCTCCTGATTTTGCTTTGACTTCCTGTATTGGTTTTGACCTCGTCATGTTTAGATGACTTCTCTTCTGCCTGCTGATTTTGTATTGTTTTGCTTGACTGGTTGTGACGCTGGCTTGTTCAACTATTCTTCTGTCTCATCCCTGGTATCGTCTTTGCCCGCCTGTTACCAACTTGGCTTTTCGACTACTCTTCCTTCGACTCAGAGGGTTCTCCTGTGCCCAGTGTGTCGTGTTAAACGCTGCCAACCACCCAGTCGGCATCGACGCTGCAGAGTATCTCCGGGTTCATTCATAAAAGTGCAACGCTGAGCTTCTATGAATGAATCAATCACCAAGTCTGACTTCAGCGACGCTCACGTGTCCTCTGCAGACGCGAGGCTTCAGAGTGAAGCAGGCCTCTTCCTGTGGTCTCCTCCTACCTACTTCCTTCTTCTGAGCCTTCTCCTCCTACCTGCTTCCTGAAGAGGGGTTTAAAGGGCAGCCTGAGTCCTGACTTGGTTGCTTTTGTGTTGCTGTTCAAAGCAGTTCTATTACCTTGGGCTCTGTGTATGACCTGGCTTGTCTTCCATCCAACCTGGTGCTGACCCGTGGCTCTGTCTGACTATTCTTTTGGTTGTCCCCTCTACCTAGCAGACACCCTATCTGGTACGGGCCTGGGGCTCTGGCAGAGTAGCTTTGATACTGACTGCAGGCGTGAGTCAAGTATATGCTTCCTTATAGTGACTGCAGGCGTGAGTCAGATATACGCTCCATTCTGACTGCAGGCGTGAGTCAAATTTCTCACTACCTCAAATCAAGACTTCGCGTTTCAGTCCTTGTTTTGCTCATGTTCCAACTCCTGGTTCCAGCAGAGACTACCAGTGGCTTCGGCCTAGTCTCTAGTAGAGTGGTCTTCTGCTGCAGTTTACTATTTCTGATAGTAGCACTTGCAGGCTGTGAGCCTTTGCTTGTACCTGCTATTTACCTCTGTTTGCTACGTTATTGTTGTTTAATAAATTGCATTTTACTATACCGTACTGACTCCTGAACATTTCTGGGAAACAGTGACTTCATAAAAGTGCACCGCTGCGATCTTATGAATGAACTCGGTGACAGGGTTCACTACAACCACTGCTACTGGAGTTGGATTAAACAGCCACTCCAGTAGTAAGAAAGGAAAGCAGAACATTCTTTCCTTGTCGCCCTATGGATCACCTATCCTATCAGAAAGTGCATATAACGTATGTTAAACATAGGTTATATGCGCTTTATCAAAAAAGCAGACAATTGTCGCCCCATGGATCACCTATGCAGAAGGATAGGTGATCTCTGCTAGGGAGGTTCAAGAGGGGGCCCCCCTAGAGGTCTGAATTATATATTTAAAACAATGTACAATACACATGATAAGAAAGCCCAAATAACATATGTTACACACATATGTTATATGGGCTTTAGTGAAAATACTTCCAATTGTCACCTGCATTGATCACCTATCCTACTGGATAGGTGATCAGTGCTAGGGGGCCTCAGGAGGGGTTCCCCCTTGAGGTCTGAACTTTTTTTAATATAATAAAACATACACTAAAAATAACATTTAGTATACCTGTACAGGCAAGGCATGTATCCGCATACCCTGCCTATTAACCCTTTGAGTACCAGCGGGGTAGCAAACACATTGCAATGCATTGCTACCTCTCTAGTACTCATAAGGTTAATCATGCAATACATGTACAACGAGGGCATGTCGCTTTAAATTGGAGAAGAAACAATGTTGAAATAAAATGGAAAAAGAAAGTCATGGGAACACTATCAATCGAATAGTGCGGGGGTTACTATGTCGAATGTGAACAATATTTGTTGAATTAAAATGGAGAAAGAAGGCGCTATAATTCAAATTTCAAAGGGGAGGTTACTATGTCGAAGGGAGGTACCCTATGTTGGATTTCGATAATGTGGGAATCACATCTAATGCTAAACTTGATCTTTCTGTTGTCAAACATACTCCTGTTTCCTTGGACTTTGACATTTAACGTGTTTTTTTAGGTAGAAGTTGAATAAAAGAAGACATCACCATTTTTGTCAGTATGTCAAAATGTGCTGTCTACGCCGGTTTTGTTTTACTGTGGTTCTGCAATAGAATACCAGTAAAACACATGTTTGCAAAATACACGTTGCTTGTTTTTAATGTAACGCTGGTTTTAGCGCGGGCAATAGTATTGAGCCCTTAGTCAGGTGTCTGATTAAGCAATTATACCAAACAGGTGCTAATGATCATCAATTTAATATGTGGGTTGAAACACAATCATTAACTGAAACAGAAATAGCTTTGTAGGAGGAATAAAACTGGGTGAGGAACAGCTCAGCTAACAAGGTAAGGTTGCTGAAGACAGTTTACTGTTAAAAAATCATACACCATGACAAGACTAAACACAGCAACAAGACATAAGGTAGTTATACTGCATTAGCAAGTTCTCTTCCAGGCAGAAATTTCAAGACAGACAGGGGTTTCCAGATGTGCTGTTGAAGCTCTTTTGAAGAAGCACAAAGAAACAGGCAACAATGAGGACCATAGACGCAGTGGTCAGCAGATGAAAGAAACATCATGCTTACTTCCCTTAACAATTGGAAGAAGTCCAGCAGTGCCATCAGCTCAGAATTGCCAGAAAACAGTGGGACCCTTGTACACCCATCTACTGTCTGGAGAAGTCTGGCCAGAAGTGGTCTTCATGGAAGACTTGCAGCCAAAAAGCTATGGATCTGACATGGAAACAAGGCCAAGCCACTCAACTATGCAGAAAAATTTGTCAAAATTTTATATATTTGGCTGTAGCAGAAGGCAGTTTGTTTGATGACGTGCTGCAGAGCGGTACAAGAATGAGTGCCTGCAGGCAACAGTGAAGCATGGCGGAGGTTCCTTGCAAGTTTGGGGCTGAATTTCTGCACATGGAGTTGGGGATTTGGTCAGAATGAATGGTCTACTCAGTGCTGAGAAGTACTGGCAGATACTTATCCATCATGCAGTACCATCAGGGAGGCATCTGATTGGCTCCATATTTATTCTGCAGCATGACAATGACCCCAAACATACATCCAAAGTAATTAAGAACTATCATCAGTGTAAAGAAGAACAAGAAGTCCTGGAAGTGATGGTATGGCCCCCACAGAGCCCTGATCTCAACATTGAGTATGTCTGGGATTACATGAAGAAAGAGAAGCAACTGAGGCTGAATAAATCCACAGAAGAACTGTGGTAAGTTCTCCAAGATATTTAGAACAACCTACCTGCCGAGTTCCTTAAAAACTGTATGCAAGTGTACCTAGAATAATTTGTGCTGTATTGAAGGCAAAGGGTGGTCATACCAAAAATTGATTTAGAGATTTCTACTGTTTAAAGGGATAGCAATACTGACCAAAACGGTCAAGTCTGCCATCTAGATGTCAGATTTGGAATCCGGTCCGCGGACCGGCCGTGGCTCTACAGCAGAACCGAGATCGCAAGATATAAGAAGAGCTACTTCATTTGAATAGTCTACAAAGTGTGCCTGGTTTGCAAGCACACTTTTTAAACCCTTCCAATGAAAGTTATTTTTATATCTTGCAATCTCGGCTCTGCTGAAGAGCCAGCGGTAGATCTGTGGACCGTATTCCAAATCTGATAGCTAGATTGCAGATTCGACTGTTTTGGTCAGTGAGAGGAAACTTTGCTTGTGAATATCTCTCAAACCATAAAGGTTTGAGAGATAAAACTTATATCGTTCTTCATGTTTTTTTAATGCCTACAAAATAAAATAAAGATAAAACTAAGTATTACTATCCCTTTAATCTCTATGCATTTTGTTAACCCCTTAGTGACCGGCCGTGCGCGCACGCGACCGGCACTTAACGCTTGCTGAACATTTTTTTTTTTCATTTTATTGAATGACTTCTGGAATGTACATGTATGACATGTATGTCCTCTGTCCACCTGGGACATCCGCTCGGGACGTATATGTATGACCTCGAGTGGTAAGGGGTTAATAGATACAAATAAACTATTAACATGTCTATTTTTGAAAGCATTCTTACTTTAGAGCATTTTTTCACACATGCCTAAGACTTTTGCACAGTACTGTAAAAACCACCAGTCATGTCCCACTGCACTGGTAGTCATAGAACCACACATAACTGGCCTTTGAGACCCAGTCAAGGGCATTCAGGGGATGCAGTTGTGAAAGGGGCCCAGCATCCAAGTGGGTCCATTAGTCCCAAGGCCCAGTAGGTTCTGGAAGAATATCTTTGATAGGTAGCACAAAAATGTTTACACTGGGCACTCCAATGATAGTTACACCACTGGTCACAGTCTTGTCCCACTACACTGGTAAACACAGAACCACACATACAGAGACTTAACCTCAGGTGGAAATTCTCAGGCATAAGCAGAAACCTAAATCTAAATCAAATCAATATTTGGTGTGACCAACGTTTGCCTTCAAAACAGCATCAATGCTGCTAGGTACATTTGGCAGGGATTTTGTAGGCATATAGTCAGGTGTCTGATAAATACCAAACAGGTGCTAATGATCATCAATTTAATATGTAGGTTGCAACACAATCATTAACTGAAACAGAAACAGCTATATAGGAGGAATAAAACTGGGTGAGGAACAGCCAAACTCAGCTGAAGACAGTTTAATGTCAAAAGTCATACACCATGGCAAGACTGAGTGCAGCAGGCAGAAATTCCAAGTCAGACAGGGTTTTCCACATGTGCTTTTCAAAATCTTATGAAGAAGTACATACAAACAGGCAATGTTGAGGACCGTAGACACAGTAGTTGGCCAAAGAGATTTAGTGCAGCAGATGAAAGACACATCATGCTTAGTTGCCTTCACAGCTGGAAGATATCCAGCAGTGCCATCAGTTCAGAATTGGTAGGAAACAGTGGCATCCTAGTACACCCATCTACTGTCCGGAGAAGTCTGATCAGAAGTGGTCTTCAAGTGGAACTTTCATCCTAATAAAATTGCCCCCCCCGAATAGATTATTAACCTAGCGATATGCAAAGTTATACTATCCTTAAGCGCAATAAGTCAGTGGTATTGAAGAAAAAACACATCTTCTGTAGGCATCGGGCTGCACAGAGCTTATGTCTCAGCTTACCTATATCCAGCATCGCCATTTCGGCTGGTACTGGAGTTGCATCGCTCTATATGATGCTTCTGCATTGTCCCACACTTCTCTGGCTGGGCTGAGCTTGGACGCGCTTGGCGTCAGCAGTGGACCCCCGTGTCCTCGCGCTAAGCAAATGGGATGCTCCAATTGACACAGAGGTTGTGCAGGTGTACAATGCATCTCGCAGCGAGATGCGTCAATTTCGGGCGCAAGGAAGTGTATCTGACGCAGGCTCCTTCTTATACTTTGGGTTCTGGTCTGGCTTCTTCTAGCTACTTCCTGGCAACTTATATTTAAATGGAACTGGAGTTTCATCCAGTTACCATTACGTTGGTGTGCAGTACAGTTCTCTAGTTGCTCCTGATCTTTGTGTATGACCTGGCTTGTCTGACCATCCATCCTGGTGCTGACCTGTGGCTCTGTCTGACTACTCTCTTGTGTTGTTCCTGGTAATGGACACTCAATCTGGTGCAGACCTGTGGCTCTGGCTGACTAACCGCTCCGTGTATGACCTAGGCTTGTCTGACCATTCATCCTGGTGCTGACCTGTGGCTCTGTCTGACTACTCTCTCGTGTCGCCTCTTGTAGTGGACACCCAATCTGGTAGATCCTGACATTACTGACTGTAGGAGCGAGTCAGTAGGTTCTTTGGATTGTCTCACCATCTGGCAATGGTATTCTCCTGGCTGGCTGCAGGCATGAGTCAGTCCTCTTCCTACTCCATCATTGGGAGAACTGTCGGGCTTACGCTTCCTCTCCACTTAGAGACTACCATTTGCTTTGGCTTAGTCTCTGCAGTTTTGGGATCTGGAGGCATACTTCTATTGATGATAGAGTCCCCGTCTCTTAGTTTATTTTATTTAGAAAATGTTTTAGCAGGAAGAATACATTGAGATTTTTCTCATTTTCAAGTATGTCCTGGATAGTATTCAGTAAAGGGTTGCATATTTACACAAATTGAGAAACATTATATTTTACATGTTATTATATATACATGCACATATGAATATACATACATATGGAATATTACAATTATATACAGTTACACTCTGTTTTTAGATATAAGGAAGCATTTACTTTTAAGGATTTTAGACTGTGAGCAGATTTGATTATTTCAGGCAGATTCTTCCAGGCCTTTGGCGCTCTGAAGCAGAAGACAGATCTTCCTGCTTCTTTCTTGTATTGTGGTATACGTATCGAGTTGTTAGCAGTGGTTATAGTTAGTATGGAGAGCAGGAGTGAGCATACTGATCAGGTAGTCCGGTAGTTTTCCAGAGAAGTGGTTGTGTACTAAACAAGAAAGGTGAAGGGTACATCTAGATTTGAGTGTTAACCAATTTAGTTCTTTTAGCATATCACAGCAATGAGTAGTGTAATTACACTGGAGGCTAAAGAGGCATATTGAATTATACAGGGTGTCAAGTTTACTAAGATGGATTTCTGGTGCTGGAGCATAAACTACATCACCATAGTCTATGACAGGCAGCAACATCTGTTGCACAATACATTTTCTAACCAGGGGACTTAAACATGATTTGTGTCTAAAAAAGTACTGATTTTGGGATAAAGCTTGGAGGTTAATTTGTCAATATGATGACCAAAATTGAGGTTGGGATCACTCCATATACCAAGATATTTGTAGGAGTCCACTGGGGCCAATTTACGATTAGACTCAGTTACAATGGATAGGTGGGTATTGCCGAGATTAAGCAGTTTGTGCTTTTTTGCCAGATATCATTGTGACAGTTTTGTCTGTGTTTAAGAACAGTTTGTTCCTTGCTATCCATCTTTCAACCTCCCAATCCTGATCATTGTTATTATTCGCTTACGTTAATAAAGGTGAATTTTACTTTACTGTCTGACTCTTGTCTTTTCTTGCAAACCGTGACAGCTTTCAAGAGAAGCTCTGTGCCCCTGTGCGGTCAGTCTCGTCCTGTGCCTTAAGGCACCAAGGAACGTCACCACCAATGCTGGCAGTGAAAGGGAGAGACAGCGAAGACTCAGAGGTACATTTTCTCTAAGATGTCTGCTCTGTCTGTCCTCTGGTTCCTGCCGAAATGAGTTTTTTCTTCAATACCACTGACTAATTGAGCTTAAAGATAGAATAACTTTGTATATTGCTAGGTTAGTAATCTATCTGGGGGCAGTTTTAATAGGATGAAAGTTCCACTTCCATGGAAGACTTGTGGCCAAAAAGCCATACCTCCGACTTGGAAACAAGGCCAAGCCACTCAACTATGCATGAAAACACAGGAACTGGGGTGCAGAAAAATGGCAGCAGGTATTCTGGACTGATGAGTCAAAATTTGAAATATTCGTCTGTAGCAGAAGGCAGTTTGTTACTAGAATGAGTGTCTGCAGGCAACAGTGAAGCATGGTGGAGGTTCCTTGCAAGTTTGGGACTGCATTTCTGCACATGGAGTTGGGAATTTGGTCAGAATGAATGGTATCCTCAATGCCTAGAAGTACAGGCAAATACTTATCCATCATGCAGTACCATCAGGGAGGCATCTGATTGGCTCCAAATTTATTCTGCAGCATGACAATGACCCCAAACATACAGACAAAGTCATTTAGAATTATCTTCAGTGTAAAGAAGAACAAGAAGTCCTGGAATTGATGGGATGGCCCCCACAGAGTCCTGATTTCAACATCATCAAGTGTGTCTGGGATTACATTAAGAGAGAAGCAACTGAGGCTGTCTAAATCCACAGAAGAACTATAGTTAGTTCTCCAAGATGTTTGGAACAACATACCTGCCGAGTGCCTTAAAAAACTGTGTGAAAGTGTCCCTAGAAGAACTGATGTTGTTTTGAAGCTGGTTTTTTTGTTGTTAAATGAGCCACACCTCCTGTGGCTAAGCCCCATTTCTCTGGAAACATAACATTACTCATTCACTCATATTCTGTTATATAGAGCTAAGGCTGTCTGTGTTAATTTAACTTGCTGTGCATGAACTTGAAATGGTGAAACAAGATTCTAGATGTGTTAAAAGGAATGTATAATCTGGAAACAGTTTATAAAAAAATGACTAAGACATCCTGAAACTGTAGTATAGCTTTCTATAGTAAATGTCTTTCCTAGATAGCCAGGGCACTGTTAACACTGCAGTAGAAGCAATATAGGAGTTAGTGTCTGTTTTTTCTTTATTTGCACCACTGATGCAAATGTGCATGTGCCCTGGCCACCAGCATGAGCATGTCTACTTTTTGAAACCCATCTAACTTATTGTATTGGCTTCTGGCAGAAAAAAATGTATTTATACAGTACATTCTAAGCTGTACTACTGATGTATAAAATGAAAGGGAACAGGATAACTGGACAGGCTGGATAAACACATTTGTTTCTTTGTCTAATCAAAACCTTTAGTAGGCTGGGCTTGAAGAAGGTTCACAGGGTCATGCTGGTGCACACATGTATCTACTAATAAACCTGAACCATTCCACTTGAAAACTTTCAGTGACATACTATCTTAGTATTTTAAGGGCATTTTAGTTAATTTATGTAAAGGTAGATAATTAGATAATATTTAAGTTCAAACTTTTTTTTACAGGTGCTGATTTCCCTTCCCCTTCAAAAACTGATGATGTTCCTCCTCATCCCTTCCATACCCACACTGTCCCTCCAACACCATTTTATTTTGGACAAATATTTTATTATCTTGGTGTATTCAAATGACAGATCTCTGCTAGCAAATTTAGCTGTGGAGAGTACTTTATAGAACTGAACCAGAGCCGCTCTAGCCCTGCAAGTCCATCTAGTGAGACCAGCTCTGATCAGAAGGAGACCAGTCTTTCGAGACACCCATAAAACGTTTAAAACATTTCATAACACCACTGGGGACATAGATGTTTCCTGCAAGACTTTGAGTACCAGTGCAGGCTGTACCATGAATTCACAAGAATGGGTTGTCCTTTTAGCAGGAAAGCTGAGCGTCAACTAGGACAGCTCCAGCAAAGTGTAAGTAAAGAGGTGTTTGCTGCTCAGGTACTAAGTCCAAATCAGTTATTAAATCCAAAAAATTCAACAGAGACAGGGAGGATTATGAAAAATCACGGGTGTATACATGGCCTAAGGACAGGAGGAATTGGAGAATGAGGTCTTCCAGGAGTAGTTTAGGAAGATCCATTCTTCGATCTAATAATGACATGAAGAGGCTTCGCTTTTCAAGTGTGGAACCTGATGTGTCAGATATAGAACACGAGACTGCCACTTTTCTTTCATTTTCACAGAATATTAGCTCATCTCTGGTGAATTAAGTATTTTCAGAACGAGGGACGGGACATACACAAGGCCCTGCAAAAAACTTTTGGAGAGGATGGGGTCCACAACGTACTCCCCGACAACAGGACAGTTTCAATATGCGGGACGGCGTGGTAAACCAACGAGGCGAGGAACGTCTGGAAGGAAGAAGTCGAGGATGTCCATCAGGAGGATGGGGCATGAGGTCCTCAATCTCTCGTCCAGATTATTGACTGATTCAGAGATTGCTCCAAAGGGCTTGTTTTTTTTGCCCACAAAGCATTTTAATCTCCTTAACACTATACTGGACGTTAATAAATTTGTTAGAAGACTCACATTAATAAAGTTTTTTGGTAATAAGAAAAATAATGAATTACAGGTTGTGGGTATTTTGGTTGCTGATAATGTCAGTGTTATGACTCCTGATGATACAACTGTTTTTGTAAAATGGAAGTCAGAGATGCTCAACTAAGAAAGAGCCAGCAATACAAATTTTCAGGCTCTATAGGAGAGACACTCAGCTAGGAGCAAGCCTGCAATACAAATTTGCAGGCTCTATAGGAGAGACACTCAATTGGACTGCTGTAATGGCAGCACCAATATGATATGCTTTAGGATATTTCCTTTCTGTGAAAGGCACTAGTGGGCTAAAAGAGGTTGTACCTTGGGTAGGACACCATTACTATAGAGCCTGCAAATTTGTATTGCAGGTTCGTTCCTAGTTGAGCATCTCTGACTTTTAATATACAACTGTTTTTGTGACCAAGGCAGGGAGTGATGTCACTAATGATTCTGGGGAACATAAAAAGGGCCATGCTTTTGATTTTCTGGACTTATGCGTTTTGCATGATCATGAGGGTTTATTAAGGGAGAATGAACCCGAGGCCACATGTGTTGTTGGGTTACATTCTATAATGAATAGGAAATTTAAACAACCCTCTGATTTTTATCCAATTCACTCTAGGGGTATGTATATAGATACTTTCCAGACCTTGGTTGAGAGATATTTGAAGTCTTTATATGATGCCTGTTTTAAAGGTCATGTTAGCAAAAGAACTAATAACTTATGCCGTGTAGAGTTGGAGGCCCTGGAGACATTGACATCTGACTCCTCAACAGTAGTGTGTAACACAGGTTAGATTGGTTATGTGGTAGTCCTGGATTCTAGGGGTTTATCATGAGGAGTCCTTGATACAACTTGGCGATACTGGCTCTTATGAGAGACTTAGTAAGGATCTCATGAAGGCTTTCTCTAAATTGTTGATTGATTTGGTTAAGTTTGGTGAGACTTTGGGTGTGTTGACTAAAGATGAGTTGGAATTCTTAATGGTAAAAAATCTGGTAACACCAATTTTTCACCACTTACCAAAAGTTCATAAGGAGGAGAGGCCACCGGTAGGGTGTCCAATAGTCTCAGGGGTTTCCTCACTGAATGAGAACCTTTCAGATTTCTTGGACATTTACCTTCAGCCACTTGTTATGCATTTACATAGCTATACAAGGGACTCTGGTCATGTTCTCGAGATTGTTAATTGTTAATAAGTGCTCTGGTGTAGCAGGTTTGTCATGGGGGTCTATGGATGTGACTTTGTTATATTCCGTTATACCCCATGACAAAGGCATTCAGGCTATAGAATATCATCTTGAGAATTACAGTACTTACTCTACTGAATTGAAATCCTTTTGAATGACAACTTCTTTAATCCTCATTTTACTTACAAGTTTCAGGCCAGGCAAATAATTTTCCTGGATTTGTAGTTGTCATTTGAGGGTGATAGTATACAACACTTTACAGAAAATCATGTGCTGGGAATGCCCTGCTACATGCCAAATCTTGTCATCCAAGGCATGTAATAAGGGGTATACCGGTTGGACAGTTCTTGTGTGTTCGTAGGAACTGTTCCACTGAGGCCGAGTTCTGGCGACAATCTGAATTACTTTCAGAGAGATTTATGGATAGGGAGTAACCGCGGCCGTTGGTCAGGCAAGCACTTTTGAGAGCTTCAGAGTTGAATAGGGATGATCTTTTGGAACCTAAGGGTGTCAGTGTAAAAAGGGATAGAGGTATTGATTTACGACATGATCTATGTTTTGTGACAGCGTATAGCATGGAGTTCAATAAAATTAGGTCCATCATAACCAAATATTTACCTGTTCTTCAGGGAGTTGAAAGGTTAAAGGAGAAGGCTGAAAAAGGTTGTAGTTTTGTAGCCAGAAAGGCACCTACGTTGGCGAGTAGGTTATCACCTAGCCTGTTTCATAGTGAGGGGAAAGTGGCTCCATTATGGTCAACGTGTGTTGACATGTATAAGTGTGGTGCCAGGCGGTGTTTGTCGTGCCAATTTGTTTGTGTAGGGGCAGAATTTAGAAGTATACATGGTAATAAAGTTTATAAAATGAGACAGTACATTAATTGAAGGGCTACCCATATAGTTTATTTAATTACTTGACAGCAATGTGCGGCACAATATGTTGGTAGGAATTCAAGAGCCCTGAAGGATGGGATTAGGGAGCACATCTTTTCTATTAAAAATAAAGATATCAATAAATCAGTGGCGAGACATTTTGAAGGATGTAATGATGCGGATATAACAAAATTCACCTTTCAGGGAATAGAGAGGGTTACTGTTCTGGAGCGAGGGGTAGACGTCAATGCTCTGTTAGACCATTGTGAAATGAAATGGATATTTTATCTTGAGACAAGAATTCCAGCGGGTCTAAACTCTGAGCATGATCTCTCTCTCTCTCTTTATCAGATGATAAAACTTTGTTTTTGCTTTACATCTTTTGCATCATACATATTTTTAATGTCATTTGTGATTTGTGTTTATATGGTGTTTATACTGTATGTATTAATGTTAGTGCCGCTTTAAGAAGGGAATAGGGCACGTTTGTTATGGTATGTGAGGAGTTAATTCTCCTGCGGTGACATCTGTTGTAGTCGTCACTATTGGAGTGAGTTCACCACACCGGTATGTCGTGTATTCACTTTAGGTTGAATGTTGGAGCTAGTGTTTATTGGCTGCCGCGTGGTCCTGAATCCCTACTTAAATGGGCACGTTATGTTTATGATTTGAGCCTATGATTAAGTGAAACATCTTTTCACAAAACGCATCAGGTGGATCGTGGTTGCTTAGTAATTTTCCTTTGTATCACTGTTTTTAATATGGATAAATAAAGTTTCTATTTTTTACGATTGGATTGAATCCTGGTCTCTGAAGTTTGGGTGGTCCCATAGAGTGCTCTCGTACTGTGCCTTGTCTGCTGGAATCTTACAGAGATTGACAAGGGCTGGTCCTCCAAGTGAGCGATGGGTTGAGTTATTGTATACACTGTATACGTATTATTGTAAGATAGTAGTTTTTAAGAAGCAACCGATTATCTACTTTTCATTCTTTGAAATAGACACACATAGGATGGGTCCCCATTCAAACCCTTCCCCAGAGCCACCACCTCGCCCCTCTGGTCCTTCTGTGGTATGCCCATCTCAATTATCTTTTCCTGTACCTCAAGCGGCCCGAAAGCCCCAGCCAGTGGCACCTTATCTCCCCACAGGACATCTGCCTATGGACCTGAATGTTGTGGCTGCTTCCAACGAGGTCATCTACAGTGGCATTGCCATGTGTCCCGAGGTGGACCAGCACAGGGTCCATTATCACTGTTTTGGGGCAATTTCACATACCCAGAGACCAATGCCCAGAAAAGCACACTGGAAATTCTGAAACCCATAGTTGCACCCAGATGAATAGCCTTGGCCCACTCTCCTGGAAGTCCCCTTGTTGCAACAGGACCCAGTTGAGTGGGGACAATATCATGAAGTTGCATTGGCCCGAGGATATATATTTGATAACTGCCAGCACCATGTCCAGCCTGTGAGCATAAATAAATATAGAGGGCTATTCCCTGTTTAGGAGAGACATGATAAATAGAAAAGGGGGAGGTGTGTGCTTATATTTGAAACCAGAGTTAAATCCAATTTTGAGAGGTGATATTAGTGAGGAAACTGGCCAAAATGTGGAGTCCTTGTGGCTAGAAATTGAGACTAAATGTGGTGTAAAAGGTAAAAAAAGGTGTTGGTGGGTATATGCTACAAACCACCAAATATTGATGACAATGTTGAGGCCCAACTGCTACTGCAAATGAGGAAAGCTGTCCAGCTTGGGCATACTATAATTATGGGAGATTTTAATTATCCAGATAACAACTGGAAAAATGAGACCTGTCAGAGTGCTAAGGGTAGCAGGTGTGTGACCATACTTCGTGAAAGCTACATGTCACAAATGGTGGAAGTGCCGACAAGAAATAACAATATATTGGACCTAGTGATAACGAATAACACAGAAATGGTGTCCAATATTGAGGTAAGTGAACATTTGGGAAACAGTGATCACAACATGGTTACATCTGAGATCAGTTTGGTAAAGCAAAACTGTATTTCAACCAAAACTCTTAATTTTAAAAAAGTTAACTTCAAATTATTAAGGGCTTCAATGCAACACATAGACTGGGATACATTATTTAAAGACAAAAATACTGAGGATAAATGGTCAGAATTCAAATTTAGGTTGCGGAAATGTACCCAACAGTATATACCAATGGGGATCAAATGCAAAAGTAGTAAGTGCACATGTAAAGGAGGAAATGGCAAAGAAAAAAAGAAGCATTCAAACTATTTAAGTCTGCAGGAACTGAACATTCTTTCTTAAAATACAGGCAACAAAGATTGCAAAAAGGCAATTTGCGTAGCAAAATTAGAAAATGAAAATCGAATTGCAAGGGAAAGTAAGACTAATCCAAAAAAGTTTTTTAAATATATAAATAGCAAAAAACTTAAGAGGGAGTGCATTGGACCATTTAAAAATGAGATGAGTGAGTTGATTAGTATGGATAAGGAAAAGGCAGATGTTCTAAACACTTTCTTTGCATCAGTATATACAAGGGAGCAAGGAATGGTAGAAGAGCCTCAACAAGTAACTAATAAAACAATACAATTATCAGATATTGGGTTAACTCAAGAAGATGTCATGGGTAGACTAAACAAAATTAAGACTGACAAAGCACGGGGTCCTGAAGGTATACATCCAATGGTTCTTAAGGAACTCAGTGCAGTGTTGGCAAAACCCTATATTAACTCTTTAAAGATTCTCTCACCACAGGCTCAGTGCCACAAGATTGGCGAAGAGCCAATGTAGGGCCTCTATTTAAGAAGGGAACTAAAACAAAACCTGGAAACTATAGAACTGTGAGTTTGACCTCTATAGTGGGAAAACTGCTAGAAGGGATAATAAAGGACTATATTCAGGATTACAACACAAAAAAATAAGATAATTAGCAGGAATCAACATGGTTTTCTGAAGAATAGATCATACCTTTTCAGCTTCTATGAGGAAGTAAGCAACAACCTTGATAATGGCAAGGCAGTTGATGTAGTATATCTAGACTTTGCAAAGGCATTTGATACAGTGCCACACAGAAGGCTGGTGTATAAAATAAGGAAATCGGGGCTAGGAGATAACCTTTGCAATTGGATACAAAACTGGTTGAAGGATAGTGAACAGTGTGTGGTTGTAAATGGACAATTCTCCAATACAGTTAAAGGGATAGTAATGGTTAATTTTAAGTGGATTTAATATTGTAGACATTAAAAAAGATTAACATCAATGTAAATCTTCTCTCTCAAACCTTTATGGTTTGAGAGATATAACTTGCTAAAGTTATCTTTTCCTGGCTGTTTTACTCAAGTCTGCCATCTAGCTGACAGCTGCAGATTCCAGTCATTTGACCAGACAGAGGCTCTTCAGCAGAGCTGAAATCATGCTATTACAAATAAATACTTCATTGGAACTGTCTACAAAGTGTGCTTGCAAGCCAGGCACACTTTGCAGACCATTCCAAATTAAGTATTAATCTTTAGATATTGTTATATCGGTGCTGCTGAAGATCCACATCTGGTCAAGAGACCAGAATCTGCTTCTGACTACTTTACAGCTCGTCAAGCAGAAAGGGGAGGAACCAGAGAACTTTATTATACTGTATCTCTCAAATCATAACAGAATAAGCACAAGCTCTATCTTTTGATTGTATATACCATACAGTTAATACTTTTTTTCTGACATTACTGTCCCTTTAAAGTGGAGAGTGGAGTACCTCAGGGTTCAATATTAGGTCCGCTGCTTTTTAACATGTTTATAAATGACTTAGAAATAAATATAGAAAGCAAATTATCAAAATTTGCAGATGACACTAAATTATGCAGGGTAATTAATTCAGAACAGGATAATTGCTTTCTACAGAGGGATTTATATAAAATGGCAGATTGGACAAACAAATGGGATATGAAGTTTAATGTGGGGAAGTGTAAAGTCATGCACTTGGGAGGAAATAATCCCAAGGCTACTTATAAACTTAATGGAATCGTTTTAGGAGACTCGTTGCTAGAGAAAGACCTCGGTATCCTTGTCAACTACAAACTTGGAAACAGTGACCAGTTTCAAACAGCAGTAGCAAAGGCAAACAAAATCCTGTCTTGCATAAAAAGAGGTATTGAAGCAGGAGTGGATAACATTATTTTGCCATTGTACAAATCATTGGTAAGACCTCACCTTGAGTATGCAGTGCAGTTTTAGGCACCAGTTCTGAAAAAGGATATACTAGAACTAGAGAGGGTACAGCGAAGAGCAACAAAATTAATTAAGGGAATGGAGGGCTTGACGTATGAGGAACAACCGGACAAACTTGGTTTATTTATTATAGAGAAAAGACGACTAAGAGGAGACCTTATCACATTGTACAAGTATATGAGAGGTCAATACAAGGATCTCTGTGGTGAGCTATTTATTCCAAGGCCTGATAAGATGACCAGGGAACACCCCTTGAGATTAGAGTAAAGGAGGTTTAGACTTCAGCAGAGGAAGGGTTTTTTTACAGTGAGGTCTGTTAAATTGTGGAATTCTTTGTCCAAGGAGGTGGTTATGGCAGATACATTCAAGAGAAGATTAGATACATTTCTTTCCAAAGGGAACATACAGAGTTATACTGTTTATTAGTAGGCAGATCAGGAAGGTCTGATAAAGACTAACTTATTTGGTAGCAGGAAAGCTATAAAATTACTGGGGTATGAGGCGAAGGTTGAACTTTATGGACTTGTCTTTATTCAACCTAATTTACTATGTTACTATATTTCTATATAATTAGTTTATAGCTCACCTAGGTAGGAGTCCATCATACAGCAGTCAGGTATATGTTTATAATTACCAGGTATATCTATATAATTACTGTATGGCTCACCTAGGTAGGAGTTAATCATACAGCAATTAGGTATATATGTATATAATTACTGTGTGTAACAGAAGCACTTAGCGAGGTAGTGGTACATCTTAGAGCAGTCAGGCATATCTATATAATTACTGTGTGTAACAGGACTTACCTAGGTAGGAGTTCATCATACAGCAGTCAGGTGTATCTATATAATTACTGTGTCTAACAAAGGACTTACATAGGTAGGACTCCATCATACAGCAGTCAGGTATATCTATTTAATTACTGTGTGTAGCAGATGGACTTACCTAGGTAGGAGCCCATCATACAGCAGCCAGGTGTATCTATAAAACTACTGTAGGGGTGGAGCCAAGGGGATGGTAAAATGAGGTTTTGCCTAGGGTGGCAAATATCTTTGCACCAGCCCTGTTTGAAATATAGATGGCCACCGGATTGGCTGCTGGCAAAATGTTACAGGTATTGTGTATTATGGTTGTTCGACAGGTAGGCATCCTGTTGCTGCAGGTCGAGCAGCACCACGCTATTGGTCAACCACCTGTCCTTAATCTGTAGCTCAGGTTCCCATTGGTTGAAACCTGGTAATTCAATCTCATGTGGAATATAATGGCCTGGGTCTGGATTGGTCGTCTGTCTCTTGTTGCTCCGATTCCCATTGGCTGGAGATCGGAGAGGCAAGATGGAATTATTATATAGTCCCCTTGCTGTATGCTGCACTATTGTGGTATGTTTACCATGTCATTGTTCCCTTTCTATTGTGCCATTGTCCCATTGTGTCCAGTTTTATTATAAAGTGTCCCCTGTCCCTCAATGACTTTATTTTGAATGGTTTAAAGGGTCCTCTTTGACCCCTATTCATGGATTCTGCATTCCAGCTCGACCGTCCCAGCTATCTACTTGTAGCCGACTTCAGGAGGGAGAACCCCAGCACAACAGCCAAAGACAACTCAGTGTGAGTTCCACAGACCTACCCAGGGACTCAAGCCAAAGTTCCTCGTCCAACCCCTCAGATCTCCTAGAATGCATACCAAGGACCTATTCCCTTGATCCAGTCTCACAGAGAGTGGAATGGCGGCTGGCTTTCTTCTGACCAAATCCACCTCTAGATGTTGTGCTTCATATTCTGGAGGCTGTGGAGAGCTAGTACCGTGCAGAACTGAACCAGAGATGTCCTAGCCCCTCCAGTCCATCTAGTGAGACTAGCTCTGATTGGGAGGAGACCAGTCTTTGGGTCACCCATCAAACTTTTAAAACATTTGATGACACCACTGGGGACATAGACATTTCCTGCAAGAATTTGAGCACCAGTGCAGGCTGTACCGAGTGAACCCACAAGAATGGGTTGCCCTTCTAGCAGGAATGCTGAGCCATTGTCCCATTGTGTCCTCAATAAAGTGTGTTAGTTGTTTTAAACTACAAGGGTGTCCTGTGACTTTATTGTGAATATTTTAAAGGGACCTCTTTGACCCCCATTCATGGATCCTGCGTTCCAGCTCCACCGGCTCAGCTATCTTCTTGTAGCCAACTTCAGGAGGGAGAACCCAGGCACGATGGCCAAAGACACCTCGGCGTGTTGTGTTCCCTTTACAACAGTAGTCAAGATTATGACCAACAATGTGATTACTATGAGTCTGGAAGGCTTTATGAAAGATGAATCATGACAAACTAATTGAATTTCATTCTATTAAGAGCATATAGTAAATTGGTCAAGGGTATAGCTGTGGATGAAGTATATTTGGAATTTGAGAGTTGTTGTGAGTATAACTTTTTCAAGTTGGTGTAAAGTTGGAAGTGTTGGCCCAAAGTTTTTTTAATTTGTTTATTATTTTTGATGTAGGTATCAAAACTAGTGTCTCAGTCTTTGCTGATGACTCTCAACTATGTAAGAAAATACACACAGAGTAAGATGGTTTTTAGTCTGCACAAAGATTTGGGTATACGGAGAAAATGTTAAGAAAAGTGGCAGATGAGGTTTAATATAGATAAATGTAAGGTTGCAGAAACAACATTTTTAGAGAGGGATTTGGGAGTACTGGTAGACAATATGCTAGACAGTATGCAGTGTCACTCATGTGCTATAAGAGGCAATTGGGTATTAAAAAAAGTGAAAACCTTATATAGAATATAGAGTGCCTCTGCCGGTCCCGGGACCAGATTCCCCTGCAGTCAGCTAGACAGTCAGGGAAAAGGGAGGAGGGGGAACTTTACCAGCAAATATCTCTCAAACCATAAAGGTTTGAGAGATGGGACTGGGGGCATTTAGTATACTTTTTCAATAGCTACAATATTGAGGTTTTAAATATTTTGACAATACTATCCCTTTCACCTCTTGAATGCTAAAGAGCTCTCCAATGCATTTTTAAGCAATGTGCTGGCACCTCTCTAACATTTAAGAGAGGTCCCATTTAAATCTATGGGAATCTATGGTGCAGTTGGTGTTAGCCAGAGTTACTCAGTTTTCTTTTGAACATGAGACCCTATGAATGAGGATCAGCAAAAATAGTTCAGTGGCTGCTTTCACATCTTTGTACATCAGACCTAATGAGTTGGATTTATAACTGGATTTCACCACACAAATTACCATTACAAGCTAAGTAGAAATTTATAGGTAAAACCAATGGCATTTATCACCTGCAGTATGATCTAGCCCATCATATCATGGGTTTAACGGACTGAAAAATTGTATCCATTGAGAATAGTGGTTGGTAACGTGTGTCTTTCCCTTTTTATTTGTTAGATTACAACTCTTCATTGTCAGCTAGCAGTTGTTCAAGCTAAGGATGATGGAGGTTGTATTCCAAAAACAGCTGTAGATCCACACCATGAGCTAGAATCTTTAGGTTTAAATTATTGGAAGGAAAAGAAAAAACATTGTTTAGTCTATGGTTAACGTACTGTCTGGTAAGTCAAAGGTTGTCATGGTTCAGTCAACTACAACAAACCCACAGGAAGCTCTACTTTGAATAACTATTGCAATGCAGGGCCAAATGCATAAAATCCTACCTAGGGAATAGATGAAGTAGGTAGAATATTATGAAGCATAGACCCACATGAGCTGGAATGTAAACAGTAGGCATTTAATTGAATCAAGACCTTCTGCTTCATTATAATCTGCTTCATTTCTGTTTTCTTGCCTGGGAAGGACTATTTTTAATTTGAACCAAAATGTAATATAATAAAAGTAAATAGACTGTAAATACAAAGGAAGAGTTAATCTATTCTGGAGCAAACCAGTAGTTCCATAGGGAACAAACCAAAATTGTTACTGATTTTAATATGACTTTTTTAAACAACGTTTTATTGGACATAAGGTGCAAGAATACAAGATACAAAAATACATAATATCCTTGTGATAAATATTGACACTATTAGCACCACAACAAGATATAATAATTTGAAACAGTCAATAGAAAGTCATGAGATGTAGGTAATGCCAATCCATTCATGCAAACCCCAGCATCCACAATCCAAGGAGCCTGGGTCAGATGTCCGAAACCAATACAAAAGTGGATTTTCGGTGATGTATTCCAGTGAGTAGTATTTAAAGGGATAGTAATACTTCATTGTAACTTTATTTTATTTTGTAGGCATTAAAAAAACATGAAGAATGATATAAGTCTTATCTCTGAAACCTTTATGGTTTAAGAGATATTCACAAACAAAGTATCCCCCCCCGTTCAACCAGATCAGAAGGGAGATGCCCAGGTAGACTGCAGAGAGGGACAATCTTCAATTAAGATAAAGGAAAAAGCTGAAAAACTTGTCAAGGGGGGAAGGGCTTTCATTGTTTTCATACAAAGAAAATTGTCCCCTTCTGTTATCTGTACTGTCATACAACCAGACTCACATCTGAGAAGAGATGGCTTACACTAGGAAAAAGGGGCGGGGAGGGGAACTTTGCTTGTGAATATCTCATAAACCATAAAGGTTTGAGAGATAAGACTTATATCATTCTTCATGTTTTTTTAATGCCTACAAAAAAAAAATAAAGTTAAAACGAAGTATTACTATCCCTTTAATGAGTTGTAGTCTTATCCAGGTCATATCTGAATTTTAAATGTCTCACATTTTCAATTCAAATAGAATTAATTAAAAAACTGACTAGAGCAACCAACCAAATTCGATTCATCTCCCACAACCAGCACCCCCACCCCACTATGCAAAGACAGCTCCATCATAGGTTGCCCCAACTCATTTGAACCTGAGTAAACATCAATATGGAAAATTTGTGGAGACAGAGGTATCTATGAGGGTTAGGCTGAGAGAGAGAGATGTCACGTCCACATCTAGCCAGATAGTATTTTTAAAGCTAGTATAAAGTTGTTTTCAGGTCACCCTGGAGAGTGTTAAAAAAATGTTCAGCTTTATCTGAGAGGGCCACTGGATGGGAGAAGGTCAAGAACAAAACCAAAAGGGGTGCAGGAGAGTCTACTGCCACTGGGAAATAAACTTCATTCTCCGGCTTGGGAGTGAGGCGGCCCTAAGATCAGGAGTCGGGAAAAGTAAATTAATGTACAATTCTGTCCTTTGTATGTCTTTCTTGTGGTGCATTTGATATACCTTAAAATTGCAATAGGTATTTCTTTGTGTATGGCCTGCTGATGTAGGATATAGCTGACAAAATACTGTGTGTCATATTTGTTGCATATGATTCTAATTACAGTAGGAACTGTTCTAGCTTATCAGGGGCTAGATTCTATTGCATGTGCTAATTTTAGCACTGCTTTTATCTCCAGGTTTCCCCATAGACTTCAACAGGAAAATGTTTGTTAAAATGGGTGTTAACAGTTATCATCTGCAATAGAATCCAGCCCCTGATCTATGTGTGTAGTGAAGTTATAGCAGCTATAAATAACAGGTGTGTTGCTCTTGTTGTGACTTCTTGATATATCTTCCATTACAGGAACACTACCAACACAACACCTTTACCCAGACAAAAACATTTAAGGGACACGGTGGATCAATTCTGTGTGCTCCCACATTAATACATAATTTGTATGGCTATCATTTCCATTGAGGCAGACATGACTGTTTGTTGCAGGATGCATGTAGAGATGGGCAAAAGGTTTTAATTTCAAAAGAGAAACATGAGAAAAATGGCACTTCCTGTCATCTCTGTGAACTCCTGTGAAAAGTTACGTTTTTCTGCTGTTTTTATTGCATAAATAAATTATAATAATGTATCTTTCCCAAAGTCAAGGAATATTCCCTCCATGCTAAAGTATAAAAGGTGGTGTCAGTTTACCACACGTTGTTAGTCTGTGCTTGGGAGAAAAAGAGATAGTGAAAACAGCTGAATTTGTGATACTATCTAGATTATGAAGATTGGCAGACAGCGAGAGCTGGAGATGTTTGACAGGAGTATTAGTAGTAGCCACTGAAATTTGATGAATGAATGAATATGTTTATTTATATAGCTCCACAAGTGTATGCAGCACTTTACAATTTCAGGGTTTAAAAAATACAGGGTTACAGGTGCTTTGTAGAGTGAAACATTGGGTGCGAGGTTCCTGGCCGAAAGCTTACAATCTAAAGTGGTAATGGGAGACATACAGAGTACATTAGGGTCAAGTGCTGAATACAGTGCTGGTTTTGATGATAATAGAGGACATCAGTAATGTAAATAATTTATAAGAGCGTTCATTGTACAACATCAGTGCCTTCTAGCATGTTGAGATTTTATCCATGAGGTGCATTTTCAAGTGAGATTTGAAGGTTATCAGACAGGTGCAGTGGCGCAGGTTGGATGGTAGAGCATTCCATAGATATGGAGCAATAAGAGAAAAAGGTTTGATACGTGACAGAGCTGTAGAGACAAAAGGAGCTGAGAGAAGACAGTCATTGGCTGAACGTAAGTGGCGGGATGGGGTATAACGGGAGATCAGAGTGGAAATGTAAGAAGGAGTAGAGGAGAGAAGTGTCTTGAAAGAGAGAAGTAAGATTTTGTAAGATATCCGGAGTTTGATAGGTGGCCATTGGAGAGTTTTGAGGAGGAGTGGGGCAGGGACAAACCTAGGTGACAGAAGAGTAATTCGTGCTGTAGCATTCTGTATAGATTGAAGTGGTTGGAGATGGGAAGCAGGAATGCCAGACAGAAGAATGTTGCAATAGTCCATGCGGGAGAGGATGATTGCGTGTATAAGAATTTTAGCTGTGGAGGAACAGAGGAAGGGATGGATTTTTGCAATGTTACGCAAAAGAAAGCGACAGGATTTAGTAATGGCATTAATATGAGAGGAAAGTGAGAGAGAGTTGTCAATTATCACCCCTAGACACCACGCTTCTGATACTGGATTTATGGTAGTGCCGTTTACAGTCACCTGGAAGGGTGCTACAGGGCCAGGTCTAGGTGGGATGAGGAGCAGCTCAGTTTTAGACATATTGAGTTTGAGGTGACTATGAGCCATCCAGTCTGAGATAGCCGAGAGGCAATCTGTGACTTTAGCCTGGATATCAGAAGTGAGTTGAGGTACAGATAAGTAAATCTGGGTGTCATCTGCATAGAGGTGATATTTGAGACCAAATGAGTTAATAAGATCACCAAGTGTTATTGTGTAAAGAGAAAACAGAAGCAGTCCTAGAACAGAACCTTGAGGAACCCCAACAGAGAGTTGGATGGGGGAGGATGAAGAGGTGGCAGAGGAGACACTGAAGGATCTGTTAGATAGATAAGAGGAGAGCCAGTCCAGTGCTGTGTTGCGGATTCCTAAAGAGTGAAGAATGCAGAGGAGGAGTGCATGATCAACAGTATCAAACGCTGCTGAGAGATCAAGCAGGATAATAATTGAATAGTGACCTTGAGATTTGGCAATGTGAAGATCATTGACGACTCTTGTAAGAGCAGTTTCAGTGGAGTGAGCAGTACGAAATCCAGATTGTAAAGGGCCGAGCAGGTTGTATGCATTGAGGAAGCTAAGTAGGCGTGAGTAGGCTAAGCGTTCCAAGAGTTTAGAGGCAAAAAGCAGAAGAGAAACTGATCGATAGCTAGAGGGTGTGTTACTGTCAGAAGAGTTGTTCTTAAAGGGATAGTAATGTTTCACAACAAAAGCAGCTCCAATTAATCTTCATAGTATTTGGGCCATGGAGAGTGTCATTTCAATACTATCAGAGTTGTAGTTTAAGAGTAATTTAATGATAAATTATCCCCCTGCTTCCCCTTTTTACTGATGTAACACTGCTCACCTCAAAGCAGCAAGACTGTCCAGATGGATCACAGAGAGGGACAATCGTCAGTGGGCATAAGGAAAAACCTGAAAAACCTGTCAAGGGGTTAAGGTTTTCCTTCTACTCACAGTAAGAAAATTGTCCCTTGCTGCTAGTTGTCTGGTCAAGTGACCAGATTCCACATCTCAGGGGAGGTGGCTTACATTAGCTAAAAGAGGAGAGAGGAGGATACTTTATCATTCAGTTACTCTTGAACTACAATGTTGACAGTATTGAAATAACACTCTCCATGGCTCAAATACTATGAAGATTATTTGGAGCTGCTGTTTTTGTGAAACATTACTATCCCTTTAAGGATAGGTTTTACTAAGGCATGTTTGAAGTCATCAGGAAAGGTAGCAGTGGCAAAGGAGGAGTTAAAGATTTGTAATAGAATAGGCATTAGTGTGGGGGAGAGGGATTGGATGAGGTGAGAGGGGAGTGGATCAATTGCGCATGTAGTGGACGGAGCAGAGGATAGTAGGTTAGTCAGTTCCTCCTCCATGACTAGTGAGAAAGAGTCCAGAGTGCCAGGAGGGGAACAAGGGAGGCTAGGAGGAGATATACAAGGTGGTATATTATCCCGGATGGAGTCCACCTTGGCTTTGAAGTAGTCAGCAAAGTCTTGTGGCTGTATGGAGTTAGCGGGGGAAGCAGATGGAGGGCGAAGGAGGGAGTCAAAGGAAGAGAAAAGTCGTTGGGGGTTGGATTTATGAGTGTTGATTAGTTGTGAGAAGTAATGTTTTTTTACGAGGGACAGAGCAGAGTTAAAGCAGGAAAGGAGGAACCTGTAGTGGATAAAGTCTGCCAGAGATCCAGTCGTTCAGCTGAACGGGTACAGGAGCAGAGGAAGCTGGTGTCTTTATTAAGCCATGGCCGTGGGTTAGTTCTGCGAGCCGATCGGAGAGACAGAGGCCCATGCTAGGCTAGGACTGAGTTGTATGTTTTGACAAGGCTGTTAGTGTCAGGATTAAAGGGATAGTAATGTTTCATAATAAAAGCAGCTCTAATTAATCATGATAGTATCTGGACTTTGGAGAGTGTTATTTCAATTCTGTCAGAGTTGTAGTTCCAGAGTAATTCAATGACAAAGTGTCCCCCTCCCGCCCCTTTTACTGATGTCACACTGTTCAGCCACAGCAGAAGGGAGGTGCCCAGGTAGACTGCAGAGAGGGACAATCTTCAATTAAGATAAGGGAAAAACCTGAAAGGCTTGTCAAGGGGGGCAGGGATTTCATTGTTTTCATAGGAATAAGAGTGTCCCCTTCTGTTATCTGTCTGGTCTATAGACTGCATTCCACATCTGAGAAGAGGTTGTTTACACTAGGTAAAAGGGGCGGGAGGGGGAAACTTTGCTTGTGAATATCTCATAAACCATAAAGGTTTGAGAGATAAGACTTATATCATTCTTCGTGTTTAATGCCTACAAAATAAAATAAAGTTAAAATGAAGTATTACTATCCCTTTAATGGAAATAAATGAAAGTCCAGCAGCCAGGGAGGACTGTAGGGCCATAAGATTAAGGGATTTGAGGTTACGCGTGAAGCGGGGAGAGGAAGCAGGGATTGCGGAAGGTGTATAAGTAGTGCTGAAAGTTAGAAGATGGTGATCTGATAGTGGAAGAGGAGAGATATTAAAATCTGAGAGTGCACAGCCTCTAGTAAACACAAGGTCTAGGAAGTGACCATCCTTGTGAGTATTAGCATTCGTCCACTGGGTTAGTCCAAATGCAGATGTTAAAGAGAGAAAACGGGATGCCCAGGAGTGACATGACAGTTGAAGTCCTCCAGAAGAAGTGAAGGTGTGTCTGATGAGAGAAAGAAGGAGAGCCATGATTCAAAGTCAGAAAGGAAGTCTGAAGGTGTAGTGGTAGGTGGGCGATAGATGACTGGAACTTGTAGAGAGACTGGAGCAAAGATACGGACAGCATGCAGCTCAAAAGAGGAGAAGTGGAGTGAGGTGGGGGGATAAATTGGTTTGTAATGACAATGATCTGTGGGTGTGGGTGTAAAGGGAGGAAGGAGTGTTAAAAAACAAAAATCCTTTTGACTGATAAGTAACCGAGTCAGACAGGCAGGTGAAGTGATACTTCCAACCTAAGCTGGCCGAGCCTGAGACTTTACTGAAACTGACTTACAGATACCATGCTGACATCTTACATTCAAGAAAAACAGTCAGGAACAACTTGCAATACTGTGTTACTACTCACACACTTACTCGTACGTTTGCAAGAACAAGAGTGATAAAAACATATATAATATACTGAGGTCACTCCCATGGGTCGATGCCTTATTGTGGTGGGAGTGTTTGTGTGTGTAAATGAAGCCAAGAACTAGGCCATCGGGAGCATATATTCCTGGCAGGGTCACCCAAGGGGGACAGAGACACCAGACTAAATCAATACAAAATCTGCCAACCTGCACTCGACCAGTGCGGCAGATTATGTCCCTCATTCCCTGAAGATTTGTGAGCTACTTCCTGTGGAGGTCACAGCACGCAAGCTTGCCCCGTCAGCTTTGCCCCTCTGTCGGTTCTTGTACTCTGGATCAGGCAGTAGACCAGTGAGGTAAGTGAATTTAGCTTTTGTAGTTGTCACTCCCTCACCTCTCATTGGATGGTTGCTCCTTATCAGCCTGGGAATCCTTACCTTCCGTGCCCGATTATTCAGGTCTGCTGGCAGCTGCCCTGTTTTCTGTTTCTGGTTGCAGTCCTCGGTTGTTTCTGGCTCTGTTTCCGTATTACCTGCATGTGTATTACCCGGCTCCATCTGACTACTCCTAGGTTAGTCTCCTGCTGTGAGCAGTTCCACTCTGCTTCCTGGTCCCCTGTGGCCTTGTGTGGCGGTCTCACTCTGCATTCCTTCATCTGTGGCCTGATTGCAGTCTTGCCCCGCTCTGTCCTTTTGAGTGCCCTGCAGTCAGGCTGCCTCCCTCTTGATCATATATACAACAAATAGAAAAAAGAAAATCCCAAACAGCACCAATCCAGAAAACCCCTTACAGATGAAAATAGTGAATATGTTAATCAGTGAGCCAAAAAATCCCTCATGATGCAACATAAAATATAACTTTCATTAATATATATAAAAGCAGAGCCTAGTGAATTAAAAAGATTATTAGTTACATACAATAAAATGTTCCTTGAATTATAACCTCAAAGTAAAGGGTACGTATAGGAACATAAGAATCTGTAACTCTAAGGTTACTTTTGCAGATTAGCTAAATGCTTGCTGTACATGTTCAGGTTAACAATAAAGACGTTCACAGTCCTATCTCGATCTAAGTAAAAAATGCCTGGAATAAACTGGATATCTGGAAGCTAGTAGTGATGTGATTGTATGTAGAAAACAAGGGGTAATCTTAACTTTTTGACTGCTGGTACAGAACAAGACGTGTATCTAAACTGATAATATTATGTAACAGGTGAAAGTTATGTTCACAATCACTTTATGTCTACATCACATATATTCCTGCTAGAGACTCGACTTTCATGTGAGCTTCCAGCTTTATATCTCCGTCCCATATATTTCTATCATCAGTTTAGATGTACGTCTAATTATGTATCAACAATCGAGGGGTTAATATTACCCTTTATTTTCTGTATACAACTAGATTATTATTATCTTTCAGATACTCAGTCCATTCCATGCTATTTTTACTAAGACCTGATAAGACTTCATTTAGTAGCGCTACTAAGCTGTCTTAGTTCATTGCACAATACTCAAATGCGGTTGAACTACAAACCTCATCATGATTGTAGTAGATAACACACAGCAGGCATAGTTGTGCAGAGTAAGATTTATGCAGGTTATCAATGCAGATATGGTTTAAACTTGGAAGACAGTTCATTACTAATTTATGTTATATGTACAGATTAATAGAGTGTATGTAGATTAAAGGGAATAAGTGTTTGATATAGCTGGAGGCTCACATGATAGTGGAATATCCAGCAGAAATATATGGGATGGAGATATAAAGCTGGAGGCTCATATGAAAGTCAAGTCTCTAGTAGGAATATATGTGATGAAGACATAAAGTGATTGTGAACATAACTTTCACTTATTACATAATATTATCAGTTTAGATACACATCTTATTCTGTACCAGCAGACCCTCTTGATCTCTGCTTTTGCTGTCTTGCCGCATCCTGATGCCCCACGGCCTAGCCACATTATCTCTGTGGCCTCCTGCTAGTCCTTCCCGCTTTCCCGCAGTTTTTGCCATTGGTGCCTTGCAGTCTAGCTGTATCCTGTTTCTCCCGCGGCCTATCCGCTTGTACCTTGCGGCCTATCCGCATCCTGTTTTTCCCTGCGGCCTAGCCGCCTGTGCCTTGTGGTCCAGCCACATCCCATTTCCCCCGCGGACTTGCAGCTTGTGCATTGGGGTTCAAGCTGCATCATCTCCCTTGCGGCCTCGTCCCATTCCTCCTTTGCAGCCTTGCCACTCTCCCCTTCATTGTGGTCAGCCGCATAGACTTTCCCTGGGACTTCTGGTCCAGTAGTCAGCGGTCCTGGCCCACTGTTTCCATTTGGTGCTTCTGCCATCCCTGAGCTCCCTTCTCATGGGGCACCTTCCTGGTAGCGGTCCTGACCGCTCTTCTTTAGTCTGTTCTTCTCTGCTCCATTGCCTCTCGATCAAGGCTCACTTTTGGGGTTTCTGCTTTGGACCACTAGTGATCCTTTTGGGGTTCTGTGGGTTATTTCCCATTGTTTGTTGTTGTCCAGGTGGTCCCTACTGTGTTGCCCTTTTTTTCTGGGTTGGGCGGTGGGTGCGGCCATGGCTGTTTCTTCCCTGTAGCTCCCTGGAGGTTCATGGGGTCCCTGTGTCCAATAACCCTCTGCCCCCTTGCTGGTAGGCTTCTTGTTGGGTCTTTTGGCTGCTGATTCTCTCCGTACCTCCTCCATGTGGTCTCCGGTTCTTAGGGGGGTGATCTTCAGGGATCCCACTTTCCTTGTGGCCTTCCAGTAGCATCCCTATCTATTCACCAAAGTGTGCCATCAGTATACTCTGTGGTATTCGCCACCTTTCCATCTACGGTCTCCGTCCCTTCCGGTCAGTCAGCCGATATACCACCAGTGTCGCCTTTATCTGCTCATAGGGGTCTATTGTCTGGTTTTCCTCCAGTTACTGGTCTCTCATCATGGTCAGGGCCCTGGTGTAACGGTTTTCAGTACACTCAGAGGCAGGCAATTTGGTAAAACACAGTTTTATTGAAACCAGACAGAATAAAAAGTAACCCTCGCGGGTCCAGTAATAGTTAACAAACAGTACTGACACAGGACAGGTTACTAAATAACATTAACCCACACGGGTCCAGTATACATATATCAGAGAGCAATACCTATACTGACACAGGTCAGGAACAGTTCGTGTGATATAGTGAGACACTGATGGTAAATGCTATTAGGCCAGGAGGCTGGGAGGCCCTAATAGTGAGGCCCAAGAAGCACCCTCTGTGAATGAGTGCCAAAATAGCGACTAGGCCTAGGAAGGGTGAGAGAGGCCCAGATGGATCACGACTACCAGTAGTACTGCAACCGGAGGAACAACAGAACGCCCAGGAATACACAGAGACTGTGACCCAGGGTAACGGTACCGGACAATAGATGTAATAACACTAGGCTCGATGGCAACTGCCGGGTGACAGAGCCGACTGAGGCACCCCGGAGACCAACCTCAATAACGGAGTAGTGACTAGCCAGCGTATAATGTGCCATTACCGGACGGCCCTGGTAATGGGCACTTGACTTGTTGGCGACTGACAAGAGTGGGGACTAACTGCGGCGCCCAGGAGACCAACCGCAGTGGTAACAATGACAAGCCAAAAGTATAATGAGCAAGGGAGATCAGCGTCAGCCCTGGGTAAGGAGGAAGGAGGCAGCAAGGCACAAATGGGTCGCAGTCACGGAACGATAATGCAGTACTCGAGACAACCAACTGGGCCAGCACACTCAAGACAGCGCACAGGAGATACTCTCTACCAGATGCGGTAGTGCACCGAACTGGAGGCACAGAACAGGAACATCAGCCAGGCCGGGTCGGCACACAGAGCAGGAACGTCAGCCAATCCAAGTCGATACACGGAGCAGGAACGTCAGCCAGGCCGGGTCGGTACACGGAGCAGGAACGTCAGCCAATCCAAGTCGGTACACGGAACAGGAACGTCAGCCAATCCAAGTCGGTACACGGAGCAGGAACAGGATCAGAGAGAGTAGTCAGGCAGTCTGGGTCGTACACAGGATATCACACGTTAACGGCAGCAAGCTCTAAGCAACGGAAACACCACGAAAGGCCCCTGTATGAGTGACAGGGCACAGTACTTAAAGACTACCACTGGGTGGAGAAATCACACGCCAATAAGAAAGCATCAGAAATCATGTGTCAAAATGTCACCAGCAATACACGGGCACCGTGATACCTGGCTCAACTGAGGTCAGACATCTGGCTTTGCGGCCAGCAACTTTATCCGGCTATGGCCTCAGCAAGGGAGACTTCATAGCTGACTACGAACCCAAACCACGTAATCTAGCATCGCACTCTAGCTACCTGACCAGACAGTCTTATCCTGGTATGTGCCTACTATTTGTTACCTGCTGCCTGACAGAATAATCGGGCCAAGAATATGGACCTCTCAGAAATGCCGCAACTGGTGGGCCATCAAGAGCAGGTGTTGGCTTTTGATGAGGCTCACCTATAAAGCTTAGGCCGCAAACTCGATGCCATCCTAGAGATGCTGAGAAGCACTGCCTTCTCAAACCACCCAACCACACCCTTTAATCCTTCAGCTGTGGAATATTCAGCCTCTGGGGCCTCTAGGGCAGAATCTTCTACCTCTCCCACGCCTCCCATGATGCCCATCCCTGAGTGCAGGGGATTTTTGAATTTTTGTGTGTTACATTTTAAAACGGTCCCTCTATCTTTTTGTACCCAAGCTGCCAGGGTGGCGTTTGTTATTTCACTTGGCATGGGCATCACCTCTGGTGGAGCAGAACTCCCCATTACTAGAAGATTCTGAGGCATTCATTAAAACATTTTGTTTTGGTATTTGATCTTCCTGGCCATAAAGCTTCGGCTGAAACAGCCCTTTTTGAAATCAAGGAAGGTAATTGCCCCTTGGGGCAATATGCCTTGGTATTTTGTATGCTTATAAAACAACTTGGAATCCTGAAGCCCTAATTGCAGCCTTTCGTAGGGGTCTTAAGAAAAGCTGACGTATGCCCTGACCTGCAAAGTTAATCCAGAGGACCTTGAAGAGTTTATCTCAGTTTGCCTGGAGCTTGACACTCGTATCCAGGAACGGCAAGAGAGGGACTGCAATCGTCACACCAGAGGTTTTTTCAACCCTCTTATCTTCTCCATGTCAGGATGGTAATACCCAATACCCAAGCCATATTCCAAGGACATGTTACTTTCTCATGTGCTAGTTTATCTGGACGATATTCTTGTTTACTCTTACAGTGTACATCTGCACAGGGATCATGTCCGGGCTGTACTACATCATCTTCTGGAGAACTCCTTGTTTGTCAAGCTGGAGAAATGTATGTTTGAGCAGCCATCTGTTCATTTCTTGGCTAAATCATTTCTCCTTCTGGCCTAGTGAGGGTTACGGCCAAAGTTTCTGGTGTCGCATCATGGACAAAAGCATTCAACAATTTTTGGGGTTCTCTAATTACTAAAGACGTTTCATTAGAAACTTTTCATCCATCATTGTCCCCATCACTGCTCTGACGAAGAAAGGGGCAGATCCTCACCATTGGTCTCCCGCTGCCATGACAGCGTTCATCAAACTTCAAAAGGCATTCACCACTGCACCTATACTCTGTTTTCCTGATCCCTCATGTCAATTCATCTTGGAGGGCGATGCCTCGAACAAGGTGCCGGTGCCATTTTATTTCAGCATGATCCATCCTCCAACTGAGTTCACCCCGTTCCTTCTTCTCAAAAAAGTTTACCAGCACAGAGCGCAATTATGACATAGGCAATAGGGAACTCTTGGCCATTAAACTTGTCTGCAAGATTGGCATCATCTACTGGAGGGTTCCTCGGACCCGTTCCTCATCCTTACTGACCACAGAAATCTGCAATTTTTGTAGAAGGCCCGTCACCTCAATCCTAGACAGGCTTGCTGGACCCTGTTTTTTACCAGGTTTAATTTTATCATCTCATGATCCCGGTCCTGAGGTTGCTCCTGAAACTACCATTCCTGCTGATAGGATTGTGGCTCCCTTATCCTCGCCTACGTTGGAGCAGATTCAGAAAGTGCAGACTGTTCCTTTCAGTTCACAGCCTTATCAGACTTGGTTTGTTCCTCCACATTTTCGTCTCGAGATTCTCCAGTGGATTAATTCCTCTCCTATGACAGGCTATCCTTGGGTTTGGAAGACCATTGATCTCGTATTACGCCAGTTTTGATGGACATCTCTTCGACAGGATGTCAATGAGTTTGTTTCAGCTTGTGCTTTGTGTGCTCGACACAAACCCTCTCTTCATCATCCGACCGGGCTGTTATGTCTGTTACCTATTCCATCATCCCCTTGGATGCATCTATCTATGGATTTTATTGTGAATTTACCGGTGTCCAATGGTTGTAATACTATCTTTGTGGTAGTAAACCAATTCTCTAAGCAAGCCCATTTTGTTCCCCTCCCTGGTCTACCCACTGCTTCTGCCTTGGCTGAGATTTTTCTTTTGCACATTTTTCGGATTATTGGATGTCCTACACACATTGTTTCCGACAGGGGTTCTCAGTTTCTTGTTTGCTTTTGGAAAGCATTCTGTTCTCGTCTTCAGATTTATCTTCAGTTTTCCTCTGCCTGCCACCCTCAAACTAATGGTCTAACCGAACACACCAATCAATCCCTGGAATTGTCCCTTCGCCAATTCATCGAGAATGATCAACATACATGTATTGATGTCCTTCTGTTCGCAGATTTTGCCTTCAATAACAGAGTCTCTACTCTGTTCTCCATTTTTTGCTGCCCTTGGGTGCAATCCCACGTTTTCCCCTTGCATGAGACACTCAGGTGTTCCAGCTGCTAACAAGTTTGTGGATGACCTACTCCAACTGCGATCTGTGATTCAGTCCCGGTTGGCTCATGCGGCCAGTCTCCAGAAATCTGCCGCAGACAAACGATGTATCACAGTGCCCGTGAATGCTGTCTTTGTGTGTCTATCACCTGTAGGGGGCTCCCATTGGCTGTCTGCCTGCAGCCTGCCTCACTTTGCCTATTTAAACTGAGTTTGGGCACCCCTTGGTTGCCCTTTCGTGGTGTCTCTGGCTGCCTCCACTTTCATTATGTTACTGAAGCTTAATGGGCCTTTCGCTGTGTTCCTGTTATCCTGAGTTTGTCCAGTTCCTGAGTCTCCTGATTAGCTGTGCCTGTTCCCGTGCCTGTTCCGGTTGGAGTCGCCCGACGTTGCTGCTTCCTGCTGTCAATCCTCATTGCCGTTCCTGATCCGGTTGACCATCGTTGTGCTGGTTCCTGTTCATCTTCAGCGTCCACTTTCCTTCAGCTGTGGCGACCTTGATCTTCGGTCACTCAGGCGACATTTCTACCCTATTGGTTCCCAGCGCGCGGGCGCTGGTTCGCTCCACTGCCTCACGACTTACTATACATCTAGTCTGTTGGTTTCCAGCGCGCAGGTGCTGGTTCGCTCCACTGCCTCACGGCTTACTATACATCTAGTCTGTTGGTTTCCAGCACGCGGGCACTGGTTTGCTCCACTGCCTTACGGCTTACTATACATGTAGTCTGTTGGTTTCCAGCGCGCGGGCGCTGGTTCGCTCCACTGCCTCACGGCTTACTATACATTTAGTCTGTTGGTTTCCAGTGCGCGGGCGCTGGTTCGCTCCACTGCCTTACGGCTTACTATACATTCAGTCTGTTGGTTCCCAGCGCGCGGGCGCTGGTTCGTTCCATTGCCTTACGGCTTACTATACATTTAGTCTGTTGGTTCCCAGCGCGCGGGCTCTGGTTCACTCCATTGCCTTATGGCTTACTATACGTTGAGTCTGTTGGTTCCTAGCGCGTGGGCGCTGGTTCACTCCACTGCCTTGCGGCTTACTATACATTTAGCCTGTCGGTTCCCAGCACGTGGGCGCTGGTTTGCTCCACTGACTTACGGCTCAATATACACTTTGATTGTTGGTTCCCAGTGCGCGGGCGCTGGTTCGCTCCACTGCCTTACGGCTTGATATACAGTTGGATTGTTGGTTCCCAGCGTGCAGGCGCTGGTTCGCTCCTTTGACTCACGGCTACATTATTGAACTGACGGTTCCTGGTACGCGGGCATTGGTTCACTGCACGCTGTCCAGTCCTAGACAGCTAGTTACTCTTCCAGTACTGATCTGTGCAGAATACCTGGTATTACCACTAGCTCTCATAGCCTCTATATACCATCTCCATACTGTCATTGTTATCTGACAGTCATTGAGGCCATAGTGGTTGGCACCATCTCCTCTAAGGCTGCCTTGCCCGGTATATTAGTAAGGCCAGTAGAACCTTCCAGTCATTTCCATTTTGGGGTTGCCTTACCCGGTATTGGCAAGGCCGGTAGAGCCTATATCTTATGGTGTTCCGTTAGGCTGCCTTGCCCGGTATATTGGTAGGGTCGGTAGAGCCTGTATTATTAAGTTTGGCCCCAAGTTTATTGGGCCATATCAGATTACTCGCCAACTTTCTCCAGTTACCTTTTCATTGGCTCTTCCTCCTTCCTTATGCATTCATAATGCGTTTCAATTATCACTACTGAAGTCTGCTCCTCAAAACCGCTTTTCTCAATAAACTCCTCCTCCACATCTGGTGCTGGTTGACAGGGAACCTGATTATGAGGTACATAGAATTCTGGACTCTCGTCTGATCCGATGACGCACCCAGTACCTTATTGACTGGAAGGGCTACGGTCCTGAGGACCGCTCCTAGATTCCAGCAGCTCGTGTACACACTCCCTCCATTGTTAGGAAAGTTCATAGGGATTACCCTACCAAGCTTGGTCACCGTGAGGTCTCTCCTTAGTGGAGGGGCAATGTCATGCCCTCACTTCTCATTGGATGGTCGCTCCTTATCAACCTGAGAATCCTTACCTTCCATGCCTGATTATTCAGGTCTGCTGGCAGCTGTGCTGTTTCCTGTTCCTGGTTGCAGTCCTTGGTTGTTCCTGGCTCTGTTTCCATATTACCTGCATGTGTATTACCTGGCTCCATCTGACGACTCCTTGGTTAGTCTCCTGCTGTGAGTGGTCCCACTCTGCTTCCTAGCACCCTGTAGCCTTGTGTGGCGGGCTCACTCCCCATTCCTTCATCTGTGGCCTGATTGCGGTCTTGCCCCGCTCTGGCCTTTTGAGTGCCCTGCAGTTGGGTCACCTCCCTCCTGATCTCTGCCTTTGTGGCCTCGCCACATCCTGATGCCCTGCGGCCTAGCCGCATTATCTGTGTGGCCACCCACTAGTCCTTCCTGCATTCCCACAGTCGTTGAGGTTGGTGCCTTGCGGTCTAGCTGCATCCTCTTTCTCTTGTGGCCTAGCCAATTGTGCTTTGCGGTATAGCTGCATCCTGTTTTTCCCTGCGGCCTAGCCACTTGTGCATTGCAGTCCAAGTTGCATCATCTCCCTCGCAGCCTCGCCGCATTCCTCCTGTGCAACCTTACAGCTCTCCCCTTCATTGCGGTCAACCACATAGACTTTCCCTGGGACTTCCAGTCTGGTATTCAATGGTCCTCTCCTGCTGTTTCCATTTGGTGCTTCTGCCATCCTTGAGCTGCCTTCTCAGGGGGCACCTTCCTGGTAGAGGTCCTGCCCTCTCTTCTTTCACAGTTCTTCTCCGCTCCATTGCCTCCCGATCAGTGCTCACTTTTGGGGTATCTGCTTTGGACCACGAGTGACCCTTTTGGGGTTCTCTGGGTTATCTCTCATTGTTTGCTGTTGTCCTTTTATCTGGGTTGGGTGGTGGGTGCGGCCATGGCCATTCCTTCCCTGTAGCTCCCTGGAGGTTTGTGGGGTCCCTGTGTCCAATAACCCTCTGCCTCCTTGCTGGTAGGCTTCTTGTTGGGTCTTTTGGCTGCTGGTTTTCTCCCTAACTCCTCTGTGTGGTCTCCGGTTCTTAGGGGGTACTCTTCAGGGATCCCACTTTCCTTGTGGCTTCCAGTAGCACCCCTATCTGTTCGCCAAGATGTGCCATCAGTATCCTCTGTGGTATTCTCTGCCTTCCCATTTATGGGTTGGGTTTTATAACCCTAGGGACATGAGCCCAAGGGAGAAGGGCTTTGTGAGACCTGAAGAGCCCACAAATGATTTGAGAATGACAAACTATGCTGTGAAATGTTTTAAATGTCAAACAATATGGACATATTGCAAAAGAACGTCCTGAAAATGTTGAACTGATGGAATGTAGTTTGGGTAGCAACAGGAATGGTTATTCACTGTATTCTCATCCTGTGTGTTCTACAAACAAAAGTGGCTGTCTAAATATCCACCCCTGGCATTCTGTGCATGTGGAAGGTAAAAAGATACAGGCATTACAAGATTCAGGCAGTATGGTTACCCTTATAAACCAAGCTTTGGTAAATGGAGTTCACATAGATGACTCCCAAATGATTGATATTGTCTATATACATGATGACATACATAGGTATCCTACTGCTGAAATATGTGTTGAAACACAGATGGGTTCTGAGTTGGCCTGGTACCAAAGTTAGTTCATGATATGATAAATGGTAGAGAATTTCCCGATTTCTTCGGACTCTGGGCTGAAAACCACATGACTAGTCCACCACGTGAATATAAAGATGATTTTCCTTTTTCTGACACTGTGGTAGAGGAACTAGATAGCAGGGATAGATCTGAGAGTAAGATGTTGTCCCCTCTGAAAACGCTGGTTGGTGACAACCCAGAATTGAGTGATACAGGGCCATCTGGTAGTTCTGAAGAAGACATTGGGCTCATTGACCTGGATGTTAGCCCAGGTAAGTTCAGGAGTGCACAGTGGTCTGATCCCACTCTATTAGCAGCCAGAAACGCCTTTTCAGTTAAATATGGGTCCCCTACTAATCCGGAGAAACCTCTTACTTTTCCCTATTTTGAAGACGACAATAATTTGTTGTATCGGGTTGAGAATAAGGAGTCTGTTCTAACAAAACAGTTGTTAGTGCAACAAGCTACTTTCCTTAGTAAAAATGACAAAAGTGTATCCTACTGCTGCTGTTGCGCACCTGCAAAGCACAGGGGGTGGTTGACTCTGAGATGGAGGTGACAAGAGTCATAGTTCCTGCATCAAGGCCCGCTAACATGATTAGTCACGTTTAGTGTTGAGCGAGCACCCCGATGCTCGGGGGTTCGGGTGCTCTGACCGAGCACCCCCGGAGGCTCGAGTGCTCGGCCGAGCACCCGAGCCCCATTGAATTGAATGGGAGGACTCGAGCATTACACCAGGCACCCCCTGCTCTGATGAGGGGAGGGTGCCTGGTCAATGCCCCCCTTCATCTCCACAATGCCCCTCTTCCACAATGTCCCCCTTCCACAATGTCCCCCTTCATCTCCGCAATGCCCCCTTCATCTCCGCAATGCCCCCCTTCCACAATGTCCCCCTTCCACAATGTCCCCCTTCATCTCCGCAATGTCCCCCTTCCACAATGTCCCCCTTCATCTCCGCAATGCCCCCTTCATCTCCGCAATGCCCCCCTTCCACAATGTCCCCCTTCCACAATGTCCCCCTTCATCTCCGCAATGCCCCCTTCATCTCCGCAATGCCCCCTTCCATCTCCACATGTCCCCTACCTCCAGTCCCTGGTGGTCCAGCGGAGCGTCTGTAAGATCTGTGCCTCCTTCGGCACAGATCCCTGCCACCCGAACATGGCGGGCGAGCACATGGCGGTACTCGTACGAGTACCGCCATGTGCCGAGCAGAGCGATGCTCGAGCCGATCCGAGCATCGGCCGAGCATGCTCGCTCAACACTAGTCACGTTGTTAAAACACAGAAGTTAAAAAATTCTTCTTTTATGTACTGCAAACCCATCCTGAGTTCTTAGAAATAAAAAAAAAATCACATACATAATCCAAATGCATGCCTGTGGAATGGCAATCTTGCCAGAATGTTGGTAGTTTCCATATCCTATTCTTTTGTTGAAAACAGATTTTAAAGTACTGATGTAATATCCTGCACCCCACTGCCATTATTTAAAAAAAAAAAACACCTATGCCAGATTTATACAAGCAGGTGGTTGCTGTTGTGGGCAAAGGGACTCAGCCTGCAATTTTTTTCAAGTTTATGTTATTGTAAGTCTCACTAAGCTTTCAGCTGTGCATTGGTACACTTCCGGACTCATCACTTAGCAGCAGTAGTATTGCAGCGGGACTTCTCATGGACAAAGAGAACCTAGGTGGAAAAAGGCAGAAAATTTTGTTTTTTCCACGAAAGGTCCTGCAAAACAAAAACAAAAAGCAAAAAACAGGACTTTTCACTTTTATTTAAACTCGGGGACCTCAGACTCATGCCACTGAAGGCAACTATGCTGATCATGTGCATACCTTCATGCTCACCGTTTATCAATCCTGTAACAGCTGCTTCTAGGAGAGGATTGTTGGGTAGTTACTCCGGGAGCATAAGGGTGACATAGTAATACTTAATGGACCTGTGCATTTAATGGATCTTAAACCTCTTGAACATTGTTGGGATGAGGAGAAAAGGGATGTTAATTTCAGAAACCCACTACCTTCCAACTTGAGACAACTTCAGTATTCAATATAGTCAGCATAGATATCATGGCCATGCATATCTCAATGTGTTTTAGCAGACATTTATTCCTTGGGTGAGTGTTTACCAACTGGAGTGGTCTTGGCCATTCTGAGCTTGTGTATGCAAATGCAGATAAGGTGCATGTACTAATCTGCAGTGCTGTACAGACTTATGTGAGCCTGGCTGGTGTATGGAAGCAACACACTACCTTGTAGCACAGCCGCTTCTGGTGATGCTCACAATGACGGTCCGGCGTCATTTCCACGAGCGCTTGGACGCATCAATGCTAGATGCATCATCTGCAGGCTTAAGGCTTCAGCATGCTGCAGGCCTCTGTTTTATGTGTTTGAGGCCTGTAGTCTCCTCCTACCTACTTCCTCCCACTGAGCTGCTCCTCCTACTTACTTCCTGAGGAGGGGTTTAAAGGGCAGACTGAGTCCTGACTCAGTTACCCTTACATTGTTGTTCTGAGCAGTTCATTTATTTGGTATTCCTGATTCCTGTGTATTACCTGACTTGTCTGTCAATCCATTCTGGTGTTGACCTGTGGCTTTGTCTGACCATGTGCGTTCCGATTTGGCTTATACATCCTTTCTGGTGCAAACCTGTGGCTCTGGCTACTACTTGCTCCGTGTATGACCTGGCCTGTCTGACCTGGGGCTCTGCCCACTGCACATCCAGCATACTAACGCTTCAGTGGATATCCTATCTGGTGCAAACCTGTGGCTCTGACAGACTATCCGCTCTGTTTATAACCTGGCTTGTCTGACTATCCTATCTGGTGCTTACTAGAGGGCTCTGTCTGTTCACTACGTGTGTTGGTCCCATTCCACAGGCATCTAAGAAAGCAGAATCATCAATGGTGATAGAGTGCCAGTGAGAGGGAGCATTGTTAACTGCATTGCAGGACTCATGTGGATACTATGGAGTCAAAGTTGATGACCCTCCTTCAGTGTCAGCTATAAAAAAAAATGTGGAATAATTAGGATAGTTACTTACTTATGTAATTTCTGTGTTATTCATTAAATCATTTTGGAGGCTCATGTGAATCTCAGTCATCCTGTGGAGTGAAACATATCATTATATATTGTGTGAATGTGTTTCCACACATTCTCCATGCCTAATTATGGTCATACATGCATTGTGATTGATTCATGTGTTATATTCACAAGTGAAGTCCCTGATGAGCTTGTCTTGTGTCTCCACCCCTACCAGGGTCTTCTCATCCTCAGACAGGAAGCAGACACCTTCACAATGGGTTTTGGATCCAGATCCTCCACTACACGTGTCTACTGCGATATTATGACTTATGGTACATATGATATGGTACGTATGATATCGCAGACTTTGCCAGGTGCATATTTCAGAGCTCCGTTATACAAGCAGTGGAATCTTGTTTTCAGGAGGGCAAAGGTTTGTTCAGTAGCATTCCTGGTCCTGATGTGAACTTCATTGACATGTCCTATGCAGGTGTTTGTGGATTTGGAACAGGTGTGAGGAGCCACAGTTTGCAGCCATATCCTGCATCCCCCTGTGGAAGAAAAGTGACATTGTGACACATGGATCACATAGTTATGTGGATACTGTTGTTTGATGGGGACATACTTGTTGTGTCTCATGACCATGCAAAGCTGTGTTTTATTCATTAATGTGTCATTAATTGTGTGAGTGCCCCTGTGGATATTATGTGTAGATTGTTCACTCACCCAGAAGCCATCCTCCTGTATAGGTTCTATTCTCAAAGTCCCAGTAGACAGCGGAGAGCCTGTTGATGTAGGAGTCATGACAACTGCCAGGATAGGAAGCACATACATGGATGATCCTCATGTTATCATCACATACCATCTGTGCGTTGATGAAGTGGAAATGCTTACTTTTGATTAACACATGTCCCTCATGTGGAACAGCTCTTATGCGCATATGTGTGTAGTCTATGACCCCCATGACTCTGGGTATGCCTCCCCTTGTGTAGAACTCCTGCTTGACACATGCCCACTCCATCTGAGTGGAAGGGAATTTGATGTACCTCTTGGCCTTCCTCTGCAGGGCTGCCAACACTTGAGCCAACAACTTTGTACATGTGGCCTGGGACAGATACATATACCTCTGCGAACTGAAAGGATCCCGTTGCCATGAAATGTATGGCACACAGCAGCATCTGCATACTGTACAGGGGATGATTGGTGCTGAATATGGGGTCAAAGTCACCTTTGATCACCTCATATAGGTTGATGATGCTATGTGGCATCAATCTATAGTGGTCTATCACATCCATTATTCCAAACAGTGTGACCCTTGTGCAGAATATCTTGGGTCTTTGCGGCAACCTGTCCTCCCTGTACTTCTCCACAGGTTCCTGTGGGAGCTGTGAGAGATTCGCTTGTGGCAGGGGAGGTGCTGCTGCATGGCCTGCTCCTTCAGGTGAAGATGAGTAACCTCAGTTGTAACAGCCAGAAGATGTGCAGGTGTACTTGTGGGCTCCTGAGGCTCCCTAGACCTCTCATGCCCCCTTCTCTGACGTCTTTGCAGGTATTGCAATGGAAACATAATGATCGTAATTGCTCTCTGAGTGGTCTTACTGTAAACACATCACGTCTGAGGATGGTGAGATGTACCTTTAAGACAATGGTGGGGTGTTGCTCAGGCTCGGCCAACATGTATGGAAGGACCAATTGGAACGTGGGTGTAAGCGTATGCCTGTGTGGCTCTTGTTGTTTGAATGTGTTTGGTGTAATTGCTGTTTACCTGTCAGGTGCATATGTGATGTTGTCTGGTGTGTTTGCTGATGCTGGTGCAGCTTGGCTCTCTATTAGCTAGTGATCTTGCACAAGCAGCCTTGGGTTGCTTAGCGTTTGAAAGGAGTGCATATTGTGTTGTATATACATATCTGTTGATATGTGTTAACTCTAGTTGTGCCGGGGTATGGTGCCATGGATTGTTTGAGGTTGATTTACAGATCCCTTATTCCTCTGGGGATTAATTGGTTGATGCTGATTGTCCAGCATTTATGTGTGGGTCATACACATTTTCCGGGTGGTTCCTTGACATTCCAGGTGTTAATTTTGCCTTTTCTGTCATTGTGCTATGTTCCAAGTGTTGTGTGAGCTGTTCACAGCAGGTCACAACACAGGTTATTGGATGGTTTTCTTGCTTGCAAAACTACTGTCAGCTATTTCTTTTTTTAACGGTGGCAATTGGATTGAGCCCTCATTGTGAATGTTTGGTAGGTGCCTGCCATGCATTTTTAACTGGCAGTAGTTTGTCACAGCACAGGTAACAGAATACCAAACTGTGACTTAAAACTACCTCTGTGTCATGCATGCTCCTTATCTTCGCCGCATCACGTCTGTACTCTGTGGTTGCTGGTAGTCTCTATGGTCTTCCTGGCAGCTGACATGTCCTCCAGCCTAGTTTTGGAGCCGAACTTCTGGCTCTGGGCCTCAAAAGGATGCGCGCCTGTCTCTAGGGTGCATGACTATAGCAGTAAGAGGTTTAGCTGGCTGTATCTCCTCTGTTCCAAGTCCTTGCTTGAGTTTTGCCTGACCTGCCTGTTGCTGACCCTTGCTTTGTCTGACCCTTCTGCCTGCTGATTTGTACTCTGTATACTTGCCTGTTGCTGACCTTTGCTTTGCCTTACTATTCTAGCCTGCCAATTGGGATCCTGTTGTTCCTGCCTGTCTCTGATCTGGATTGTTTCCTGTGCATCCTCTTAGCCTGCTGTTTAGGGTCTCCAGGTTTCAAGCCTGTCTCAGACATAGAAGTATCAGAACTTTGTACTGTCAGTCAACTGTTCCTGTTGGCGAGTCTCCTACTCCTTTTTCTTATTGTTGGAAACATCCTCCCTGGGGTTGGTGGTGTTAGACCTTTATGTGGCGAGTTATCCTGGGCCTTCTTCAGCTCAACCAAAGGGGGTCATCTGGCTTCATGGCCAGCATCTTTACACTCCCTTGGCCACAGCACAACTCACCACAGGAGGCCTACATCTACAAGCACCGCACACAAGCGCTGCACTCAAGCCTTCACCCTACAAACCTTTGTTGGAGAAGCCAGACTATTCTATATCAGTAGTTTTCTATTTGACTGTACCTGTGTACCTGTGTTTGTGACACTATGTCAGTTTATTTTCCCAACGGCCCTAATAAAAACAAGCTCATGGACTTTCAACTCTTTCACTGATGTTTTCATCAACTGCAAAAAGGTACCCCTTATGTTGAAAATCCATTTTAATATCACTAATTTAAAATATTAAATAGAATAAGCCTAAGAACTAACCCCTCCTATTCCTCCTTTTCATATGTCATTGACTATTTCACTCTGTCATCTATCCTCCAGCCAATTCCTTATCCAATCAACTGCCTTCAAGTCTAATGTCACATTATACATCTAATGGGTCATCTTCTAATGTGGAAGAGTGTAAAATGTTTTGCTAAAAATTCAATTAAACTACATATATTGCTTCTCCCCTATCTTTTACTTTCAAAACATAATTAAATCAAACAAGTCAAATAGGTAAGTTTGTCAAGATCTTCCTGTAGTAAAGCCATGCTGCCATAGATCTTGCAAGTTATTAGACTACCGATATGACCGGCACCTGATTTATTTTACCAGTAGATGGTAGCGTGGAAATGAGACTCTCCCAACTCTGCATATCCACAAATGAGTGTCTGTATTTGAGAACAGTTGTTAACTAAAGGTGGATGGGTGCATTAATAAAGAATGATGAGTATAAAAAAAAATATTTAGATATTAAAAAAAATCCATGAAAACAAACAAAACAAAAATATTTTAATAAAAAAACTCTACTCGTTTCTTGACTGTTCAGCCATTTCATCAGGAGTATGTAACGTCAGAGGGAGACATGAAAGTTAGCCCTTTCAGTGCCAGAGGGGTACACAACGCATTGCAAAGCAATGCGTTGTGTACCGTTCTGGTGCTGAAAGGATTAATCGGATCATGCTACACCACGTAGCACCACGTAAGAAAACAAGTAACTCTTGAGAATGCTATGAACATTGCATCATTATGGAAACAAGATATTCTATTCCTTTTCAAAATGAGGGGTCGGTATCAGATTTATTTACAGACTCCCATGCACACTTTTTATGGTTCAGTGAGCTTTATTTTCTAACCACTTTTTTCTCTCCCTCTATCTCTCTCACACTCGCTGTCACTCTTTTTTAAGCTTCTAATCTAATCAGAATGACCTGTTTAAGAATTGGGCCCAGGACTTGGAAGCTTGAAAATAAAATGAATAAAAAAAAGAGAGGACCCTCTTTTCCTGAGCTATATTTTGTCGTGGGTGGAATGTACTTTTTTTTTTTTTGTTGCCTGAGTTATGTCACATCTGGAACTGACTGCCAGCAGTTCAGGTTAAAGGCTGGCCTCATTTTTTTTTTCACTGATGGACTGGAAGCCAGCATCTGAATAGGTGCCTTTGTTCATAGTTACCTTCCCAAAGACTTGCCTTTTCATACCCCCACCTCCCATGGGGACGCCTGAAATACCCAGACTGATGGAGGAAAAAAAAATATGAAAGAAACAAGAGAATTTATACTAACAGCTACTGCAGTTAAGGAGACAAAAACACATGGTTGTCTGTTACCTGGACATATAGTTTTTTTATTACATTCATTATACTAACTTTATGTACTTAAAGGTCAAAAGTATTCCTTTACATTGACTTGCAACAATAACAGTTATGATATAGTGATATTCTGAAAACTAGAGATATATTGGAATTTTGAGACCCAGGAGATTTTTACAATTTTCAGCTAAATTAATTTCTTGCAGTATCATTAAATAAGGCGAAAGCTGTGCATATAAATGTACTTTGCAGTGCATTGTATTTCCTAATGGCAGTGGGACATGAGCAAATGAGTGAGCGGCACACTGCAGGGAGCTAATTCTTACTTGTATTCCAATGAATACACTGACCTAAATAACAAAGCAGCATTTTGTAACGGAGGAAATTTCCTAGGCTAGGAATTTGGGGCACATTCAGGAAATACCAGTAAAATTTAACAGAGTTTGCAAATATTTGAATCTCCTATTTACTGTCTTGAAGTAATATTTAGTTGCTATTTCTTCTAAAGTTTATTTAACCCTTACAGTGCCAGTGGCAAGTGGAGCATTCAAGCATAACAAACCAGATATTTCATTCAATTCATAAGCTACAAACGGAGACTAAAGTTAATTTTTAACCCCTTCGATGCTAGAGAGGTCTCCAAAGCATTTTGAAGCAATGTGTTTATGACCTGCAGCATCCAAGGGGTTATTTTTTTTTCTTTTTAGAAAACAAACAAAACTCTTTACTGTTTAAATCATTTAAGATAAATCACAATGTTGTACATGTGCCCTGTGATTTCAGCACATGGCTTTGTATTTTGTCATTCTGAGGGCGTGACCTTCCACTACAAACATTTGTCTCACCATAATCTTAACTAAATTTTTTTTAAGAACTTGTCTACTTCCTTTCCAACATAAATAAGCAGCTCATAATACAATCTGCATTTACACACTTCTGAGTTACATGTGTAAGAGAAAAAAAATGCATTTCAATGCTCACTGCTGGCATTAGCAGCTCACATGGCATTAGAGGTCGCTATGCCTCTTGTTGAGATGATGGTGATACAACCATGCTCTATTGATGCTGTGAACACCAAGGACGCCCAAGAGACTAAATAAAGAAGGCTCACATTATGTACTTTAGCTCAAGGTCACAGATGGTTCTCTAATTTTTCACATTTCTTAAAGGAAAAGCCCAACACATAATTAAGCTCATTATGTAATACATTTTTAAATCTTAATTTTTACATTATAATGTTTTAGTTTTTTAACATGACATTTCTGATTGTTTTCATGATAATTCACAAATGGGGTCTTAATTCGTAAATAGTCATGATTCATGTGATGGGAGAAATTGCTGTACAAACAGGACTCACATAAACCCCTCCCCCAGCAAAAATAGGAAAAACACAGCCCTCTATATTAGTAGAACATGAGTATCATTTTATGATACTGGCCCAAAGAACAGCCCGTGATATTTAGATTCCATAACCATCCTAGGTGTTTTTCATTTTTAAATCATTGTAAATACATGTAATATGTTCAATAATTAATTTTACACATCTTAAGGAGGGGGAGTATCTTTAACATTTCATCCTGCAGCAAAATGTTTTGAATATTAAACCTCTTGTATGCCAGTAAGGTTCCCAATGAATAGCATCAAAAAGGTTAGGGAAGGCACAAAACTACCACAGGAATGGGATATTATTGATGCTTATTATTTTGTATTACAGACATGAGGGGGAATGTAATAATACAGTTCCACTCTATTATAGACACTCAGACTGATTTTCTCAGGCAAATGATCCCCTTAGTGCTCTTTGTACCAAAGGGAGGCCAGTGGGTAAGTGTTACTTTCCTATGCACCTTGTTTTACATTATGTACTATCAGTATACTATTAAATGTAGTAGTAAAGGCCGAGAGTCACAATGGCATGTTTAAAATATCACTTGTGTCAAAATGGCACATTTAAAATGTTGCCCTATACATTAACGTTATGCCACCCTGAGCATCAAATAATGATGTGTTAGGGTATGTAATTTGGTAGTTTGGGGGTAAAGTTGTTAGGTTAGGTTTTTGGGGACAGTTGGGTATTGGGCAGTGGTTTTGGATTAGGTTAGGGTACTTTGGGGGTACAGTTGTTAGAGTTTTGTGGGTGGTTTGGGATTAGGTTAGAGTAGTACGGGGGTGTAGATATTGTTTTAATAAAGCAAAATTTAAATTGCACCATTTTGAAGCAAGCAACAGTTTAAAGGCGCTGTTGTGACTAGTGATCACAAATCCACAACATTTTCATACTGAACCATACTATCACAGAGCATAAGAAACTGGCATAACTTTACTTAATTTCCCTGAGCATGCTATAGGGGAGGCATTTGGGGCTCGCTGCCATTAAAGTCTTATTGATGGTGCATGTGCCAGTGTACACTAAAGTGATCATGCTTTGTAGTACATACCTGTAAGTGCAGGCATACAAGTAAGAGATATAAAGTGACAAGCTTTGCGCTATAAAATATATAAAGTAATAATAAATAGATAGGCAGCTAAAAGATATGTACTAACAGCACCACTTCTACTTGTTACAAATATAAGAAATTGTCATGCCACTGCTCCATCCGCCCTCCGGTGTCTTGCCGTGGTTCTTTTTCTGTTTCTGGCCAGCGCTTACCACTTTCCTTTGAGTGGTGTGCTTCAGGCCGGCATCCATGCCTCATTCTGAGCACCGCTTCCGGGTTGGTGCTACTTAAGTTCTTCTCTGTGCTCAGTGTGACGTGTTATTATAGCATCTCCTGAGCTTAGCCTTGTAGTCTAGTCTTGCAGCCAGCTTAACTACTTTGATCTAGTGTATGACCCGGACCGCCTGACTACCCCTTGCCTGCCGATTTCTAGTGCTGTGATCCTGTGTATGACCTAGACCTCCTGACCACCCTTAGCCTGCCGTTTTCAAGTACTGTGATCCTATGTATGACCTGGACCTCCTGACCACCCTTTGTCTGCCGAATCTAGCCTGCTGAATCAAGTACTGTGATCTGTGTTTGACCTAGACCTGCTGACCACCCTTGCAGCAGACTCTGGTGAGGTCTTCTGGATCTCCAGGCTCTTCTTGTTCCTGCTCGGCCGTTCTGTCTGTGGGACTCCCTGTGCTTTGGCCACTTTGAGTACTTACTGTTTTCCTGATTGGAGTGTTTGTTTTTCTCCATGGGGATAGTTTTGTATAGTTTGTCTGGGTGGGGGTTATCCTGGGTCTCCCTTCAGCTCCTCTGTTGGGGGCCACTGCATCTAGCTTAGCAGCTAGCACCTTTAACCGTCCAAAGCCGCAGCACAACCCTCTCCTAGACAACCCTCACCCCCGAGATCCGTACCCCAGCCTCGCTCCCTAGCAACTTGCTCTGCTATCCCTTCTTGGAGGAGCCTAACCTTCTTCTCTACCAGTACTCTAGGCCCTCCTTTTGTAGCAGAGTGTGACAGAAATACAAAAAAGTATATACAAGCACCCTAATATTCAAATACTAAATTAATAAATATTCAGTACTAATATATCACTCAAATATATAATAAATCAGATAATTTAAAGATCAGAAGAAGGATTTGCAAAGATGTAACAAAAATACATGTCAATCATCCAAATATAGGGGTAGCCGAAATCTGTCACCGTGTTCCAGCGAGAAATTCCATGAAAACCACATTGCTGTCTGTTTTTTCATGGGAAAACCCGCTTTAAAACTAGAAATTGAATTTTTCAAATTTTTTGTCCATTGACCAAAATTCTTCACCATTTTTTCAATGGCTAGAAAGTTTCCGCCCATTGATTTACGTGTTTTTTTCCTTTATGTTATAAAACGTGACATATTTGTGGAAGTCACACAATAGAAGCAGCTACAGAGTGAGGTAGACGTGCTGTGCTGTTCTGCTGTTATCTTTTTGGAAAAATTGAGGCAGGAGAGGCTCATAGCTATCACTATAAGCAGGTTTAAAACTAATAAAAGGAGGAACTGGAAGGACCCTTATGTGTCCACTGAGTTTGATGAGGAGGAGGAGGAAGTTAGCACTACTGAACCAATGCTGTTCAGTCCCCCTAAATCACCCCTAGGGATCCTGGGGAATTTAATTGGAAGGGAGGGAGAAAAGGAAATGAGAAGGGAAAAAAAGGGAATGGGAAGGCAGGGAGAAAAGGGTAGTACTAGTGAAAGCAGGACAGGTCCGCTGCCTGCACCTGCTGCTAGATGTGGTGCCCCTGCTGCCACTAGTGCTGCCCCTGTTGCAACCAGTGCTGTGCCTGCTGCCAGTGCTGAACCTGCTGCCACCAATACTGTGCCTGCTGTCGGACATTCTGCCCCTGTTGCCACCAGTGCTGTGTCTGCAGCTAGTGCTGACCCTGCTGCCACCAATACTGTGCCTGTTGTCAGACGTGCTGCCCCTGTTGCCACCAGTGCTGTGCTTGCTGCCAGTGCTGACCCTTCTGCCACCAATACTGTGTGCCTGCTGTCAGATGTGCTGCCCCTGTTGCCAGTGCCACCAATGCTGTGCCTGCTGACAGTGTGGAACCTGCTGCCACCAATACTGTGCCTACTATCAGACATGCTGCCCCTGCTGTACCAGTGCCGTGCCTGCTGCCAGTGCTGAACCTGCTGCTAGTGTATCTTGTAATACTCAGGAGGGGGGAAGGAGAAGATGATGTCAAGTGTGACAGTAGGGGACCCTAAGTCACACTTGCCATCCCCATGCAGTCCTGCCAGTGTTAGTAATAAGAAGGTCTAGCAGCTTGTTAGTGTTAAGAGTGAAGGAGGGGGTAATCAATATCCTTATATTACTAGTGACTGAGGAGGAAGACTCTATGGCTGAACTTGATGTGGTTTGTGTTAGTAGTAGTAGCAGTAATGGTAGTAAAGTAGCCTGTGGGACTAGTGTTAGGGGGGTGGTAGGGGAAGCATTTATGAGCATCCAGACTAGCAGTCAAGGGAGCCTACACCATTCCTCTGGCTCTGGGAGTCCTCCCGTTCCATTTACTACAGTGTCCAAGTGTAACATGATCCTGAGGAGGCCAGAACTGGTGTTGGGGGAGAGCAGGCACGGAATTAATACCACCACCACCACCACCAGCAGGAGCACAGATCAGCTGCCTGTGCCTGCTACTACTGCTACCAGTTTTCCTTCTTCAGGGCAAAAAGAAATGCCAAGTGTGACATTAGGGGACCCTCTGTCACATTGCTCGTCACCCCCTCCAAGCAGCAGTGAGATGTCTGTAATAGAGCAGCAGCAGCACGTAGGGACTAGTGGTGGTGGGGGTGATGATGGTGGAGAATCTGGGGTGGTGGAGACATTGGTGGCCTTTTTAGAAGAGACTGAGATGGAATGGGAGTATCACAGTGCCTGTGATTGCTCTCCTTTTGTGTCTATCACCAGTAGGGGGCTCTCCATTGGCTGGCTGCCTTCAGCCCACCCTGTATTGCCTATTTAAACCTAGCCTGGGCACCCTTTGGTTGCCCTTTCGTGTTGTCGCTATGCTGCTTGAGTCTACACATTGTTCCTGAGCATCTTGGGCCTCTGCTGTGTTCCTGTGACCTGTATTCGTCCTGTTCCAGTGTTACCAGTCTAGTAGTTCCTGCTTCCGTCTGATCCGGTTGAGCCATTGCTTCCTGCTGCCAGTCGCTGCCGCCGTTCCTGATTCCGGTTGATCGTCTGCATGCTGGTTCCTGCTTCCATCTGCTGGTTCCTGTCCAGTTCGCCTACAGTCATCTGACGTTCCTGAGTCGCCTTGGCGACATTTCTATCTTGCCGGTTATTCAGTACGCGGGTACTGGTTGCTTGACAGCCGCCCGGCTGTCTCTTTCTATCCATTAGCATTCCACGTACTGGGTACTGGTTCGCTCCACTAGCCACCCGGCTGTACTGCAGGTTGCTAGCGTTCCACGTACAGGGTACTGGTTCGCTCCACTAGCCACCCGGCTGTACTGCAGGTTGTTAGCGTTCCACGTACAGGGTACTGGTTCGCTCCTCTAGCCACCCGGCTGTATTCCAGGATCATTAGTGTTCCACGTACAGGGTACTGGTTCGCTCCTGTAGCCACCCGGCTGTATTGCAGGATTGTTAGCGTTCCACGTACAGGGTACTGGTTCGCTCCTCTAGCCACCTGGCTGTATTGCAAGATTGTTAAGCGTTCCACGTACTGGGTACTGGTTCGCTCCACTAGCCACCCGGCTGTACTACAGGTTGTTAGCGTTCCAGGTGCAGGGTACTGGTTCGTTCCTCTAGCCACCCGGCTGTATTGCAGGATTGTTAGCTTTCCACATACAGGGTACTGGTTCGCTCCTCTAGCCACCCGGCTGTATTGCAGGATTGTTAGCGTTCCACGTACTGGGTACTGGTTCGCTCCATAAGCCTCCCGGCTATATTGTAAGATTGTCTAGCGTTCCACGCACTGGGTACTGGTTCGCTCCATACACACCTGGTTGCTACTACAGAGTTATGGCGTTCCATGTGTGAGGGCACTGGTTAGCTCCACATCCATCTGTCTCTATTGCTGGGCTTACTGCCTTCCCGTACGCTGGTCCGAGGCTTTTGCCTGTCATTTGCTGGCGGCCCACTTACTGACTTAGCCTCTTTGTCATTGTTGTGACTGTTGATCCACCTTCCAGTCACTGAGGCTAGTGGTTGCCATTATCTCCTGTCAATTGGCTGCCTTGCCCGGTATATTGGTAAGGCCGGTAGAACCTGTCCTATTCCTTGGGTTGCCTTACCCGGTATTGGCAAGGCCGGTAGAGCCGGTGTTTATCTCCTGTCAATTGGCTGCCTTGCCCGGTATATGGTAAGGCCGGTAGAACCTGTCCTGTTTCCTTGGGTTGCCTTACCTGGTATTGGCAAGGCCGGTAGAGCCTGTATTTGCCTCTTGTCTATTGGCTGCCTTGCCCGGTATATTGGCAAGGCCGGTAGAGCCTCACCTCATGAGTTCCAATTCCCTGGCTGCCTTGCCAGGTATATTGGCAGGGCCGGTAGAGCCTATATTGCTATTGTTAGTATTGTATTCCTGTCTAATAAAGATATATGTGTGAAGATGTATGATATCCTACGGGGTTGCCTTAACTTTTCAATAAAGTTGTGTTTTTACCTACTCTGCGTCTGAGAGTCTTAACAAACCGTGACAGGGAGACAGGGATGAGGATGGGAATCACCACCACCACCACAGCAATGAGCTTTTTGAAATTGCAACTGATCTAATTCCTTCTGCTGCAAGGGCAGAAGGATACTGAGGAGCAAGCTAGTGTGCCATAGATGCGGGACTAGGACAGGTTCCACTTGCTAGCAGTAGCAATACTCCTGGTCCTAGTTACAGTGATGATTCTGAGGCAGTAGCAGCAACATCATCTGCTGCCAGCACAGACAGTGAAGGGGAATGTGGAGGAGAAGAAGAAAGAGGCCATTCTTCTCCACCTGTTCCCTATCCCTATCCCCAGAAGTCCTGGGTGTGGGACTATTTTTCTGTTGGGGCAGGCACAGTGCAGTCATCACCAACGTGCCTTGGCACAACAGCCCTGATATCACACATGAAAAACAGACACCATGACATTTATGTCAAACATGTTAAAGACAAACACCCACCAGAGAAATCAAGCACCGCTGCTGTACCCCCTGACTCTCCAGAAAGGCAACAAGAGGCGAGGTGGAGATCAAAGCGGAGGAAGAATAGAGCAACTCAGGAAGTTCCATGAAGAGTGAAACAACTAGTCTGTCATCACCTTCTAGGGTAACTACATATTCTACCAATCCACCTCATTCATCGTTACCTCCCCCGCCAAATGATAGCCACTCTGTTGATGTTAGGATGTGGCAGTTCGTCTCTACCTTGTTGCACACTGTGTGGTGCACTGATCACACATGCCAGTATTGTGGAGGAGAAAGGCAAGGAGGGCATCAAGCGGCATCTGAGGAGATTCCATCCTGCAGAATATGCTAAGAGGCATCGTTACTATTAAACTGTCAGCAAGTTGTCTTGTGTCCTTATCAGGGTATAGTGACAGCTGCAGTATTTGGGTTCTAGTGTCATGGTGTTTGGATACAGTTTTGCCCCCAGGTGTTATTTACATTATTTACATTGGAGGTGCTGATGAGAGGCACAGTTCCTGCTGTCAAGGGAAACCTTTCTATTCTAATAACAACACACCCATGATTTTGGAGAAGGGGCAGGTGGAGAAGAATTATTGGCCAACTTCTTCTTTTCTCCATATAGACTGGGGGCTACTTATTGTGCTACTACTGCCTCAGAAGCATCACTGGAGCTAGTTGTGGCAAGTGGAACCTTCATCATCCATTAACCATTTTACTGCTGTTGTTGATCCCATTCCCGTTCAGCTGCCTAATCATCCTGCTGCTTAAACAACTCAGCAGGAAGAACAGCAGGCACAAATTCCGCATCTACATGAGGGCATTTCACAATGGCCAATGGCCACTGGCCAACAGGACATCACCTACTGGCGCTAGGCCAGTAGGGAATTTTTTTTTCCCACACACAAAAAAAACCCCATAGTCCTACAAAAAAATATAAAATTTTTGGGGCTTTGTTTCTAACAAGCCTAAGTCTTACAAATCAATATTTCCTTAGGGCTTGTGCCAAGCAAGCTTAAGTTCTGATGCCCCCCTTGAGGTCTGAACATTTTTTTTAAACAATAAAAAAGACAATAAAAATATAATTTATTACACATATACAGGCATACACAGGAAACCCTGTCTTGTACATCTATGGAGAGAGAAATCTCTCTAGTTCGGTCTCCCAGTCACCACCTTAGCTTTAGGTTTATTATATAGTATTCTCATCCATTGGATAAAGGAGGGACCAAATCCAAAGCACTGCAACACCCCCCACAAATAATTCCACTCAATGGAGTTGAATGGCTTAGAGGTATCCAGAGAGGCTAAAACATGAGATGTCATGGGTGATCTGGAGATGAGTAAACAGACATCTAAGGTTATGTGATGTAGACCTCCGGGGCATAAACCCTGTTTGGTCCTCATGTACAGTTGTCTTAATTACCAGTTTTAGCCTGTTGGCTAAAATTTTTGATAAAAAGTTTGCATCCATTGTTAATAGGGTGATAAGAGACGCAGTACCATGGATCCTTTCCCGGCTTGGGTAAGACAATGATTGATGCGCAAGTGAGGGAGTCAGGTAGACGCCCGTCATCGATAGCCACTTAAAGAGTGTCAGGAGATGAGGAGACAGGATGTCTGTAAATTCCCTATACCATTCAGCTGGTAACCAGTCTCTACCTGGGGCCCTACCCAAAGGCAATTCATGGATAGTTTCCACAACCTCTCTTAACAGTATTGGGAATTCAACATCTGTCTATGATCAACCAAGAGCCAAGGCAAATCACACCTGGACAAAAGTTCAATATCTGATATGTTTTTCTCACAGACTGGGTCTCATACAATTATTTGTAAAAATTCTTAAACTGTGCATTGATGTCCTGAGGAGTAACCACCAAGTGTCCCTTCAGATGAAAGACTGAGGCAATCAGGGTTAGACCTCTGTCAGATCTGACCAATTGAGCCATCAACCTTCCAGCTTTGTCACCATTTTCACATATGTTTTGTCTTTTAAAAAACATATTACAATAATTCAGTTCCGATACCCTTGACACAAGCCATGCAAAGTGTGGGTAAATCACCCAGTTCTATGTATTGTTTTTCTTCTCTGTCTGCTTCCACCTCTAGCCTACCCACATCTTGGTTCCTTTCTCTCTTGTACTGCAATATGTGTTATAAAGGAGTTCCGTGCCACTGCCTTAGACATCACACAGACTACCCCTTGTGGGGATTTGTCAGTATTAATAGTGAAGAACTCATTCAAGTCCACACTGTGTTTGTCTGAGATCTGTGGACGAGACAACCACAGAGGGCAAAGTTTCCATTCTCTAGACATGGCACGTAAACCCTTTTCAATAGAAAGCACCAATGGGGAGTGGTCTGACGCCACTCTAGACAAGAATTTGCAGTCCTTCACCAGATTCCAAGTAGATGTGTCTGTGAATGCAAAGTCTATACATGAAAGGGTTTTATGTGTGGCGGAGTGCCAAGAGAATTCCATAAGACCTGGATGTACCGTTCTCCAGGAGTCCACAAGGCCCAAATCTTCAAGGAAGCCATGCAGAGAATCCCTGTGAGATCTATTGTCAGCCATCACCCCTTCCATACTATCCAAATCAGAATATAGGACTGCGTTGAAAGACTGAGGCAATACACACAACATGATGATCAGGTCTGGCGGAGACATATTCAAATGCCTCCTTCAGAGTCGACGATTCAAAAGGCTGTCGGATATAAATGTTAAGCAGCACAGTTCCCTGGAATTTACAGGTCAAAAAGAGAAATCCACCCTTAGGGTAGGGTTATACATTTAAATATAAAATGTGTGTGTATGTCTCTGTGGGTTTTAACCCTATGAATATCATTTCCTTATGAGGATTAATGGAACGTTGTTCCATTTATTCCTGTTTTTCTGATCATGTCTGGTCAGAGCAGAGGTACTCCAGAATATCCCTGATCTTAAAGTTTATAAAAAAAAAAGAAAAAAAACCCCATGAAAATAAATAAAGTATGGAGAATTTGACTTTCATGTGTTGTACCTGCATAATTAAAACAGGGGGTGACTCCTTTAATGTGGGATCATGGGATAGTTTCTTGTACCCTTTACTGTCTGTATTGCTTTTATGAGCATGTTGTAGGCACACATAAAATACATTGCTGAAATGCTTATATCTGTGTGCAATTCTGTAATATTATGGCTATGTTCACTCAGGTGACTGTTATGTAGTAGTGAAATCATAGAAAATTATACATTTTGGCAATGTTCACACATTTTTTCATGAATTTTAACAGCATTTTAATGTGGTTTATGTGCAATTTCTATCAAAGCTTATTTTTCCCATAGGATTCCTTGCTCTGAATACAGACAGCTGATCAAAAAACATTGATAAAATGCAGATATGTGCATTATTAGTGTGATTTAATCGTAATCCTATTGAAACAATACTCCAGATTTGATAGAGCTAAAACATACTGTTGGATCAAAGTTGTGGTAAGCTGTGTTGCTGTGACATTATAAGATAAGTTGTTATGATTTAAAATGCTGGAATAAAGTTGCTTGTGAATTTACCCTAATGCTTATCTATCCCTATGTTCTGCACCATGACTGGTAGTATAGCGATTGAGGTTTTTATTGGCATGTTGATGAAGAAAATATAACTTGGATTTAAATCTGCCTATGGAGCACCCTTGCTAACTTCTGATAAGATCACTACTATCCTAATTTTTATCAATAAAATAGGGGTTTTATACCTGTTAAAATTATTCAATCAAAACATTTTTGCATATTTATACAGAACCTTAAAAAATGTCTATACCTTTACACTAACCAAAACTCTATAGAGCCAAAATGTATTTTTATTTAATCTTTTGCACATATAGAAGTCTGCTTATATGAAGAGTGTATCCCATATCTTATTGTGACTAAAAAAATAAGGCTCTTGGATTGCGATAAACATAAAATCGAACCCAAATAGAAAAACGTAAAATGTGTTTGCCAATCACTACGGGTAAGTATTCCCCTCGTGATTTATGATAACTGCAGGCTAAAATATAATTGTCTTGGAGATAAAATGGGGAAGACTGCTGACAACTGACATTATTACCTAGGAAACAGAAAATATGGTTTCTAGTGTAGATTATCTATCTACCATATTTTTCAACTTAAACAACAATCCTCAAAGGCTACTTGAATGGCATCATTTGCTTACAACCTATATTAACAATATAAGCATTTCAGCAATGTATTTTATGTGTCCCTACAACATTCGCATAAAAGCAATACAGACTTCCAGTCAAACATTCCATACAGAGAAAATATCGCCTGGGATCAAGCATTCTAGAAAACATGTCTTGATCTAAGGTGACCTGAAGCATTAGTGCATTATAACACATATGGGAATTTCCCATATAGCCAGGGCACCATCTATTGGCACCGTATATTTACGAAGGCGCCACGTTGCTCTTCCACTCTGAATATCAGAAACATTTGTGAGATGCATTAAAGCAGTACAGAATAGAGGAAAACATGTAGGGTTTTTAAAATGTATTTTACCCATATATTTAGTGCTACATAGCATAAATTTGTGTAATACCATGTTTCAAGAAGATTTACCACCCTTCCTGACCTGAAGAAGTGTGGTAATACTCTCACTAAAACATTGTGCTATACTATACAACAGTAAATGTAAGGGGCAATCACAAACATTTCCAAAGTCCTGTGTTTTTTCTTTCATTATTGCTGTTTGGACATGTAATAGTTTTCACAGTTCATAACACCAGAATAAACATTCTAGCCTTTGTTTCATGGTTATAATTTGTTTGTAAAGTGTTCTTTATTTAGCTCTATGGTACCTATGGCATATGAAAAGTTGTAGACTTGAGCATGGAATTCTTTATGAATGCATACATCTCCAAGCTTGTTTCTACTGGACATGTGCATCTCTCGTAGAGTTATTGTACACCCTGAAAATTTAGCCATCTTGGTTGCTTCACAATTATTTCCATTTCTACTGCACATTGCCAATAGATGTTGGTGGATTGGATGCACAAAGCAAACCAACTGCACCATTGTGGACAAATAAAAATTCCTCAGATTCTGAAAATAATCTGTGTATACAGTATTGTGCACAAATTTTAGCACTATAGGTGAATATTTTTACTTTAGAGAACAGCATTATTTTTAGTATTCTACTGGATTTTAGTCTTACCTGTTAAATCCTTTAACTCTTAGTCCATATAGAGCAGAGGTACCATGAGGTTGAGATCCTTCTTTGGAGGGCAGAACACATTCTCAAAAAAGACTTTTGGAGGGAGACTCCCAGCCCCTTCTGCAGCTCAACCCTAGCCCCACTTCCAGTTATGATGTGAGCAAACCACACCAATCAGAGACAGTGAAAGAAGAAGGAAGCTCCTGTGAGAATAAGACTCTAAGTAAGGACTCCCATGCCTAAACAGGCAAAACCAACAGAGGTCCCTTTCTCTGGGTGGGAGACGAGACCTGTGCTCCCTAAGGACTAGGAGAAAAGAATTTAACAGGTAAGACTAAAATCCTATTTTCTCTATCGTCAAATATGGATCACAGGTATCATGGGGATATACCAACACTAAGCTCCCAGAGGTGGGAATAAGGATTAAGGGCCTTATGCCTGTCTCCATGATACTAGAGTTCCCTAGGACTATCCAGAACCGGAACAGCCCAAACTAAAACAGCACACAAGAACAAGATCCAACCAGACTCAAACAGCTGAACAACAGTAAAGCACAAGGATAAATAGGTCAGCTAAAGCCAGAACATCCACACGATAGTGCTTAGCAAAAGTATGCAAGGAGGACAAAGTCGTAGCCTTGCACAACTACTCAGCCAAGGTCTGATTCTTGTAGGTCCAGGAGGCCCAAACAGACCTAGTGAAATGTGCTGTATCTCTCAACTGAACAGGTTTCTTCCTGAGTTTGCACAACTGGAGAATGGTAGACTTGATCCAAAAGGCAATAGTGACCTTGGAAACAGCATGACCCACCTTGGGATCCTCAGGAATGTCAAACAGGGAATCCTTCTTATGGAAAGACTCTGCACTGTGTACATAAAACTTAAGACACCAAACCACACCAAACAAGTGGAGATCCCTTTCCTCGTCTAGTTGACTAGTGGAAATTTACTACCCTTAACTTCTACCCCTAACACCTACCTATGACACCTAACCTATCCCCAAAACCTAACCAAAATCTTAACCCTATAAGGACTAGAGGGGTGTGCAACACATTGCTTCATAATGCATTAAAAGGTTAATATTGATGATAGTTATATGACTGCTGTCTACCTGAATGTTACTTAACATTCACTGTAAAAAGCAGAAGCCGAATGTCAGAAACTGTTTAGAGACCTGGATAGAGAGGTACAAAAGAAAATTGATACTTTGGAAAGTAATTTGGAAAAAACTAAAAGTCAAAAGATGAATAGGGATATTAATGATTACTCATCTAATCAAATTAGAAATTGGTCTAGATTCAATAAGGGAAATAGAAACCATTTCTCTTATAATAATAGAAATAAATGAAACAATAAAGAATATATAAACATTTAGTGTGTCAGCATTTAAGTAACAGGGCCCTTCTACATCCAGTACCACAAATAGATCAGGGATATGCATTTTGGAAGGAACCAAGAATAGTAACCTCCCTACAAATTAACCTATTAATCTTTAGGTACAAATGCAGGTTCAGAGTCATGTACATCACCTGACACTCATAATGGAGTTAATCCATCTGTACTCCCTTTAAAAAATAAGAAGACCGACACCTTATCCAAATTAGGGGGTTCCGTTATGCCCCAAGATTCAAATTTAGCCTCCAAATCATCTTCATTGTCTTCTTCTTTTTTGGACCGTCATCTGGGTACCAAGACGAAGGAGAAAAGCAAGGAAGGAAAGGGAGGAAAAAGAAAACTCAAAGAGGATATAGAGGAAAAGGAGGAGGAAGCAAAAAGGACCAGAAATTAACTTTATTGGCAGGTGAACAGGGAGGATCCATTTTTAACCTCTCGAGTAGAGATCTAACTGCCAATGAAGTTGCTATTTTGCAAAAAAGGACTCAAGTATACCCCAACATCCAAGTCAAGTAACTTTGAGTTTTTCTTAGATATGAAGAGATTTGTTAGGGAATTATCCCTACATAGATACTTTAAGAAAAAGGAACTCTCAAAAATATTGATGCAATATCAAGAAATTATTGTGTCAAGTGACTCTGTCCTCCATACTGAGGATGACTTGGATAACCTTTTGGCTTTACAGTCCTTATTGGATGAAGATCCTCAGTGTTTTGATACAAATTTGGAAGATGGAAAATCTTTGCAGGTCCAACATACTCATTTTAAAAGGAGATCTCCGTTCTTTCCGACACAATATAAGGGTCCCTTTGTGGATGCGTTCTTTAAAGTTGTAATGCAGGATTATCAACAAATCTCTAACAACTCAAGACCTAGGGACAATTTAAATGTTAAGGAAAGACAGGCCCTCAAAAGCCTCTCTAAGGATGAGTCTATCACCATTAGGGAGGCAGATAAGGGGGAGGGGATCGATTATATATGCTTATCTCTCAGAAGCATATAGATTACTGTCAGAGGAGGTTTCATACAAAAAGCTGACTTACAATCCATCAAAGGTATTTAATGATCTATTGAAAGAATTATTAAAAAAAAGGGTTGGAAATGGCATTTTATATAAACAGGAATTTCTATTCCTTTTTCTGTCACTTACCAAAAATTCATAAAAATCAAGAAAATCCCCCGGAAGATCTATAATAGCGGGAATTAACTCATTTACAGCTAGTTTATCAGCATACATCGATTCCTTCTTACAGAAACATATAGTGTTTGTTACCATCTTATACCCGTGATTCTCAGGACATTCTATGGAAATTGTCAATGATATATTGGAAATCGGAGTATATATGGGTATCTCTGGATGTATCCTCACTCTGCACCTGCATTGACCATATTCTGGGAATACAGGCAATAAGTTACTTCCTGGAGAAGGATGAGAATATGCCTAAGAAACAATCTGAGTTCCTTTTGCAATGTGTGGCTTTCATTTTGTACCATAATTTCTTCACCTTCCAAAATGATTTCTTTTTACAAATACAAGGTACAGCTATGGACACCTGGTTTGCCCCCTCATATGCTAATTTGTTTATGGGCTTGTGGGAAGACCTTTATGTATGGCCCGCGAGCAGATGAGGGCAACCTGGTGCACTATAGTAGATATATAGATGACATTTTAATCATCTGGGGAGGAAGTGTAGAGGAGCTACATCAGTTTATATCCAACTTTAATGGTAATCACATGTGGCTGAGTTTTACATCCAGTTTTGATAGCCACACAATAGACTTCTTGTATTTATGTCTGACGAGTACACCTACTTCCTTGATTACTAGTTCTATCTACAGGAAAGAAGTGAGTAAGAATCAGTAAGTCAAGGCCGATAGTTGTCATCATCCCAAACGGAAAAGTAATATTCCATTTGGACAATTTCATTGGCTATGTCGAAACTGTACTGATATAGAGAACTTCAAAAAAGAAGGAGAAATCCTGAAACAACAGTTTTTGGAAAGGGGGTATCCTAATGAACTTGTAGAAAAGGCTATGAATAAGGCCTTTCAGCTGGATTTACAACAGCTGATAGCTCCGAAAAAGAAAAAGGAGTTGAGGAGGAGACCTCTGACCAATATTACAAAATACAGTGCATCAGCTGGTTTAATCAAGAATATAGTTTCCAAACATTAGAACATTCTCAGACAAGATCCTTTATTGAAGGACATTATCCCTGAAAATAGTCAGATTGTTTACAGGAAGGCAAAGAACATTCGTGGCTTTGTGGCCCTAAGTAGACCAAAAATGGGTAATTCTGTTGTTCAGAAAAGATTTGAGTCTGGTATTTTTGGTTCCTCTGCACCAGTGGGCAATTATAAATGCCTACACTCTAGATCTTCAAATTGTATTTATATTTCTAATAAGATCTCCAGTGTAACCAGTAAGTTTAATCAAAAAACTTTCCAGATAGGTCAACTAATTACATGTGAAACCTCTTATGTGATCTATGTTGTCCAATGCAGATGTGGGATCCAATATGTGGGTCATACCACAAGAGAGTTGAGGGAAAGGGCTGGGGAACATAGGAGATTTATTCAAAGGGGGTCTAGTATGCATTTGGTTCTGAAACACTTTAATGAATGTAATCATGAAGGTCTAAAAAACTTTAGTATCATAGGGATAGGACACATTTCCCAAAAGGAGCATAATAGGTATGCCAAACTCTGCATAAGAGAATCCTTCTGGATCTTCCAGTTACAGACAGAGGAACTGGAAGTTAGCAATTTTTTATAATTTTTTACAACTTTTTATAATATAATTTTTTAACATTTTTGATTATTCAACTATCTTTGCTATTTGACTGTGAAATATCTTTGTTGGTAGCTATCTGTGATATATATGATTTACATTATGCTTCTTGACCCAGGTTTGACATGTAAAGCTCATTTATTTATTAATGATATATATATTTTATTTTGTGGAAGATGTGTCACCTTAATAATGACTATCTCGGATTTTATATATTTTGAATATTTTATCTATAATATCTAATATGTCTATTTTTCTTTAATATAGGATAGATCAAGTGTTTCTTTTTTCATGAGAAATATATGTCTATATGCATGAATGTATCATGCGTTTTCTCTTTTGACTTACTGTTTGATCATTGGTGCTATTGGATATTCGGGGTAATGCTTATATATGTCTATTCCCCTGATATCTGATTCATTTATTAACTATGAATTTTATCCTTTATGAAAATGAGAGATTCAATATGTACGATTAGCACTTTATGTATTGCCACTTTTCTCTTTATTAGTCCCCAAGATGCAAAGTAGAGGGTGCTATCATTCACCTCAAATTCACGTCACTGCTTGTGTTCACAATGCAAGATGAGAATGAGGCTTGGACGCGATTAGCATTCCAGTGAGGTCTATATGCCGGAGCAGTGCTTTGGTAAGACATTGCAATGTCCCGGCGATATCATTCTTCTGTACTCACGTCATCACCAGCATCTAGAACGTGTGATGAGAACAAGGCTTGAGCGCGATTAGCGTTCCAGTGACGTGAATACTCCGGGACAACACACGAGGAAGATGGCACAGTGGTTTTAATTAATTATAGGTATATATTGAATGTGGATTTAGTGCTTCTTGATCCCCTGAGGCAGTAATTCGATATTACAAAACACGTAGGGAGAGAATATTTTATATATGTTTTATACGGCTTTATAATTAAACCTGGTTGTTAACGTGTAAGTTAACTACGGGGATGACATACCTACAAACTGATTCAAGGCTTGGACTATACTAGAACATGGTAAGCGGGGTATATTGGGAGTAGGTCATAGTTCTTTGGCCCCACAGTATTACCCTTAGGGGGCTTGTTGCTCAGCGCTTTCCCTTCTTGTTTATAGTTGCTGTGACAGGAAGAACTACATTGGAAGACCCCTTTTTGAACTGAGAGACCAGCCTTTTCTGGGAGACTCCTCTGACATTGTGTATTCATTGAGGCTTGACTTGACTGTCTATGGGGTGAGTATAAGCACTCTAGATAGGGATAATCCATACACAGATTCCTTCAGATACTACTATCAAGGATTTTTTGCTCTTCTTTTCTTTTTGTTACTGCAAGAAACTGTTTGATGACTGCCAAGAAACCAGCTATCTCTTCAGTCTCCCAGTCTTGCTACTAGTGTCACCCAGAAAAGCCAGGATCACAGATAAAATATACTAAGTTTAGACATTCACAATGCAACTTTGTTGACATTAGCCAAGTAATACTGACATTCTGTAATATTGTTATTTTAATGATATGTATTCAATTACAGTTAATTCATTTTAATAACTAGGAATTACCCTTTTGTAGTGGGAACTTATATAAACACCAGTGAGAAAAGAGGGCTACTTTGTTCAGGAAGAGAGAATCCTCCATTATACTACAATAAATTAGAACCATGTGTATTCTTCATATTACTTCTTGCGTTTCCCAAAAAGCATACATTTAGTTATAATTCACGTTAGGAGCCTCTTTTCCCCTGTTGAGACTTATCATTGTAAAACAAACTTATTCCGGAAACAAGTAACATAAATCCCAGCACATCTGTATAGTGGAAACAGACTTGTGTTGACTTGCAAAATCTTGCTAACAATTATCTCAGTCGTCAGTAACATCTGAAGAAATTTATCAAATAGCCATTGAGGTTGGTATACTAAGAGGAACTAGACCGATTCTGGAGCAAACTTGCTGCACCATAGGGGGACGAATTAAAAATAAAACAGAAATCCTGAAATTCCTATTGAGGTAAATTGGGCTTTTCACCTGTTAAATGCTAGAGAGATCTCCAGTGCATCGTGGGAGACTGTTTTTACATTCCAGAAGCCCCATTTAAATCAATGGTAATTTTTATTTGTCCCTTCATGGTTTCAGAGTTCCATATATCTGATGGCAGATATTATGTATTTGCCCTATAGGATAAGGCAGTTCAGATATGGCATTCCAGCCATTACTGGACTGCAGCCCCTTACTCTTCAGCCAGCCAGTTTCTAGCTGAAGATGGTGGTAGCTTTAGTTCAACAACAACTAAAAAAACACTGTTTGCCATCACTGTAACCTCTTCTGAGCAAAATATTCCTTACTCCTCATTTTTTTAGAGCTATGTGGTATATGTTGTCAGTTAATAAATAAATTATAAGCAATACTTAATTTAACCCTTTGTACTAATATAGCTTTGCACTAAAGTAAGTGCTGGAACATCTCTCTTATGTACTAAGTTATCTATGCAAACATTTCTTCCATTTGTGCAGCTTGCGCCAAATTCAGGGCAGTGGGGGAGTGTCTAGGCACTTCAGTGCATGTGATTCCCCTGTGTCTTGTAATGCCATGTACTAACAATAAGGTATAGAGGAATTTTGCATTAAATTAATACATTTTCCTGCACATACTATGGGGATGATCTTTGGGGCTTGCTAGCATTGACATCTTAATAGTAGTGGCACTGGTGGAGTGTGTGTGTGCTGTTATGCACAAAAGCAATAATACATTCTAGCACAAAAGTAGGTGTATTATTTCTATGTTTATGTTTAAGTGCAGAAAATAAGCTGCATTGGCAGATTCATACATTACCCCTATTAGGTTATAATACTGATGAAAGACAGATACTGGGAAAAATATAATGCAGATGTCTACAACAAGAAGCTCATGAGCTTCTGGTAGTTCTTTGGCTACCAGTGAGTAGCTCTCTCCAGTCCAGTCAGGTATCAAGCTATCTTGCCTGCCGGAGATAGGCCCACTGGTTGAAATATGCTCCCCATTAGTTTTTACCTTTCACGGTAATCAGGCAAAGGAGGACAGACACAAAGATAAAATATAACCACCTTTATTTATTATAACAGCAATAATGGTAGAGCAAATAGGACCCAAGGTCCCTCTGGAGCTGCACACTGTGCTGTGCACTGCACTACTCAAGATCTCGAGACTAGGGAGGAGCTCAAGTGGGACAACAGAAGAATGGTAGAATATGTGTAAGTCACCACTTGGTCTGCGAACGGAGGCAACAGAGAGCGAGAGCAGACCAGAGCCAGGAGACACTGAGACTACAGGTTAGGCAAGCAGGAAGTGTAGGGAGTGAGTAGGCAGCCAAAGTCACAGGTCAGACAAGCCAGGGACTACATGGAGCGAGAGTAACCAGGCCACTGGTCAGGCAACCGGAGACTATGCTGAGCGAGTAGTAGCCAGGGCCACTAGGCAGGCAAGCCGGGGTCATACACAGAGCGAGTAGTCAGCCAGAGCCACAAGTCAGAACCAATGTGGGTAGTCAGACAAGCCGAGGTCATACACAGAGCAAGATTCTCAGGCAAACACGGGTCACAAAGGAGAGCAAGAGTAACGAGCAGGAAAACCACATAAGGGCAATGACTCCCACGTCCAAGAAGGTTTATAAAGGAGCAGAAGGAGACAGGGCCCAATTAGGCCACCCAGAATAGGCCCATAAACAGGTGTCCGTGCTAGTGCCTGTTACCTGATGTTATCAATGAGGAAGTGGCCGGAGGCCATGCCGGTCGGCGGCCATACAAAGGTAGGAAGTGCAGGAAAACTTAGCCTCTAAGGCAGACTGTGATATACCTGCAGTATTCAGCAGTGGTCAGTCAGAAAGAGTATATTAGTGCAGACAGAGTGTCTTACAGCATTTTTATGATTTAAATAATAAAATAAATAAAAAAATTAAATAATAGCTGCTTACAGATTATTCAGCATGCCTTGTAAAGAAGACTTGTATATAAGTGTTGTAGTAAATCTGTGGTGTCAAAGTGGGTAAGAGCTACAGTGTGGCTCCATACTCACTCACCCTTTGTAACAAAAGTTGCCATCTATCTGCCATCTTAATATTTTAATAAACCACTCTAATAACTTTAAACATGTATAGTAATATGGGATAGTGTTTGTTAAGAATGGGAAGGCAGTATCAGAAAAATTATGGCTTTTTGCGTGCCACATTTTCTCTTCTGTAGCGAATATGATTTTTCAGAATTTTATCATCTTGAGCTCTTAAGAAGTTCACTTGTTTTCTGTGCAGTCCTTTGTAATTGGAAGGTGTGGGAAGGAAGAGGAGGTGGTTTAATACGTACAGTTATACATTCATATATTTTCAATGTATGTTTTAGAGTAGCTCAGTACATGTTTCATCACAATTAAAAGTAGCTCCTGTTTAAAAAAAGAGGATGAAGACCTCTTAAATAACTCGTTATTTTAAGATAAGGGTATAGAATTAAGAACTTTGCAATTTGTGATGATGGAAGTATCATAACACTGGTTTTCCTTAGTAATTTGTTTTGGGGTCATGTGTACAAAATTAAAATGGGCTGATTGTAGATGTGTTTTTCCTCCCACATATAACACAAAGCACTAAATGGTGATAGACAACTCCCTTCAAAAGAAAAGGGAGGCAAGTCGGACCAAACCATCTGCTGTATAATAGACAAATAAAAAATCCTCATTGATTTAATATGGATTTTAACCACATTGTGTTGGAGACCTCTCTGGCATTTGTAAGCCCCATTTAAATTAACTGGAATGTCTATTGGCCCCTTGGGTTACACCACCATTTGCTTATGCATATGGCCCACAAGTTTACTAATTTTGAAGGAGAGTAGTGCTGTAGTCTTCCTTCTATTTGTTTGTCTAACAGTTTGTTTGTTTGTGTATCTAGTACCATCTCTCTAAGTTACATTGCTGTTGGTATTTTTCACTTTTCTTTCCTTTATTATTTTCTTTCACTAGACCTGAGAAAAGAACCCCTTGGGTTCAAATTATTGCCTTATCTACCTGTATTTTTCAACAATACAGTAAAAAATACTTTGTAATATTATTTGTTCCCAGGTGTGCCTGACTGGGATTTGTGCTCTGCTCTGCCATGAGATGAAATGTAAGGAAACAGGACAGATTAGATGCCATACTAGCGTTCTATATTACTTCTGTTTTTTCATGTTTTCTTCTGCCAAAATTCATCAAGCCAAGAGAAAAGCAACTTATCAGATATGCTGCTCTTCACTGAAACCATTGATGGATACCTTCTGGTATTCATAAATGATTTGTCACATTTCCCTTCCTTGCTTATGAGAAGCATGGAAATATGGTGCCATTCTGGCAATACACACATATATGCATACAGAATATGTGTATGCGTGAGTTTGCCCCCACTGACTACAACAGGATGAACCTGCTAGAAGCTGGCAGCTAGAATAGGTGGATCAATGTGGCCATCATTTATTGATGAATAAACAATGGCCTGATAAGATCCGGCCATTGCTGGATAGGCAAAAGGGTAATCAGCCAGGAAATACTTGGATTTCCTTGTGCATTAAGCTATTCGCACCTTGATAAATTTTAGCCAAAGGCCTGGATTTTTGCTGAAGAGGGAAACTTTCTAGTTAGAAAAAACTCTCAATTTCTATTGTCACTTTGGAGACAAATGACGAGGGTTATTTAGACACTTTAGTATCAAATTTCTGCAAATGTATTTTCTTAGTACCTGATAAATCCAGGCCCATGTCTCAGATTTTCCATCTCTTTCTCTCCTATTTTTGTTTCATTGACCCTTTAGACTTGGTTAATTTGGGAGAGTAGCTATTTTCTTATCTGAGACAAGTTAATATAACTTTGCAGCCATGCCCTTAAAGGGGGAGAAAGGGATCAGAGCAAAGGGCTTTATGGCTGTAGGAATATACTTGACAGCTATGGGAATTAAGTTAACATAGTTGAAAACTGTGACATACTCTCTTCTTGTCCCTGCAGATCTCAGTGACCTGTAGGGCTGGCTGACATCAGCACTTCACTTGACACTTCTAGTAGATTTATATCCATTGAAGTCCATTGTTTGTGAATTTGATGATGTAGGGCTTCAATACAGAGCATAGCAATGTTGCATCTTATTCCAGAAGTGCCCAAAATAGACACAAAAAATATTATAATTCTAAATTGGTCTAGGAGTTGCTATACTGTAAAATATATGGATACTTTCTTTCGGAATGTTCTTACTTTTGTGACTTGCAGCCTGACTCTAACCCCTGGTCTCTGGGGCTTCATACATGTCTAGTGTACCTCTGAGCATATTCATATATTATGAACTTCCACAAATCTGGAGACTGGCACACTGCCTACTTATTTCTAAGAATTCAGTGTCCCAGTCCTCTTTGTGTTTGGGCTATCCATGCACTGCTCCCAGTGATTATACACTTTATGATGTGGACTATAATTTATCCTGCCTGGCTCACTACTTTTCATCTACTGAACTGATATCTTCATAGGCTCACCCAGGACTGACTTAAATCTAAATTAACTGCCTATATATCTATACAAGCACAGGTACAGGAAAACAAAATGCTGCAGACTGCAGCTTCCCAAGTACAGTCTTTCCATCCATCTCTCCAGGCAGGCTAACCTAGTCTAAACTATGTCATTAGGAGAATGGGGGTTGGAATCACTCTCAGAGAACTTGTGAAGATGAAGCAAAATAATGTTTTTCCAGCACTTTGGCTATTATTATTTATATGAGTGTGTGCTTGCTTGTCTGTTTGTTTATTTATTGGGAGTAAAATGCTAAATAAGTAAAGATTCAACTTTTAGATACCAGCAACAAGTTGTCCTTTCGTTGTCAGTTTTACTCTAAATTTGTCTGCAAGATGTTGCTCAACCCTATGACACTCAAAGGTTTTATTTAGTTTATTTTCAACAGTTTGACAATGATTTCATAAAGGCCGAAAGAGGTTAATTGTTCTAAACAAAGGTTCCTTAACTTTTACAATATATGTGTACAAATTACATCCAGAGTAAGACTAGTGAACAACATAAAATCTCTGCTTGTGGCTGGAAAGTTAATTCTGAAATGGTTTGTTTATCTATTTTCATGCACCTCCCCCCCTTTCCCAATTATTTCCCCCATGCCCTGAAGACTGTATATTTTAGGTCTTTCCTAAAAGTGGGCCCCTCACTTTAAAGGAAATGGGACTTCTGAAGGCTGATAACACACTCAGAAATCTGAATAGAATAAAATGTTGAAACAAAAATAAAGGAAGAGATATGGGCATTCACCCAATAAGGAGAGATCATGCGTAAGATATGAGAGAAGCTCATATGAGAAATCCTGCTTCTGCATGTCAAATGACATACTTATAATTTAAGCTGTGTGATATTGTATATGACTTAGAAAAGAGAAACATTATTCTAAGTAAAGGTCTGAGCCATTTTAACCATTTCGTGAAACTAAATTGTGGGCCTCATCAAGCCAAAGGGAACAGTGGATATTATGCCTGCTTCCTCTTCATACTTTATATACAAACTAGTATAGCTTCTGATTCAATAGCTGTAGCTTGCCACTTTGCTTCATCAATAGAGTCTCTCTTTTCATATCATAAAATTCAGCCCATGAACCCATACTGCACTGCAAAATGTTAGTGTGTTATACAGTGCAAAATGATATGGTCAAGCTTTGTGCACATTGTTACTGTTATTTATCAAGTACTGCATACATTATCTGGGCAATTTGCTGCTTTTTCTGCAAAAATTCCTGCATCTTGATAAAGCCTAAAAGGTTTTCCAATTCTCTAACCCCCTGAAATTTTTGCTAGTTCACAAAGGGGTCGGGAGGGGGGTTGAACTCAGTAGTAGGGATTGGTGAAAACTTTCACCTCAAACCAAAATTGGTGAAAAATGTCACTTTCCTCATGGCGAAAATTTTGCCTAGCTCATTGCATTGAAGTCAATGGGTAGAAAAAATTTTCTTCACCACACAAAAGTTTTCTCTAGTTTTCTACAGCCATATACAAGGGTGTCAGGCTCTCACAACATGCCATTTTGTGTCTGTGAGAGGGGAGAGCAGCATGTTTTTGAGTCTGTAAGTAGGACATTTGTTCCCTGTATTAGGGGAGTCTGGGGGCACTCTGGGGGAGAACAGGGAGGAAGGAGGTTGACACCAAATACCCCAAAATTTGGTGTGATTGACTAGAACGACACAAGCAGCTGGGATCCAAACTACTTGCTGATTTTGGTTTTATTGTCTTTGTGCTGGGGAAGTCTGGGCTAAGAAGTTGTTGATTTTGTTTTTTATTTATATAATATATATATATATATTTTGGAATAACTGTCATAAGATAGGGTGGACAACTTAAAAAAAACAAACAAAAAAACTCCCATAACTAAACAAATAAATAAATGAAACAGTTAACTGGAAGCCTACTGTTAGTTCTGTGACTAAGGCAGACTTGATAGACAGCAGACGGCATTGAGAATTTTGTTGAGGGCTAAGGCAAGACATCACACACCATCAGTTGTGTACTGTAGACAGTAAAAACACACACAGTAGTTGAGTAATGTCTAGCAAATGCACAAGTGGGAGGGGGAAAGGTGGAGCAGTGCAGGTACGTGGGAGTGGGTGGATGAAGTTTGTCAAGGTCCCACCAATCACACCACGCCAGTCCCCCACCTCCACATACATCTGCCACATTGTAGGTTGTATTTTCTTCTTTTTAATCACTTGATATCATCTTGAATATGTGCCAGTCTCACTTAAACAGGAAGTTAGTGTTGCGGGCAAAGGACAAATGCACTCTGCATGCTAACACATTTTTCAAGGTATATGTTGCTATAGGACTCATGACTTTGACTTCCACCTACTTATTTCTACACTGCAGCCCTCAGAAAAAGTAATGTTGTGCTGGGAATTGTTGCACCATATTAAACATAGGAGAATAAATGTGTTGAATAGGAGAAAAATTTGTTAGAATAGGAGAAAAATGTGTAGGAATAGGTGAAAAATTTGCTTAAATAGGCGAAAATGAGGAAAATGTTACATTGGAGAAATGGAGAAAATGTTCGTGAAAAAAAGAAAAATCGTCCATTTTTCGTGAAAAGTCATGCGGGAAATTTTTCTTACTTTTCGCCCACCCCTGCTCAGTAATATGTTTGTCCGGCTAGCAGTGTAATGAGACCCAACTGGGAGTCAGACTAAAGCATAGATCTATGGCTACTGTAGCTGAGACAATGCTGGGATCATCAGTATGTGTGTGTGTTTCTATGGTGGAACAAGGCTGGCAGGACAGTGTGTGGTTCCATATTTACCACGGCTCAAGCTTGGAGGGACAGTGTATGGTTCTGTGTTTACCACAATGCAAGCCTGGGGGACAGTATGTGGTTCTATGGTTACTGTAGGGCAAGGCAGGGGGGAGAACAGTGTTTCGTTCTACTGTTACCATGGGACAAGGATAAGGTGGGGGCACAATGTGTGGTTTTGTGGTTACTACGGGATAAGGTGTCACGGATAAGGCTATCTGCCAGCCCATGATGTGGTGTGGGGGTGAAAGGGATTAATGGGAACCAGTGTGCAGGCTCACTCGTTACTATCCCTGCAGGGATAGTAGCGAGTATGGACTGGACTACTCCAATTATAAAAAAACTATTTAAACAAAAAGGTATTCAGTAAATGTTAATGAAACAGTAACATGATAAAATGTACTGTCCCCAAAAGCTATGAGTTCAATTTAGGATAAAAAGACAGAACTGGTTAATTTATATTTAATCTAAGTAAAATAATCACAGTGCTTTATACAAAAAAGAGGTGATAATAGAAAAAAAAAATAATAGCAAATACAGAATATAAAACAGTATTTAAAATAAACAAGGAATAACACAGAAATCCTGTATGATACAAAATAGTGTGGGAATCACCAGTTGGTAAAATCCTTGTAAAAAAGAAATTCAAAGTTCTCCCTATGATTCACACTTTTATTGAAAAGCATATCTTTATATCTAGGAGATTGCCCATTTGGTGCCACATGGGAGGAGAGTGTGTAGACTAGGCAGTTTAAGAGTGTGACACTCTGAATGAGATAGGTTGTAAAACCTGCACTAAACTCTTGCCGGTTATTTTAAAATGTCATATTTGGAGGTTGAGATAACTTTTACATTAACAACACTGGGTCCATTATGTCCTCCATGTTATTACAAATGTGTGTGGTTTAGTGTTTACCATGGTGAGGCTGGGAGGACAGGGTCTAGTTCTATAGTTACTATAGGGCAGTGTGTGGTTCTATTGTTAACATAGGTCATGAAGGAATACACTGAAAAAACTCCACATTTTGTGGGAATTCCTGCCAAAGGCAAAAACGTGAAAATTGTCTCAGTTTTCTGTAACATTGCTGTTTGCACAACAGGATTAGAATCCTTGAGCTATTAGATAATTTCTATTCCCGGGGTACAGATCCAGTTGGTAGGAGGGAAATATCTTCAACAAAAATGCTTGAGAGTGAGGCATGTGAGTGACGCCTGAGTGGATTGCCAGCCACAGACTGCAGCAAAAGACTGGATAAAGGTGTTGACTGCAAGACTGAATATCTGACCCAGGTTAAGCCTGGCCAGATCAGGATGAGTATACCAGAAGGCCATGGAAAAGCAGAGACAACCAGGAAAGCCTAAACCAAATCTAATACCAAGAGAATAGTCAGGAGCAGGCTGGAAGGTCAGGACAGGTTCAGTCTGAGGCAATAAACAAGCAAGAATTTGAGGCAGGCTGAAAACAAGCAGGATACAAATACAAGTCAAGGCCAGAACCGGAGGACAACAGTTAGCAAAAGATAATCTTAGGACCCAAGACTAGGTTGTTGCACAGGCAATTGGTTGAGTCAGGAAGCAGCTTTAAATAGGAGAGGGAACTCCAAAAAGAGGCTCTCTTCCTGGCTATGGTTCCATATTGGAGGTTGAGACTTCCTGCTTCAAAAGCTATATTGGTAGAGGCAACAGAATCCAGGTAAGCAAAGGGTAACACCTGCTGGTTGAAAATTCAAGGTGCAAGCTGTACAAGTTCTTACAAGATTGTACACTATGAATTCATATTAGTATTAGTAGGGGTTATATGCTGTAAGTAGATTTGGAATAGACCTCACGCAGAGATGGATTAGATCCTGTAAGTTAATGTGGTAAGTCATCTCAAAACTGTAACAAGTGCTAAATTCTGTTGGAGGAAAAACATGAGAGGGTTCTGCCAAGGAGAACAATATACTGAAATGTCTGCATCAGTAGAAGCTAGTGAACAATGTCAAAGGCAGCAGAAAGGTCAAGAAGAAGTAGTATAGAAAAATGACCCTTTGACTTTGCTGAAACCAAGTTAGTGGCTACTTTTAAAAGAGCAGCCACAATGGAATGTAGAGGGCAGATGCTAAATTCTGTGGAATAAAGCAGGGAGCTAAAGGACAATTAAACTGATGATTCAGTAAAGACATGGAGATGAGTAGAGTGCAATGAAGTGCAGTCAACAGAGGTTTTCTTTACAACGAAAAATGTTTAAAAGAAGATGGCAATGTACCATTGGTTAGAGAATATTTAAAAATATGAATTAAAGTAGTGAAAGTTTGAAGAGAGGGAATGGAACAGATTATAGGGAATACAATCTAAGCAAAAGATTGCATGTTGGGAAATATGAGGTTTAGTAAGAGTTCTTCTGTCATCGAATAAAATGTGATGAGGGTAGAGTTATGAGTACAGTACTAAGCAGAATGAGTTACATGTGTATGTGGTGATGATGATATTTAATTTCTAACTGCTTTCGTTTTGTCTTTGGAGAAGTTTTAAATACCTCTAGCTGTGAAAATAGAGAGGGTATTAGCATTGTGGAACAAAGAAGCAAAGGTACAGAAAAGACTCTAAAAGAGATAATGAAAAATGGGGTTTAATTGGAAATATTCAAAGGACTATATTATATGAGAGATAAATGATTTGTAATGAATACAGTCTGGGTTGGTATGTGGGGTATGAAGTAAGGGTGGAAGGATTGATGAAGATATCACCATATTAGTTCTAAAGAGTGGAAGGAAGATATTGTATGGGATGTACTATATAAATAAGTGAGAATTATTTTACATGCTGAATAGTTCTGCAACTTCGTAATGCTTATATACAAAGCTTTTGTTGACCTCTTTACCCTTCATTCACGAAGGAGTGGGCAGTGAAGTGTATGGGGATTTTGGAGCTGTGCGTGGAATTATTCACCACATTTAAAGCACCTGTACATAAGAACAGCTGAAGGTACTCATTTAGCAAATTTCATATAGGTGCAGTTACTGAGCCACGGCCTACTTTCATATATTCCCCTCTCTGAACGCACTGACTTTTGCTGCTTTAAAGCTCCAAATGCATTCATCTCTAAATATGAATAATATGTGAATGTACCTTTCTGCTTATAAACATGTTATACAATCATATTACTCATAAGCCAGAAGATGCAGATGTTTCTAGGTAAACCTATATTAATTTAATCCTCTCAGTCTGGTCTGGATGGAGAGTGGTGAGGGACAATCTTTATTAAGCAAAAGGAAAATCCTGCCCACCTTTGTCAAGGGGGACAGAGTTTTCCTTATACATACTGAATGAAGACTGTATCATGGTACACTTAGGATAAAGAATCACACAACACAGGTACAGGTGAATTTAACCAGTTTACTAAGCTCAATATACAGGAGCAAAACACTTCTCCAACCTTCCCAGGCACAGGCGTGAGGACAGGGCACAGTCTACTACCTGGAGCTGACATTGAGCTACAACCTGCGACTGAGGATGGCCAAGGCAGAAAAGGAGGTAGAATCTAGCCTATGATTCTACAGAATGAGCATGCAGAAACCTAGAGAGCTAGGGATCAGACAATAGACCGGGGTTACAGACAGGTAATAGCCTCAGAGGTATAGCTAGTCAATGATGCACGGAGCGAAACTGCTATAGCAATACCTGGAGGGATCAGGCAACAGAAGCATTACCGGGGTCACAGACAGGTAATAGCTTCAGAGGTATAGCTAGTCAAGGATGCACGGAGCTGCTAGAGCAAAACCTGGGGTAAGACTAACCCTTAGCTACAGAGTGGAAGGCAGCCGCAACAATACCAGGGAGGTAATGTTTGCTTGTAGGCTGTATGCAGCGAGAGCCAGCAAAAGCCAGTTGAGACAGAGTGGAGAGTCAGATAGTACTGGGGTCAAGCACGGAGCGGGTAGTCAGACAGAGCCACGGGTCAAAACTGGATCTGGTAGACAGCCAGAGCCACAGAACCCACGGAGCAGGTAGTCAGCCAGAATCAGGGTCAGACTGGAACAGATAGTCAGACAAGGCCTAGGTCATACATGGAGCGGGTAGTCAGACAGAGCCCCTGGTTCATATACCTGAGTGGGTAGTCAGTCAAAGCCAGGGATCGAATTGGAGAATCAATGAAAGCCAAGCCAGGGTCAAACGAGAGCACATACACACAGTAGTAACGCACAGGTACACCACAAATGGGCAACTACGCCCAGTATTCAGGCCGAATACAAGGCCAAAGGAGAAGGTGGGACACAATCGGTCAATTAGTGCTGAAGGCTACAAAACAGCAAGCGTGACATCAATGACGCACATCCATGACAGAGAGGTCAGCAGACAGGCGGCGTCGGCCGGCAATGCCGCTGCCTGCTCGCTAGAGGGAACAGGACAGGTTCCGATACCAGGCAGGCAATAATCACAGGCACCATGATAGTACCCACACCTCAATGACCTCTTCCCCGTGGGAGAGGGCCAGGTTTAGCAGGTAACCGAGAATGGAACCTACGGAGCAAAGCTGGAGCATGAACATTGCCACTGGATACCCAGGAACATTCCTCTGGTCCATAACCTTTCCAGTGTACAATATATTGTAGGTGTCCTCTGACTCTACATGAGTCTAAAATATTTTGCACCTCATACTCCTCATGGTCTTCGACTTATACAGGGCCAGGCTGGACTGGTGCAGAAGTGTAGCGATTACAAACCAATGGCTTGAGTAAAGACACATGGAATATGTTGTCAATGAACATGTCAGCAGGAAGGTCCAGGGCATATGTGGCAGGGTTAACTCTCTGAAGAACCCGGTATGGGCCTACAAAACGAGGTGCCAGTTTCTTACAAGGTACCTGGAGGTTCAGATTACGGGAGGATAACCTTTGTGGAATATGCCCACTTGGTTAAGAAAACCTCTACAGAGTGTAGGCTCCCCCTTGTAACGTTGGGGAAGGGGAGTGGTACCAGATAGTCCATGAACCGTACTAGTCTCAGGATTAGCAGGCACAACCGTCGCCGAATCAGAGGGGATCACCGGTTGTTGAGTAGCCTGACCAAGGTGTGCGGTACGGTTCAGGAGTGTCACGGTTTGTTAAGACTCTCAGACACAAGGTTAGGTAAAAGCACAACTTTATTGAAAAGTTTAAGATAATCCCATAGGATTTTATACACATACATATAGAATGGCAAATAGGTAGTAACAATAGCGAATCAGGCTCTACCGGCCCTGCCAATATACCGGGCAAGGCAGCCTGGGCAAGCAATGAAAAGGCAGCTCTACCGACCTTGCCAATATACCAGGCAATGCAGCCAAATAAACAGTCAGGAGAATACAGGCTCTACTGGCCCTGCCAATATACCGGGCAAGGCAGCCTAATAGACAGTCAGGAGAATACAGGCTCTACCGGCCCTGCCAATATACCGGGCAAGGCAGCCTAATGGATCACCAGCTGATACAGGCTCTACCGGCCCTGCCAATATACCGGGCAAGGCAGCCTAACGAAACACCATAATAGTAGGCTCTACCGGCCTTACCAATATACCGGGCAAGGCAGCCTAAGGAGGAAGTGTCAACCACAGTGGCCTCAATAATTGTCAGATGACAATGACAGTATGGAGATGGTAGGTAGAGGCTACAAGGCCCAGTGGTATTACCAGGTAGTCTGCACACCCCAGTACCCGTGTACCGAGGGAATAACTAGCTGTCTAGGACTGGACAGAGCACTGGGAACCATCAGACTATATGAATCGTAAGCCGTAAGGCAGAGGAGTAAACCGGCGCCCTCACGCTGGAAACCAACAGGCTGGATGTTAAGTAGACCTTCAGATCATAGAACTAACCAACGCCCGCACGTTGGGAACCAACACTCTAATACAAGTAAGCAGCAAGGCAGTGGAGCAAGCCAGCGCCCGCACGCTGGGAACCTACAGACTGAGTAAATAGTAGGCCAGAAGGCAATGGAGCGAACCAGCGCCCGTGCGCTGGTAATCAACAGGCTGGATATATCGTAGGCTATAAGGCAGTGAAGTGAACCAGCATCCACACGCTGGGAACCAACAGATAGTTGTGTATAGAGCTGTAAGGCAACGGAGCAAACCAGCGCCTGTGCGCTAGTACCAACAGACTAGAGTATAGTAGCTGCAAGGCAGTGGAGTGAACCAGCGTCCGCATGCTGGGAGCCAACAATGAGCATATAGTATGCCATGAGGTAGTGGAGTGAACCAGTGTTCGCACACTGGAAACCTACAGATAGTTGTGTATTGAGCCGAAAGGCAAAGGAGCGAACCAGCGCCCGCGCGCTGGTAACCAACAGACTAGTAGTGTAGTAGCCGCAAGGCAGTGGAGCAAACCAGCATCTGCACGCTGGGAACCAACAGATAATTGTGATAGAGCCGTAAGGCAAAGGAGCGAACCAGCGCCCGCGCGCTAGTAACCAACAGACTAGTAGTGTAGTAGCCGCAAGGCAGTGGAGCAAACCAGCATCCGCACGTTGGGAACCAACAGGTGAAAATGTCGCCGGAGCGACCGAGGAACAAGGTCGCCACTGATGAAGGAACCGGATGCAGAAGATGAGCAGGAACCAGCACAATGACGGTCAACCGGATCAGGAACGGCAACGGAGACTGGCAGCAGGAAACAGCAACCTCGGACGACTTCTGTTTGGAAAGGTTTTTATTGGATTATTGAGAGGCATAAAATTACAAATACACAATGCCATGGCAAGAACACAATATTGGACATCTTCCAAACATTACAAATGAGTATCAAATGGAAGATACAAATCACATCATAAATACAGAGATTGAAACAGTACAGAAGATATCAAGAGAATCATGAGAATTGTACAATGGTATATAAATCAGGCCCAAAAGGAGTAACTAACCAACCATGTGCCACAGGTAGTCGGACTGCAATAATCCGTATTTCTATCAGCTAGGTAATAAAGGAGTAAACCAGAGGGAGAGTAAGAAGCACAGAAGAACCTCGGACGACGTCAACCGGAACAGGCACTGGAACAAGTACAGCAGACAGGAGTCTCAGGAACAGGACGAACTCAGGAAACCAGGAACACAGCAAAAAGGCCCATCAAGCTTCTGTAGCATAGTGAAAGTGGATGCAGTCTGAGACACCACGAAAGGGCAACCAAAGGGTGCCCAAACTCAGTTTAAATAGGCAACGTGAGGCGGGCTAAAGGCAGACAGCAAATGGAAGCCCCCTACAGGTGATAGACACAGAAATGCAGCAATCATGGGCACCGTGATAAGGAGCGTCTGCATGGCCAATGACAACTGATTGATCCTTTTGATCCTTTATGTCCATTCTTGCCAAAATGCTCAGAACTGGTGGAACACCTGTACCTTCAGTACTCATGGCCCTTTCATACTGTCACGATACAATTAGGATAAAGAATCACACAACACAGGTACAGGTGATTTTAACCAGTTTATTAAGATCAATATACAGGAGCAAAACACTTCCCCAACCTTCCCAGGGACAGGTGTGAGGACAGTACGCAATCCACTACCCAGGAGCTGACACTGAGCTACAACCTGTGACACCAGATGGACATGGCAGAAAAGGAGGTATAATCTAGCTTATGATTCTACAGAGCAAGTGTGCAGAAACCTAGAGAGCTAGGTATCTGACTACAGGAGCGAGACCGGGGTTACAGACAGGTAATAGCTAGTCAAGGATGCACGGAGTGAGACTTCTATAGCAATACCTGGAGGGATCAGGCAACAGGAGCGCTACCGGTATCACAGACAGGTAATAGCTTCGGAGGTATAGCTAGTCAAGGATGCATGGAGTGAGACTGCTAGAGCAATACCTGGGGTGAGACTAACATTTAGCTACCGAGTGGAAGGCAGCTACAACAACACCAGGGAGGTAATGTTTACTCATAGGCTGTACGCATCGAGAGCCAGCAAAAGCCGGTTGAGACAGAGTGGAGAGTCAGACAGTACACGGAGCGGGTAGTCAGACAGAGCCATGGGTCAAAACCAGATCAGGTAGTCAGCCAGAGCCACAGAATTCACGGAACGGGTAGTCAGACAGAATCAGGGTCAGACCGGAACGAGTAGTCAGACAAGGCCTAGGTCATATACGGAGCGAGTAGTCAGACAAAGCCACTGGTCAATTCCGGAGTGGGTAGTCAGTCAAAGCCAAGGATTGAATCTGAGAATCAATGGAAACCAAGCCAGGGTCAAACGAGAGCACACACACAGCAGTAACGCACAGGTACACCATGAAAGGGCAACTAAGCCCAGTATTCAGGCCGTATACAAGGCCAAAGGAAAAGGTGGGACACAATCAGCCAATTAGTGCTGAAGGCTACAAAACAGCGAGCGCGACATCAATGACGCACGTCCATGACAGAGAGGTCAGCAGACAGGCGGCATCAGCTGGCAATGCCGCTGCCTGCTCGCTAGAGGGAACAGGACAGGTACCCATACCAGGCAGGCAATAATCACGGGCACCGTGATAGTTTGTCCCTCTCTGCATCCATCTGGTCCCATGATCGGATTTCAAATCTAAGGGGAGGTGGCCAGAAGGAGGAGGAGGATTGTTTCAGCTTCAATAGCATTTGAACTACAAATCTGTAAGTAACTATATATAGAGCAATATATATATAGCGTTAAAAAAAATCGTAAACAATACTCAGAGCTAAAGTTTAAATGAGGTATTACTATCCTTTTAAAGATAAGTGAATATTAGTGATGAGCGAGCACCCCAATGCTCGGGTGTTCGGGTGCTCTGACCGAGCACCCCCGGAGGCTCGAGTGCTCGGCCGAGCACCCGAACCCCATTGAAGTCAATGGGAGGACTCGAGCATTACACCAGGCACCCCCTGCTCTGATGAGGGGAGGGTGCCTGGTCCATAGGAAAAGGGCAGAAAAGGATGGAAACACCACAGAAATGGTTCAGGGACAGCATAGGGAGGATGTCTGGATGCATCTTGGACTCCAACATCGCTGCTGGGAACGATCTTTCGCCCGTAGTACGCCATTTTTACAGACTGACCGTAAAACACACAAAAAGGAAAATAAAAACGACTTTAGGCGAAAAATTGTTACCAAACATTATTTGCTGTATATTTACTTGTATATCATCTGCAAATTCTGCAAAAAATTTCATCGATTTTTCTGAAGTGAGGCCATGATTAAGAGGGAAACGTGCGCAGAGGCAAATTCTCCCAAAAATTTCCTAGATTTTTCTGAACTGAGGCCATGATTAAGAGGGAAACGTGCGCAAAGGCAAATTCTCCCAAAAATTTCCTCGATTTTTCTGAACTGGGGCCATGATTAAGAGGGAAACGTGCGCTGAGCCGACCATCTAAAACATTATGGGTGAGGGTCTGCTGCGGAGCTGACCATCCTAAACATTATATGCGAAGGCCCGCTAGTGAGCTGACGCTATAAAACATTATATGAGAGGGCCCGCTAGAGAGCTGACCCAATAAAACATTATATGAGAAGGCCCGCTGGTGAGCTGACCTATATAAAAATTGTCAAACAGGGCCCGCTGGTGAGCTGGCCCTATATAAAAATTATATCACAGGGCATATGGAAGAGGAGGAGGAGGATGAGAAGATTAAGAGTCAACCATATACCCGTTTTTTGGGTGGAAGGGGTGAATGGGAATACAGAGTATTCCCATCATTGTAAATAACATATATAAAGTGAGTTTATGTTCCCCCGGGGCTTTCCACCAGTGGAGTGGAGAAGTCAGGGGAAATCCAGGCCTTGTTAATTTTTATAAGTGTCAACCTATCAGCATTGTCGGTGGAAAGGCGGATACGCTTATCTGTTATGATGCCACCAGCAGCACTAAATACCCGCTCAGACAGAACGCTGGCGGCAGGGCAGGCCAGCACCTCCAAGGCGTAGAGTGCCAGTTCATACCACGTGTCCAGCTTGGACACCCAGTAGTTGTAAGGCACAGAGGGATCATTGAGGACGCTGACACGGTCTGCTACGTACTCCTTCACCATCTTCCAAAACTTTTCCCTCCTTGTGACACTAGGCTGCGCATCAGGGTGAGGGTGCTGGCGGGGTGTCATGAAGGTGTCCCACGCCTTGGAGAGTGTTGCCCTGCCTTTGTCGGAACTGCTGTGTGCTCCCCTTTTCTCCCCTTCTCGGTTGGCCAAGGTAGCACGTACTCTGCCGCCAGCGTTGTCAGATGGAAAATTTTGGAGCAATTTTTCGACAAGAACCTTCTGGTATTGCACCATTTTGCTTGTCCTCTCCACCGGAGGAATGAGAGATGAGAAATTCTCTTTGTAGCGGGGGTCCAGAAGGGTGAACACCCAGTAATCCGTGTTGTCTAAAATGCGTATAACGCGTGGGTCACGGGAAAGGCAGCCTAACATAAAGTCAGCCATGTGTGCCAGAGTACCAACAGGCAAGATTTCGCTGTCCTCACCAGGAGGATGACTCTCAATCTCCTCATCCTCTTCCTCCTCTTCTGCCCACCCACGCTGAAGAGATGGAACTAAAGTTCCATGGCTACCCTCTGTAGCGGAGGCAACCGTGTCTTCCTCCTCCTCCTCCTCCTCCTCCGCCTCCTCCAATTGTCGCTGAGAAGACGAAGTGAGGGTGCTCTGGCTATCACCTTGTGTAAGCTCTTCCTCCCGCATTTCCACCTCTTCCACATGCAAAGCGTCAGTTTTAATTGTGAGCAGCGAGCGTTTCAGTAGACACAGAAGTGGGATGGTTACACTGATAATAGCGTTATCGCCGCTCACCATCTGTGTCGATTCCTCAAAATTGCATAAAACCTCACAGAGGTCTGACATCCATTCCCACTCCTCACTTCTGATTACAGGAAGTTGAACGGAGAGGCGACGACCGTGTAACAGCTGGTACTCCACTACTGCCCTCTGCTGCTCACAAAGCCGGGCCAACATGTGGAAGGTGGAGTTCCAGCGCGTGCTCACGTCACACAGCAGCCGGTGAGCTGGCAATTGTAAGCGCTGCTGCAGCTTCAACAGGCCGGCCGAAGCTGTAGATGACTTACGGAAATGTGCACACACGCGGCGCACCTTGGTCAAGAGATCATGCACATTGGGGTAGGTTTTTAGAAATCGCTGAACCACTAAATTAAATACATGCGCTAGGCATGGTACGTGTGTGAGCTTGCCGAGCTCCAAAGCCGCCACCAAGTTACGCCCATTATCACACACAACCATGCCTGGTTGCAGGTTGAGTGGCGAGAGCCACTGCTCGGTCTGGTGACTAATCCCCTGCAACAGCTCTGAGGCCGTGTGCTGTTTGTCCCCAAGGCAGATCAGCTTCAGCACGGCCTGTTGACGCTTCCCCACTGCAGTGCTACACTGCTTCCAGCTACCGGCTGATGGGGGAGTGGCGCTGCGTGTAGAGAATTCGGAGGTGGAAACGGAGGAGGAGGAGCCAATAACGTAGGTGCTGGCGGAAACCCTGATGGAGGTAGGGCCCGCAATCCTCGGCGTGGGTAGCACCCGTGCCTTCCCAGGGTCCGAGTCGCTCCCAGCCTCCACGACATTCACCCAGTGTGCCGTCAGGGAAATGTAGCGTCCCTGGCCACAAGCACTTGTCCATGTGTCAGTCGTTAAGTGGACCTTCCCAGTAACTGCGTTGGTCAGGGCACGGGTGATGTTACGGGACACATGGTGGTGTAATGCGGGGATGGCACACCGGGAAAAGTAGTGGCGGCTGGGGACCGCGTACCGAGGGACAGCTGCTGCCATCAGGCTGCGGAAGGACTCAGTGTCCACAAGCCTAAATGGCAGCATTTCGATGGCCAGTAATTTGGAAAGGTGTGAGGTTAGTGCTATGGCCTGTGGGTGGGTGGCTGGGTATTTTCGCTTGCGCTCAAATGCCTGGGGTAACGACATTTGGACGCTGGGCTGGGACAGGGAAGTGGATGTGGTCGCTGATGGTGCTTCAGATGGTACAGGTGCAGGGCGGGAGGTATGCGGGCCTGCGCCTTCGACAGGCGATTGGCCGGCACCGAAAACAGGGGAAGAGGAGGCAGTGGTGTGGCCTGCAGACACAGATGGGCGATCCAGGCGTTCCTCCCACTTATTACGGTGCTTGGATGCCATGTGTCGGATCATGCTGGTGGTGGTGAGGTTTCTAGTGTTCATGCCTCGGCTCATTCTGGTGTGGCACAGGTTGCAAACTACAATTCTTTTGTCGTCCGCACTTTCCTTAAAAAAACGCCATACCGCGGAACACCTACCCCTTGGCAAGGTAGATTTACGCAAGGGGGTGCTCCGTGGAACATTTGCGGGCCGGTTTGGTGCGGTCCGCCTTCTTTCTGTAGCCACACCACTGCCTCTTCCAGCCTGTTGCGGTGCTGCAGATGGCTCACCCTCAGGACTGCTGTCATCGCTCGGCTCTACACCTTCCCAGGTGGGGTCAGTCACCTCATCGTCCACCAAGTCCTCCTCCACTTCCTCACTCTGATCATCCTCCTCATGTCTTGATCCCACCACATACTCAGTCATTGACAACTGTATAACATCCTCCTCAACAAGGTCTTGAGACAGTAATAGTGGTTGATTTAATGGCAACTGTGTCTCATCATCATCATCATCCAGTACTTCCTTTGACCTTAAATGCCGTTCACATCTGTCATCTTCTTGTGATTGGTTACCCTCTAGAGGTTGTGAATCAGGGCATAAGATGTCATGTTCCTCTGCAAGCGTGCTTGGAGAGAGGGTCAAATGAAGGATTGGTGATGAGACGAGCTCCTCACTATATCCCAGTGTGGGATCACTTCTTTGACCAGACCGTCTATGGTGGGAGGAAGGATGATCAGAGTGAGGATTATGTTGACCAGACTCTTGGCTAGTGAGAGTGGACTTGGTGGAAGACAGGGTGGTGCTTAACCGACTGGAAGCAGTATCAGCTGACATCCAACCGACCACCTGTTCGCAGTGGTCGGACCTCGAGAGTGATGTCCTGCGACGCCCTGTAAAATGAGACATGAAGCTAGGTATGGTGGATGTCTTTCTTTCTTGTGCTCTGGCACCAGGCACAGTTTCTCCGCGTCCTGACCCGCGCCCTGAACTATCAGGATCACGTCCACTTCCCCGTCCCTTTTTACCCGCCTTCTTCATCTTACACGGAATATGTGACTTTGATATTTGAGTTTGAAGACTTAACAGTATTTCTCCCTATTCTGCAACTGTGCAGAGTACACAGAATATGCTGCTAAACTGCGGTGACGCACACTGAATGGAATATGTGACTTTGATATTTGAGTTTGAAGACTTAACAGTATTTCTTCCTATTCTGCAACTGTGCACAGTACACAGAATATGCTGCTAAACTGCGGTGACGCACACTGAATGGAATATGTGACTTTGATATTTGAGTTTGAAGACTTAACAGTATTTCTTCCTATTCTGCAACTGTGCAGAGTACACAGAATATGCTGCTAAACTGCGGTGACGCACACTGAATGGAATATGTGACTTTGATATTTTAGTTTGAAGACTTAACAGTATTTCTTCCTATTCTGCAACTGTGCAGAGTACACAGAATATGCTGCTAAACTGCGGTGACGCACACTGAATGGAATATGTGACTTTGATATTTGAGTTTGAAGACTTAACAGTATTTCTTCCTATTCTGCAACTGTGCACAGTACACAGAATATGCTGCTAAACTGCGGCGAAGCACACTGAATGGAATATGTGACTTTGATATTTTAGTTTGAAGACTTAACAGTATTTCTTCCTATTCTGCAACTGTGCACAGTACACAGAATATGCTGCTAAACTGCGGCGAAGCACACTGAATGGAATATGTGACTTTGATATTTTAGTTTGAAGACTTAACAGTATTTCTTCCTATTCTGCAACTGTGCACAGTACACAGAATATGCTGCTAAACTGCGGCGAAGCACACTGAATGGAATATGTGACTTTGATATTTGAGTTTGAAGACTTAACAGTATTTCTTCCTATTCTACAACTGTGCAGAGTACACAGAATATGCTGCTAAACTGCGGTGACGCACACTGAATGGAATATGTGACTTTGATATTTGAGTTTGAAGACTTAACAGTATTTCTTCCTATTCTGCAACTGTGCAGAGTACACAGAATATGCTGCTAAACTGCGGTGACGCACACTGAATGGAATATGTGACTTTGATATTTGAGTTTGAAGACTTAACAGTATTTCTTCCTATTCTGCAACTGTGCACAGTACACAGAATATGCTGCTAAACTGCGGCGAAGCACACTGAATGGAATATGTGACTTTGATATTTTAGTTTGAAGACTTAACAGTATTTCTTCCTATTCTGCAACTGTGCACAGTACACAGAATATGCTGCTAAACTGCGGCGAAGCACACTGAATGGAATATGTGACTTTGATATTTTAGTTTGAAGACTTAACAGTATTTCTTCCTATTCTGCAACTGTGCAGAGTACACAGAATATGCTGCTAAACTGCGGTGACGCACACTGAATGGAATATGTGACTTTGATATTTTAGTTTGAAGACTTAACAGTATTTCTTCCTATTCTGCAACTGTGCACAGTACACAGAATATGCTGCTAAACTGCGGCGAAGCACACTGAATGGAATATGTGACTTTGATATTTGAGTTTGAAGACTTAACAGTATTTCTTCCTATTCTGCAACTGTGCAGAGTACACAGAATATGCTGCTAAACTGCGGTGACGCACACTGAATGGAATATGTGACTTTGATATTTGAGTTTGAAGACTTAACAGTATTTCTTCCTATTCTGCAACTGTGCAGAGTACACAGAATATGCTGCTAAACTGCGGTGACGCACACTGAATGGAATATGTGACTTTGATATTTGAGTTTGAAGACTTAACAGTATTTCTTCCTATTCTGCAACTGTGCAGAGTACACAGAATATGCTGCTAAACTGCGGCGAAGCACACTGAATGGAATATGTGACTTTGATATTTTAGTTTGAAGACTTAACAGTATTTCTTCCTATTCTGCAACTGTGCAGAGTACACAGAATATGCTGCTAAACTGCGGTGACGCACACTGAATGGAATATGTGACTTTGATATTTTAGTTTGAAGACTTAACAGTATTTCTTACTATTCTGCAACTGTGCAGAGTACACAGAATATGCTGCTAAACTGCGGTGACGCACACTGAATGGAATATGTGACTTTGGTATTTTAGTTTGAAGACTTAACAGTAATTCTTCCTATTCTGCAACTGTGCACAGTACACAGAATATGCTGCTAAACTGCGGCGAAGCACACTGAATGGAATATGTGACTTTGATATTTTAGTTTGAAGACTTAACAGAATGTGCTCTAATTTGCAACTTTGCACACTAAACAGAATGTGCTCTAATCTGCAACTTTGCACACTAAACAGAATGTGCTCTAATCTGCAACTTTGCACACTAAACAGAATGTGCTCTAATCTGCAACTTTGCACACTAAACAGAATGTGCTCTAATCTGCAACTTTGCACACTAAACAGAATATATGAAATTTTTTTTTTTTTGTTTTTTTTTCCCCCCACACAAAATAAACTGCTGCCCCCACACACAGTAGTCCTAAAAAGGACTTTTGGTTCTTTTTTTTCACAAATTTGCTTGTCTTCTCCCTACACTGACTTTCCCTTCCTATCCTCATCTCTCCCTGGCTAAGACTGAGCCGAACTCGCTGGTCAGGTGCTATACAGCACCAGACCACGGGTTCTGGCCAGCCAATCAGTGTAATGCCAGCAGCCAACATGGCTGCTGGCATTACACTGATGTCAGAGCCTCCCTGCACGTTTATTGGCTGCGCAGCAGCCGCAAAACGTGCGGGGAGGAGACCCGAACATGGCGGGCGAGCACATGCGGTACTCGTACGAGTACCGCCATGTGCCGAGCAGAGCGATGCTCGAGCCGATCCGAGCATCGGCCGAGCATGCTCGCTCAACACTAGTGAATATGTCCCTTCAGAAGTCTACAGTTAAACTTCTGCAACCAAATCCCATTGACAACCTAAATACCTAATATATTTAGACATCAAATTAACTAATGTCTCTGACTCATTGTGTAAAATTAGCCACCTTCCAATGTTTAAAACTCTGAAGATGAAACTAGAGGAATGGGACAAATATATTTCATGGATCAATCACATTGACGCAATAAAATGAATTTTCTGATTAACTGATTTACCTATTTCAAATGCTACCCATTCCAGTTGGATATAATGATCTAAAATATTTCAAAACAAAATCTTCTATTTTATTTGTACAGGTGGGAAATCTACAGTTAATGCAACAGTTATGTAGCCATCTAGATATGACAGATATGTGGGAATTCCTAAACTCTTTCAATACTAAAAGGTGGTGAGAAATGCTCAGCCCAGTTTATCGCAATCAAGAACAAATGTATACAGATGCGTTGAGACAGAACAGGTGTTATGCAGCTCAATCAGTATAAAAGCCCAATTATGGCTCCTTAATCATACGAGACCACCATCCAAAAGTAAAGCATTGACACATTCTCTGTTAACATGAGACTTTGTCAAATCTTCCTATAATTTGCAGACCCACTCTTAGGAAATCTTAAATTCCATGGTGGAAATCCAGTGGCATACATTATGTTTACGAATTGTTAGACTCTAAATAATCATCTTGTGAGAAACATTTATAAGACACAACAAATGAACAAAACCAGTCCCTGTAATACTACCAGATCTCTTTTTACTTAATAACAAAGTTCCACAGAATCCATTTTTTTAAATATTACATATCCTCCCACATAGGAATGGTATAATCTCACAAATAAAACATTATTTACTGGAAAAATAGTGTTTTTTCTAAACACTACAGTGAGGAACATAATAAAAACCTACACAAATATATGGATGAAATTGACTGGAATTGCATCTCGTTCAAAGCTTTAACAATTACCTTATAAAATTGTTGAAATGCCATTTGGTGCCTGCAGAATATGCAAAAGTATACACTATATGTTCAAGTTCAAGCTGCTTTCAAGGTTGTCCTCATATAGACAAAACTTTATATAAATGGTGGACTTGTCCCAAAGTTAATGATTTTGCATCAGGGTCTACATTTTAATTTTCACTAACTTAAAAAGGGATCCAACTGAAGCTATACTTAAAAACATATCAGGTATTCCTATGTTTCTCATTTGTATTCCTTGCTTCTTGTCATAGAATAGTGAAGAGCTCTATATGTTTAAGACTAAGGCTAATCCAGTTTTGAATAATGAAAAACTTGCTAGTTTCTTTCCTAGAAACATAATTTTTTCCTCAAAATGTGAAACCCATTCATTCAATATGACATGCCACTTCCATTTGACAGCTACCATACTACCAATTTAATTTATATTTCCAAAGTATTATCAACTCTGTTCCATCCATATACATGACTTCCAGTGTTCTAGGGCAGTGTTTCTCAACTCCTGCCCTCAGGACCCACTAACAGACCAGGACTTAGGGATTTCTCTGCCAGAGCACAGGTGTGGTGATCAGAGGCTCATTCACATTGATCAACTCACCTGTGCGCTAACAAGGCAATCATCAAATCCTGGCCTGTTAGTGGGTCCTGAGGACAGGAGTTGAGAAACACTGTTCTAGGGCATATGAAAGGTTGCCCCCTCCCTTTTCCTCCCCCTTCATTTACCAGGCTCGGTTTCTCTGCCCCTTTTTTCTTCTTTCCTTCTACCATACCTAGATATGGGACTGTGCTTTGATATGTTACTTTCTTTTTAACCTTTTGATTCTCAACCAGCGTGGCACTTTGGTGTGCCATATGCACTAGCTTAAGGGGCCACTGTTATCCTTTTGGAGTCTTTGATAAACATGGGAATCTTGAATTTCAAATGTATTTTTATGAACATCGTTATACACCAGTAGTTTGGAATTGTTATTCTGATTGTGAAATCTAAAGTTAACTATATATTTATGTATTTGTTTTATTTTATTTATGACAGGTGACCTACAATATTAGATGTGACCCTCCAGGATTCCAAGGGTTAAGGCCAACATTTCTTTAATGCATTATTTTTGGGGGCATGTTTAACTGGACATATACAGAGACATCCTTTTGGACGAAGAAGAGTATTTGAAGAAAGAAAATCAGAAGAAAGAAGATTAATAGAAGATGTAAGATTGAAGATGACAGAAGAAGACTGTGGGTTATGGGTGTTAGGATAGTGTTAGGGCTATGATATGTTATGCGGGTTCTCTGTGTGTGCCTTGTTGGTTGGTACTATATTTTTGTTTGGAGGCATAGATGTGCTTGTTGGGGTAGATATAGTGAAGGAAGGTATGCTGGCACTAATGGATTCAGGTTCAAGTGACATTTAAGGAGGCAACATGAGAATTTCTTGCTTTCGATCCAGGGCAAGATTCTCATGTTGCCCTTTTCATCGTGTCTGCGACTTTTTAAAAGTGAACCCTCGGATACTGCAAAGTACAAAAGATTAGATGCAAGAAAAGATGCAACTGCTAGGTATAATAGTTCAGTTAGACTGTGGAGTTGAAATGCCTGGTCAAGGCATTAGCCTTAGTATTCTTGGATCTAGGTTGATAAGCAATCAGGTAATTAAAAGAGTTATTGCCTGGACTGTCTAGAATTTAGGAGGTGTGCCGGCTCTGGATAGAACAAGTTCTCCTCATAATTAAGAACTGGCACTCTTTCAAAGTCATTTTTATGGGAAGAAGCTCTTGATTTCCTACATTGTAGCTTCTTTGAGCCTCAGAAAATGTATTTGGAAAAAAAAGGGAACAAGGAGGAATTTGATTAGTTCTGGAGTCTCTTTGTTACAGAATGGTTGCTCCTCCAACTTCTGAAACACATACCTCAACAATGAAAGCTAGAGTAGCATCTGGATACTTCAAAATTGGAGCTGTACTAAAGGCTGCAGTGCCAGGGCCTGAAGAGACACGGACAGAGGGGTTTCACATTTTCCAGGTAAGATCAAAAATAGGAGTTGTCACTTTTGAAAAGTCTGGAATAAATTTCCAGTAATAAATTGTGAAGCCCTAGAATCTCTGGGCAGCTTTAAGATCTTGAGACTGTGGGATAACAACAAGGCTTTGGCTGGATTCATCTCCAGGCTGTCATTTATCATAGAATATCTCAAGAAGGATAGTTGTGACCAGTCAAATTCACACTTCTCTGCCTTGGCATAGAGATGGTTTTCCCAAAGACTTTGAAGTCCTGAATTAACATGCTGCTGGTGAAGAATGATATTTGGAGAGTAATCCAGAATGTTGACAAGATTTACAATAACTTGGGAGAACAGCATGTCTCTGGAAATGTAATTAAAAAATGCTTTGAAGACTACTGGTAGCTTGCACAGTACAAAGAGAATGATCAGGCATTCATAGTGCCAAAATTAAAGGGGATGTATCACCCCTATACAAATTAGCCTGGATCTTTAGATTATACACTGAATATAAGTAAAAGTGTATTCATTTTTTTTTAAAAAAGCTCCTGTTCATCTAAAATGAAGTTATGAACTCTGCACTGCACCTACTTCCGCATAGCCTGCGGTTACCTGCTTTGTAACCGCAGTCTGTCACTCTGCCTCTGCTCCTCTCCCTCTTTCCAGCCTCCTCCAATGACGGAGGATTTCTGTATGTAAGCTGGAGCGGTCTCATTGGCTAGATAGCGATCTCTGCCAATGAGACTGCTCCAGCTTATCGGCAGAAAGCCTCCATCATCGGAGGAGGCTGGTTAGAGTGAGGGGAGCCGAGGTAAAGTGACGGATTGAGGTACAGAGCAGGTAACTGCAGTCTGTATGCAGGGCAGAGTTTATGACTTCATTTTAGACCCACAGGAGCTTTTTGTTTAAAAAAAAAATTAATGCACTTTTACCTAAATTCGGTGTATAATGTAACGATCCAGGCTAACTTGTATAGGAGTCATACATCCCCTTTAAGTACTTAGGTTTCTTCCCCTCATGTCTGTGCCTGATTCTAATTAAGTTGTAGGCTCCTCTGTGATCCAACTTAGTGAAAGCCTGTCGATCAAATAACTCATGGATCAAGGGCAGAGGATATACATTACTTTCAAAAAGTAATGAATACCTATCTAGCACCTAAATGTACTGAGAATTATGACAGATGCTTCAAAGCAGATAGGTTGTTGATCCAGGGAACTATTTGACTGCCATTTGGAGTCAGGAAGGTTTTTTCTTACCAACTTTGGGCTCAATTAAAAATGGTTTCAATGGGTTGTTTATATTTTGCCTTCAACTGGGGTGATTTGCATTTTGCCTTCAACTGGGGTGATTTGGCATGGGCTAGACTTAATGGATGCATCTACTATATTACTATGTTATTTTTGATGGTCACTTAATTGAAGTTAAAACAAGACCTGAGAGATCCATCCTTCTTGGAAACAAAGAATAATCTGGCACAGGAGAAGAGGATTAAATAATTCCTTGGCTAGGTTTTTTTGGATATATTCTTTCAGGACCTTGTTCTCATGTTCTGATAACAAGTCATATTAGCATGTGACACCCTTTTATGAAAGATTCATATACAGGTCTATATATGAGCCATTGTAGCTAAAGTACATGGGTGCCCACACTTTTGCTCTCCATGTCTTGGTCACTCAAGGACAAAATAACTATTAAACCACCGATGCTATAAGGTTGCAATGGTTTCTATGCAGTTCCACAGTATGCCTAATTTTTTAGTGCTCATTGTAAAAGGGTAGCTCCTTCTAAAGGTGTGAGCACACACACACACATGTATATGTTTGTGTTTTTCTGTACATATATATAGCTCAGCCATCTATGTGCAAAACAGCAGGTCAACTGCATAATGAGCTTGGTATGGAGGGTATTATATCTACTGAAAGGTTAATATCTTTGCATTAATATTTCAGGTGTCTAACAATCACTTTAAAACTAATTCTTCTCATTCCAACTATCTGCCCAATGTGTTTTGATTACATTTTCAGATATCATGTATTAAGTGAGAGAATTAAACCACACTTCCACGTCTAGCACAAAACTGTGTGCCATAGGACCTTTCTTTGACATGCTGGTTAATGCATCTAGCCAAAATGAAACATAATAAATACACTTTAACAGTCTCTTTAGTTCTTGAAAATATTTTTGAGTTTGTTTCTGCTAAATAAAATATTGGAGCACAACTTTGCAAATATTGGTAGCAAATATCACACGTTTCTTTGCCTTACCTCACAGTTGCCACCTTTAGTTGTTATAATAAATAGCAACATCTATTCCATGTCTTAAAGCAGAAGTAAGTTTAATTAACCTGAAGTCACTAAGGCCCAAAGCCACAATTTCCCATCTTCTTTCCCAGATGGTTATTTTGCGAAAAACCTTCAAAATTCAGACATTATTTATCATCTTAAACTTCTCCCATAACATTTAACAGTAAATAAACACAGTAATATTTGGCATATAATGAGATCACTGCTGTCTTAATATATTTTAGTTAAAGAAACCCCAAAACGATCTTCCCCTTTCCATATGTAACAAATCAAACCCGGTCCCTACACCCAGCTGTTTGCCATGAGAGATAGAGGTGGAAATTTCAGGCACCTTATGCTATGTAAATACAAGTAAGGGAAAAGGACAGTGCATATCCTTTTCCACAGGGCATGCAGGCAATAGCTCTCTTTCTTAGAAGGCAGACCTCATTCGGTAGGAGTGTAAAATGTCGCATGGAAAACAGCGTACAACCACATGGCGCATTCAGCATGCTGCTGTGTTTAAAATGGCAACATGAGAATCTCTCACAGCAAGAAAGTGCAAGATTATCATGTCTCAGCATGAAACGTCACCTTCGGTGTATGAAAGGGAAAAGCAGAATGAGCAGCAGTACAACTGTCATCATCCTTACCACGCAAATCCTCTAAGTCCAATAATTTATTAAATGGCACTTACTGTCTGCGCTGTCCTGTGGAAGTATTCTTAACCCTATGAATGCTTTGCTCATCCACTGGCACTCATAGGGTTACAACCTGTACATAAACTCTTCTCAATCTTGCTGAGTGCTGCCCCGGCTCTCTATCCCCTTCTCTGCGTGCAGAATGACAGGGTGGAGTGGAGAATGCAGAGAAGGGGAGATAGAGCAGGGGCAGCGCTCAGCAATATTGAGAAGTTATGTGCAGGTTGTAACCCTATGAGTGCTAGTGGATGAACAAAGCATTCATAGGGTTAGAAATACTTCCAGAGAATAGCGCAGTCTGAAGAACAGACCTTGAGAAGTAAATGTTTACCAACATCAGATTGAGCATAAAAACAGAGCTGCATATTACTCAATCATTCTGCACACAGAGAAGGGGAAAGTGAGCCAGGACAGCACTCAGCAATATTGAGAAAAGACCAAAGTTGTAAAACAGCAATGTGAAGCTCTGTTTTATGAGTATTCATAGGTTTAAGAATACTTCCACAGGACAGCTCAGTCAGTAAGTGTCGTTTCATAAATTACTGGAGGATTTTCGCAGTAAGGATGATGGGAAATGTAGTGCTGCATGTTCTGCTTTTACCTTTCATACATTGAAGGCGATGTTTCATGCTGCAACATGAGAATCTCATGCTTTCCTGCAGTACGAGATACTCATGTCGCCATTTTAATCACAACAACATGCTGAATGCGCTGTGTAGCCTCACGCTGTTTTGCATGCAACATTTTAAAAGTGAACCACCTCATTCTAGAGTTGCTCCCTTTCTGGTTTAGTGGCTTCAGTCTGCATTTCACTGGTCTGGAAATCCAGACAGAATCATTTGTAGACTGCTGACATGATCCACAGACAGAGCATTCTAGTAGTTGCAAGATTCTAATTTAAATAAAGGACCTGTGCTGACATCAACAGTCAGTCATGTAGAGCACAGAAAGAAAGAGAGGTGTAGGTTATAGAGAGCACAAATGGAAGGTGCAGATGTTCATGTGGTTGCAGGTCATAGCAGATCATTTTGGGCTTTTTATTCTCAAATATTGTGGAACTGGTACATATGAGTGCTAGAGCAGATCATTCTGGGCACTTTATTCCCCACATAAGAGAGGTGTTGTGGAGATGTACATATTGTTACATTCTGTATTGTCCCTGGGGCTGATGTACCAAAAAAAAAGTGGCGCAACTCCAGTACAAATTAAGTGAACCATATGGAATACGTAGCAATGCCCCAAATTCCCGTACATGTATATGAGTATTTTAATCCCTTAAATGCTACAGAGATCTTCAATGTTTCACAAAGCAGTGCACTGGTCATCTGTCTCTCATTCAAGGTGTTAAAAGTCCCATTAAAAGTAACAGGCATTTTTTTGTGTTGCCTATGGTGAACTTGGTTTGGCCAAGAATTGCAGCCCTATTGGTTAGCCCATCAGCCTCCCCCCAAAAATAAACTTAGCCTTAATCATCAAGCTAAAAACAAGCAATTCTGAAGTGAACCAGCTGCATCATGGGGATGGAAGATTGGGGTTTTTAACCCTCTTAATGCCAGAGTGGTCTCCAATGCATTATGAAGCACTGGGATTACAAACCTATAATACAATTTTATTTATTCTCTATGGTGGAGTTTTTTGCTCCAGAACTACACCATATATTCATATTACACTATAAGCTGTTCACTTGGTCATTATTTTCTTTTGTCTCTATATCTGTGGATAGTGTTGGGGTGGGGTGGGCACCAATAGGTGGAGGGTAACCTCTGTTGGTGGGGGGGGGGGTCACCTGTGTTTGTGGGGACAGGGGAAACCTTGCAGAGGTTTTAGAAAGATTTTCACTTGTTTGTCGGTTTGTGAAGTCAGTGTAAGGAAAAGCCTTGCCAGAGGAGGTGTGTGTGTGTGTGTGTGTGTGTGTGTGTGTGTGTGTGTGTGTGTGTGTCTGTGTGTGGGAGGGGTAAACCTGGGTGAGGGAAACAGAGGCCATGAAAGTTGGAGATAGAGAGACTTTGTGTGTATGGTGGGGGAAGAGACTCCTAGAGACATGGAGACAGAAACAAAGGTAGATGAGCAGGGAGAAGACTATGGATAGAAAAAGTCAGAGAGAGGGACCAGTTTAATACACATATTGGTGAATGGGGAGATTTCCTGGATGAAGAAATGTGGGTGGAGGACGGGCATGTTAGGCTGACTTCTTTGATAGAGGGAAAACTAGTGGAAGAAGAGATTTGCCAGACAGTGAATGTGTCTGTGGGACAAGACTGAGGTGTATGTGGCTACCAATGGGACAGTGGAAGAAGGCTGTTTTTTGTCAGACAGCATATAAGTAATTCTGTGACAACTAGTGTGACAAGGGCAGGAAATCAGACTGTGTCTATGATTCTGTGAGGACTAATGTAACAAGACTGGGGTGTCATTGTATATGTGATTCAGTAAGTACCAGAGGGGCAAGACTGGGGAAGCAAACTGTGTATGGGGACTTGTGACTACCTGTGGACAGTGGAAAAAGGCTGAGGAGTCAGACAGTGTATCATAGATATAAACACACAAAAACACCACACACACAGGAATACAGACTATTGCAGCCAATGTTGTGGTCCTTCTTGGAGGGAAATGTTCAGTATATAATGCCTTCATCTTTATTAAAGTTTTATATGCCTGCTTTAGCATAACATAGAAATTGAAGATGTTTCACTAACTACAGTGATATCCCTCATCATTCTCCCATCTCCCTCTTTCTTTGATGCATTAAAGAAAATCAAATTAAAGCTGGCAATAAGCTTCTTTCTTTACCAAAGAATAAGCAAAATATGGAAAATAACAGAAAAAGTAAAATTAATACAGTTCAATAGATTAACTTAGTGCAGCTTATTTTCTGTATATATATTTTCATTATTTGCCTGCATATAATATATAACCTTTATAGTTATAGAAAAATGAAATACCTTATATTTTGCTTACATGGTCCATATTTAAAGTGGAGCCATCAACCACACGAAAGTTTAGCTATTTATAAAGATTATTAAAACATCCTATATATTGTGCCAGCTGTTTGTTTGTAATATAGTTTTTGGGAAATTAAACGTTATATTCTGGTGGCACTTATTTCTAATTGTTTTCTGTCAGGTCAATATTAACACAATCTGTGCTATTAATGAATTTAGATAGAGCACAGACACTAGGGGGAGATGCACTAAGATGTGATAAAGAGAAGATGACTTCTCCAGTGATATCACCTCTCCAATTTCTATTTTAGTCTATAGAGCCAATGCACAAATATTTCTCCAAATTTGGAGATCTTAGTGCGTAGTCTTTATAGAATAACATTGAAACTGGAGGAATGATATCACTCGAAAAGTCATCTCTGCTTCATCACCTCCTTTTCCAACCTTAGTGCATAACCTCCTAGATGCATTGCATGGCCTCAAACACAACTAATTAGTATATAGTTACATAGTTACATAGTAATTTAGGTTGAAAACAGACTTGCGTCCATCCAGTTCAACCCTTTTCCTATTCCTGTTTACCATTGCTGACCCAAAAGAAGGCATCTGACTCCAAATGGCAATCAGATTTCTCCCTGGATCAACAAGCCCTAACTAAATATTAAACCTAATACTAACGTGCATAGCCCTCTATATTATGCTCTTTTAAATAAGTATCCAGGCTCCTTTTAAAGGCATCTAATGTATTTGATAGCACCACCTCCTCCGGAAGTGCATTCCATACCTTTATTGTCCTTACTGTAAAGAAACCCTTCCGCTGTTGTAGACTAAATCTCCTTTCATCAAGTCTAAGCGGGTTGTGCATTAAATTAGCTTCGGCCAACAAAACATAAAGATTACTTTCTCAAAAATAATTTATTTTACAGAAAATGGGCAGTACAGCATAAAGGGAGATAGTAATTCTCTGTAAAGCAAACTAAACTTGCCTTAGGGTGACAGATCCATTTTAAGGGTTAAATACAATTTTCACGGGAGCCGGACTGACCATATGCGAGAGCCACAAATGGCCCCAAGGCCTTAGCTTCTACATCCTTGGTGCAGAACATTGTCTCAGAACTATCATGTTTCTTTTATAAGGTAATGTATGAAGGTTGTATAGCTAGTTATGAATTTATTGACCAAAATTGGTATTCCAAATATAAATCTACCATTAAAAGTTACCTTTAACAAAAGAAATTGTGCACATTCACAAATTATGTAGCAATAAAGATTTCAAACAAAATGGAGAAGACATTGCAGTCCTGTTTTAATGCACTAATGTAGGCTCGGCTGAGGACAGCTGGAACTACTGAAGTTCTTCCTTACTTTAGCTCTTATGTTACTTGTAACTCACAATGAAATGCTTCATGCAGGAATAAGTGTATTTGCTGCTACTGTTTGTCCATGTGTACTTCGTTCACATCACAGGTTTCCTCAGTGATCAACACTTTAAAATTGCAGACTCTCTTTCCTTGCCATGCTTCCCTTAAAAAGAGGGACCTTGTTCTTCACACTCACATTCCTTGTAAGTGCCTTATAAATATGTATGAATGTGTGTCTAACCATACCTGTGTGACTGGCTGTATCCCTTTAACATAAACTTGTTACCTACACAGCATTTAGTCTCATTAAATTGCTTAACCATTTTGTTTTATTTTTTTCAAGCAGGTTTGTAGTTTTAAAGATTTTTGATTTAATAGTCGGGGAATCTCAGTTGTGCTTTGTTCCCTGGCTTGGTCAAATAAAACATGCATAATTAATTACCCATATTTCTACAAAATCATCCCTCTCCACCTTCTTAGACAGCTAAATTGGTGGAATTAACTGATAAGGACAAATAAATGCAAATCCTTTCATGATGAAAGCTCCTTCTAAGGAGAGGACTTGAATAGGTGATAGGTCCTCTTTACAAAAATAACAAAAATGAGGCAAATAAGAAAATAAAATGAAAACAAAGTTAAGTAAATTTCATATTTAATTAATAGGCAAAACTGTTTTTTAAAGTGATAGATCCACTTTAAATCTACAGTATATTTTGTGGACAGTCGTTTGTCATGAAAAAAGGCATATGGTCACATTTCTTAATCCATTGTATGCTAAAGAGGTGTCCAGTGCATTACTTTGCACTGCACTGGAGAGTGGAATCCTTTCTAGCATAAAAAGGGTTAAACAAACACTTAAATGAGGTTACTGGTGTAACACAGATGGGGTTGAAAAAGACAAGAACATGATGCCATAACTGGAGGCATCAGCAAATGCCTTCCCTTACACATCGCCAGCAGTTCAACACCCCTGAAACCTGAGCACGTTCCTTATTCTCCCACACTTACTCAGTGGGGGAGCAGAGAAGATGCGCTCAAACTCCTGCACCACAACAGCATCCCTCCCTTAACCCTTTCAGTGTCATGAGGATGTGCATTGCACCTCCTTGTGGCAGTCAATGGTGGAGGAATAGACCACACTTTATTAAATCAGATTAAAACAGTCCGCATCCAACATCCTCAACAGAATGAAAAAATATAAATATACAAACAATAGAATATAGTAGCTGAATTATACAGATGGATTGACAGAATGCATCAACATATGCCGTGTAAATAAAGAATAATGATATGTAACCCAAAATTCAAACTGGCAACATTACAAACACATTAAAGTGTTAGAAATGTCCCAATATAATTTGTAGAATCTAAAAAAAAATCACATTGCCACAAACCCCATCTCTCAAACCTCTGTGGTTTGAGACTTATAGGCAATGAAAGTTTCCCTTCCCTTGATGTCAGCTGTAAAGCTGACAGAAGGGGATCCGTGTCGGCTGACATGATGAGGCTCTGCAGCAGAGCCGAAATCCCATTATTGCAAAAGAATGACTTCATTGGAAAGGTCTGCAAAGTGTGCTTGTGAAAGTGTGCTTGTGTTGTTATGTAGTGTTGCACTTACTGGTAGTGTGGAGGCTCCTCTCATCCCCAGTATCAGCTCCTCCAACGACCCCCTCGATCAGGGTCGGGGACATGGTCTGCCGCACCATCTCCTCCCAGCCGCAGAAGGTGATGGGGACAGATGGGCCACCTCCGGTGCCTCGGGCTTGCTTGGCAATGTCAGACATCTTGTTCTTGACCACCCTCTGGCAGTCGCCCCATCTCTTCTTCACAGACTCCACGTCCCGCCTGCATGTAGCCACCACGTTCATCCGGCTGCATCTCTGGTTCCAGGCTGCCTTCCTCCTCGCTGACAGGCCAGGGACCTTCGCTGTCGGGTGGAGAACACTCTGCCTCTCCAGGACAGTGTCACGGTTTTTAAAGACTCTCAGACCAGTGTGTGAAATAAAAACACAATTTATTTAGAATAAGTTAAGGCAAAGGTACGCCCTCTAGTGGCGGTTGATATACACCAGCAGTTGGGACTGATAGATACAATTGTAAATGCACAAACGTATTACATGTACAAATACACAACAGAGGAATGGAATATAACCACAGAGGTTTAAGTCCTTGATAACAGTCAGTCTCAGATGTGGATGTTTGGAACGCCCTGGGTGTTATAAGGCTGTGCTGGAGACAAAGTTCATCATAGGACTGCCTCGCCACGGTGTTCAGTAAGAAGAAGCACAAGAATCCACTTAGCCCCCTCGGGCGTACCAACTGGAACTGCTTCAGCTAGTGCAAGTGCAAATAGCCCCCATGGGCGTAATTGGAACCGGCCTGCAATGCGAGAGCTGCCAAGCCTCCTCAGACTTAACCGGACACCGGGATACGACGTGCAAGAGCCAATAGCCCCACGGGCGTAGTTACCGGATTTGCTAACGCTGACGCCTTTGCCTGCCACCACTCTGTATAACGGAATCGCCCAGTATTGCAAAGAGAGAGAGTCTTAGGCACCCAACCGGCCCAACGGATGTGAATACTCTGCAAGGATGTACAGAGCTGCCGACGGAGAGCGGCCAACTCAGCAGGAGTATCACCGAGAACGAGACTCTTACGGGAGTAGAGAGAGTGGAACCAAGGCAGCACTGCTAGGGTTAAAAGGCACGTTTACTCGAGGCTTTTCAGCGGTATAGCAAGGCTCTGCAGTATGAGGGAGGTAGAAACACTGCACTGATCGGAGTACACCAGGCAAGGCAGTCACACCAAAGGCTGGAACAGCAGATGAAAATGTCGCGGCGGCGACAACTAGAACGCAGGTCACTGGAACAAGCAGGAGTCGATCTTCGAAGCAGGAAGTCAGCCAGGCCGGGTCGGAGCACGTAGGAGGTAGTCATACAAGCCGGGTCATACACAAGCAGGAACGTCAGCCAAACCGGGTCAGGATCCAAGGGTGGTAGTCAGACGGGCCGGATCATACACAAGCAGGAACACTGGAGAATAGTCAGGACAAGCCGATTCGGTACACAGGAATCCGGAACACAGGAACACAGCAACAGTATAACTGGCTCAGAAACACCACGAAAGGGCATCTGACAGAAGTGATAGCCAGGTATAAAAAGGTCACCAGGGGGCGGGCCAAACCAACACAGCAAATCAGTGTCTGCCACAGATGAGACTGATAGGAATCACAGGCACTGTGATAGACAGCTTCCACGAGAGCCGTGTTCTCCTCCTCTGTGTATTTGGGGTCCCTGATCCTGCCCTCGTCACCCCCGGCATGGGATGATTCTGAGCCGGAGTGTCCTGCCTGCTCTGACCCTGACTGTGTGGGGTGCTCCCCAGCAACTATCCCTCGTCCCACTGCAGGTTCTATCCCTGTCCTTTGTGTGCCTGCTCTTGTTGGCCGGGTCCCCCTAAGCCCTGCGGATCTCCCTCTCCCGCCCCTGCTCTGCTGAGGGATACCCTCCTGACCTTCCTCCTCCTCCACTACTCTCCCCATCCCTCTCTCCTGTCCTCCTCTCCTGGCCATCACTCACCCACTCACACCCAGGCACTCCCACAGGCCCTCACAGACACACTCGATCCATTTACTTTCTGTCACACACTTTCACTCACAGATTCACACTGTCAAAATAAAATGTAAAATGTGTAAGGTGTTATAAAATAAAAGGACTATGTGTATGTATGTGTATGTGTTTGTGTTTGTATGTGTGTATGTAATATGTGCAAAAGTGTAATATGTGTACAGTAAGTGCACCTCTCTCCAAACTCCAAACTCAAATATCTCCTACCTCCAATGAACGCTCCTGTCTCCCTCTCTCTGATCACTATCCCCCGCTCCTGGATCCTGATATCTAGCTCTGAAGAACTCGATAACAGACAGTGTGTGAGGGTTATTTTTGGGTATATATAGGTGTATTTTAAGTTTTTTGATACACTGGGGATTTGTGATTGGCTGTGTGTTTGAATTTGTTTTTGCATCAATCAGGGTTGCTAGACAATGACAGCCATTATGTTACATGTTGTTTTGAGCGATGTTATCATGTGATTTGGCCGCCCATTGTGCATTAACATGAGCGACAACGGCTTTTGTGTTACGTGTTTTGTGTGTGCCTACGCTCGATAGCTATTCTTGTAGAGTACCTATTGAATCTGCCGTAACTCATGTATTATTTGCTAGCGATGTGCCTTTTTCACTTAGCGGCTGGTTTAATGTGAGCCTTTAAATCTAGCCCCTAAACTGACAATAAATTGATGCGGGTGAAAACTATGTTTAAGGGCACGAAATCTCGCCCCGGAATGAAAATTGCAAGATTCTCATGTCCCCCTTTTAATCAAGGTGACATGGACATTGTGCTTTTAGGTTGCACGCCATTTTGCGTGTGACCTTTCAAAAGGATACCGTGTGATTCTATGGTTACTATGGGACAAGGCTGGGGGGACAGTGTGTGATTCTGTGGTTAATATGGGATAAGGCTGGGTGGACAGTGCCTGGTTCTATGGTTACTGTGGGTCAAGGTTGTGGACAGTGTGTGTGTGGTTCTATGGTTACCAAGTGACAAGGCTGGGGGGACAGTGAGTGTGGCTCTATGGTTACTGTGAGACAAGCCTGGGTGGACAGTGTGTGGTTCTATGGTTACTGTGTGAGACAAGGAAGGGAGAACAGTGTCTGGTTCTAAGGTTACTGTGGGACAAGGCTGGGTGGACAGTGCATGGTTCTATGGTTACTGTGTGAGACAAAGAAGAGACAACAGTATCTGGTTCTAAGGTTACTGTGGGACAAGGCTGGGTGGACAGTGCGTGGTTCTATGGTTACTGTGTGAGACAAGGAATAGAGAACAGTGTCTGGTTCTATGGTTACTGTGGGACAAGACTGGGTAGGCAGTGTGTGGTTCTATGGTTACAATGGGATATTGCTGGTGGGGACAGTGTAGTTCTATGTGGATCACATAGTAAATGTGGAAAAAAAATGAAGTTTCATGAAGCTAGTGAAACCTAATTGCATAGGTTCTCCTGGTTCCTGAGACAGTTCAATAGACTTAGTAGCCAAGGGAGGGATGGGTGGGCAAAAAGTACTGCTAGATCCATTACTCTTTTGCCGTGACCTACGGTCTTTGGCCATTAGTCTCTCACGAATCCGTGTGTCAATTAGAATGACATATTCAATATAGTCATCAAGATCAGTGGGCAATTCTTTAGCAGCAATCTCATCTTTAATCTGGTCACTTAGACCCTGGGCTAAGGCTGCCAATAATGTTTCATTGTTCCAACCTACCTCTGCTGCCAAAGTGTGAAATTCAATGGCATAGTCACATACTGTACGCCTGCGCTGTTGTATTTCCATAAGGCGTTTAGCAGCAGAGGTGGTTCTACCAGGAGGCTCGAACACTCTCTCCGAAATGACTGCACAAATTCTCTGAAACTCCTTGTGCAGGGTTTCGCATTTTCCCATAATGGATTGGCCCAAGCCAATGCTCTACCAGTCAGCAGGGATATCATAAAACCAAAGTTTACTGCGGTCACTGGGGAAGGCCAGAGCCGTCAATTCCATAAATATTTCAAGTTGGTTAATAAACCCTCTGCAAAGGTTAGGGTCACCATCGTATCTGAGTGGCAAAGGGGCAGAGGCAGTTAACCCCTTGACTGCGGCCCCTGAGGGGATAGAAACGTTCTCAGGTGTCTGACCTGAGGAACCCACCGGACTAAGGCCAACCTTGTCAGAGAGTACAGTGCATTCAAGAATAGTTTGGATCGCTACCGCTAGCTGATCCAGTCGTTGCTCATGTGCATCCATCCTCCAATGGATGTTTTGTGTAGTACCATCACTCTTAGTGTCTGAGGTCATGGCCCTTTCGTACTGTCACAGTTTGTTAATACTCTCAGATGCAGAGTTAGGTAAAAACACAACTTTATTGAAAAGTTAAGGGCAACCCCATAGGGTATCATACACATACACACATATCTTTATTGACAGGAAAGCAATAATAACAATAGCAATATAGGCTCTACCGGCCTTGCCAATATACCGGGCAAGGCAGCCAATTGACAGGAAACAAATACTGGCTCTACCGGCCTTGCCAATACCAGGTAAGGCAACCCAAGGAATAGGACAGGTTCTACCGGCCTTACCAATATACCGGGCAAGGCAGCCTGGTAATGAGAGAATGGTAACCACTAAGCCTCAGTGACTGGAAGGTGGTAGCAACAGTCACAGGGATGACAAAGAGGCTAAGTCAGCATAAGTGGCCCGCTGGCAAATGACAGGCAAACACCCGGACCAGCTTACTGGGAACAGTAAAGCACAAGCAATAGAGACGAGCGGACGGAAGTGGAGCGAACCAGTGCCCTACACTTGGAACGCCGTAAATCTGTAGTAGCAGCCAAGTAGTTGTGGAGCGAACCAGTACCCTGTACGTGGAACGCCGACTGATCCTGCAATACAGTCGGTGGCTTAGGGAGCGAACCAGTACCCTGTACGTGGAACGCAGACTGATCCTGCAATACAGCCGAGTGGCTATGGGGCGAACCAGTACCCTGTACGTGGAACGCCGACTGATCCTGCAATACAGTCGGGTGGCTTAGGGAGTGAACCAGTACCCTGTACGTGGAACGCAGACTGATCCTGCAATACAGCCGGGTGGCTATGGGGCGAACCAGTACCCAGTACGTGGAACGCTAAACAATCCAGAAATACTGCCGAGTGGCTAGAGGAGCGAACCAGTATCCTGTACGTGGAACGCTTAAACAATCCTGCAATACTGCTGAGTGGCTAGAGGAGCGAACCAGTACCCTGTATGTGGAGCGCTTAAATAATCCTGACATACAGCCGAGAGGCAAGAGGAGCGAACCAGTACCCCGTACGTGGAACGCTAAACAATACTGCAATACTGCTGAGTGGCTAGAGGAGCGAACCAGTACCCTGTACGTGGAATGCTAAAGAATCCTGCAATACCGCCGGGTGGCTTGTGGAGCGAACCAGTACCCAGTACATGGAATGCTAAACGATACTGAAATACAGCCGGATGGCTTAAGGAGCGAACCTGTACCCAGTACGAGGAACGCTAAACAATCCTGCAATACAGCCAGGTGGCTAGTGGAGCGAACCAGTACCCAGTACGTGGAACACTAACGATCCTGCGATACAGCCGGGTGGCTAGAGGAGCGAACCAGTACCCAGTACGTGGAACGCTAAACAATCCTACAATACAGCTGGGTGGCTAGTGGAGCGAACCAGTACCCAGTATGTGGAACGCTAAACAATCCTGCAATACAGCCGGGTGGCTAGTGGAGCGAACCAGTACCCTGTACGTGGAACGCTAATAGATAGTGAAAACAGCCGGGCGGCTGTAAGGCAACCAGTACCCGTGTACTGAATAACCGGCAAGGATAGAAATGTCGCCAAGGCGACTCAGGAACGTCAGATAACTGTAGGCGAACTGGACAGGAACCAGCAGGTGGAAGCAGGAACCAGCATACAGACGATCAACCGGAATCAGGAACGGCGGCGGCGACTGGCATCAGGAAGCGGAGACACCAACCAGATCAGATGGAAGCAGGAACTAATAGACAGGTAACACTGGAACAGGATGAATACAGGTAGCAGGAACACAGCAGAGGCCCAGGATGCTCAGGAACAAAGTGTAGACTCAAGCAGCAAAGAGACAACACGAAAGGGCAACCAAAGGGTGCCCAGGCTAGGTTTAAATAGGCAATGCAGGGCGGGCTGAAAGCAGCCAGCCAATGGAGAGCCCCCTACTGGTGATAAACACAATAGGAGAGCAATCACGGGCACAGTGATACCAGTTTTCTACAAGGTACTTGTAGGTTCAGGTTACGTGTGGATAGGAAAACCTTCTCCTCCACCTGAAACACCAGTGCTGGTAACTGTCTTCGATCAGCCTGCCTTTTTTGCCACTGAGTGGACTGTTGCAGGGTTTTATGAACCCATACCCATGTGGAGCGGAGTTCCCTTAAATGCTCCTCCAGAGCTGGAATATTTTGTGCCTCAAATGACTCAGGAAAAACTTGAGGCTGGAAGCCATTGTTAATCATAAACGGGGAATTCCGAATAGAAGACTTCACAGCACAATTCCAGGCAAACTCCACCCACGGTAACAGGCTTGCCCAGTCATCGTGATGGTCTGAGATATAACAGAGCAAGAACTGTTCCAAGGCCTGGTTTGATCTATCTGACGCGCCATTGGACTGCGGGTGATAAGGGGAGAAGAAAGAGAGTCGGATGCCCAATTGAGCACAAAAAGGCCCTCCAAAATTGAGACACAAACTGGCTTCCCCGGTCTGACACAATTACTTTGGGCACCCCTTGGAGCCGAAAGACCTCCTTAGCAAAGATCTTAGCCAATTGCTGAGCAGTAGGCAGTTCATTAAGGGGTACAAAATTAGCCATTTTCAAAAAACGGTCTAAAATCATAAGAATTACTGTGTATCCTTTGGATACTGGCAGTTCCACCATAAAATTGATAGAAATGTGCGACCATGGATGCTCCCCCATTAGGCACTGGAAGAAGGAGGCCCACAGGAAGGTTCCTAGGAGTGTTGGTTTTCGCACAAGTCTGACAGGCTGCTACGAAAGCAGAAACATCTGATCGAATACTAGGCCACCAAAATAGTCGGGATACTGACCAGAATAATTGGTCTCTTCCAATGTGCCATGCAGCTTTGGAAAAGTAATAGGTTTTCAATAACTTGACCCTTAAGCCTTCTGGCACAAAGAATCTCCCATGCGGTTTCCCGGTCGGAGCCGTCCCTCGGACAGTCAATATCTTTGTCCCCAAAGGAGAGGTAATAATGGTGCGAATAGTCGCTAGGATATGATCTGGAGGAATCACAGGCATGGCATCGCAATCCTCCTTAGATAATGCACTGAATTGGCGGGACAGGGCATCAGCCCTAACATTGTTAGTCCCCGGCAGATATGACAATGAAATTAAACCCTAGCATTCTAGGGAGTCTCAGTCACCACCGCCTGTTCAGTTAACCTAGAGTTCTAGGGTATATTAGTCACCACTGCCTGTTCGGCTGCCCTAGCGTTCTAGGGAGTCTCAGTTACCTTTGCCTGGTCAGATAACCTAGCTTTCTGGGGTATTTCAGTCTCCACTGCCTGTTCACTTACCCTAGCATTCTAGGTAGTCTCAGTCACCACTGCCTGTTCAGTTATCCTAGCTTTCTAGGGAATATTAGTCACCACTGCTTGTTCGGCTGCCCTAGCATTCTAGGGAGACTCAGTTACCTTTGCCTGGTCAGATACCCTAGCGTTCTGGGGTATATCAGTCTCCACTGCCTGTTCAGTTACCCTAGTATTCTAGGGAGTCTCAGTCACCACTGCCTGTTCAGTTACCCTAGCTTTCTAGGGAATATTAGTAACCACTGCCTGTTCGGCTGCCCTAGCGTTCTAGGGAGCCTCAGTTACCTTTGCCTGGTCAGGTACCCTAGCGTTCTGGGGTATATCAGTCTCCACTGCCTGTTCAGTTACTGTAGCATTCTAGGGAGCCTCAGTCACCATTGCCTGCTTGGTTGCCCTAGAGTTCTAGGGATTCCTATTCTCTGTTGCCTGCTGGTTACACTAGTGTTCTATGGAGTTCTGTCTCTGAGCTCAACCACCCTAACTTATTTGGGATATTTCCCTCGATTTCTAGGGGCTTTACACCTGCTCCTGTACTAGTAGCTACTACCATCACTGCAACTAGTGTATGCCTTCAGTCAGAGTAGTATTTACATCCTTCCGGTCGGAGATCCTGTGCTTGACCTTTACCTGCCTAGTGAGGGCTGGGCAAGTGCCCAGACACTGTCCTTACACCTGGTCCAGTGAGGGTTGGGGAAGTACTATTTATTTAATGCTGTTCTATTTCTCAATAAAGATATTCATTTTTACTGTATATGTACTTGTCAGTGTTGTTATTCCAAGTCACTCCGTGACAGTATGAAAGGCCCATGAACTCTGAAAGTACAGAAACTGGTAGCCGACAGTTGCCTAATATCCTTTCCAGAATGGATATTCAGGAACAAAGTATTGACCAGTTGTCCATGGAGATGCAGATGCTCCTTATCCATACAACGCATCTTGATAAGCCTGAACAACTACCGGTGGCCTCCTCTGTTTCGGCATCGGTAGTTATAGAGGGTTGTCCGGAACCGCTCCACTCCCAGTAAGGTATGATGGGGAACCGACGTTGTGCTGTGGATTCATAAATCAGCTCGGAATTTTTTTTTAATTGGTGCCTAACGCTTTCCAGAGTGAAAGAAGCAAGGTGGGCTTTATAATTTCCTTGTTGACCGGCAGAGCTTTGGCATGGGCCAACCCGTTATTGGAGATGGCTAAACCCAAAACGTTGAACTTTACTGAATTTGTGGATGCCTTCCATAAAGTATTTGATGTTCCAGGCCGAGCAATCTCTGCTGCAATAAAACTAATGACCATCCGCCAGGGCGCCCGTACAGTAGCAGAATATACTATTGAATTTCGTACACTAGCAGCAGAGGTAGGTTGGAACAAAGAGGCGTTGGTGGCGGCCTTCTCACAATGGCTTAATGATATCATTAAGATGAGACGGCAGCCCGTGAGCTGCCAGAGGATCTAGATCAGTTTATCTCCTTTGCCATACTGATTGATACCCGCATTAGAGAAAGATCCTTATCCAAGAACCACAAGCCTAGGCTTGAGTCTCGACTGGCGACTAGCTGGGAGTTTCCACCCATGCCTCCCTCACCTCTCAAGCCACCTAGTGCTGAGGTCAGTAGGATTGAGCCCATGCAAATTGGTTTCACACGGTTGTCCAGGGAGGAGTGGTCCTTCCTTCGTAAAGAAGGTCTATGCCTGTACTGCAGTAAGGGTCTGCCCGGTACATCTGGGAAATGCATGCACCTAGGATCCTTGAGGAGACAGATCCTAGGTGGCTTAAATCAGTCCCCACACCCAGAACAGAGTAAGCCCATTCTACAGGTGGCAATCTCTTGGGCAGCTTTCTCTGTTGCTACTCCAGCCCTGATTGATTCAGGAGCTGAAAGCTACTTTATTGATGGTGAATTCGCTAAACAGCATAATATTCCCTTGGTGCCTCGAGTTTCTCCATTGGCTGTGGAGGCGATCGATGGTAGACTGCTAGTACCATCCCATGTTACACATAAAACCTGTTTGCTGTCTCTCAGAGTAGGAGCTCTCCATGTGGAGACCCTACAATTTCAAGTCATTCAGTCTCCACATTACGCAGTCATTCTGGGGTTTCCTTGATGTCAGACACACAACCCCTGAATGGACTGGAAATCCTGTGACATTATATCTTGGTCCGATTACTGTCAGAAGTCTTGTCTACAGCAGCCCACTAAGATTTTGTGCCCCCCCCCCTTTATACACTCAGAGTACCAGTCTTTCAGTGAGGCATTCAGTAAGGGGGAGGCTAGCACTTTGCCGGAGCATAGGGCATACAACTGTGCTATTAATTTGACTCCAGGCACGATACCTCCTTTGGGTCGCACCTACCCTTTTTCGGGGTTGCTAGAATAATGTAAGAGGGAGTCCTTGCTGTCAGTTATGTCAATCTGCATATTTACTGTATGTGTTCATTTTCATTTGGCTTTGAAATAAAGCTTCTTTGGTTAGTAGAAATCATTTTGTGACCTTAGAATTTAGGAATCATCTCCATTAAGTAATATGTTATAAAAACTAGATAAAGATGAGTGGGTTAAGAGTATATAAATACAAATTACTATGCATTTAACTTACTCTGATGTGGCAAATAAAAGAGTAGGAGAAAATTTTTAGTCAGAATTGTCATATTTCATATCGTATCTCACAAAGAGGATCATGGGTTTTGGCTTGGGAGGGGGTGTATGACTTTCTCTCAAAAATTAGTGAAATATCAGCTAGAGAGTTGGTTCTCTTTGGGGTGCACAAGTCAAGTGGTTGGGACCTGGATTTAAACCTTGGTTAACACTAAAGATAGTTTAACACTTTGAGTGCCAGAGTGGTACGCAACGCAAAGCAATGCGTTGCGTACCACTCTGGCACTCAAAGGGTTAATGTTAAAAGCTGACAACATCACTTTATAATAAGCTTATTTATATTTCATATGAAAGAGAACAGTTAATTACAACACATAGTGCATAAGTTAATCAAAATAGCAAACTAAAGCATAGTAACAAACTAATCAAGAGGGCATTGGGAAACAGCTCGGGCAAGGATTTTATGTGCCCAGAGAATCTATTAAATGTGGATAACCCCCTTCTCCCATTCAAACATCAAATGATATCATGCACTAATTTGCATACAAAATTGTTCTTATTTCAGGGATCAGTAGCACATTAGTACTTAATGTAAACTAGGCCTGGCTTTCTCTTACTTACTAGGTTCTGAGGCCTGTACTTCATTATCTGCCTGTTTATTGTACTCTTGTTTGCTTTAGACTTACAATTGATTCTAAGTACCATATGCACAAACAAAAACAGAGCTATTCTGACGTGAACCAACTGCACCACAGAGAGCTTTTAACCCATTAGGGTACAGCTGGTTTGCACTAGAATTGCTCTATTACCTTTGTATTTATGGCCTTGAGTGTTTACTATTGAAGACTCACTTTCTATTCTAGCCATTGGTCATTTTTTGATCTAAAGAACTGAAATTATGTTGCAAAGTGCTCTAGGGATTATAATAATATATATAAATATATATATATATATATATATTATAAACTGCTCAAAAAATAAAGGGAACACTAAGATTACACATCCCACTGCTCCAAAAAATAAAGGGAACACTAAGATTAGATCCTAGATCTGAATGAATGAACTGACAACAAAATCACACAAAAATTCTCAATGGAAATCAAATTTATCAACCCATGGAGGTCTGGATATGGAGTCACACTCAAAATCAAAATGGAAAACCACACTACAGGCTGATCCAGCTTTGATGTAATGTCCTTAAAACAAGTAAAAATGAGGCTCAGTAGTGTGTGTGGCCTCCACGTGCCCGTATGACCTCCCTACAACACCTGGGCATGCTCCTGATGAGGTTGCGGATGGTCTCCTGAGGGATGTCCTCCCAGACCTGGACTAAAGCATCCGCCAACTCCTGGACAGTCTGTGGTGCAACGTGGCGTTGGTGGATGGAGCGAGACATGATGTCCCAGATGTGCTCAATCGGATTCAGGTCTGGGGAATGGACGGGCCAGTCCATAGCATCAATGCCTTCCTCTTGCAGGAACTGCTGACACACTCCAGCCACATGAGGTCTAGCATTGTCTTGCATTAGGAGGAACCCAGGGCCAACCGCACCAGCATATGGTCTCAAAAGGGGTCTGAGGATCTCATCTCGGTACCTAATGGCAGTCAGGCTACCTCTGGCAAGCACATGGAGGGCTGTGCGGCCCCCTAAAGAAATGCCACCCCACACCATTACTGACCCACCGCCAAACCGGTCATGCTGGAGGATGTTGCAGGCAGCAGAACATTCTCCACGGCGTCTCCAGACTGTCACATGTGCTCAGTGTGAACCTGCTTTCATCTGTGAAGAGCACAGGGTCGCCAGTGGTGTATTTGCCAATCTTGGTGTTCTCTGGCAAATGCCAAACGTCCTGCACGGTGTTGGGCTGTAAGCACAACCCCCACCTGTGGACGTCGGGCCCTCATACCACCCTCATGGAGTCTGTTTCTGACAGTTTGAGTGGACACATGCACATTTGTGGCCTGCTGGAGGTCATTTTGCAGGACTCTGGCAGTGCTCCTCCTACTCCTCCTTGCACAAAGGCGGAAATAGCGGTCCTGCTGCTGGGTTGCTGCCCTCCTACGGCCTCCTCCACGTCTCCTGATGTACTGGCCTGTCTCCTGGTAGCGCCTCCATGCTCTGGACACTACGCTGACAGACACAGCAAACCTTCTTGCCACAGCTTGCATTGATGTGCCATCCTGGATGAGCTACACTACCTGAGCCACTTGTGTGGGTTGTAGACTCCGTCTCATGCTACCACTAGAGGGAAAGCACCGCCAGCATTCAAAAGTGACCAAAACATCAGCCAGGAAGCATAGGAAATGAGAAGTGGTCTGTGGTCACCACCTGCAGAACAACTCCTTTATTGGGGATGTCTTGCTAATTGCCTATAATTTCCACCTGTTGTCTGTTCCATTTGCACAACAGCATGTGGAATTGATTGTCAGTCAGTGTTGCTTCCTGAGTGGACAGTGTGATTTCACAGAAGTGTGATTGACTTCGAGTTACATTGTGTTGTTTAAGTGTTCCCTTTATTTTTTTGAGCAGTTTATATAGCATAAACTAAAAAGGTTATGTGTCTTAAAGCTGTTACTCAGCATACACATACTCTGAAGAATCCATGTATAAAGTGGAATATGAGGCAAAAAGGTGATTCCTTGTTAGACTTATTTGCATATGCCTACCCAGAATCCCTTGCAGTAGTAACAACACTGCAATAGTGTGATTTCTGTGAGAAAAGCAAGTCTTATGGCTTGACTGGTATGTCAATTTTTTGTTTAGCATTGTACCTACCACCCACATATATATATATATATATATATATATATATATATATATATATACACACAGTCAGTAAATGCTTGAAATGTCTATCTATCATAATAATTAGTATTTATATAGCACCCTTCTCCCAGTGGGACTCAAAGTGCTCCAAGAATTAACCAAATCAGAAGCTGAATAATAGATGTTATTATTACCCAATCAAATGGTACTCATTTATCAACCTCAGAAGCATGAAGGGCTGAGTTGACCCTGCCAGGTTTCAAACCAGCAACCTTGCAGTTGAGCAAGCTTCATAGTCAGGGAACTTACCACTGAGCTATTTCACCAGCTGGCTAGCTAGCTAGTAGCTATAAAATTCTAACTGTTGCTGGTTCACTGTTTACCCCGCCCTGAGGTTGCAGGCGAGTGCAGATCAGCCGCATGCAGTGTATCATGGGTGGCAGTTTGCAAAGGAGTGGGCAGAGGGATAAGCACCCATGCGCACTCCTGTTAAAATCGCTGCAGCGAGTTTCACAGGTGCAGCGATTTTCACAAGACTGAAAAGTGAAGAATGTCTGAGTGTGTATTGGGGGGGGGGTGAAGTCACCCTGCCCACTTCTGTGAAAATCCCTGCAGTGAGATTCACCACTGCAGCGGTCCATTGGGTTCACTTCCAATCGAATGGACAATGCCGTGCACCATATTATAGTATACCGATAAAATATACATAAATGAAAACATGTCTGCAAAGTATGTCTATTAATAAAGATGTGGATGGAGAAGAAAGCTCCTAATTCTGCTATAAACTTTTAGTTCTGGTGTGGCATCCTAGTTGCGAGAGGGAAGGAAAAGACAGTGGAACTACTCACGGCATAGTAAAGTTAGGAAAAATGTAATACAAATGATAGAAACCAGTGGAAATCTTCCTCACATATCAGTAAGGTCTGAGCAGGCCTCAGAGTGTAGCTGTATGTTATAATAGTGACCTTGACTTTAACAGGGGCAACTGTAGTATGTAATCCATATACAGAATAATGTATGGTGGATTCCAGCTTAACTAAGTTAGTATTTCTAGATCAGTAGTTTGTCATGGAAAGGTAATTTGTGTCATGGACTCAATGTGATATCAGGGTTCTGGATTTCAGGCAGCATCTTCTCTAGAAGAGAGAACAGATGTTGTACAGGATCCTTAAGCCTTTCTTGACTTGTTACATCACTTCATCAGTGGTGAATGTCTTATGGGAGTCTAATTATTAACCACCAAAGCCGGCACAGACTCTGGGCTTCACAAGTAAAATCCTTGTTTTAAACCTATAGGCAGCAATTGTTGAGACTCACAGTCTCCATTGTTGCCTATATGGACTTTGCATGCTACCTCTGACACTGAACGCCACAACTTTCAAGCCTTAGGGCCATATGTTCAAAGGGATAACGACAAAAAATTGTCCTATGAAAGACAAAAATAAGTAATTGAATGCATGAATGACATATTTTCTATAGAGTATACGACAAAAAACTATTAATGTCCGTTGTGTACGACACAACTCCAGAATTGACGGGCAAAGGGGTGGGGCAAGGGCGTGGCTAAACTATCCTCCAGTGTCATAGAGAGGAAAAGAAAATTTGTCGTAACTAACGACAAAAAAATGTCTTTCAAAAGACAAAATTTGTATGTTAAGAAAAAAGTGGAGGAAATGTGTTCTGAATGTGAGAATTTTTGTCTTTAGTTAAGACATTTTTGTCGTTAGTTAAGACATTTTTAAAGACATTTTTGTTGTTAAGACATTTTTGTCATTAGTTAAGACATTTTTTACAATTTCAGTCAGGACAAACGACATATTTTCAATCACAACCGACACTCTCTGAAAATATTAATGATCCCAACGACACTTTACTTTGAAAAGTCGTTACAAATGACAAAAGCTATTTCGCTACTTCTTTGAACATATGGCCCTTAGAGTTCAGTTTCATGCAGGAATACCCAGACAGTAGTGAGGGTATTTCGACCACAAAGTAGGGCTAGATAATTTTATATTGTCTGCAATTTTTGACATGTATATGATCCTACCTCTGTTGGTTTGAGAGCCAGCTGTGAGGTTTTAATGATTTGAATAAAGTCTATTGATTTTATCAACTGGCTCTAATTTAATTTCGGAGTGCTGCCTAGCCCTGCTTTGTAGTTGAACTACAGGACTGGAGAACCTTTTAAGGCAGAGCACCTGGATGGCCATATGGTGGTGAGTCCCCTATATTCAATGATATTACTGCTGTTTATATGGGATCGGGCGAGCGAGCTGATTTTGAACTTGCAAGGGTATTTCGATCACTGAATTGGCTATTATCCTGATCAACATGGCTACACAGTGCAATCTATTATATCATCTCTGGACGGATCTCACAAAGCAAACATGTTGAAGGTGAACCACTGTGTTAGATTATATGAATATGTTATTTTGAGTAAACGGAACTGGAGAACATACCATCACTGCAAATTCTTTTCTTACTTTACTACATGCCAAAAGTATCACAATGTATTGAAGACCTGTTATCTAAATAACATAATTGTAACTGAAAAAGTGTCATTTATGAGCAAATTAGTTTAAGCTAAAACTCACTGGAAACCTGTATAATATTCACATTTTATTATGACTCCTCATATGTTGTAAACTATTTATGTAATTAGGCAAAGTAAGTCATGCAAGCTACAAACTACTACTGAATAAGCAATCAATCTTCCAGGCTGGAAACTTTTAACTACTCCAACATGTGATAAATGATATATAGCAAATGTGATCAAGCACAAATAATCTACTCTTTACAGTAACTGGAGCATCAAGGTTTACTACAAATGTAAAAGGCTTTGACTTAAATTAGACTAATTGGGGCACATTCCAGAGACTTTAGTATGCAGTTCTGAGTTATTGTTTTAATTCCAGGAATTAAATGCGTTAAAACAGCACCCTCCTTTCTGCTCAAATAAATCTGGTAGCCTATATTCCTTGCAAATGAACACAATAATATGTGCTATAAATTTGAAGCAGCTTTTGTAACAATTAGAAACCAATAATCCTCAAGGCAACTGAGAAATTGCTTTAGTGCATGAGTCATAGACACTCCACCATCCATAAGAAGTTAATATAAGCAGGTCCCAAATAACATGGATAAAAATGGCAGAAACTTATACTATCTTCCTCTGTATCATTAGTACTCCATGTAAAAAAAAGATGGAAAGGAGCTCCCCAGAACATCGTACATTTCTGACCTTATTCAGTGCAATTTTACACAGTGATTTTGTTGCCCTGAAATAATCTCCCCAGTACAAAAAAGCAAAACATGCATTCATTTTATAACACATTACATCACTACCTGCCTTTGATTACAGATAGATTGGTTGAGCACTGGTAAGTAAGAGAGTAGAATGATTAGTACTCACATGCATAGAGCAGGTAAGACTGCTTTTACAGAGATGAGCACTGAGAGTTGGGCTCAACACTAGTAGGAAAGAGAGACAGTTTAATGTGCATAAATATAGCAGGTATGTAGAATAGAGGTGAAAAACTGGAGCACTCTAGGGAGCAGCTGAGGAGCATTGATGATGAAGGTTAGTCAACTAATACAGAAAGGAGAATAAACACTAGGAGGAACAGTACTCAGGCTAGAGATCAGAGACAGCATAGCTCTGAGTAGTAGACTGCAACGATGCTAGGGAGCATGGACTGTGGCAGGCTTACATGAACTGGGAAGCAGCTAGCAGTAGTGTTACTTACAGTTCAGGAGACAACAAGGATGGATCTGGTGGGAAAAATATTAGTAGTGCGGTAAACTGAAGTTGTGTGTGATGGCAGATTTATTAGTGGTCATATGACTTCAGAGGTCATTGGCATGTGGCAAACTTAAATGTTCATTATATAATATCATGGGCAGATGGCAAGCTGCAGACGTAATAGTTGGTCACATAATTGACAGTGGTCAATACTGGTCAAGACAAGGCAAGATACACAGAAGGAACATAATGCTAATCAAAATTCTATGCAGAATTACAGAGGCACAATTGTAGCAGGTTGAGATATCCTGGGGATATGCCCATGTGAGCAGCCGAACTGCCCATAAGTACAGACTTTTGGGAGTGGATTCTTGAACCAAGCCACACAAAACCTCTGGGAAAGATGTTTGTAGTCACTGATCCCATCTCCTAAAGCATTTTTTTCAAAAGCAAGTAATTAATCATTTCATTTTTCACAGCAGGAGAGTTGCTTGATTACCAAAATACCAAGAGCTTGGGCTCTCCTAGCAGGCTGATCAACTGAGAGAACCTGTTCCAAGAATTCCTGCTCTGCTATAATTTGCAGTTCTGCTTGTTTACCTGGAACTGTGGTTCTCAATCCTGTGTTGTTCAAGGCACCCCTACCATGCAGCCTGGAATTTTATAGGTTATTTCTCAAGGACATGGACAGAAACATCAAGTTATATTATGAGGTTGCACAATCAGAATGAAAAAACAAACATGCTGACTTGCACTTCTATAATTTATATTCTGATTTTGTGTATGCCCCTTGCTTCAATTGACCTCAGCTTTGTAAACAACCATTGCATCTGTCTGCTTCCATCCCATGGTCTCCGCCTGTTAAATGACCACTATTAATGCTTGACCCCAACTCATGACCTCTACTTATTAATTAACCTCTGCCTCATTTAGCACTTAATCTCAATTTCTCTGATCATTGCTACTGAGCATCCTTCACAGTGTTAATAGACTGTCATCAGCACACTCCCCAGCATTATACAGCCAAGCTTCGTCCATGATACATCTTGCAGCTCCTGCTCGTGAACTACCTATTCAACCCATCAGACACTCTGTACCCCTTTGAATACACTCAGCTGTTTTATGTTATTTGACTGTACTCTGATGAAGCAGCTGTTGTTGTCTGGTCTTAGAACTGTTATTTCCAGTTCAGTAGCCAATTATAGTTTTCCTATCTGCCTACAGTCTTTTTTCCAATTCCAGTCTGCAGTCCAACTGACTAGAAAGTATTAGCACTTATCTTTCTGCTCTCTTTCAGTCTCAAATCCTGTATCTTACCAGTCTCTACTGCATAAAAGCAGCTCATCAAATTGCCGGTCTAGGATTCAGATTCTCTGATCGGTACCTAGAATCCTTAATCCGCCGTACAAGCCCACCTCCTAGCCTGGCTAGTCAGATTGATATCACATTATTATATTATTACATAACCTGGGGTGGTAATAAGATAAAAGTCAAGGTTTTAAACATGAGAACCAGCAGTTTTGAGATTTTTCATTCAAAATTTATTGCAGGTCAAACTTTTCTTTTTCCTTTTCTTTTTTCACATCAAACTTACATTTTTTACTGTGGTCACCAAGGGGTATTGTTCTTATCTCTTGCAATGGAGGGCCACAGTCAATGACTCAAGCTCTTTCATTATGAAAAAGGGCTTTTTGGATACCAGATGGTACTGCTAACAGTTTGAGCTGTAATAACTTTTAAATGGCAAATCCCCCAGTAGTGCAGATACCCTTGCTTTATTCAACAGTAAAATCCTTAATTCTGCTCAGCCATTACATTACATTGCAATGCCACTGGTTTTCCCATTCTTTTTGCCAAAATAATTCATATAGCCAGAACTAAAAACAGAAATGAAAACCAATTAAAACCTGTGTCCCCTACAGTCTGAAAGAATGCAATTATGGAAATTTACAGGAATGCTGTTTTGGAAAAAATAAAGCTATTGTAAATATAACTACAAATTGTAATTCAAACTCACTACTTCATAATGGACAAATAAAACAGATAAAACAGATTAAAAGGCCAATTGATTTAAATGGGGTTTTCAACCCAGCAACAAAATTAATTAAGGGAATGTAAGAAGTGAAATATAAAGAATGTAAAGCCAAACTTGTTTTCTGAAACAATACCTAAGAGGGCATCTTGCTACAATGTGTGAGTATATGCTAGCTTAGTACAAGAATCTATCTAGTAAGCTTTTCATTTCAAGGCCTGCTCAATTAACTAGGGGCCACCCTTCATGATTTTGGGAAAGGAGGTCTCAGCTTCCGCATAGGTTATTTACAGTAAAGTCTATTACTGTATTACCTAGGGATCCTAATTGTACAGCGCTGTGGAATTAGTTGGTGCTATATAAATAAACAATAATAATAATGTGGGAATGACAGACACAATGGATACATTTCAAAGTGTTAGATACATTTCTATCACAAGGAAACATACAGGGTTATACTATGACTTAAAGGTAGGCAGGCAATGTAATAAAGCGATGGGGAATACAAACAGGGTACTGGGTTGTATAGCTAGGGGCATTAGTAGCAGAAAAAGGGAAATGGTCATGCCACTCTACAGATCTCTAGTTAGACCTCACCTAGAGTATTGTGTATAGTACTAGAGACCCCATCTCCAGAAGGATATAGATACTCTAGAGAAAAAGAAGGGCTGCTAAAATGGTGAGTGGTTTACAGGAAAAGAAATATCAGGATAGACTAAAGGATCTGAACATGTATAGCTTGGAGGAGAGAAGAGAGAGAGGGGATATGATTGAATCATTCAAATAAATGAAGGGATTCAACAAAGTGCAGGGTGGAAGTATATTTCAAAGGAGTAAAAATGTTAGGACAAGAGGCCATAGTCTAAAACTAGAGGGACACAGGTTTAGATGTAATGTAAGAAAGTTTTTCTTCACTGAGAGGGTAGTAGATAAGTGGAATAGCCTACCAGCAGAAGTGGTAGAAGTTAATACAGTGACAGAATTTAAGCATGCATGGGATAGGCAAAAGGCTGTCCTTAACTTAAGAAAAGACCAAGGACCAAAAAACGTTTGAGGTTTTTACTGTAGGAAAATGGGCAGATTAAATGGGCCGAAATGGTTCTTATCTGCAGTCAAGTTCTATGTTTCTATTTATTTATTTATTAGTAGGTTAAACAAGATGTTCTGTTGGATTTGGGAAGCATGTAATTCTCATTGTTTAGATTATGCTATAGCAAAGGCTGAACTTGATGGACGTGTGTCTTTTTATGTCTAAATTATTATGCAAGTATGTAACCCCTAAAATGCTAAAGAGATCTCCAATACATTGCAAAACAATGCACTGGAGACTTCTCTACCATTCAAGATAAAAAACCTGTTTACATTATTATGAATTTTGGAAACTTGTATTTACCCCTGTGGTCCTTTTGGTTTGAACCATAATTTTTTCTGTTTTCTATGAACATAGGATCCTATATGTAGGGTAAAGAAACACCAAGAAAGAATACAGTATCAATAGCTTAAACCAGCATACACCCACCCTAGTAATAACATTCCGAGACATATTTTTCTGACTCCTAGGAATGGCTGACACACTTTACAGAAGTTTTAACAGCCAGTCAAACAGATCTTAGCTTTGAACAGAGAATCTATTCTAAGAAGATATATTAACACAGTTATCTAATGGTAATGAGCAGGAATTAGTCATTGCTTGCTCTACAAAGTCATCCAGGTTCCAAGAAAAAGTTTTTTTATTGAAGTTTGGCTAGACATAAACACCTAGTGGAGCAAACTGAACAGTCATTTCTGACTTTCACTTTTGAAGCCTGAAATAAAATAATTCAAATATGAAGCTATATACTTTTCCAGTAAATCCAAATAATCTTACAAACCATCCATTCATTTTTTAAATAACTCGTTAGTAACTGTATTTAGTCTTGAGTCCCAGAGAAAAATTAAAACCTGGATGGGAGGGTACATTTGCATTTAAAAATTGGAACACTACATTTCATGTACAAAATTAAATGAAATAAATATGTATGTATTTTTTTTTAGCTGTTACCAAAGTAGCACTGGAAGGGTAAATGTTGCTGGGATTTATTTTGAAGCATCTCTGCACATTTCAATTGAGAAGTCAAAAAGAAGGTTTTATGCAAAATGATCACTCTTTCAGACCAATGATGTTACATAGTTACATAGTTGATGAGACTGAAAAAAGTTCATCAATATTTACTTATGCCAGATATTTGTTGTTGATCCAGAGGAAGGCAAAGAACCCCCCCATTAAAGTTATGTCTAATTATGCTGCAAGTTGGTAAAAACATCTTCCTGTCTCCAAAAGACAACTGGATTTCTCCCTAAATCAAAATCTTACCTACTCCTGAACCAATTTTTAGTATTGTCTATAATAATGTTTCCTTTAAGGGTGTCCATGGCAGACCACCAGGAGAAAGTCCCAACTCCTAATCAGTGCAGGCACAATACAAATTATACCCCCCATCTCCAATAACCCCCTCAGTGATCACCTGTGTTCCCCTTCTTCTGGTGCTTCTGGTTCCTTTTTGTTTTCATAGAGGTTCCATCTGGGCTGCCCCTCTGGCTCATGGCATGAACCATCATGGCCAGTCCAGAAGGATATATTGTGTTTCTATCCTGGTCATGGTCCCCTCTTCACTGGTAAGGTATCCACTGAGACATCAGTGTTATTTTGGCATCAGCTGCTGCCTCTTCTTAGATCCAGTCAGGTTTTAAAAGTGGAACGCATTGGTTGCAACGGCCTTCTTGCTTCCAGCCTGTGCATTCCACAGACTGGAAGTCACCCGTTAGGTACAACAGAGAGGGTACACTCTCATCTGGCTTTTTTTTTTTTTTTTTAATATTTACATTGTGATCTGCCCCCCCAATATCCTCCAAGCCTCCGGAGGTTTTCAGTAATGACCAGGACAGTTCAAAGTTGCCCCAAAATCTATATGTTTCTGTTTGTGCATATGTGTGTGTGTGTGTGTGTGGAGGGGGAGTTATGTCACATTATATATATATAGATAGATAGATATAAATGAGACCAAACCACCTCCTGGGATTTGGGGTGGTGTCAATGATGCAAACCACCTCATGCAACAAATGCACTATAAGGAATAGTGTAAGTGCAGGGAGGTTATTGGGAGTACAAGGGTTAGGCAGAGGGCTGGGGGCACCATCCTCTAACAGCCTGCTGGAAAAGACATTTGGGAAAACATATATTTTTCTTGCATACCATATGTCATTAATTTGTGACCTCTAGGCCCATATTTGTGTCCTGTAGCCTAATTGTGTTGCCTTGGGTACACAGGACATATTATAGCTATTTTCTCATGCAAATAATTTACAGACGATAATCAATTTTGGTGCAAGGCTGATTTGAATCAAAATGTAAAATAGTAATAAAAACATGTAAATGATATGGTAGATTATACACAGATTTATAACCAGTTATTATATATTGTGATGCTGTATAGCACAATGTAGCTTTACATATGAAAGCACTGTTTATTAATTTAAGGCCCAGATGAGGGTGCAAAACATCGTGTTGCCTACCTGTCTGGGCCTTAACCGTTTGAGGGCAGACCAATGCGTACCCCCTGGCACTCAAAGGGTTAATTGGCACCAACTGAAGGAACACTGAGTGTTATAAGACCAAAGTGCAACTATAGAGGGCTACATATTCTTCAGTATCCACAAACCAGAAAAATAAGTTAATTTGTTAAAGTTAAACCAAGCAAACCATCAACATACTCAATGGGATATTTTAAGTGATTCCTTTAAAACCTTCTGAAAGACATCCCCACAAAAGAAAAATCAGACTCAACAAACAAAGAAAAAATATTCCCCCTCCTTGCATGCTTTTATGGATGTGTAATCTTCTATTGTAACATGCCCTAAAATGATGTCAGCAGTGCATACCTTAGATTCCTTCTGGCTAGCTGACCAGAGCAATGGACTAAAAAGCAAAATTAATTAACTTAGTACAAGTGAGCTCAAACCTATGCTTGAGCACCCCCCCCAACAGTGCAGTTTTTACTAGAATCTCCTCAATTAAACACCAATGAATGTCATTAACTCAAGCAGATCTCTCAGAATGTCTGAACCATTGATAGATTCACCGGTGTTCACGTGATGCAATCCTGAAATTCTGCACTTCGACTTAGTATAAGCAACCATAGTCGCAATTCAATAAGCTAAAGAGGTGTAATTCTGGAACAAACCAATTCTATCAAGGGGAAGAATGACAGTTCCCAATGATTTAAATATATATTTTAACCCTTTTAACATGAGAGGTCTCCAAAGAATTTAGGGAGATACAACCCTATTTAATTCAATGTAAATTTGGTAATTTTTTTGTCCCCTGTATTGAGGGTAGTTTGCCAGTGAAATGCATATTTTTAGCTTATTGAATTGCACCCATAATAAGATACAACAAAGTAAAGCTAATGTTCCCTGACTACCCAGAACTGAGATAGGTCAATTTCTCTTTGTATGCCTTTGTCAGGTTATTGGAAACTAGTTGAAGAGCCTGTTATAGGGGCCACAGTGCCACTGGCAGCCGGTCGCGGGGCAGTCATGCACAGTAGAGACTGCCCATGCCGCGGCAGATACAGTGCCAACCGTTCGCGGTGCAGTCATGCTCAGTAGGGACTGCCAGCGGCTGATACAGAGTGGGACGTTCCTTTGGAGCACCCCGCTCTATATCAGCCTCATCACGGGCAGTCTCTACTGTGCATGACTACATCGTTACAAACTTTGTAGAGAATTATTATACAGGATATTTCTGTCCTGACCACAGTGCTTTTGAGTATACTCTTTTTATAATTTGCATATTTTGTTGAATATATCTTTACAAAGGAGGATATTGCTAGCATACCTGATGAATCCAGTATGAAATTTAAAAAGAAGAAAAGAGCATCTCATCAACATCTCAGACAGTGGGACAAATGGATTGCACAGTAATTCAGATGACAGTGTCTGTCCCATCCAGGGCAGTAGGGACACAGTCCTTAGGAGGCAGCATGTGAGGTATTCCCAAAGACATGGGCAATCCAATCAGCTTTGTGATAACATTTTTCCTGAGGACACAGGGAATGCTCACATGACCAGGTAACCAGGGCTGTTAGAACACATGGAAATGCTGCAAGACACAGGGAAGCATGGTCATATGCTGACCATTAAAGTGGACTGGCTAGTTCTCCCCTAGAGGGCATATTAGGAATGTGTATGTGCAGCAGCACACTTAGAGATAAGCTGGAGACAAGGTACATAACTGGTATTATTAAAAAACTGTAACATCTGTCCCAAAGACTGTCCTTTTATATGTCTCAGAGACTGTCCAAATGTCCACTCCCTCTACTGATGTAGTTTCCTCAGTGACTTAGTGTTGTAAGCTGTAGTGGACCCCAGTGAATCCCCTGCCACTGTTATGGACTCCATCAATACACCTGGTGTAGCCCTAGTCCCAGCCTCTGCTTTGGTCCCACTACCATAATTTGTACCATCTCCTGCCCTATACTTTGTCCCAGCCCCTTCCCCCCATCCTAGTCCCTCTCCCATCTCCTGTCCAGAATGAAACTTCAGATACTGCCATTGCCTCTTGTTTTTTTATAGTATTGTCAAAGATACAAATTTAAATAATGTGAATAATGTTGGTGGTGTTGTGGGAAAGGTGATTACTCATCTTGTTTCTCCTATGTCCTCCATCTTTGGTGCTTGGTTGGTAGGGGGTCCCAAAATAGCTATGAGTGTGCAAATTGCTATTGTGAGTCACATCAGAAGAGGGGAAGACTTAGATTTGTTGCTAAGTCCCCACCCTGAGAGGAATGAAGTGGTGGTGATACTTAAGAGCCTGGGGTTTTGTGTGACAGAAATGTTGCTGTTCATACATACCTCAGGCTTGACTTTATATGATATTAGTTTTGTGTCCTCTCAAGGGCTTTAAAGGTTTTGGTGTATGTTTGGGCAAATGAGATCTAGTGTGGCATGGCAGAATTTTGTTGCCATTTCATTTTTCCTTCCAGAGATCAAGAATGTCACAATTCTTGTAAAAAAATGTCTGGATAAAGCGGCATGGCAAGATGGACCATTTAAACTCTTTCATGAGGATGGTATATGGACCGGGGAAGTTCCAAGTCAGGCTAACGTGGTTGACAATGTCAGATGCCATATGCCAAACTTTTTTTATCTGGAAAGATAGGCTGTCCTGTTTCTATATAGGACAGCCAAAAGTGTGTCATAAATGTGGATTCTACATGCATCTTAATACTGCATGTGATATTGTCAAGTGCTCCCACTGGGTGGAGATTGGTCATGAGAATTCTGTATATGAAATGATCAGGTGCAACCTCTGGGGCACCTTAGGTCATTCATACAGGGCATGTCCAGAGGCTCTGTACATTATTGAAAGTATATGACTTGAGCAGGAGTCTGATGATCAGGACATCCCCCCAAGGGGCCATCTGATCTGTAAATGGTGGTGAATCTGGAGCCCCTTGTTCGGTAGTCCAGACAAAGGGGGTCTTGTACCATCCAGATATCTTCCAGTTTTCTCTCAGTGGGTCCCTTGGGGGACTCAGGGATTGCAGATAGGATCTAAAGAAGTGGTGATAGGCACCAAGTGTGGAGACAGGGGGATTAGTAGGCAGTTGAGAAGCTGAAAAATAAATCAGCTAGTAACAAGGGAAAACTATTGTGTGTGTGTATATATCTATCTATCTATATATATATGTACATATTATATTGTACATAATAATGAAAGTAGTGGGGATTCTAACACTATTGGGGTAGAAGAGTGGTTTCCTGTTTCTGGTCTGGAGGTAATCTCCTCTAAAATACTGGATTTCTATGTTGGAGGAGGAGGGTGGTCAATTGGGAGATAATGTGAAGCTACTGATGACGTGGTGGTTGACTTAGATGGCCCTCTTCTCCCAGGATTAATCTAACTGCAATTATGGAAAAGCTAAGAAGAAGAGGAAATCTTCCTAATTTTTAACTGTTCTAAATAGCTGCTGTACTCCATAGGCTTGTGACTATAAATGATGCAAGTGAAAGTCAGCTAAGGTTTGACCTATTATTTTTTTGTAAAGTTTTGATGTGGATGTTATTTTTCTACAGGAAACCAGGTTGGGCAATCTTGAAAATATCCATAAGGCTAAAAGAAAGTGAAGATGTGGTTTATTCTTCTGGTTCCTGGTAGCCTAACCTTATGGGGGTGTTTCAGTCTTATTTAGGCAAGAGTGGATAAAATAATTTTGCCACTGTACAAATCGTTGATAAGACTTCACCTCAAATATACAGTGCCAGTTCTGAAAAATGATATTCTAGAACTGGAGAGAGTATAGCGAAGAGCAACAGAGGACCCCATTTCAGTCCCCCGAGAGGTAAAAGCTGACAATCTCCAAGTGGCAAGGGCTTGGGTGAACTGTGTCTGGCTAGAGGAGTGCATAAGTGCCCAGAACATCTCTTCAAGCTTCATTGGAACCTCCTTTGCCAGCACCTGCTCCTGGTCACATAGAAGGTGAGGGGAGAAATGCAGCCAAAATTGCAAGAGGAGGCCCCTCAGGAGTGCCAAGAGGGACTGCAGTTGGCTGTCTGAAAAATGCATGTGAATCACAGACTACCCTTGCCACAGAATGGACAGATGGCTTAGGAGTAAGTGAAATGGTGTAATGCATAAGTACTCTAGATCAAGAGTGAACCAGAAAAAAGAGTAACGTTTTCTATATTGGGAAAGAAGGTGAGTTTCCCAGAGGCCCTTCCAGAAATTAAGACTTTAGAGATTAAAGCCTCAGTTCAATTGTCCCCATTAGGCAAAACAAAACACTGCTGGAATTATTTCAAGTGTGGTGAGCAAATCATTTACTACTAGAAAAGAGGCCTTGCTTGAACTAGTGCTCTCAAATAATTCTGATATGATAAACAATATACAAGTAAGAGAACATTTGGGCTGCAGTGACCACAATATGGTATCCTTTGAAATTTGTTATGAGAAACCCAATAGCAAGGGTTTAACCAAAGCATTCAATTTTAAAAAGGCTAAGTTTACAAAGCTAAAAGAAGTTTCTAAGGATATAGTGGAATGTAATTTTCAAAGCTAAAAATGCACAAGAACCATGGAATTTGTTTAAAATGCTCTTAGACAAATATACACGTCAATATATACCATTGGGTAATAAGCACAAGAGGAGTAAAGTGAAACCAAAGTTGCTTAATAATGAGGTTTGCAGGGAAATGAAAAATAAGAAACAGGCTTTTAAAGTGTCTAAGTCAAACGGGTCAGATGCATCATTTTAAAAATACAAAGAATACAATAAATTCTGCAAAAAAAAGCAATTAAGCTAGCTAAAATTGAAAATGAGAGAAATATTGCAAAAGAGAGCAATAAAAACCCTAAACAATTGTACATGTATATTAATAACACAAACGTTAAGGTTGATATTGGTCCACTTAGGGCTGAGACAGGTGTAGTGAGGATAAGGCTAGGGTTGACACCCTAAATATATTTTTTGCTTCAGTATATACATGAAAAGCGACAATGACAGGCTTTGGGGGAAAAGACAAAACCACGGAATTTCCTCCATCATGTACATGGCTTACTGAGGACAAGGTCCAAAAGAGACAGGTAATGGTGAATAAAGCACCTGGACCTGACAGTATACACCCAAGGGTACTTAAGGAACTTAGTTCAGTAATAACAAGACCATTATACTTAATATTTATTGATTCACTTTCATCAGGCATAGTGCTCTGTGATTGGAGGAAACCCGATGTAGTTCCATTGTTTAAAAAGGGGGCAAACCAGGAAATTATAGACCTGTGGGCTTGACTTCCATAGTGGGTAAGATCCTAGAAGGGTTACTAACTGACAGTATTCAGAACTACGTGAAGTCCAACAATATTATTAGTAGGAATCAGCATGGTTTTATGAACTAGACTAATTTACTTGCATTTTATGAAACAGTAAGTTGTAATTTGGGCAAGGGAATTGCTGTTGATGTAGTATATTTGGGTTTTGCAAAAGCCTCTGATACAGTGCCTCACAACAGGTTACTGCATAAATTAAAATGCTTCGGTTTGGGCAGTGTTATCTGTACATGGATTGAGAACTGGTTAAATGATAGATGGCAGAGAGTTGTTGTAAATGGAACCTTTTCAAATTGGTCTAGAGTTATACATGGGGTGTCACAGGGTTCAGTCCTGAGTCCAATGCTTTTTAATTTGTTTATTAATGATCTAGAAGTGGAAATTGAAAGTAGTGTCTCAATCTTGATGGGCAGAAAAGTGGCAGATGACATTTAATGTAGATAAATGTAAGGTTATGCATTTGGGCTGTAGAAATAAACATGCTACATGTACTCTAAATGGGAAACAACTTGGGGACTTCTCATTAGAGAGAGATTTAGGAGTACTGATATATTATAGACTTCATGGCAGTGCACAGCTGCTGCAAGAACAAATAGGGTACTTGCCTCATTAAAAGAGGTGTAGATGCAAGGGATGCTAATATTGTCCTACTTCTGTATAAATCCTTGGTTAGGCCTCACCTAGAATATGGAGTACAATTTTGGGTGCTAGTTCCTAAAAAAGACATTGTTGAACTGGAAAAGGTGCATAGACGTGCAACAAAACTGATAAAGAGATTGGAAGATCTGAGTTATAAAGAGAGAATAGCCAAACTGGGATTGTTTACATTAGAGAAGAGACATCTAAAGGGTGATATGATTACCATTTACAAATACATTCAAGGTCAATACAAATAACTGTCCAATGAATTATGCATGCAAAGAGCTGAGCTAAGAACAAGAGGTCATCCATTAAGACTAGAGGAAAAGCACTTTCGACTAAAACAAAGGCAGGGATTCTTTACAGTAAGGGCAGTAAAGCTATGGAATTCTTTGCTTTGGGATGCTGTACATGCAGATAATGCAACTGCTTTCAAAAAAGCAATGGATGCCTATCTAGCACAGAACAATATTGAAAATTATGATAGATGGCTTCAATGCAGATAAGTTGTTGATCCAGGGAAATATCTGACTGTCATTTGGAGTCAGGAAGGAATTTATTTACCCACTTGGGGCTAAATTGGAAATGGCTTCAGAGGGTTTTTTTTTGGCCTTCCTCTGGATCAACAAGGTTTTTTTTTTAGATGAGCTGCACTTGTTGGGCACATGTCTTTTTTCAGCCTCATCAACTATCTTAGTATGTTATGAAGAAATGCCCTAAGCCCCATATCTATACATTCAAAGCACACCCAACATGTGTCCAATGTTAGCAGAATTAACCTTATGAGTGCCAGTGGCATTCAAGGGGTTACACTATGTAAATATGTCAGAGTTATTTTTGTGCAACACTTTTGAAATTTAACTTTTTCTTTATTTTACAGGAATGAGAGAAGGAACAGAAAAGACAGAAGAAAAGAAGAAAGAAGATGGAGAGAAGGAAAAGAGAAGAGGAAATAGGGATTATAGAATATTACAGGAAAAAGAAGGAAGATAGAAAAAGAAGGACAATGGGTAACAGGTAGGTATTACACAAATCTGGGAGTTAGGCTAGTGTTAGGGGTAGTATTGCAGCACTTTACTGTTAGGGCTAGTGTAGGGTTAGTGTTTGGGAGGGTGATTGTGTATTTGAACTATCGGTCGGTGCTTGACATTTGAAAGGCACCAATCGTGAGCTTTTTTCCTTTGATGTTCCCATTATTGCCACTATTTAGTGACATGATGGGAACTTAACACACAAAATAGACATTTGGCCAGAAGTCCTTTTCTGTGGCCCAATATCCATTGTGCTTTCAGCTGTTAGTGCAATTGAATAGCTTGCTAGCACTTTTAACGAAGGGGTGTTATCCAATTTTGCCCTACTGCCTGTTTTACTGCCATGAATTGAATCGAGCCCTAAATTTGGCGGTGGCAATTATGTTGCCTAAAACTGGAAAGAGAAAATGAAGCGGGATCTTGCCAATGTGGAGAGGTGGAAGAGGTGAAAACTGACCTTCAGGGAAAGGGTTGACATCAAGATATTTTTGCTGCCTATCATATTTATGTCAGTGATGTGTAACATTTACCAGCCCATCTATACCAGAGTCTATAGTGTGTTCTTATGGGGGTTATGGAGGAACAGACTAAACTCTGACAGAAAGAAAGTGGGTTGGCTATGGTTGACCCTGTAATATTTTTGGTAAATACTTTTTCTTAAAAAACACTGGGACATGCTCAGAAGTGACCCTCTCCTAATTGGCAATATCTCGAATAACACAGAAGGGAGCAAACACTTAAAATATCCTAGCCCCAAGTAAATTTATTCAAAAGAAAGAAATCAAACCTCCTTCTACAGTGATGTAATAAAAAATTCTAGTGCACTCTTTCTGCCAAACTTTCTGCCCAAATTTACAATATCTAAAATAGAGAATACTAAGGGATGGTGTTACAGGGGAAAATAAAAATATATAAGAAGAAATAGAAAGAACCCTGCTGTACTAGCACTCAATCACTGATATAAATATTCTCTCAGATATATTCCTTCTTGGAGTATAGTTTCATATTCTTACTTTAAAACATAACTTTTATTTAATAATAATAAAATAGATCAATGCGAATTAAAAATATCACGCAGTGCTTAATGAGACTTTATGATGTACTGCCGGGGCTTTTCCGGCTTGCCTTAGACAAATTGTCAAAATACGACGCGCGTTTCGCTTAAGTACTTCTTCTTTCGGGGCTAAACAAACCGAGTCTTCATTTCCCAAATCTTTTTAAACACTAAACTCCTCCCAATAAGGGGAGGTAATTATGACCTCATTTCTGATGTCAATTCAACCTGAAAAACAAAAATGTTAATTAACCCCTTCATCACCTTATTTTATATTGTATATTGTTCTGCAGAGAGAGATACATTATATCAATTGAAAAAACTCCAAATTGACATACTAGTCCAAAAATGGATATAAGTCTCAGAACAGAATAAATACAAGTAAATTATCTACTTTTATAATCCAATAATAAATTAAAAAATTTAACACATATGTTTTACATAAATATAAGAAAATCAAAATGAATATAAATATGTATTGGAGACATCGGAATGTTAAAAATAAAATGATTTAATATATATTTCTCTCTTTCTTTGGTAGATCATTTCATCTATATTTACTGACATGATCAGCTATATAAGGATAGGATTATATTCTATCTAACTTTTTTAAATAATTTCACCATTTTGTATTTGAAAGTATTAATAAAGGTTATATTTTATTTTTGTGTTTACTTCCTTATTATTTTGGGTACTTAAGGGAATTATCTATTATTGGTCATGTGAATGCTCAGTTTAGCAAAGCTATCTTTTTTTCTTCTTTTTTTCAAGTCACTGGTATCACCTAGTATCAGAAGTTCTAGTAGGTAGACCAGTTTTGATGCTAGAGGGTTCTCCAATGCATTGCAAAACATTCAGGGACCTCTCTAGCATTCAAGGGATTAAAAGGTTTACTGTTAGGGTTTCACATGGATTTCACCATATCAAAAAGTTTGACAAATACTGATTGATACAATCATCTCAGTAAACATCAGTGTAGGTCACTGAGAATTAGGTGAAATATGAAAGGAATAGCTAGTACCCCACTGAGATAAAGCAGCCCATTCCCTATGCTTTATATTTGAAGCCTATTAAACAACTACTACAAGGGAGTCAATTGTCGGGCCTCAAGCTGTTAGGAACTACAACTTCCATCATCCCTAACCAGCAAGTGGCTGGTGGAGGTCAACAATTGAATACCCCTTCACTAAAGTTCCTGACATTTCTCCAACTTGATAAAAAGGCTCCATAGACTAACGCAGGGATTTGAGAGAATTATCTCACCTTAGAAAACATCTCCTAGGGTGTTTCCCACTATTAGTGTGTGGTCTTCCCACATTTCAAACTGTTTATTTAGATAGAGTTGATCTTAGTTAATACTACTTAAATAGAGTAATCCTTAAAAACATATATACTAACAGATATCAGCCAGATGTTTGAAAGAGGATTTTCACAATCATCTTCAATGGCCTTTTTCCCCTTCCACTAGTCAAACACACTTGGCGTTCTTTTACCTATTACTTAGGTGTACTAAGAAGAGCCGGGGGGACATGCATTAAGGTGACATAAAGGTGTGATAAATGAGATATAAACTCTCAGGTGTAATAAACTCTCCAGTTCCTATGTTATTTTAAGAAGCCTATGCAATAAAGGGCTGGATTCAAATGCAGGAGATAAATGTTACCTCCCATTGTATCAAACATTTTCCTTTTGAAATCTATGGGGATACCTGGAGATAAAAGCACAGATAAAATTAGCACCTGTTTTTTTAATCCAGCCCAAGATCTCTACAACCTGAGAGATGATAGTGCAAAGACGCCATAAAATAACATAAGAGATTTTATCATACAGGAGAGTTTATCACAGCTTTCCACATCTCAGTGTATAATGTCACTGGAGTAATTATGGGTTGAATCAACTGCACCATATGGGACAAATAAGATTTTCCATTGATTTAAATGGGAGATTTAACCCTTTGATCTCCAGAGATTTCTAATAAGCATTGCAAACAAACGCATTAGAGACCTCTCAAAAATTCAAGGAGGTTGAAAAGCGCTATTTAAATCAATTTAAATTTGGTGAATTCGTATTTGCCCCCCTGTGGTGCTGTTGCTTTGCTCCAGAATTACACTTGTGGGAAGGATGCACTAAGGTGTAATAAAGAGGTGACCAAGAGGAGTTAACGTAGGAAATGCACTATAGGTTCGATGCTGTGTGGACATGATTTTGTCTATGTGTTTAATTCACATTTTTGATGTAGACACAAATTGCCATATGCACTAAAATTCAGGGATGCAAAGGGAGGGTTGAGGAGAAGGTCCTCATTAGTATACAAAGTTGTTGAACTTATGTTGATGTGGAAGTGATGCCCTCCCTCACACATCACCAGCAGTATGACAATCCTGATGTCTGAGAGCATTCTCTCTGCTTCCCTATTTGCTCAGTAGAGGAGTCGAAATGATCCTTTCAGCACCACGAACAGCATTACTCCCTTAACTCTTTGAGTTCCATAGGGATGTGTATTTCACACCCCTGTGGCACTCAAAGGGTTAAAAAAAATTGTACATGAAGTCTACCAGTGAGCAAGGTAACAAGGCTTGTGCCCTTGGGAGTGCACAACATGTATTAAATATGGTACAGAGCTGAGGGGATGATTGTGTAATGCTTGGTGTACTTTTTAAACCCTTTGAGTGCAACAGGGTTACACAATGCACATCTCTATGGCACTTAAGGGGGTAAGGGAGTGATGTTGTTCATGGTGCTGAAAAGATCCTTTCAATTCCCCTACTGACAAACATACAAAGAGAAAACTTTATGATATTAAAGTGATCTAAATTCTTATTGTGTAGACCCCAAATATCACATAGGAGATCTGTTCATCATGTGGAATCCCCTCACTCTATTACTTTAGCTGTGTGCTAAAACTTAGCTTTTACTTATGTTAACTAAAAGGCAAAAATGCCCCATGTAAAATTCACAGAGAAGAAATACCCCTTATCTGTGGGTTAAAATATTTTGGAGGGAATGAGGCTTTTGCACAACAATTAACAATGAACATTGACATAGTGTCATAGTATTACTTCTAAGTCTGGGAGAAAACTATGTATCTGGTTCTATTAGTTACCCTTCTGTTTCAACAATCAATATAAACCTTTGAAACTAGGCTCTTATGTTTCTAAGTGTAATTGAGCCTTTGAGTTAATGTAATGTGTCTCGGAATAAAAGTTATCTTACCTCTTATTTAGGAGGATTATTTATCTACTCACTGCAACAATGTCGTTCAGGTTTCATACTCAGTGTCTCCTGTTAAATAGCACCTATACATCAAAGTGCCTTTGAGTTTGTTTGTAAGAGACAGACGTAACCTTTACCTCGGTAAACCTGCTCGGTTTCCCTGCCAGGTACAACTACTTTGGCACATGTAACCTTTACCTCTCTGGCTCAGATTCCAGGGACAACTACTTTAGTACATAACAAGATCTTTAATTTTTATTGATGACCACTTAGAAAGGTATAGGTGAAAGTAAAGCTCAATTGCCTGTTGAAACAGGAGAGTGTCACAGTGTCTGTCTTAGTCCCAGCGTCTTCTGGCTGGGAGCTGCTGGGGAACTGGGTCTGGGAGTGGTGCTCCGGCGTCACTACCCATGTCTCACCGTGCCTGCGACTGGACCGCGTCTGGTACCTCCCGCAGCCAGCCGTGTCATTTTCCCAAATGGTGCGGATGTTCATAATGATGCTGGTCGCGACACATGTTGTTCTGCCTCGTCATATGCAGGCGAGCATTTGTTTGAGGACACTAGTGCTCCTTATGCCTGGGGTTACCCGAGACTCCTCCTTGCTACTTCCTGGGTGGATTTAAAAGGGCGAAGGACAGTCATTCCAAGCGCCTTTAGCTTGGTGTCTGATGCAATTGTTGATTTCTTTGGACCTCTCAGTGTATGACCTAGGCTTGTCTGACCATCCATCCTGGTGCTGACCTGTGGCTCTGTCTGACTATTCTTCCTGCATTATCCTTTGTCATAGTAAACACCCAATCTGGTGCAGACCTGTGGCTCTGGCTGACGACCCACTCCTTGTATGACCTTGGCTTGTCTGACCATCCATCCTGGTGCTGACCTGTGGCTCTGTCTGTATATTCTTCCTGCATTATCATTTGGCATAGTAGACACCCAATCTGGTGCAGACCTGTGGCTCTGGCGGACATGCCACTCTGGTATTGACCCCTGGCTAGTCCAACTCTAGGCTCTGGCCAAACATCCATTCTGCTTCTCCCCAGGTGGTCTCTACCCACTATACTAACTGCAGGTATGAGTCAGTAAGAGTCTTCCTTGTCCTTTTCCTTTAGGAGTACTCTGCTTCCACGCTCTTGTGGTTGTCTTACTCACTACTCCCAGACTACCATCGGCAGTCTGCCTAGCCTCTTGCAGAGAGGTTCCCCAAGCTGCCTCCTATTTCTGGTAGGAAGCGCTGGCTTCTTCTGGTACCCTTTGTGCCTTGTTGTTATTTTATTACACACACACACACATTATATATATATATATATATATATATATATATATATATATATATATATATATAACCAGTCAATAAAGGTGGTTTTACTTTACAGTACTGACTCCTGGTGTATTTATTGAATCTGTGACAAAGAGTTACTAATAGAACCGGATACATAGTTTTCTCCCAGAATTATGTCAATGATTATGAAGGCTTCATTTCCTCCAAAATACTGAAGAGTATTTTAATCCAGAGAGAATAAGGGGTATTTGTTCTTTGTGAAAAATGTTAAAATTTGTAAATTTTTTTGGGGTCTACACAATACGAATTTAGATCTCTTTAACATCACAAAGTTTTGTCTTTTTTATATATATATATGTGATTAGGAACTGCAGCATGCATTTCTTCTAATAATAAATGACTAGTACCTCCATTATATCCATTCCCCTACTGAGCAAGTGGAGAAGCAGAGCAAATGCTTTCAGACTTCAGGGTTGTCTAGAGCTGATGATGTGTGAGGGAGAACATCTCTTCCTCACTGCCAGCAGTTCGACAACCCTCCATGCTTATGATTGATTGAGAGCTGTTACTGCATAGAGATCCCAACTTCTCCAGTCTCAGGTAAGCAAAGTTGACACTGTGAACCCCTACAGCAGTGGCTGCTATCGGAGTTTAGTTCATGTGTTGAATATAAAATATAAACACCCCATGAATACCATACTGGCTCATTATCCTGCATTTCCATTTGGTTTACTCTCCTGGTTCAAATGTCCCGTCTTCCATCCCAATGAAGGATGTTTCACTTACATGCTGAGTGGGAATCTCTAGCCAGCAAAGGGCTCTCAAAAGTGGTAGTCAACACCATAATTGGGGGAAGGAAAGCTTCTACCTCCAGAATATATTATAGAATCTGGACGTTTTTTTCAAAATGCTTCCAATACTAACAGGTTAATGACAGTTTCATCTTACCCACAGTAATCTTAAAACATTCTTCAAGACAGGTTTAGTCAAGGTCTTAAACATGCCTCAATCAAAGTGTAAATTTCTGCCTTGTTAGCCACTTTATCAGTTCAGTTTGTAGATGAGCATTTGGAAAAAAAATCTCCTTATGCCATTTCAAAATCACATCCTACTATCAGAGAGATTAACGCCCCCCCCTTGGGACCTTAATTTAGTACAAGATCAACTATCCATCTTATCATATTTAGAACCTATGTGCAAGGTTTAATTTAAGAATCTCACCTTAAAGACTATTTTCTTATTGGCCATCATGTTAAAACAAAGAACTCTTTCCCGTACATCACCATATTTGGTTTGTTCTCAGACCCAAGCCTTCTGTCAATTCGAAGGTTGTATCTGAATTCCATGTGTCAGGAAATCATCCTCCCTTCTTTCTGTCCTAACCTTACAGAGAGAAACAAACCCTCACCTTCAGAAAATGGAGGTTTTCAGTAAAATGGACAATCTGTTTTTCATTTTCATGGTAAATTCAAGGGTCTTCAGCCTCAAAAATATTAATTTCATGATGGATTACAGACTGTATCAAGATAGCCTATTGGGAGGCAGGACTTCCAGCCCCTCTCAATGTCAAGGCTCACACTGCTAAAGCAAGTTCCACATCATGGGCAAAGAGAGCTTCTGCTACCCCTACAGAAATATGCAAAGCAGCCACGTGGTCAGCCATTTCCACTTTTAAAAGACATTACTAGCTGGCCATAGGTTTACTATTGAAATGTCACCCCCTATTTGGAGACCATCAAAAAGGCAAGTTCATAATATGGCCTGCATATTAAGGGCAATATCAGAATGTTGCCTGCATGAAAAGGGCAACATTCTGATGTCACACGCTTAAGGGTCACCCAATAGAAGGCAATATTTTAATAGGATACCCACTTAGTCTCCCGTCCCACACTGCATGACAAATTAGTGGTCATAGATGAATGGCAGTGAGATAGGAGATAATAAATGGATGAGCACTGAAACTTAACCCTTTCAATGGCACAGGGGTATGCAATGCATTGCTTTGCAACGCATTGCTTACCTCTCCAGCGCTCAAAGGGTTAAGTGAATGAAGCAAATAACGTAACATGATAGACTGACTAATTTAGGAACATCCATAGCAGAGATATGAAGCCTCAATGACAGACCCCACATAAGAGAGGGTGAAAATATAGGTATTGGAGGATGATACTCAAGTTGAAACCACAGTGAGGCATCATGCACAGCAGTCAGTGAAACCCAAGAGTCAAAGCACAGTGCAAGCATAGAACACAATTTCCAATTACGAACAGATAACTTAAAACAGAAAGCTCCAGAAAGTGTAATATTGTATCCAATCCATTATCTTAATTGATAAAATGCACAGAATGTTGATAAGTTAAACCCCTTCTCCGTTCAGGCAGAGGCTTCAACTTAGTTGATTCAATACTTTTAATAAAATTGCATAAAAATAATAATCAGGTTCAGGGCGCTTACGCACAGAGCAAGAATACAATTTTTGGATCTGGAGCTCTCAGGTTACCGAAATCAGGAGGTTATATCCAAGAATTATTTTAAGGAAGTAGACAAGAATAGCTTCTTGCAGCTTGACAGTTGTCATCACAAAAAATGGCTAAGAAATGTCCCTTATGGACAATTTTGTAGAATTAAGAGAAATTGTACAGATATAGAAGACTATGATTCACAATCAGGGATTTTAAATGATCTCTTCCTGAATAAAGGATACCCCCGACAGCTAATCAATGACTCATATCTGACAGCGAGGGAGTATATCCCAGTGGAAGGGAGATTGCGTAAGAAGAAAAATAAAAAAGAAGGTTATAATAATTACCTGCATTTATAACGAAGTTCAGAACAGATTCTAGGGGGATTTTTAAAATATTGGGTAAACATTGGGAGATTCTGTTAAGTGACCCTCTTTTAAAAAAATTATCTGACCAAGAAACCGAAGGTTATTTATAAAAGATCAATGACACTAAAGAACTCTGTAGCACCAAGTAGATTTTTAAGGAAGGAAGCTTTGAGGAAACCTTTGGGTGGACAATTAATGATCCCTTATTTTCTTGGTAATAAGAGTATTAATCTTAATAGGGCATATAAATGTAATTTAAACAGATGCTTACCATGTCCTTTTGTTGCTGATAAGAGCAGATAATTTAGTTCTAGTGTCACATCAGAAAAATTTGGGATATGAGTTTTATGAATTGATGGTCAAGTTATGTAATTTATTTGCTGACTTGTACTTGCAATTTGCAATATGTTGGAAGGACCACCCAGAAATTTAGAACAACAATAAGTCAACACAAAAGAAACAATCAGTGCTTAAGGATTGTGTGTCCCAAATATCAACTTTAGTTTAGGTCCCCCCAGAAGAAGAGCATATGAGACCACTGTCCCAGAGTCTCCAACAAAGATGAGGTAGTATAGGAACTATGGCAAATATCACAGTATCCAGCAAAATAAACCAGACATGTAGCAACGTGGCGCCAGTCTCGGTAGGACATTCAGCCAGAAATCCAACAATATAAGTGTATCCATGTTTAACTCTTTGTGTGGCAGAGAGGTACGCAATGCATTGCTCTGGCACTCAAGGGGTTACGGAAGAAAACACATATTACTTGAGGAAAGACAAATCGGAGCATCCAGGTGAGTAAAGTATAGTAGAAATCAAACCGGCTAGGTCTGAGCAGAAGCAACATTTGGGAGAAAAGTCCTTCAGGAGGTGGTCCCAGTTTAACCGGTAGGATCCTTCATTGTTGTTTTGCTTTTTTTTATATAAGATTATCTATGTACCATAATCACCATGCATACTAATTTTTGTCACCCACTCTTCTTGTTTTTTTCACTGCTCGGGAAAATCCCACTGTAATGCTGTGGGTAATGACACAGAAGAAAGGGGTACTTTACTTACCAATATTCCTTTTTCTTCTGTGTCCCTCCAAGGCACACCCTACCCTTAACTATGTGTTCTATTTTTCAGCTGGGGAGAAGTGAAACTGAGGACAAGTCCCATCAGAGATCGATCCTTTTGAAGATTCCATTTGTCCTACCCAGCTGGAAGGCAGAGACATTACCCACTGTAATGCCGTGGAGGGACACAGAAGAAAAAGGAATATCGGTAAGTAACTTCTCACCTTTTTCAGGTTTCAGATATATTATGGTTAACTTTTTAATATAACTACAGAATTTTTATCATAGGACATCTTGTCATAAACTGTTAATTCTACAGATGTTTTATAGTAGAGATGATTAATCATCGGACTATTGAGTATAGGACCTCTTTTCATAGGATAGCTCTTCATAGGTAAGATTTATCTTAGGATTGCTCATCGTAAATATGATTAACAGGAATTTCACCGTAAGTTTAGAAAGATTGATTAATGTACTGCTACTCATCCAGGTATAGTACACCATGACAACTAGGAGAGAGAGGAACCAGTGCCCCTGTGCTACATGTCTTCCATGAAAAGGGAGGAAGGCGCACAATGTCATGTTGGAGTTACAAATTCAGTTTGTATATAGAAATTATAATGTAGCATCATCAACTAAACTATGATCATTCATAACTTTCATAACATTCATAACATTCATAACATTCTTATGTCTTATGATGAAATGTCCTTATGATAAACAGAATATGACTAATTGTCTTATGATGAAAAGCCCTATGATAGGTCAACACTTTTATTAAACATTCTTATGATCAAACGTCCTTATGAATAATAGGTTAAGGCAAATCATCATGCAATGGCCCCAAAACTCCCTTGAACCCCTTGGATGCTAGATGTATCATTATCACATTGCTTTCAATGTGTTGGAGACCTTAAATTCAAAAGTTTAATTGTGGAATCATTTGTTTAAGTAAAAATATCTTTATTTTTTTAATGGAAATGTCTTCTCCACTGGTCCACCTTCTTTCTGATTTCACTATTTTATTATCTATTTTATTATTTTGATAGCTGGAATGAATGCCTTTCAGAATGACAGGATGCTGTGCTTGCTGTAACTGCTCTCAAGAAATTAATGGATGCAATCTAGCACAGAACAATATTGAGAATTATGTCCAATGGCTTCAAAGGAGATAGGATGTTGATCCTTGGAAATATCTGACTGCCATTTCAAGTCAGGAAGGAACTTTTTTACCCACTTGGGGCTTAATTGCAAATGGCTTCAATTTTTTTTGCCTTCCTCTAGATCAACAAGGGTGATATGGCATGGGCTGAACTTGATGGACGCATATCTTTTTTTCATCTTCATCTACTATATTACTATGTATTTAGTGTCTCAATAGTTGGCCTTCAGTCACTTTCAACCACATGGTATCTTCTTTCTGCTGTGAACATAGCTTCTACCTACTTGAGTCTTTATAAATAAGTCACTAAGTCTGTTGGTTGACCACTAACACTCAAATGCTTTTACTAAAAATATATACTAAATCTACTTTGAGATGTTGCTCAGAAAGAAAGATATATTTATTTTTATTTTGTGTGCCAGCCTATACACAGCATTTTTAGCTACCTAAAAAAATGTTCTCCTTGATACCAAAGTACAGAACTGAACTCTAAGTTAAACTAAGATATAAATTAGGTTGGCTTCCAGATTAAGAGTTCATATAATATTCTATTAAATTCAAGAAGGCTTATAGGGTTGTAAATTCAGGCTGGATTCTATTGCTGGTGATAAATAGCGCTGGTTTTACCTTTACTTTTTCTCATAAACAACAATAGAAATTGAGAAAAAATTAGGAAATAACATTTTCATAGTATAATCCAGTTCATAGGCCTTTATCTATTTTACAAGGAAGAATACATTAAGGTTTCTCTCATTTTCAGGTGTGTGCTAGAGAGCATTTATAATAAAAAGTTGCACATTTGAATGCCAGAGGGATATGTAGAGCATGGCAAAGCATTGTATACCCCTTTGGCATGCAAAGGATTAATACCCCTGAATAGTAAAACCATCCTATGGTCTATTTACCACTCCCCACAGCTGTAAACCTGCCTTGAATTCAGAGGTCCAGAAGTGTCTTCTACACCCTGGCCTTCTTTTATCTTCATCTTTAATTCCCCTTTTTACTTCTGTAAGTCTTCTTTCATCTCCTGTAAATCTTCTTTCTTCTTCTTTAATTGTTCCTTCTATAAAACTGTCCTTGTATCTAGTAAATAGAACTAAAACCAAATTATATAATAGTGCTATTGATATCCTCCACTGCCACCGCCGCCACCCCCAGTTATAAGTGAAACAAAAATTACCTCCCATAGCAGTTTCTTCTCAGGTCATTGCCTGAGTCAGAGTGAGGGAAATCTGAACAGAGATTGGCTTTTATATGGCCAGTCTCTGTTCAGATTTGTTCCCACACTCTTATTGTCTGGGATGTGGATTTATGCAGGGTGCGTAAACCACACTTCCCAGCCAATCAGCTTCTAGCTGGAGTGGTCACGAATGTGCATTGTCCTCCCTCCAGCTAGCCAATCACTGAATAGCTGGAGTGATGATGAAATGCGCATTCGTGACCTCTCCAGCTAGACCCCTCCAGCATTGCACATGCTCTGAGCAACCCCAAATCCCAGCCATTTGGAGCATGGGTACAAATTTGCACAGAGAATAGTCATATAAAAGCCAATCACTGTTCAGATTTCCTTCACATTGGCTCAGGAAATGGCCCGAGCAGGAACCACTATGCGGGGTAATTTTTGTTTTGCTTAAGAATGGCGGCCATGGTGGCTGAGGATATCAGCTGGGGCTATTACTTAATTTGGTTTTATTTCTATTTATTAGTTCAAGGAATATTTTATAGAAGGATTAGTTAAAGTAGAAGTAAGCAGATTTACAAAAGAAGAATGAAAAGGAATGAAAGAAGGAGATAAAGGAAGACCAGGGTGAAGAAGACATAGCTGGACCTCTAAATTCAAAGTAAGTGTTAATGTTACATCTGTGGGAAATGGACCATGTGACAGTGTTAGGGCTAAGATTTTATTTAACTTTATTGTTAATGTTAGGTGTATTGTAGGACCAGGAGGTAACTGTTTAGGAAGGTATGGGGAGTGTTACTAGCTCCCGGTTGATGCTTGACACCATGTCAAACATAGAGCGTTAGCTAGTTTCCTTTAATGTTCCCATTATTCACAATATTTAGCATGCATTTTGGGAACTAAAAGATGCAACATACATTAAACAGAAAGTCAAGTTTTTGAGACCATGATCGTTGTGGTGCATTTTGGTCAGGCAATTGAATTCTGACTGTATAACTAACTATGTGTGTACAGGCAGTAAACTCATTTTGGCCCGAATGACTGATTTACCTGCTCAAACTGAATCGAGCCTTGGATTTCTCCTTCAGGCATAATAAGCTATCACTTTTGCTTTACCAGTTTCCTGTTTCTTTTACATGCCACATTTTACCTATATTGTTAGGGTGGGAGTTTTTCTTGACAATGTCATGCGAACTGCTGTTTATCATTTTTCAATCATCCTAACTTAAAGAATTACAGTTAACTTTCTGTTCACATCCTGACATGAAATATTTGATTAATTACATCTCAATTCAGAAGAACCCCCCACAATGTGCAATGTACATTTCTTGTGATTAAACTAAGTTAAGTGCAGAAATAAGCATTCTTATACATACAAAATAACACATTCGAGCAGATTTTCAGTGCTCATGATTATATTGTTAATGAGCAGGGTGGATACACTGTTTTTTTTATGAACCAGCATCTAAAAACCATCTGATTATAATGAAGCAGAAATGGAATGCATACCACTGAAGCATATGGCACATGTACAATTAATAGCAGCATGGATGAAGAGTTAGGATTTGCATTGTTGTTGTTGTCTGCTGGAAGCCACCAGGCCAGCACAGGCACCAGTGCTATTATCATGTATATTTTGTCTCCAGTGCCACAACACAGCTATCTTCATCAACTAAGCTTTAATCCACATTTTATTTTCACAAAGTCCGTATGTCAAAAATTTATTTCAGGCTTATAATAAGGCAGTTGTTAAAAACTATTGTTTGAAATAATTATAAAAAGGAAGTCCTTAATTGTTTGCAGGTTTATATAGCAATGAAACCTTGCATAAAATTATGAGCAAGCTTACACAGTGTTTAGAAATCCATAGAGACACATAAGTGAATTTAAAGAGAGAGAAAGACAGAGAGAGAGAGAGAGAGAGAGAGAGAGAGAGAGAGAGAGAGAAATTAAAATGAGAGGCACTGTAGCCTGTATTAGAAATTGAAGGGGCGATGCTGCTGTTGAGGAGGAGGATTCTTCCACCACGAACAGCAGCACTGCGTGTTCAAGAGCAGAGAGCTATACAGAGCCTGCCCAGGCCACTAGTGCTACCACTGGTGCCAGCAGCAGGACACCAGCAGTGAAGAGGGTGATATATTGACGAAAGCGCCACCACCAGGTCACCCCCTGTGTCTCACTCCCAATTTACCAATGAGTGCAACACCATGTACCACTTGGAGTTCCCCCAGTGCTGCTGCCACAGTCTGTGATGTGTGAGGAGGTGTGACCTGATCACATGTGCCCTAACACCACCACAGTGCAACCGCTTGGGCCTAAATCATCTGCAATTATGTTTAGTAGTAGACTTACCACATGTACAGCAGGATGAGGGGGAGACAGGTGATGGTGGTGACTGGTGATGATACACTGCAGGGTGTTATTGATTTTGAGAGTGGTCTTTGAGGTGACAAATGAGAGGACATCTGGAGGGACTGGATAACACCACTGTCCACCACCCCTGTACTCCTGCAATTATGTAGTTAGCTGCCAGTTTAATTCCTGTTGCTGAATTGTCTTTAGGCGCCACCAATGATGATCACATGTCATAGCAGCAACAGTCAGGGCAGCGCAATCCTCATAATCCTCCTTACCCAACATGGGTATAAGTATTTGCGTTGGGAGTAGTGATGAGGAAGATAACAATACATTTCCACCTAGTAGTGTAGACATGGGGCAGGCATTGATGGACGACTTTCTACTTCCTAGCGGTGGCAGTAGTCCTAATGAGGCAGCAGCAGCACCAGAAAGTACAGTAGAAACAGCCCAAGCAGGCACTTTAGGTGCTGACAGCCACCAGCCCATCACCTTTCCCTGCCCTGAATTTTAGAGTATTATTTTACTTTGGGGCAGGAACTGTTCAATACTCAATCATCTTTGTCCACATTGGACTATGATGACCACATATGGCAATGTTGTGGAGATTAGTAGAATGCACAGCTTAAAGGAGCATCTGCAGATGGGACACCATTTGTATATGCCAATGTGATAACTGGGGGAGGGTGCACTATTTTTATTAAGTGTAGAGTAAGTCAGTCTCCTACCATCAAGTGACTGGCTTTGGAATGGACAAGGGCCTCAGTTAGTGACTGACTGCATGTGATTTTTTTGGGGGGGGGAGGTTTTATATAAACAGCAGCACTTTGAGGCTGATTCTGGTTATTTGGATGAGTGCTAGGAGAGCCGATATAACACTTGTGTGATCCCAATCCTTGCCACTCTTCACAATGTTTATTTTCATACACTGTGCATATTGTAGCTGTTGAGAACTGCACAGTCTCTCTCTGTGAATTCAAGGAACCATATTCCAACACCCATAATTTTAGGGGAGTGGAAGGAGTAGAAAAGTATTTTGACTGTGTCTGAAGTGGCTTGTTGTGCTGCTGCTTTAGAAGCCACTGTAACATATGATATTTAAATGACTCATCAGCAGAAACTAATTTTGCAGCAAACACCATAATATCACAGATGAGTGGCATATGTTCTTGGCTGCACCAGAGGTATTGGCATATTAATGGCCTGTCTTGGCTAGACTCACAAAACTTTTTTAAAGGCTTAATTTGCTGTGCAAGCCTGATCATTATTTTTTCAAAGATTGCAGTGTTATGTAAGCCTGCCCATACTTTTATTGTCTTTCTGTCTCTTTAAATTAACCTAAATAGCTATATGGAACTGTGAATGATGTTCAACAAAAGCGGAAGTTCAGGTTTTTAATTCTATGATGGCTGGGAAATTCTGCCCCATGGAGAAATATAGGAGGAAAACTTCAAGCTTTTCACAAGAACATTTAAAGTGTCACCTTCCTTCAGAACTAACAATAAATAAGATGTGCAGTTGTCCCAAAGGGACTAGCATTAATACAGGTAACGATTGTAGTTCAACAAACATAAACATATAATGTGTGTTCCAAAGGGACAACCACAGTAGAACTGCAATTTTACATGTGTTAGAAATACTTTTATTGCTCTTAGTTTTCTTCTCCTCTTTGTCTGCCATAATGTAGTAAGGAAGGAAGAGAGTCAATGAGAAAAGTCATAATGGGACTAGGTAAGGTTTATTCTGAGATAAAAAGGTACTTTTACCACTAGTGTTTTTTTTTTAACTGAAAGCAGTTAGGTAGTGGGGTGGGTTCATAGCTGGTAAGAGATTTTTTGTTTAGCGCGCCCTCCCTCTTATAGGCACACTGCTTAACCCCATGGTCCCTGCATCCCTCAATGATGCTAGAGAAAGTTACTTTTCTATGGGTAGAATTTCCCATGAGGAAAGAAAAACACTCAGGGCAGGAATTTTTCAAAAACGATGACAGTTTTGCACTTTTTCCCATCTTTCTCATTGTTTTGAAATCAGTGGTAAGACTCAATTTCCCAACCACATGGAAAGCTTATTTCTTTTCCCACTGGGATAGTATAAAAGGGTCAGGTTCCTGCAGCTTGTAATTCTGTGGAGTTGGAATTGAGTTTATGGAGTCTTGTGGGTAGGCAATCTGTTCTCTGAGTTAGGGGAGTTTGGGAACTCTGGGGAAGTGTGAAATGTGAAAAGTGATTTACCCAAAATACCCCAAAATTTTGTTTGACTGAGAAGAGATAGGCAGGTGTTCCAAGTTCCTTCCTGATTTTTTTAAACTTTATTTTTACTAAAGAAAAACAATGCATAAGTAATTACAACAATGTATACATAACAAATGTTCACATGGATAATTTACCAATGTATAGAGGTTGACAAAAGAAGATACAGTGACAGCATCGATTGTCCCTATTTATTTTTGTTGCCAAATGAAAGATAAAACTAAACCTTCCCTCCCTCCTCCCAACAGGCAGAGCACTCCCCAACCCTCAGGTGCCATCCCCTCTATTATCAGATAATGTTTACAAAAATACACTCTTGTGGAATTCCAGAGTATTCAGACTTTGTATGTAAGGTAACTGCTTATCGAGAATGGCATACTACATCTCAGAGGACACATGTTGTTTATAAGGGATAAAGCACAGCGACTCTGAGTTTGTTGGAGGAGATGACAAGAGTCACAGAGTACCCTTACATGTCACTACTACCACCATGTAATGTTGTTAAAGCAATAAACTTACACAGTTCTTGTGCTATGGACTTCCAACCCACACATACTGAGTTCTTGGGAAAAGTCAAAAGCGTCTCAAAAATAATCCCAAAGTACACCTGTTGACATGCTGCCTTATTCTTTTGTAGAAAACTGATTTCATGTGTTGCATCCCTCTGTCAAATCCAAAGCTACTGTTATTTTATAAAGATGGTTGTGCCAAAATTGTACGAGCATGTGGTTATTGTACTAGGCAAAGGCCTAGAAACCTCGTAAGGCAAGAAAATTCACCTGACACCAGATATGTGGACAAGCAGCCAGCATAAAACAATATGAATGTCACTCTTCATTATGTTTTCCCCTCACCAGTTGGCAGCAACAGCTTGCAACATCAGGTCACAGCCAGTAAGCTTGCCACTGTTCTGGCAGCAAGATCATTAAGGAACTTGGACCACAGCTGCCTTTGTCTTTCCAATCAGTCAGACAGAATGTTGGGGTACACCTCCTTTGCACCCTTCTCACACTCCCAGCACAAAGATAATAACTGCAAGATTAGGAAGGAGCTTGGATCATGGCTGCCTGTGTCTTGCCAGTCAGTTGCACCAAATTTTGGTGTATTTGGGGTCAACCTCCTTTCTCCATTCCGCTCCCTCAGAGTGCTCCCAAACTCCCTAATACAGACAACAAATGTCCTACCTAAAAGACTCCCTAAACTAAGCTTCAACTCCACTTTATTAGCCTAACTTCTCTAGCTCAAAAATGTGTTGCTTTCGCTTCCTCTCTCAAACATAGAATAAGATACTTTGGGAATATGACACCTCTATTACTATGCCTGTTGGAAAATAAAGGAAACTTGCCATGTGGTGGGTAGAAATTCAGTCTTCTCATTGATTTAAATGCAATGAGTTAGATGAAAAAAAGAAAAAAACTGTTTTCACAAAAATATTGACATTTTTCTCCTGTTTCTCTTTTGAGGAGAAAATCTTTTGCCAATCCCTACCTGGCACTAATAAGCGAGACAACCAACGACAGACCAATTAAAATTACAGTAATAATAAAAAACTCTATGACATAACCCATGGTCTGAAGTGGTACCAGGCCCACCAAAAAATGGAAGACAAGTACCAAATAGGTAACAGAACAAAGGGAACAAACCCACATACAAAAATCTGAAATGTGCCTGGTGCCTCTTCAGGAATTAATTTGGGGTATGAACAGGACTCTGTTTTCTATTAAAGGGATAGTAATACTTCATTTTATCTTAATTTTATTTTGTAGGCATTAAAAAAACACGAAGAACGATATAAGTCTTATCTCTCAAACCTTTATGGTTTAAGAGATATTCCCAAGCAAAGTATCCCCCCCCTCTGTTCAGCCAAAGCAGAAGGGAGGTGCCCAGGTAGACTGCAGAGAGGGACAATCTTCAATTAAGATAAGGGAAAAAGCTGAAAAACTTGTCAAGGGGGGAAGGGCTTTCATTCTTTTCATACAAAGAAGATTGTCCCCTGCTGTTATCTGTCTGGTCTTACAACCAGATTCACATCTGAGAAGAGATGGCTTACACTAGGAAAAAGGGGCAGGAGGGGGAAACATTGCTTGTGAATATCTCTTAAACCATAAAGGTTTGAGAGATAAGACTTATATCATTCTTCATGTATTTTTAATGCCTACAAAATAAAATAAAGTTAAAACGAAGTATTACTATCCCTTTAACATATTGTGTACCTAGCCTTTTAAAACTATTGGCTCATAGACTGCCTGATTGGATTCACCTACATAGTTAATTACTATCACACTTTCAGATTCCCTTCAAACTTTTGCTCAATCATTTGATGTGTTGATAGTTTGATTGCTAATCAGTATTCTTGGGTTTATATAACTGTACACACTGTGGGGGAGAGCACTGGCGATGGGTGGAGCATTGGTACCCCTTTCCTAAATGCCTATTGCTAAAGTACCTGCAAGATTTTAACAACTGAGTGTCTATTGCTAAAGTACTGCAATAGTTTAACAACTGAGGCCTTGATTCAATTAGGTCCAACGGTATTAAATTACCTGTACTATGAAAAATTCCAGCAAAAAACAAAAAAAAAACCACACAAAAAAAAACACACACACACATTGGGCGATAAATTCAGCTGCGTTTTCACATCATTGTGAAACCCACAGTCAAGGGAGGAAATATTGTTCTATGGCCCGTAGAAATGTATATAACCGAGGCTCATAGACAGCTCAATGATGTCTCCTGTTACAAAAGATTATTCTCTAATTCAACAACAGTTTTTTTGTAGAACTATAACAAATTAATCCAACATTACTACAATGCAGGCAGTATAACAGAGTCTGAGTTATCTTTTGGAAAGATAGAATTTCCCAGAGCGTCTAAGCTATATCTCCTGCTTAAGTACATAAACATAAGGAGAAACCACCTGGCAGGCCAATTATTTCCAGCAATGGGATTTTATCTGAACTTGCTAGTCAATTTATAGACTATATTCTCAGGCCTTATGTGGTTAGTCTCAACGCCTATGTTCGTGACACTTCTGATATTCTGTCAAAAATGTAAGCTCTGCCTATTAGCTCTGTCACCTTGTTGGTTACTTGTGGAGTCGTTGTACACCTCCATTGACACAGTACCTTTGTCTTGAAGGCAATAGAGTATTATTTACAACAATCTGACGCTTTAGACTCTAGCAGGAGATGCTTTCTGCTTGATCTTTTATCTTTTTTTCTACAAAACAATTATTTTGTTTTTCAAGATAGATTCTATCTTCAGGTTTGTGGCACAGACATGGGAATTGTGTGTGTTGCATCCTATGCCAAACTATATTTAGGTTGGTGGGAGGAAATAATGTTTTTTTCTGACAACAACTCAGAGTATACTGACCACATATTATTGTAGTTGAGATACATTGATGATTTGTTTATTTTATGTGACAGATCCGTAGAGCTTTTGAAAAAATTCAATCTAAAGGACATACAAAAGAGCCCTTTATACCTCTCGCCCATACTTCCTATATAACAAATCTAAGGATGAGGGCACACAGCCCATTATATGTATCACCACCTACAACTGTCAGGCAAATTTAGTTATGGACATACTTAATAAACACTGCCATTTGTCAACAAATTATGTGAATCTACCTTCAGTACTTGGTGAACGATCACCCATATGTTGGAAAAGAGCTCCCAATTTGAAAGACCTACTGGTACACAGAAACTTTAAAAATCAAAAGCCATATAAGTTCAGTAAGTCACATCATTGTGGCCATTATGTGGTGTGCCAACACATGATCCTTACCAGATCAGTCATTGACAGGTTTGGCAAAATAAGCTATATCAGGGATTTTATTACGTTAGACCAAATCTATAGTCTACTGCCTGCGATGTCCATGAGGAGTATTATACATAGGTAAGATGATACGCAAATTATCTACTAGGCTAAGATAACACACTAATAATATTAACAATGCAGCTACAGATGTTCTCAATCCAATGAAAAAGGTTTCCACAGTGGCATCTCATTTTATTTCTTGCCACAACAGCAACTCTCTATTACAAGCATGGGGTCTGAAAAACATCAAACTTGACATTAAAGGAGGTGATATTAATAGTATTCTAATGCAGTGTGAAAATCAATGGATTTTCTTGTTGAATTATCTTAAATATCATGGTCTAAATGATGAATTTTCTTTGCACATTCATCTATGAATTCTTGGACCACTTTATCTGCCTTTTGAATCTCTGATTTTTTTTTATCAATAAATTTTGATTAGTCTTTCATACACACATGAAAATTCCATTATAATTTTTAATACACCTGTGTCTCTTCTATCATGTGTTACATTTGTGTTTTCTCTCCCCTGCTTAATTATTTTGGTGATTTAAACATGTTAAGTGGCCACATTAACCATATGGTATATATCAAACATTATTTTGTTTTGTTTTTAGTATTTGTCTTATATACTTATTTTGATTATATTTTCTATTATCTTCATATGTTGGTTATCTATTCTCTCTTGGTGTTTATACTAATCAATTGTAGCACATTAGACAGCTAACTTTTCTCTATGCAGCAGCCGTACAGAACTAACAGACTGACAATCAGGACTTTGAGTGTTGTGCTTGGTGTTTAAATAGCTGGCGATTCTAACACAGAGCCATTGAAGAAGCAACATATGGCAAAAAGCGCATTAGGCTCTTTCCTACTATGAGAGAGCGTTGCTCTCTAAATAACATTTGTGTTCAATTTCAGAGCTCCAGGTAGGATCGCTACTTGCCTTAGTTACTTATGTGTGACCATACAGCATCTGCTTTAACCAACGGGCCGTCTAAGGGCTGGTAAGGTACTAAAAGCCCTTCTAAAGGCTGGTAATATTGGTAATTTTGTTACGGTGTGACCTGTTAGCAACATACACGCTTAAGTCTGAAATCACTCGTGGCCATTGCTACATTGTAACTGCTAACCCAATAGTGGAGAGTTATCGGACTTGTATTGTGGTTACTAATATTGTAGGTGTCACCTGATATTTTGATATTTAGAAGCAAGCCCCAGCAAGAGATTGATTTTATTTCTCATTTTATGACTTAGCTCATCTATGTAAATATAATACCACCTTGTGCTCTTTAATTAAATATCACTCAAAGCCCTTTTTAAGGCTGTTAAAGGGTCAATTATAGCCCTGTGTGAGGCTACTTGAGGCTACTTGTTTCTTAACTTGACAAGCCAGTTTTCTTTGTGCCCCAGCAATAAACTATAAGGCATACTATGAATATCAGTGTTCCACATAGGATCGCTATTTCTTTTGGTAGCCTTTACATTATTTTTATATAACTACTAGCAGTGTGGGACGGCGTTGCCCATCTGTTTTTTTTATTTTTTTTTTGGTTATGGTTGTATTGAGTTATGTCACACCCTGCCAGTCATCTCTTTCCAAGTTTCAGAGGGGTGTACAACCGATTGCTTGTAATGAGATTTGAAGCCCTTTGGCACCCAAAGGGCCCAAATTATGTTTGTGTGGTATAATGTAACTTAAATTCCTTGTTATTGTTCAAGCCACAGTTCAGAGTTTTAAAATTGGTTATCAGTTTATACTCCCAGGTCCTTCTGTATCTCTCTTAAAATTTCCCATCAGTAAAGTCACATTGAGATGCTGTCATCAGTTTTACAAAAATGTTGACCCACTGGAGGGTTACCCATACTTTCTATAAATTTAGCCATCTCTGGCTAAAGACTAAGGATCATAAAAAAGGCAATACTTCTCGTTTGTATTTTTTAGTCCATTATAAAGATTCTCTACTGGAGCCTAGGGAACTAACTATAGACAATACTGATAGGAATATTCACTGCCAGTGGAATTTAAATCTTAAAAGAATTTGCAGGAGTGTTTAACTTGTCATGTATTGTGTATTCAGCCTTAATTTTTATTAGGCCTGAAGAAGAGAACTAAGTTGTCTCTTCCTAGAGCCACTCAATCAATAAAGTTATCATTTTTTCTCTGCCAGTATCCTGCTTTTTCCATGGCTAGCACACTTTACCCATAGCATCCAGGTCCAAGGTTTGAGACCAGTGAGAGGCACAGGGTCCACCTGAGATGGGTGTGACAGTTTGCTGCTATGCTTGCTGATCAATGATCCTCCATTTGATATAACTGGGAAGTGTCTCTCTATCTTTATCTCATGGTTCACTGTGTTCCTTCTTGTCAGGAAATCGTGGAACAAGGTTACAGACAATCTGTCTGGCTAGCTCAGACATGGGATCGCAGGCATTGGAAGGAAGAAGAGACCACAGGCACGGAGGCTGAGAAGCAGACAGATTGCATTAACTCTTTTAATGAAAGGGTTGACAGTTGAAGAGCTTGGCTGACTTTATTTTCCAGAGAGTGGCGGAAGACATGATGACCAGGACCTCAGCGCCCACAAGAGATCACAATGTATTTTATCTTTATTGGCTAACTGAGTGGCTCTAGGATGCAAGCTTTCAGGACAACTTAGGTCTCTTCTTCAGATAAATAAGAATTAAGGGTCATTCTTATTATGCCTGAAGAAGATCCCTAAGTTTCCTTGAAAGCATGCATTGTAGAGCCAAGCAGACAAAGGTATAATTTTTACTCTACCAGTCTCCTGTGTTTTCTATGGCTAACACGGGACAACACTTTACCAATAGATGTTTTGTGGAGAAGAAGTGTAATGGATAAGACGATGGTTTCATCAAGTAATTTGATAGAGCCCATCTAGTATATGACTAAAGGTAAAAACTCTGAATATTGGGTTATAAAGAGAGCTACTGTGTGTGTAAAGTTTAAACATTAAAAAATGTCCCTCTTCCATGTGGTTCCTTACAGTTCAAATACATTTACAAAATGCTAGACTTTAAATATGAATTGATAATGCAAATATTACATTAGCACACAACATTCCATATTACTGAATCAAATTAGTATGCTGAATATCTGAAAAATGTAGTAATTTATCACTGAAGAGTTGTAAGGGGTTGGAAGTGGTTATTCAGCTGCATGGTATTGTTATCCTGAGAATGATACAGAACTATGTAGCATGTCCATTTTATTTATTTAGAAAATGTTTTACCAGGAAGAATACAGTATGACCTGGTGAACGTTTACAGTAAGAAATTACATATTTATACAAAATAGAGAAATAATAACAATATTAATACACACAAAATATATATACATATTGTTTAGATACAAAGAAGCAGTTATTTTTAGACTGACTTCTTTCTTGTACTATGAAATACTCAGTGGGTTGAAAACAGTGGAGTGGAGGTTATAGTTAGTATTGAAAGCTGAGGTAGACTGGTAGCCTTTCTTGAGAAGGGGTTATAAATGATGTAAAAAAGGTGTATGGTAAATCTAGATTCGAGTGTTAGTCACTTTGGTTCTTTAAACATAGCCATACCTGGGAACTTCATTGATGAGGCATATATTAACTACATGATTCATGTCATAAAGGAATGGGGTTTACTGGGGCGGGGGCTTTACCATCATTGTACAGTGAAGTGGGTGGGAAATCAGTGGAACAGGGTGGGAAGGAGGACAAGTCGGCAGAGTTTCACAGGGAACTCTCCACTGCCAGAGAAACAGCCTCTGTCTCTGGAGACCAAGTGATTATCACTAAAAACTGGAGTCTCCGGGGCAGATCTGGAGAGTTCCCAGGTATGAACATAGAGGACAAAGCAACATAATTAATTATACAGAGTATTGAGTTTACCAAGATGGATTTGTGGTGTAAAAGCATACACTACATCCCCATAGTCTATGACTGGAATTAGCATTTGTTGATCAATACATTTTCTTACCAGGGGATTCAGACAGGATTTGTTTCTAAACAAAGGGCCTATTTTAGGATACAGGTTGGATGTTAATGTATCGATTTGAAGACCAATAGTGAGGTTGGGATGAAGCCACATATCAAGAATTTTGTAGGACTTGACCAGGAGCAAAGTTACAATTAGACATTTGCTAGTACACCTGAATCTTGGATTCAGCTTGGACAGGATGAAAGGATCCAATCCAGCATAGTATGGTTGAATGTTTTTTTGATTTATATGAGTAGGGGAGGTGATTAATTATGATAAAACCAATGTCTTAAACAATGAACAGAATTTGTCATTACTTGGGTCCAGCCAATTAACATTAAAGTCTCCATAAACCGACAACTCCTTTTTCTTGTTTTTCATAATAATGTTTAAAAATAGTGGTTCATGACAGGATTATAAAACATTTTTATGAGTAAAACATATTTTGTGAGACAGTTTTTTTAATAGATATTAGGACATTTTATTTTAATATTAGCTTTCAAATATCAATGAAACATTTTTCAAAGATAGAAAGTAAGGTAGGGATTGTATGACCCCAGTGCAGTGTAGTGCATATTTTGAAGCAAAGTTACATTTGAGCACACTTTGTTCTAATGTACAAAGCCCCTTTCTCACCTAAATGGCTACTTTGCAATGGAATGTATTGTAGGAGTGTGTGCATCTTGAGGCATGACATTTCTCTGAGCCTAAGCACATGTTATTTACAAACTGGGTGCAGAGGAACTAGGTACAATATCATTACTCCACTTTCATAGTTGTGTAAAATGTTTGTGTGCTGGAAGAGATTGTGAATCTATATATACTAATGCCCATAAACAAAGGGGCTCAAAGCATGCTATTATAACCCTCAGTATATCCTTAATCATTCCATATTCTTTATCCCCAGCTATGAACAGCTTTAAAGGTACAAGTTTTTCTCTTCCACTTGTTACTTGGGGCTCCCCATAGTTCCCTGATGGTTGTGACCCACAGCACTCTAACCAGTCACAATATTTCACCATTAAATCTCAGTCTCTCTATTTTGATTCCATTAATCCCACCCCATTTGGTCCTTTGGGGGCAGCATTTGTTGCATAGCACATGGGGTACAAAGCTATGTGAAACAGTATGCACACTTCAGAGCCTACAGAACAATTAAAGGGATAGTAATGTCAGAAAAAAGTATTAACTATATGGTATATACAATTAAAAGAGAGTACTTGCACTTATTTGTATCTCTCAAACTGTTATGGTTTGAGAGATACAGGAAAATAACTTTCTCTGGTCCCTCCCCTTTCTGCTTGACGAGCTGTAAAGCTGTCAGAAGCAGATTCTGGTTGCTTGACCAGATGTGGCTCTTCAGCAGAACCGATATAATGATATCTAAAGATAAATACTTAATTTGGAATGGTATACAAAGTGTGCCTGGCTTGCAAGCACACTTTGTAGACCGTTCCAATGAAGTATTTATTTCTAAATAGCGTGATGTCAGCTCTGCTGAAGAGCCTCTGTCTGGTCAAATTACTGGAATCTGCAGCTGTCAGCTAGATGGCAGACTTGAGCAAAAACAGCCAGGAAAGGGTAACTTTAGCAAGTTATATCTCTCAAACCATAAAGGTTTGAGAGATAAGACTTACACTGATGTTAATCTTTTTTAAATCCACTTAATCTTTTTTAAATCAACTAAAAATTAACCATTACTATCCCTTTAAATCCAAAACAGGGAACCACATTTTTTATACTTCATGTACTGCAGAAGAGACTTTATCAAGGAACAGATGAACTGGACACTACAGTGGAACTCTCTGCTAACACTGAATATCACTTGACTAGTTGGAGATTATGATATGTCTCCAACATATAGATTATAAATGTTTCACTTGAAAAAGTGTAATTATTATATTGAATTCTAGAATATGCTAGAGACATATTCCATACATTGTGAAACAGCCAAAAGGGTTAATTATCAGTTCACGGCTTCTTGTTAACTATAGACATTAATGTTGGCTTGGAATTTGTACAACTTGCATCAGGGTGTAACAAAATAAATTTTCATGGCAACAAGTTAATAGGAAGTTTAAGAAGGCTGAATTAAGATAAATAGATCTAAACATTGATCCATTTATTTAAGCATGTATAACAGTCCCACTGCTGAAGATATAGTCACATGGCTGATCTTACTATGAAGGGCAGCATATGCACAACTACAATTTTTTTAATGACATAATGGAAATTAGGATTAACCTCAAACGGAACAAAAAATTTTCATAGCTAGGAAGTGACACAAGAACATTTAGCTGTTCATGATTTTCATTTAGACTCATATTGGAATCTTCTACGTAGCAATACAGTAAGTTTTCATGAATTGGCTTTTGTTACAAATTTTCCGATGCACATTTTCTAGCCAGCAACTATGTAAACGGAAAACGCCAACCTTTTTCACTGAAAAGATTACAGTGCACAGAAGCATAGTCCACATACCTAAGACACAGAATTGGTATGTTTTCTCTGCAAACAAACGGAAACAGGTTGGGAATTCATTGCAGCTACATATTTTAAGGAAGTACAGGAACCATACTGTGAAGTTCATTTGAAGGCACATTTCAATCACTCAACTGAGAATGAAATAAAATAAAAAGTTATAGTTTATAGTATGGGGCTGTTGACAACAATTATATAGCTTGTTTTTGTTCCTCAGTCTCTATAACAGAACTTACTCCTTGGGAACATTCATTTTACTTTTTCCTAATTACTTTGTATGGGGAGAAATATCTTCAAACCAATTTAAAAGTGGCTGGTTTGCTTTAAAGAGTAGTAGTACTGCTTGTGAAAACATATCATCAGTTAAATTGTAGTCCTTAATAAAGTGAACACTGTAACTACTGTTGAATTAAAGTGATAGTAATGTTTCACAAAAACAGCAGCTCCAATTAATCTTTATAGCAACTGAGCCATAGAGAGTGTTATTTCGATACTGTGAAAGTTGTAGTTCAAGAGTAATTGAACGATAAAGTTTCCCCATCCTGCCCCTTTTACCTAGTTTAAGCCCCCACTCCTCAGATGTGGAATCCAGTCCATAGACCAGACAGCTCACATCAAGGGTCAATATTCTACTGTGAGAACAATGAAAACCCTGCCTCCTTTCACAGTTGTTTTAGTTTTTTCCCTTATCTTTACTAAAGATTGTCCCTCTCTGCAATCTACCTGGACACTCCCTGCTGCTCTGAGCTGAGCAGTGATATATCAGTAAAAGGGGCGGGAGGAGGATACTTTATCATTCAGTTACTCTTGAACTACAACTCTGTCAGAATTGAAATAACACTCTCCAAGGCCCAAATACTATGATGATTAATTAGATCTGTTTTTATTATGAAACATTACTATCCCTTTAAAGATGTAAACAAACTGCAATGTGGAATTGTGATTCAATGGAACTAAGGGCGGAACGCAAGAAACGTATGCATGCTCTGAAGGCATTTTTCATGAGCAGATAGATATTCCGAATGTTCTAATGCAGGAGGCCATAATAATAATCCTTTATTTATATAGCACACACAGATTCCGCAGCGCTTTACACTCATATTGGTTCCTGTCCCCATTGGGGCTCACAATCTAAATTCACCTATCAGTATGTTTTTGGAGTGTGGGAGGAAACCGGAGTACCCGGAGGAAACCCATGCAAACACAGTGAGAACATACAAACTCATTGCAGATGTTGTCCTTGGTGGGATTTGAACCCAGGACCCCAGCACTGCAAGGCAACAGTGCTAACCACTGAGCCACTGTGCTGCCCATATACCAACTCTTCTTGATTAACTTATGAAAAATTAGCTTTTACAACAAAAACTACACAGACATATAAAATAGTTCGCAAAAGCACTTCCTGCATTAGGCACATTCATTATTCCACTCAGATTTGTTAATTCTGACCACTGCCAAAAAAAAATACGAGCAGCTGTTCGCTAATCTTGATTTTTCTTGCGCAATTCAACAAAATCATGGACAAACCTATTAGCTAGTGGGTTTCGACTGGAAATAGCAATTGCGCATGTTTCCTGCATTCTGCCACAAGGGTTATTTAATATTAGGAAGTCTTTCATAATTGTATTGTCTGAGAACAAATGGATCCTTAAACCAATCCCCAACATGGAAATATCTAGCAAGTAATCATAGTTTGCTGGTTCAGTGGAGTTTTAAGAAACCCTGACATGACCTGGAAGAATGTTGAATAGAGGCCTTCCAAATATAGGTTTACATTTAGGAGCCTTAAATTTAGTTGCAGCATTCCTCTTACTTTCTTCAATTTTGTGGTAAGAGCATGCATATTTACATGCTGTACATCTAGAACTGCCTCACACCTCTCTGGCCATCTGACCAAAGGATTAGTTTGGCTCTTTTCTGTAAAAGGGGGACTGTTGGAAGACCAAGGTGAAGCCCCCTGAGACTGGAGGCCCATGGCGAATGCCCATGTCCAACCATGCATTAAAATGAGCCTATACTGGTTGGTTCGCTGGCTTTACACTTTACTAGTGTTGAGCGAGCATGCTCGGCCGATGCTCGGATCGGCTCGAGCATCGCTCTGCTCGGCACATGGCGGTACTCGTACGAGTACCGCATGTGCTCGCCCGCCATGTTCGGGTCTCCTCCCCGCACGTTTTGCGGCTGCTGCGCAGCCAATAAACGTGCAGGGAGGCTCTGACATCGGTGTAATGCCAGCAGCCATGTTGGCTGCTGGCATTACACTGATTGGCTGGCCAGAACCCGTGGTCAGGTGCTGTATAGCACCTGACCATCGAGTTCGGCTCAGTCTGAGCCAGGGAGAGCTGAGGATAGGAAGGGAAAGGCAGTGTAGGGAGGAAAAAAAAAAATTGTGACAAAAAAGAACCAAAAGTCCTTTTTAGGACTACTGTGTGTGGGGGCAGCAGGTTATATTGTGTGTGGGGGGGAAAAAAAAAAAAAAAAAAATATTCTGTTTAGTGTGAAAAGTTGCAGATTAGAGCACATTCTGTTTAGTGTGCACAGTTGCAGATTAGAGCACATTCTGTTTAGTGTGCAAAGTTGCAGATTAGAGCACATTCTGTTTAGTGTGCAAAGTTGCAGATTAGAGCACATTCTGTTTAGTGTGCAAAGTTGCAGATTAGAGCACATTCTGTTAAGTCTTCAAACTAAAATATCAAAGTCACGTATTCCATTCAGTGTGCGTCGCCGCAGTTTAGCAGCACATTCTGAGTACTGTGCAGAGTTGCAGAATAGGAAGAAATACTGTTAAGTCTTCAAACTAAAATATCAAAGTCACATATTCCATTCAGTGTGCTTCGCCGCAGTTTAGCAGCACATTCTGTGTACTGTGCAGAGTTGCAGAATAGGAAGAAATACTGTTAAGTCTTCAAACTAAAATATCAAAGTCACATATTCCATTCAGTGTGCTTCGCCGCAGTTTAGCAGCCTATTCTGTGTACTGTGCAGAGTTGCAGAATAGGAAGAAATACTGTTAAGTCTTCAAACTAAAATATCAAAGTCACATATTCCATTCAGTGTGTTTCACCGCCGTTTAGCAGCCTATTCTGTGTACTGTGCAGAGTTGCAGAATAATAAGAAATACTGTTAAGTTTTCAAACTCAAATATTAAAGTCACATATTCCATTCAGTGTGTTTCACCGCAGTTTAGCAGCCTTTTCTGTGTACTCTGCAGAGTTGCAGAATAATAAGAAATACTGTTAAGTTTTCAAACTCAAATATTAAAGTCACATATTCCATTCAGTGTGTTTCACCGCAGTTTAGCAGCCTATTCTGTGTACTCTGTACAGTTGCAGAATAATAAGAAATACTGTTAAGTTTTCAAACTCAAATATTAAACTCACATATTCCATTCAGTGTGTTTCACCGCCGTTTAACAGCCTATTCTGTGTACTCTGTACAGTTGCAGAATAATAAGAAATACTGTTAAGTTTTCAAACTCAAATATTAAAGTCACATATTCCATTCAGTGTGTTTCACCGCCGTTTAACAGCCTATTCTGTGTACTCTGTACAGTTGCAGAATAATAAGAAATACTGTTAAGTTTTCAAACTCAAATATTAAACTCACATATTCCATTCAGTGTGTTTCACCGCAGTTTAGCAGCCTATTCTGTGTACTCTGCAGAGTTGCAGAATAATAAGAAATACTGTTAAGTTTTCAAACTCAAATATTAAAGTCACATATTCCATTCAGTGTGTTTCACCGCAGTTTAGCAGCCTATTCTGTGTACTCTGTACAGTTGCAGAATAATAAGAAATACTGTTAAGTTTTCAAACTCAAATATTAAAGTCACATATTCCATTCAGTGTGTTTCACCGCCGTTTAACAGCCTATTCTGTGTACTCTGTACAGTTGCAGAATAATAAGAAATACTGTTAAGTTTTCAAACTCAAATATTAAACTCACATATTCCATTCAGTGTGTTTCACCGCAGTTTAGCAGCCTATTCTGTGTACTCTGCAGAGTTGCAGAATAATAAGAAATACTGTTAAGTTTTCAAACTCAAATATTAAAGTCACATATTCCATTCAGTGTGTTTCACCGCCGTTTAACAGCCTATTCTGTGTACTCTGTACAGTTGCAGAATAATAAGAAATACTGTTAAGTTTTCAAACTCAAATATTAAACTCACATATTCCATTCAGTGTGTTTCACCGCAGTTTAGCAGCCTATTCTGTGTACTCTGCAGAGTTGCAGAATAATAAGAAATACTGTTAAGTTTTCAAACTCAAATATTAAAGTCACATATTCCATTCAGTGTGTTTCACCGCAGTTTAGCAGCCTATTCTGTGTACTCTGTACAGTTGCAGAATAATAAGAAATACTGTTAAGTTTTCAAACTCAAATATTAAAGTCACATATTCCATTCAGTGTGTTTCACCGCAGTTTAGCAGCCTATTCTGTGTACTCTGTACAGTTGCAGAATAATAAGAAATACTGTTAAGTTTTCAAACTCAAATATTAAACTCACATATTCCATTCAGTGTGTTTCACCGCCGTTTAACAGCCTATTCTGTGTACTCTGTACAGTTGCAGAATAATAAGAAATACTGTTAAGTTTTCAAACTCAAATATTAAAGTCACATATTCCATTCAGTGTGTTTCACCGCCGTTTAACAGCCTATTCTGTGTACTCTGTACAGTTGCAGAATAATAAGAAATACTGTTAAGTTTTCAAACTCAAATATTAAACTCACATATTCCATTCAGTGTGTTTCACCGCAGTTTAGCAGCCTTTTCTGTGTACTCTGCAGAGTTGCAGAATAATAAGAAATACTGTTAAGTTTTCAAACTCAAATATTAAAGTCACATATTCCATTCAGTGTGTTTCACCGCAGTTTAGCAGCCTATTCTGTGTACTCTGTACAGTTGCAGAATAATAAGAAATACTGTTAAGTTTTCAAACTCAAATATTAAACTCACATATTCCATTCAGTGTGTTTCACCGCAGTTTAGCAGCCTATTCTGTGTACTCTGCAGAGTTGCAGAATAATAAGAAATACTGTTAAGTTTTCAAACTCAAATATTAAAGTCACATATTCTGTGTAAGATGAAGAAGGCGGGTAAAAAGGGACGGGGAAGTGGACGTGATCCTGAAAGTTCAGGGCGCGGGTCAGGACGCGGAGAAACTGTGCCTGGTGCCAGAGCACAAGAAAGAAAGACATCCACCATACCTAGCTTCATGTGTAATTTTACAGGGCGTCGCAGGACATCACTCTCGAGGTCCGACCACTGCGAACAGGTGGTCGGTTGGATGACAGCTGATACTGCTTCCAGTCGGTTAAGCACCACCCTGTCTTCCACCAAGTCCACTCTCAGTAGCCAAGAGTCTGGTCAACATAATCCTCACTCTGATCATCCGTCCTCCCACCATACACGGTCTGGTCAAAGAAGTGATCCCACACTGGGATATAGTGAGGAGCTCGTCTCATCACCAATCCTTCATTTGACCCTCTCTCCAAGCACGCTTGCAGAGGAACATGACATCTTGTGCCCTGATTCACAACCTCTAGAGGCTACCCAATCTCAAGAAGATGACAGATGTGAACGGCATTTAAGGTCAAAGGAAGTAGTGGATGATGATGATGATGATGAGACACAGTTGCCATTAAATCAACCACTATTTCCGTCTCAAGACCTTGTTGAGGAGAATGTTATACAGTTGTCAATGACTGAGTATGTGGTGGGATCAAGACTTGAGGAGGATGATCAGAGTGAGGAAGTGGAGGAGGACTTGGTGGACGATGAGGTGACTGACCCCACCTGGGAAGGTGTAGAGCCGAGCGATGACAGCAGTCCTGAGGGTGAGCCATCTGCAGCACCGCAACAGGCTGGAAGAGGCAGTGGTGTGGCTACAGAAAGAAGGCGGACCGCACCAAACCGGCCCGCAAATGTTCCACGGAGCACCCCCTTGCGTAAATCTACCTTGCCAAGGGGTAGGTGTTCCGCGGTATGGCGTTTTTTTAAGGAAAGTGCGGACGACAAAAGAATTGTAGTTTGCAACCTGTGCCACACCAGAATGAGCCGAGGCATGAACACTAGAAACCTCACCACCACCAGCATGATCCGACACATGGCATCCAAGCACCGTAGTAAGTGGGAGGAACGCCTGGATCGCCCATCTGTGTCTGCAGGCCACACCACTGCCTCCTCTTCCCCTGTTTTCGGTGCCGGCCAATCGCCTGTCGAAGGCGCAGGCCCGCATACCTCCTGCCCTGCACCTGTACCATCTGAAGCACCATCAGCGACCACATCCACTTCCCTGTCCCAGCACAGCGTCCAAATGTCGTTACCCCAGGCATTTGAGCGCAAGAGAAAGTACCCAGCCACCCACCCACAGGCCATAGCACTAACCTCACACCTTTCAAAATTACTGGCCATCGAAATGCTGCCATTTAGGCTTGTGGACACTGAGTCCTTCCGCAGCCTGATGGCAGCAGCTGTCCCTCGGTACGCGGTCCCCAGCCGCCACTACTTTTCCCGGTGTGCCATCCCCGCATTACACCACCATGTGTCCCGTAACATCACCCGTGCCCTGACCAACGCAGTTACTGGGAAGGTCCACTTAACGACTGACACATGGACAAGTGCTTGTGGCCAGGGACGCTACATTTCCCTGACGGCACACTGGGTGAATGTCGTGGAGGCTGGGAGCGACTCGGACCCTGGGATGGCACGGGTGCTACCCACGCAGAGGATTGCGGGCCCTACCTCCATCAGGGTTTCCACCAGCACCTACGTTATTGGCTCCTCCTCCTCCGTTTCCACCTCCGAATTCTCTACACACACCGCCACTCCCCCATCAGCCAGTAGCTGGAAGCAGTGTAGCACTGCAGTGGGGAAGCGTCAACAGGCCGTGCTGAAGCTGATCTGCCTTGGGGACAAACAGCACACGGCCTCAGAGCTGTTGCAGGGGATTAGTCACCAGACCGAGCAGTGGCTCTCGCCACTCAACCTGCAACCAGGCATGGTTGTGTGTGATAATGGGTGTAACTTGGTGGCGGCTTTGGAGCTCGGCAAGCTCACACACGTACCATGCCTAGCGCATGTATTTAATTTAGTGGTGCAGCGATTTCTAAAAACCTACCCCAATGTGCATGATCTCTTGACCAAGGTGCGCCGCGTGTGTGCACATTTCCGTAAGTCATCAACAGCTTCAGCCGGCCTGTTGAAGCTGCAGCAGCGCTTACAATTGCCAGCTCACCGGCTGCTGTGTGACGTGAGCACGCGCTGGAACTCCACCTTCCACATGTTGGCCCGGCTTTGTGAGCAGCAGAGGGCAGTAGTGGAGTACCAGCTGTTACACGGTCGTCGCCTCTCCGTTCAACTTCCTGTAATCAGAAGTGAGGAGTGGGAATGGATGTCAGACCTCTGTGAGGTTTTACGCAATTTTGAGGAATCGACACAGATGGTGAGCGGCGATAACGCTATTATCAGTGTAACCATCCCACTTCTGTGTCTACTGAAACGCTCGCTGCTCACAATTAAAACCGACGCTTTGCATGTGGAAGAGGTGGAAATGGGGGAGGAAGAGCTTACACAAGGTGATAGCCAGAGCACCCTCACTTCGTCTTCTCAGCGACAATTGGAGGAGGCGGAGGAGGAGGAGGAGGAGGAGGAGGAGGAGGAGGAAGACACGGTTGTCTCCGCTACAGAGGGTAGCCATGGAACTTTAGTTCCATCTCTTCAGCGTGGGTGGGCAGAAGAGGAGGAAGAGGATGAGGAGATTGAGAGTCATCCTCCTGGTGAGGACAGCGAAATCTTGCCTGTTGGTACTCTGGCACACATGGCTGACTTTATGTTAGGCTGCCTTTCCCGTGACCCACGCGTTACACGCATTTTAGACAACACGGATTACTGGGTGTTCACCCTTCTGGACCCCCGCTACAAAGAGAATTTCTCATCTCTCATTCCTCCGGTGGAGAGGACAAGCAAAATGGTGCAATACCAGAAGGTTCTTGTTGAAAAATTGCTCCAAAATTTTCCATCTGACAACGCTGGCGGCAGAGTACGTGCTACCTTGGCCAACCGAGAAGGGGAGAAAAGGGGAGCACACAGCAGTTCCGAGAAAGGCAGGGCAACACTCTCCAAGGCGTGGGACACCTTCATGACACCCCGCCAGCACCCTCACCCTGATGCGCAGCCTAGTGTCACAAGGAGGGAAAAGTTTTGGAAGATGGTGAAGGAGTACGTAGCAGACCGTGTCAGCGTCCTCAATGATCCCTCTGTGCCTTACAACTACTGGGTGTCCAAGCTGGACACGTGGTATGAACTGGCACTCTACGCCTTGGAGGTGCTGGCCTGCCCTGCCGCCAGCGTTCTGTCTGAGCGGGTATTTAGTGCTGCTGGTGGCATCATAACAGATAAGCGTATCCACCTTTCCACCGACAATGCTGATAGGTTGACACTTATAAAAATGAACAAGGCCTGGATTTCCCCTGACTTCTCCACTCCACTGGAGGAAAGCCCCGGGGGAACATAAACTCACTTTATATATGTTATTTACAATGATGGGAATACTCTGTATTCCCATTCACCCCTTCCACCCAAAAAACGGGTATATGGTTGACTCTTAATCTTCTCATCCTATAATTTTTATATAGGGCCAGCTCACCAGCGGGCCCTGTGATATAATTTTTATATAGGGCCAGCTCACCAGCGGGCCCTGTTTGACAATTTTTATATAGGTCAGCTCACCAGCGGGCCTTCTCATATAACGTTTTATTGGGTCAGCTCTCTAGCGGGCCCTCTCATATAATGTTTTATAGCGTCAGCTCACTAGCGGGCCTTCGCATATAATGTTTAGGATGGTCAGCTCTGCAGCAGACCCTCACCCATAATGTTTTAGATGGTCGGCTCAGCGCACGTTTCCCTCTTAATCATGGCCTCAGTTCAATAAAATCAAGGAAATTTTTGGGAGAATTTGCCTCTGTGCACGTTTCCCTCTTAATCATGGCCTCAGTTCTGAAAATCAAGGAAATTTTTGGGAGAATTTGCCTCTGCGCACGTTTCCCTCTTAATCATGGCCTCACTTCCGAAAACCAAGGAAATTTTTGGGAGAATTTGCAGATGATATACAAGTAAATATACAGCAAATATTGTTTGGTAACAATTTTTCGCCTAAAGTCGTTTTTATTTTCCTTTTTGTGTGTTTTATGGTCAGTCTGTAAAAATGGCGTACTACGGGCGAAAGATCGTTCCCAGCAGCGATGTTGGAGTCCAAGATGCATCCAGACATCCTCCCTATGCTGTCCCTGAACCATTTCTGTGGTGTTTCCATCCTTTTCTGCCCTTTTCCTATGGACCAGGCACCCTCCCCTCATCAGAGCAGGGGGTGCCTGGTGTAATGCTCGAGTCCTCCCATTGACTTCAATGGGGCTCGGGTGCTCAGCCGAGCACTCGAGCCTCAGGGGGTGCTCGGTCAGAGCACCCGAACACCCGAGCATTGGGGTGCTCGCTCATCACTACACTTTACACTTATGCCCTAGGATTTCTTGGTGTTTGATAAGGTGAATATGCTTGTTCCGAAGGCCAGTGTTAATTGACTCACAACACTAACTAACTAACTCCAGCAATTGACGCCGGCATTGATCACCTACCCTACTGGATAGGTGATCAATGCTAGGGGGCTATCAGGATGTTTCCCGATGCTCCCCTTGAGTACTATATGTAGAATTTCAAAGGGGGGGTTAAAATATCGAAGGGGGCAATATTTGTCAAATTAAAATGGAGAAAGAAGGTAATGGGAGCACTATATGTCGAATTTCAAAGGGGGGGATTAATATGTAGAAGGGGGCAATATTTGTCGAATTAAAATGGAGAAAGAAGGTCATGGGATGATTGGAGCACTATATGTCAAATTTCAAAGGGGGAGTTAATATGTTGAAGGGAAGGACTCTATGTAGGATTTCTATAATGTGGGGAACACATCTAATGCCTAACTTGACCTTTCTGTCTTCAGGCGTACACCTGTTTCCTTGGGCTTTGACTTTTTGCGTGTTTTTTAGGCAGTAGTTTAAGGCGTAGTTGGATAAAAGCAGACAGTGACATTTTGTTAGTACGTCTAAATGTGCTGTCTACACTGGTTTTGTTGTACTGTGGTTCTGCAATAGAAAACCGGTAAAACATGTTTGCAAAATACAAGTTGTTTTTACTGTAACGCCGGTTTTGGCATAGGTAATAATGATGAGAAGGGGTGCCGTCAACAACATAATTTTGTACTTTCCCCACCCTGAAATCATGGGTGAGGGATTTTTTTTTTTTTTGGTGGCAGGGACTGTGTAGTTGTCTTCAACTGCAATGTGCGCAGTTTGTGAAAAAGAGGGGGATGGAGAGGGTCACACTTTGGCACATCTGCCCTAATAAGGCACACGCAGTATAACCACATTGAGGTTAATGTTAAACATGTGGAACTTTACTCCAAGAATGAAAAATAAACAAGTGCTACAGTCCCATTATCTGTCATCAACAACAGCAAAAAAGTCACCCAGAATACCAGACAAAAGGGCATAAAGCACCCTCATCCAGCCCGGAAAGCTGAGAATGAATATAACACCTGTGTAATCATTTTGTGCTAAGGTCCGAGGCTCTAACAATATCTCTGCTGTCCCCAGTCTTCAGGTTACTCTCCGCACTGCTATTGACATTGCCAGTAGCACCAGTAGACAGTGAAACTGCAAAGCTCAGATTATGGTAATTTGTCTCTACACACTGCACGTTTTATGGTGCAGTGACCACACATGCCAATGTTATGGAGGAACAGAATGAAGGGTATAAGGGAGCATCCACAGACTGTCCACCCTGTAGAATTCCAGAGTTAGTCAAGAACCACCACCAAGTGGCTTGTTGTACTTTTTGGAAAGGACAAGGGCCATAGAGACTGACAGCACCTGATTTCATGGGGGACAGTTTAACATTCTCAACATAAGCTTTAGGGATAGCCGTTATGTTGGATGTGATTAATGCAAGCATATGTGCCAGTTTTTACACACTGTGAACTTTGTAGTTCTTGATAACTACATAGTAGTGATGAGCGAGCACCCCAATGCTCGGGTGTTCGGGTGCTCTGACCGAGCACCCCCTGAGGCTTGAGTGCTCGGCCGAGCACCCGAGCCCCATTGAAGTCAATGGGAGGACTCGAGCATTACACCAGGCACCCCCTGCTCTGATGAGGGGAGGGTGCCTGGTCCATAGGAAAAGGGAAGAAAAGGATGGAAACACCACAGAAATGGTTCAGGGACAGCATAGGGAGGATGTCTGGATGCATCTTGGACTCCAACATCGCTGCTGGGAACGATCTTTCGCCCGTAGTACGCCATTTTTACAGACTGACCATAAAACACACAAAAAGGAAAATAAAAACGACTTTAGGCGAAAAATTGTTACCAAACAATATTTGCTGTATATTTACTTGTATATCATCTGCAAATTATCCCAAAAATTTCCTTGATTTTCGGAAGTGAGGCCATGATTAAGAGGGAAACGTGCGCAGAGGCAAATTCTCCCAAAAATTTCCTTGATTTTCAGAACTGAGGCCATGATTAAGAGGGAAACGTGCGCAGAGGCAAATTCTCCCAAAAATTTCCTTGATTTTCAGAACTGAGGCCATGATTAAGAGGGAAACGTGCGCAGAGGCAAATTCTCCCAAAAATTTCCTTGATTTTCAGAACTGAGGCCATGATTAAGAGGGAAACGTGCGCAGAGGCAAATTCTCCCAAAAATTTCCTTGATTTTCAGAACTGAGGCCATGATTAAGAGGGAAACGTGCGCTGAGCTGACCATCTAAAACATTATGGGTGAGGGTCTGCTGCAGAGCTGACCATCCTAAACATTATATGCGAAGGCCCGCTAGTGAGCTGACGCTATAAAACATTATATGAGAGGGCCCGCTAGAGAGCTGACCCAATAAAACATTATATGAGAAGGCCCGCTGGTGAGCTGACCTATATAAAAATTGTCAAACAGGGCCCGCTGGTGAGCTGGCCCTATATAAAAATTATATCACAGGGCCCGCTGGTGAGCTGGCCCTATATAAAAATTATAGCACAGGGCATATGGAAGAGGAGGAGGAGGATGAGAAGATTAAGAGTCAACCATATACCCGTTTTTTGGGTGGAAGGGGTGAATGGGAATACAGAGTATTCCCATCATTGTAAATAACATATATAAAGTGAGTTTATGTTCCCCCGGGGCTTTCCTCCAGTGGAGTGGAGAAGTCAGGGGAAATCCAGGCCTTGTTCATTTTTATAAGTGTCAACCTATCAGCATTGTCGGTGGAAAGGCGGATACGCTTATCTGTTATGATGCCACCAGCAGCACTAAATACCCGCTCAGACAGAACGCTGGCGGCAGGGCAGGCCAGCACCTCCAAGGCGTAGAGTGCCAGTTCATACCACGTGTCCAGCTTGGACACCCAGTAGTTGTAAGGCACAGAGGGATCATTGAGGACGCTGACACGGTCTGCTACGTACTCCTTCACCATCTTCCAAAACTTTTCCCTCCTTGTGACACTAGGCTGCGCATCAGGGTGAGGGTGCTGGCGGGGTGTCATGAAGGTGTCCCACGCCTTGAAGAGTGTTGCCCTGCCTTTCTCGGAACTGCTGTGTGCTCCCCTTTTCTCCCCTTCTCTGTTGGCCAAGGTAGCACGTACTCTGCCGCCAGCGTTGTCAGATGGAAAATTTTGGAGCAATTTTTCAACAAGAACCTTCTGGTATTGCACCATTTTGCTTGTCCTCTCCACCGGAGGAATGAGAGATGAGAAATTCTCTTTGTAGCGGGGGTCCAGAAGGGTGAACACCCAGTAATCCGTGTTGTTTAAAATGCGTATAACGCGTGGGTCACGGGAAAGGCAGCCTAACATAAAGTCAGCCATGTGTGCCAGAGTACCAACAGTCAAGATTTCGCTGTCCTCACCAGGAGGATGACTCTCAATATCCTCATCCTCTTCCTCCTCTTCTGCCCACCCACGCTGAAGAGATGGAACTAAAGTTCCATGGCTACCCTCTGTAGCGGAGGCAACCGTGTCTTCCTCCTCCTCCTCCTCCTCCGCCTCCTCCAATTGTCGCTGAGAAGACGAAGTGAGGGTGCTCTGGCTATCACCTTGTGTAAGCTCTTCCTCCCCCATTTCCACCTCTTCCACATGCAAAGCGTCGGTTTTAATTGTGAGCAGCGAGCGTTTCAGTAGACACAGAAGTGGGATGGTTACACTGATAATAGCGTTATCGCCGCTCACCATCTGTGTCGATTCCTCAAAATTGCGTAAAACCTCGCAGAGGTCTGACATCCATTCCCACTCCTCACTTCTGATTACAGGAAGTTGAACGGAGAGGCGACGACCGTGTAACAGCTGGTACTCCACTACTGCCCTCTGCTGCTCACAAAGCCGGGCCAACATGTGGAAGGTGGAGTTCCAGCGCGTGCTCACGTCACACAGCAGCCGGTGAGCTGGCAATTGTAAGAGCTGCTGCAGCTTCAACAGGCCGGCCGAAGCTGTAGATGACTTACGGAAATGTGCACACACGCGGCGTACCTTGGTCAAGAGATCATGCACATTGGGGTAGGTTTTTAGAAATCGCTGAACCACTAAATTAAATACATGCGCTAGGCATGGTACGTGTGTGAGCTTGCCGAGCTCCAAAGCCGCCACCAAGTTACGCCCATTATCACACACAACCATGCCTGGTTGCAGGTTGAGTGGCGAGAGCCACTGCTCGGTCTGGTGACTAATCCCCTGCAACAGCTCTGAGGCCGTGTGCTGTTTGTCCCCAAGGCAGATCAGCTTCAGCACGGCCTGTTGACGCTTCCCCACTGCAGTGCTACACTGCTTCCAGCTACTGGCTGATGGGGGAGTGGCGCTGCGTGTAGAGAATTCGGAGGTGTAAACGGAGGAGGAGGAGCCAATAACGTAGGTGCTGGCGGAAACCCTGATGGAGGTAGGGCCCGCAATCCTCGGCGTGGGTAGCACCCGTGCCATCCCAGGGTCCGAGTCGCTCCCAGCCTCCACGACATTAACCCAGTGTGCCGTCAGGGAAATGTAGCGTCCCTGGCCACAAGCACTTGTCCATGTGTCAGTCGTTAAGTGGACCTTCCCAGTAACTGCGTTGGTCAGGGCACGGGTGATGTTACGGGACACATGGTGGTGTAATGCGGGGATGGCACACCGGGAAAAGTAGTGGCGGCTGGGGACCGCGTACCGAGGGACAGCTGCTGCCATCAGGCTGCGGAAGGACTCAGTGTCCACAAGCCTAAATGGCAGCATTTCGATGGCCAGTAATTTTGAAAGGTGTGAGGTTAGTGCTATGGCCTGTGGGTGGGTGGCTGGGTACTTTCTCTTGCGCTCAAATGCCTGGGGTAACGACATTTGGACGCTGTGCTGGGACAGGGAAGTGGATGTGGTCGCTGATGGTGCTTCAGATGGTACAGGTGCAGGGCGGGAGGTATGCGGGCCTGCGCCTTCGACAGGCGATTGGCCGGCACCGAAAACAGGGGAAGAGGAGGCAGTGGTGTGGCCTGCAGACACAGATGGGCGATCCAGGCGTTCCTCCCACTTACTACGGTGCTTGGATGCCATGTGTCGGATCATGCTGGTGGTGGTGAGGTTTCTAGTGTTCATGCCTCGGCTCATTCTGGTGTGGCACAGGTTGCAAACTACAATTCTTTTGTCGTCCGCACTTTCCTTAAAAAAACTCCATACCGCGGAACACCTACCCTTTGGCAAGGTAGATTTACGCAAGGGGGTGCTCCGTGGAACATTTGCGGGCCGGTTTGGTGCGGTCCGCCTTCTTTCTGTAGCCACACCACTGCCTCTTCCAGCCTGTTGCGGTGCTGCAGATGGCTCACCCTCAGGACTGCTGTCATCGCTCGGCTCTACACCTTCCCAGGTGGGGTCAGTCACCTCATCGTCCACCAAGTCCTCCTCCACTTCCTCACTCTGATCATCCTCCTCAAGTCTTGATCCCACCACATACTCAGTCATTGACAACTGTATAACATTCTCCTCAACAAGGTCTTGAGACGGAAATAGTGGTTGATTTAATGGCAACTGTGTCTCATCATCATCATCATCATCCACTACTTCCTTTGACCTTAAATGCCGTTCACATCTGTCATCTTCTTGTGATTGGGTAGCCTCTAGAGGTTGTGAATCAGGGCACAAGATGTCATGTTCCTCTGCAAGCGTGCTTGGAGAGAGGGTCAAATGAAGGATTGGTGATGAGACGAGCTCCTCACTATATCCCAGTGTGGGATCACTTCTTTGACCAGACTGTGTATGGTGGGAGGAAGGATGATCAGAGTGAGGATTATGTTGACCAGACTCTTGGCTACTGAGAGTGGACTTGGTGGAAGACAGGGTGGTGCTTAACCGACTGGAAGCAGTATCAGCTGTCATCCAACCGACCACCTGTTCGCAGTGGTCGGACCTCGAGAGTGATGTCCTGCGACGCCCTGTAAAATTACACATGAAGCTAGGTATGGTGGATGTCTTTCTTTCTTGTGCTCTGGCACCAGGCACAGTTTCTCCGCATCCTGACCCGCGCCCTGAACTATCAGGATCACGTCCACTTCCCCGTCCCTTTTTACCCGCCTTCTTCATCTTACACGATATATATGACTTTAATATATATGAGTTTGAAAACTTAACAGTATTTCTTACTATTCTGCAACTCTGCAGAGTACACAGAATAGGCTGCTAAACTGCGGTGACACACACTGAATGGAATAAGTGACTTTAATATTTGAGTTTGAAAACTTAACAGTATTTCTTACTATTCTGCAACTCTGCAGAGTACACAGAATAGGCTGCTAAACTGCGGTGACACACACTGAATGGAATAAGTGACTTTAATATTTGAGTTTGAAAACTTAACAGTATTTCTTACTATTCTGCAACTGTGCAGAGTACACAGAATAGGCTGCTAAACGGCGGTGACACACACTGAATGGAATATGTGACTTTAATATTTGAGTTTGAAAACTTAACAGTATTTCTTACTATTCTGCAACTCTGCAGAGTACACAGAATAGGCTGCTAAACTGCGGTGACACACACTGAATGGAATATGTGACTTTAATATTTGAGTTTGAAAACTTAACAGTATTTCTTACTATTCTGCAACTGTGCAGAGTACACAGAATAGGCTGCTAAACTGCGGTGACACACACTGAATGGAATAAGTGACTTTAATATTTGAGTTTGAAAACTTAACAGTATTTCTTACTATTCTGCAACTGTGCAGAGTACACAGAATAGGCTGCTAAACTGCGGTGACACACACTGAATGGAATAAGTGACTTTAATATTTGAGTTTGAAAACTTAACAGTATTTCTTACTATTCTGCAACTGTGCAGAGTACACAGAATAGGCTGCTAAACGGCGGTGACACACACTGAATGGAATATGTGACTTTAATATTTGAGTTTGAAAACTTAACAGTATTTCTTACTATTCTGCAACTGTGCAGAGTACACAGAATAGGCTGCTAAACGGCGGTGACACACACTGAATGGAATATGTGACTTTAATATTTGAGTTTGAAAACTTAACAGTATTTCTTACTATTCTGCAACTCTGCAGAGTACACAGAATAGGCTGCTAAACTGCGGTGACACACACTGAATGGAATAAGTGACTTTAATATTTGAGTTTGAAAACTTAACAGTATTTCTTACTATTCTGCAACTGTGCAGAGTACACAGAATAGGCTGCTAAACGGCGGTGACACACACTGAATGGAATATGTGACTTTAATATTTGAGTTTGAAAACTTAACAGTATTTCTTACTATTCTGCAACTCTGCAGAGTACACAGAATAGGCTGCTAAACTGTGGTGACACACACTGAATGGAATATGTGACTTTAATATTTGAGTTTGAAAACTTAACAGTATTTCTTACTATTCTGCAACTGTGCAGAGTACACAGAATAGGCTGCTAAACTGCGGTGACACACACTGAATGGTATAAGTGACTTTAATATTTGAGTTTGAAAACTTAACAGTATTTCTTACTATTCTGCAACTGTGCAGAGTACACAGAATAGGCTGCTAAACTGCGGTGACACACACTGAATGGAATAAGTGACTTTAATATTTGAGTTTGAAAACTTAACAGTATTTCTTACTATTCTGCAACTGTGCAGAGTACACAGAATAGGCTGCTAAACGGCGGTGACACACACTGAATGGAATATGTGACTTTAATATTTGAGTTTGAAAACTTAACAGTATTTCTTACTATTCTGCAACTGTGCAGAGTACACAGAATAGGCTGCTAAACGGCGGTGACACACACTGAATGGAATATGTGACTTTAATATTTGAGTTTGAAAACTTAACAGTATTTCTTACTATTCTGCAACTGTGCAGAGTACACAGAATAGGCTGCTAAACTGCGGTGACACACACTGAATGGAATAAGTGACTTTAATATTTGAGTTTGAAAACTTAACAGTATTTCTTACTATTCTGCAACTGTGCAGAGTACACAGAATAGGCTGCTAAACGGCGGTGACACACACTGAATGGAATATGTGACTTTAATATTTGAGTTTGAAAACTTAACAGTATTTCTTACTATTCTGCAACTGTGCAGAGTACACAGAATAGGCTGCTAAACGGCGGTGACACACACTGAATGGAATATGTGACTTTAATATTTGAGTTTGAAAACTTAACAGTATTTCTTACTATTCTGCAACTGTGCAGAGTACACAGAATAGGCTGCTAAACGGCGGTGACACACACTGAATGGAATATGTGACTTTAATATTTGAGTTTGAAAACTTAACAGTATTTCTTACTATTCTGCAACTGTGCAGAGTACACAGAATAGGCTGCTAAACGGCGGTGACACACACTGAATGGAATATGTGACTTTAATATTTGAGTTTGAAAACTTAACAGTATTTCTTACTATTCTGCAGCTGTGCAGAGTACACAGAATAGGCTGCTAAACGGCGGTGACACACACTGAATGGAATATGTGACTTTAATATTTGAGTTTGAAAACTTAACAGTATTTCTTACTATTCTGCAACTGTGCAGAGTACACAGAATAGGCTGCTAAACGGCGGTGACACACACTGAATGGAATATGTGACTTTAATATTTGAGTTTGAAAACTTAACAGTATTTCTTACTATTCTGCAACTGTGCAGAGTACACAGAATAGGCTGCTAAACGGCGGTGACACACACTGAATGGAATATGTGACTTTAATATTTGAGTTTGAAAACTTAACAGTATTTCTTACTATTCTGCAACTGTGCAGAGTACACAGAATAGGCTGCTAAACGGCGGTGACACACACTGAATGGAATATGTGACTTTAATATTTGAGTTTGAAAACTTAACAGTATTTCTTCCTAGTCTGCAACTGTGCAGAGTACACAGAATAGGCTGCTAAACGGCGGTGACACACACTGAATGGAATATGTGACTTTAATATTTTAGTTTGAAGACTTAACAGTATTTCTTCCTATTCTGCAACTCTGCACAGTACACAGAATGTGCTGCTACACTGCGGCGAAGCACACTGAATGGAATATGTGACTTTGATATTTTAGTTTGAAGACTTAACAGTATTTCTTCCTATTCTGCAACTCTGCACAGTACACAGAATGTGCTGCTAAACTGCGGCGAAGCACACTGAATGGAATATGTGACTTTGATATTTTAGTTTGAAGACTTAACAGTATTTCTTCCTATTCTGCAACTCTGCACAGTACACAGAATGTGCTGCTAAACTGCGGCGACGCACACTGAATGGAATATGTGACTTTGATATTTTAGTTTGAAGACTTAACAGAATGTGCTCTAATCTGCAACTTTGCACACTAAACAGAATGTGCTGTAATCTGCAACTTTGCACACTAAACAGAATGTGCTCTAATCTGCAACTTTGCACACTAAACAGAATGTGCTCTAATCTGCAACTGTGCACACTAAACAGAATGTGCTCTAATCTGCAACTTTTCACACTAAACAGAATATTTTTTTTTTTTTTTTTTTTTTTTTTTCCCCCCACACAAAATAACCTGCTGCCCCCACACACAGTAGTCCTAAAAAGGACTTTTGGTTCTTTTTTTTAACAATTTTGGTTTTTTTCCTCCCTACACTGCCTTTCCCTTCCTATCCTCAGCTCTCCCTGGCTAAGACTGAGCCGAACTCGATGGTCAGGTGCTATACAGCACCTGACCACGGGTTCTGGCCAGCCAATCAGTGTAATGCCAGCAGCCAACATGGCTGCTGGCATTACACCGATGTCAGATCCTCCCTGCACGTTTATTGGCTGCGCAGCAGCCGCAAAACGTGCGGGGAGGAGACCCGAACATGGCGGGCGAGCACATGCGGTACTCGTACGAGTACCGCCATGTGCCGAGCAGAGCGATGCTCGAGCCGATCCGAGCATCGGCCGAGCATGCTCGCTCAACACTACTACATAGTCCTTTCCTTGTACCAAAGGAAAAATGTTCAAATTCCCATGATTTCATGGGAGGACGAGGGGCAGGATTATGGTGAGTGGACTCCTTCTGCCCGGATATACCTGGAATTGTGGTGGCTTGTTGTGGTGCTGCTGCTGCTTCAACATCAAGACTAGTAGGAACCACCACCAGCCATTGTCTCATGTCACTGCTGGTTCTGCTTCTTCCACAACTACAGTTTGTGGACATCATGATCCCACTCACACCACCATCACTACTACTACTACCACCCATGGGCATGGTGGAGGCACCAGCCTGATAATGTGATGTGGAATTTGATACAGTAGCAGGAACTCAATTAGCAAACACCATAATGTCACTGGTGGGTGGCATATAATGAATCTGATGGTGGCTTACCTGCGTTTAAGCCTGCAAACAATTTTGTTCAAGCCTGCAAACAATCACTTCAAGGATTGCATTGTTGTATAATTGTATTAACACTTATATGCAGAATCATGTATTACTCTAGTATAACCTTTTTATAAGAGAAAAAGAAAAACTGTGCAAAACACTTTTACGGGTAGCAGTATTTCAGCATTATAAGAAGTACAGATTCCCCGCACCCTTATTATTATTTACTCACAGATGGTGGAGGCTTTTCCTGCCTCTCAGTAGAACTGCTGATCACACTGTTGGTTTTCTTACCCACTTACGCAGTAAAGGTGCAATTGTAGTTCCAAGACGTGTTAAAGCCACATTATATATAAATATACATATAAATATATATATATATATATATATATATAGAGAGAGAGAGAGAGAGAGAGAGTATAAGGGCTAAGAAAAACAATAGAAATTGAGTTATAGGAACTTATTAGAAATAAAAAAGGGGGGCCCTTTATTTCATGATAGATATAAGGAGCTATGGCGAAATAAAATAGCAAAATAATTCTAATAACTCAAAAATATAAATTTAATAAAAGTGAAAGTAGATTAAAAAAAGCTAATGTAAATATAAACACAGGAGGTCCTAGAATCTAGAATGGGGACCGATGTGCCCTCTCTGTTTCAGCAGGTGTGGGGGTACAATAAAAATTAATAATACATATAAAAATATAAAAGTATATAAAAGTATAAAAGGACAATGTAGAATGCATTAGCTACACATTTCGCGGCTCTCCACGCCACTTTATCTGAGCTAAAGTGCAACAAAATGATAAAACCTTTTCATTTTGTTTTAATTGGTAGACACGTGTCTTTTCTATTAATAAAAGTTTTGCTACTTTTTGAGAATCATAGCATTTTTTAATTTTTTTTGATCACTTTGATCTATTTAGAGAGTACAAAACATTTCAGATTCTTCATAGAAAGCTGCCCTGGAGAGGTTCAATTGATATAGACCTCTGTACAGACCTTCAGTGAGAGCTGGAAATCCTGAGCGGAGAAAGTGGTGAAAAATCCTCCGCATGCTGATGTTAATGATCGCCAAATTTGACAATATTGTGACAATATTACACTATTGGGCACCCTCTTTGTGTTTTGTTGCAACCTCTCTTTCTTTAGTCTTTACAAAGTCTGCCAACCCAGAACACACTTGGGTTTGCTCACTAGGGATGGGCAAAAATTTTCGGCTTTAACTGAAATCGGCGAAAAATGACACTTTCTGATTGGCGAATAATTTCCAGCGAGAAGTAGAGATTTTCCACTTTTTCCCGCTCTTTTCACCTAGCTTATTGTGCATTGAAATGGGAAGAAAAATTTTTCTCCACCACACGAAAGTTTTCTACAGCCATATAAAAGGGTGTCAGGTTCTCACAGCATGCCATTCTGTGCTTGTGAGAGGAGAGAGCAGCACATTCTTTGAGTTAGAGAAGATAGGGGAATTGAAGTTTAGTTTAGAGAATCTTTTAGGTAGGACATTTGTTCTCTCTCTATTAGGAGAGTCAGTGGGGCACTCTGTGGAGAAGAAGGGAGTAAGTAGGTTGACCCCCAAATACCCCAAAATTCCATGTGACTGACTGGCAAGAGGTGGGGACCTCTGGGGAAAGAAGTTGCTGATTTTTTTTTTCAGTGATAACTTTTTAATTGGACGGACTGAGAAAGTGATAAGACAGGGTGGATAAGTTAAAAAAAAAAAAAGAATAAAAAAGTGAAAAAATAAATAAAGAATAAACAAATAAATAATTAAATATATTAGTGACAGTGACAGTCAGCTGACTGGGCTTAGACAAGATGTCATACTCCACCAGTTGTGTTGTGTACAGTAAAAACACAATAGTTGAGTAATGTCCAGCAGATGCACAAGGGGCAGGGGGAGGGGGAAGGGTGGAGCATTGCAGGGACGTGAGAGTTGTAGTTCAAAAACTGACTGCAGCAATGGTTGCTGCAGCGTGTGCAATCAATGATGATGATCCCTCTCCTACAAGGGAGGATGCAGTTTGTCAAGGTCCCAGCAAAACTTCCAGCACCACCAGTGCCAGTAGAAATATAGAACCATATAAGAAGATGACAACAAGGTGGTTAGTGTGGTGGGCAAAGGGCTGAAAAGTGTGTATGGCAAGAAAATCCACCTGACAACAGATATGTGGACAGGTGGGCAGAGCACAGACTTTATGACTGTGACTGCTCACTGGGTTTCCCTCCCAGCACCAAAAGTGGACAACACTAGCTTACAGCATCAGGTGAAAGCCAGTAATCATGCTTCTGGTTTTGGCAGTGTGATTAAAAGGTGGCAGCAGCAGCAGGATAGCCCAAACCATTGTCACACCACCTTGCTCATGGAGAGTTTTGAGAGACAGTCCCACAAAGCTGCAGATGTTCTACGTAAGCTAGATCAGGTGATGGAGGAATGGATTGTACCCCACTCCTTAAAAGCTGGTTTTGTGTCTGTTGATAATGGCTCCAACATAATCGCTACTTTGAGAATAGGTGGTATGGTGTATGTGCACTGCTTTGCCCATGTGCTGATTTTAGTTGTGACCAGATTCCGGGCAGAATCCCAAACCCTCAAAGATATGCTAACTATTGCCCGCAAAATCTGTGCCCATTTTAGTTGCTCCTACAGTGCGCGCAATGCTCTATATTCCATACAAGACAGTAACAGTAACAACCTGCCCCATCACCAGCTGAAAATGGAGGTCCCTACCAGGTGGAATTTCACACTGTACATGCTAGAGCATTTGTACGAGCAGAATAAGGCCATTAGCGAGTACACCATGCAAAACTGGAAGACTTTGGAGGGAGCCTCTTAGTCACCTGGCCAATGGCAACTAATGTGCGATGTATGTGAGCTACTGAAACCCTTTGAGGCAACCACGCTGGTGAGTCGCACTGGGGCAGGAATTAGTAAAATTCTACCACTGATATTTTTATTGAAGAAAAAAATGAGGAGCATGGCTGAGAATTCTTACCATAATGAAAACACAGACATGCACCAGCTGGTAAAGATCATGTTAGCGTGCTTTGCACAAGATCCTCACACAGTGTCCATTAAAAGCAATGAGGAATACATTCTTGCCACTTTGCTGGACCCCCGCTTCAAACACAAAATTTCAGAATTTCTGCCAAAGGGCCATGAGCAATTTGTCACAACAAGGAGTCATGACGATCAGCAGCAACTCTCTAAGGAATCAGATTCTGTCAAGGAATATCAAGACATGCTTATTGTTTGAGTGGTGGGTTGCATTGTGGAGGATGAGAGGGAGAAAGTGAGGGCACAACAAACATCTAGACAGTATATTAAAAAGGAAGGCAGCAAAGCATTTCAACCAGCAGAAGCAGCTACATCATCAACCAGAATATCCCATGCTGAACACAGGGCAATTCATGGGTCTCAGCAGGGATGGCAAAAACCCAACATTGGTGGTGGTGACAGCACATCTCTTTGGGATTTACTTTCTGAGAATGGGTTGGTAACTGACACAAGGGAGCACTGTGTAGCTCCTAGAAGTGGTACCACTGCATGTGAGATGGTTTCTGCATACTTGCAGGATAGCTATGTTCTAGGCAGAAACAATGACCCCATGGACTACTGGCAAACAAAGCAGTGTTTGTGGCCAGCATTGACACATACTGCAGTGGAAACCCTCAATTGTCCTCCAGCAAGTGTTGAGTCTAAGAGGGTTTTCAGTGCAGCTGGTTATACTGTCAATGACCACAGGACATGGCTATCAAGCAGCAGTGTTGGGAGACTAACATTCTTAAAAATTAACCAACATCTCATACCATCTGAGTATCAGGTAGCAGAAACCACATATGACAGACAAAGCCAGAACAAATATATTAACAGCAGCACAGATGAGGAGGTGGAGGAGGGATGTGAAGAAGGGTTGCCACCATCTACCCCACTTAGGACCACTGCTACGAGCGACAAGTAATGTGGATCAATAATCTGAGAAGGAGGATAGTGATGTGAAGCAAACATGACAAAAGTAAAAACTATAACCAACCAGTCCCCTCCACCACCACTACCATGCACATCTGCCAAACTGTAGGATGTATTTTTTTTTTTATCTCTTGACATCATCATGAATATGTGCCAGTATCACTTTAAAAGGAAGTTAGTGTTGTGGGGAAAGGACAAATGCTCTCTGCATGTTAATACATTTTTCAAGGCATATGTTGCTGTAGGATTCACAACTTTGACTTTCAGACACTTATATCTAAACTACAGCCCTCAGAAGAAGTAATATTACAGTGGGAAATGTAGTACTTATAGGAAATATAGGCAAAAAAATGTGTTAAAATAGGCAAAAAGGAGGAAAATTTTGCATAGGTGAAAAGGAGAAAACGTTTGCGAAAAAAGCAAAAAATCAGCAAGTTTTCAAGAAAAGTCATGCGGGAAATTTTTCACACTTTTTGCCCACCCCTACTGCTCACCGCAGGAGTTCTGGTATTAACTCAGGAAAGGCAGAGACAAAGTGGCTGTAAAGGGTAGAGTTATGATCATCCAGCTAGAAAAAAGAGATAATAAATTACATTTATTAGAGGGATCATGGCACACAAACATAGGACAACAACTACTGGGAAATAAACAGGGGAAAAATATAAAATCTACTCACTTATGCTATTCTCTATTCACTTGTCAAAATCCAGACTGGTGCCAGGCTTCTCTCTATTCTAGAGAGACTCTACCCCTTCTTATACATCTTCATCTCTCTATTCTCCTCCTTTTCACTCAAATTCTCTTATACTTTGCTTGTCACCATACTACTCCAGGATATGCTACCATTTAAAATATATATTTTATGTAACTTGCTCTAGGGGGCAAGAAACACACATTCAACACACATTCATCCCTGTATTTGACAGATTTTCCTCAGGTTTTGCTAGTGATCCACAGAGGGCTATTTGAGAACACTGAATCTATTGTGTTAGACCCCAAGGCTCCATCACTCTATACTTCAAACACGGGTAAAAGGTCAACTCTGTCTAATACATGCACACACAGATGACATTAATATTTACATGAATGGGTACACCATCCTGTCACAATTACCTTTCCGTCAAAAGCTGTTTCCATTGTTTTTTGTTTTTTAAGTGTCCCTGTCTGTCATTGTCAACAAAGGAAAAACACACCCCAACAATGGCAAACAACTCCAGAATCTCTCTTTGCCTATCTGCCTCTACATACAGCTAATGTAAAAATGCCATCAGCCACTTCCACTTTCTCTCCCAACTTGACTGAAGTATTCAATATTATAGTACAGCAAATTATAAGAATAGACTTGTTAGCTTCAGAATCAGCAGTTGGTACAATCGTGCAGCACATCAAAATCCCAGCATATGCTTGCAGATGTAGGAGTGATTGTGTGTGTATGTATGTGTAAGTACACACAGTATATCATGTTGTACCTGTATGTTTCTCTTGAATACATGGAAAAACACATTTCCATATCAGGTCACAGTGAGAACAGACACATAATAATAACATGCCCAAACTTGGGAAAAATCATGTGCAGAAGCAGTAATATTTATGATCAAAGTACCAAAGAGCATGACAACAGCTAGCAGTTTTCCTTCCATGGGGTATGGCCGAGACATTATTGTGTTACTGCCGCAAAAGCATTACAGTCACAACACTGTTGGAAAGTGTACTGAATGCAAAGAGATGATATATGAGAAGTTATATTGAGCATGCATCTTGATCACAGAGTTCTCCAGTACAAGATCTGCTCTAACCAACTTCAGTGCATAACCCCACCCCCCTCACCCATAGTGGAGCAATAAGTAGCTGATTCACTGTGGTCATTATCCTGACCCTGCGTAAAATAGAACAGGATAACATGAGCAACTGGGCGAGGACTTTTTTGATAGAAAAGATCTAGGGTTTATTGTTCCTTTAATTCAACCTCATTTTCATTCATGCAAAATATATAAAACTGCTTGTTAGCCAAATGTAGGTGTTTTACAAGTAGAAGTGTCTATCTTCTGCTTTGAGGTGTACCCTTATTGTCTAGGCTACTCGACACTTAAGCCTTCTGCTTCTCCTTTGAAGTGTACCTTTATTGTTGAGGTTACTCGACACTTAAGCCTTAGACATCAGAATGTTGCACTTTTCATGCAGGTGACATTCTGATGTCTCGAGACTAAAGCGTGTGACATTCTTATTTTGCCCTTTTCAACCAGGCAACATTTTTAATGCGCCGTTTGGTTGGTCACCCAATAATGGGATCCATTTCGATAGTGAACTCTCTGGGCCCAGGGTTCTGCCCTCTCCTGTCCTTAGGAATTATAGTACTATAAGCACAAATAATAGCAGGAAGGGCAACCTTGTACAGTGCACATACAGATGTGGATCTCTGGCCTGTAAGACCTTTACAATAAAGGTGCACAAGTCATGGTGGATGACTGGCTTACTCACCCGGACTAAATGGTGTGAAACTCAGGAGCTTTGCAGATCCAGAAGGTGCATGGGCTTATTGGTCTCATCACAGTCAGCAACTGATTCTATCAAATTATTAGACAGGAGACAAGATGACAAAGCCAAAGGTCAGAGCAGGAGGATCAGGTTCACAATCAATGAGACAGGCCAAGGATCAGGGCAGGTGGAATCAGGTTCATGTCATGGTTCGGTACACAGGAAGCACTATAGGAGCAACACAGGCAAAAACAGAGAACTAGCTCTTACCACAGGCAAATGCTGAGTGAAAGTAAAGCTGAAAAAATTCACGCACAAGTACACCAGAAATGGTAACAAATAGCATGTAAAAATTCCTACATTAGCAAGCATGCAAGTAGCTGGAAGATTCTCCTTGGGTACGGAACACCAAGGTAGATGTAACATGTGGTTAGTGTTTAGGAAGGTGTGAAAGGAGGTACGTTCTGAGATGATGAAAAGTAACAGATCTGCAATATTTTAAAGATTTTTTAATATGATAGTTAAAAATTTACATTACTGGAGATGGCTGATTCTTCTAGCAGCCAGGGGAACTATCCATGCAGGTTAGATGGGAGGCTGAAAAGGCAGAAACAAGGCAAGTAGCAGTTATATGGGACTCTATTATTTGGTGGGTAGACAGGACCATCAATGCTGAACAGTATGTTGTCTCTGGGATACTTGTATTCAGAGTGTTGTGGAAAGGGGAGATAGTTTATTGGGAAAAGCTGGGAAGGATTCAGCTGGTTTGGTACAGACTGGTCTCCAAAACATTATTTCAGGGATCTAAGGTACAAGCTTAAGGCAAGGTTCTCCAAGGTAGTATTTTATGGACTACTATTTTTGCAAAGCACCAGTACAGGGAAGACTAGAGAGCTCAGGAAGATACATAATATCCACTAACATAGTGGCATGGTGTATGAGGCTGTAAAAAGACATACATCCATCAAATTCAGAGCATGCCATATCACCCCTGTTGAGCTTATCCCTTTAATACATTGCTTAAGTATTTAGTTTTTAAAGCACTGGGCTAGACATAGGACTACACATACTGACCATCTAGCCACTCTACTGTCAGGTAGTGGAATGGACAACATGAGGTCCTGCTGCCTGACTACAGCCTCCATCATTCTCTGCAAGAGAACTGCTGGCAGGGAATAATGGGAGTTGTAGTCTGGAAGTAGCCAGAGAGCCTCATGTTGCCCTTGACCGCATACTAACCTACCCAGCCTTGTACAACTGCACTGGTAGCCATAGAAACACATATTGTACTGACCTCCAAGTCCCAGCCTTGTTTTACAGCAGAATGACTCATACTGGATCTAACTGTGCCACTGTCAACTATTACTATTACTGCTACTGTTGTATCACTATTGTAGCTATGTTTAAATTGTAAACTCTGTGGTACTACAAGTGTAACTCCTTTTCAGTTGTAAACTCCGTGGAATCACTAGTGTAGCTCTTTTTCAATTGTAAGCTTTTTAATATCACTGGTGTAGCTTTATGTCCATTGTAAGCTCTGCGGCGTCACTAGTAGCTACATTTCAATTAGAAGCACAGTGATATCAATAATCTAGGAATATTTCAATTGTAAGCTCTGTGGTATCACTTAAGTAGCTCTATTTAAACTGTATGCTCTTTGATGTCATTTTTGTAGCTATATCTCAGTTGTAAGCTCTATGGTATCACTAATGTAGCTTAATGTCATTGGTAAACTATTTGTATCTTATGTGTAGCTCAGTTTCAGTTGTGTGCACTCGTTGTGTCTTGTTTAAAAAGTGATGTGTCTACTGTATTATAAACATTCAAAAGTCAAACATATACTGTAAAAGAGAGCTTTAATTAGCCCCCCAAAATATAAAATAAACCTATTCTGATGTTTCCAGATATAAAATAGTAATAATGAGACATGCCCAACAACTAAAGATAGCAGTTTTGTGTGCATGCTTAAGGATAGCTTTATTCAGATTGTACAAAGGAATAGTAGGTAGCTAGATTGATTACAATTATAAGTAGCAAGGAAAAGAGGATGAATAGGGAGCACACTCCTGTGTTTACTCACCAGAATAAATTTGCAACACTGAGTGATGATATTGAGGTTGTTGTTACTGGAATGCATTTGCTAAAGAAACAACTGGGAGAACAGCCCCACTATTTTGATGGTATCTGGAAAGTAGACAGACCTAGACAGATGGAGGTGGTAAGTAATTCCATAATGAGAGATATTGTCAGATAATTCATATGACTTGGCATATGGGTTATTCACTCTTTATGAGGGATAGTTAATAAATGAGTTGGGGGCTATGCCTGAATGTAAAGCATGCCTTAAAATCTAGTATAAATGAAGATATTAATGAAGGGTCCAGGGGAAATTTAGAGGCCCTGTAGGTTGAATACATACTGGGGGCGTACATAGTAAAAAATATGTAAATGGACATTTGCTACAAGTCACCTAATATTGGCAAGTTTGAAGAAGCCCAACAGTTACTGAGAATGAAAAAGGCTTCTCAGTCAGGTAATGAAATCATAATGGGAAATTTCAACTACCCTGAAACTGCCTGGAGAAATGTGATTTCCAGCTCAACAAAGAGAAATTATTTTCAATATATGCTTAAAGACAATGTTATGTCCCAACTTCCCAAGTAGTAGAGAAGCCAACTAAAAATCTGGCCTTGCTAGACCTAGTGGTCTCAAACAATTCTGAAATGGTAAACAATATACAAGTAAGGGAACATTTGGGCAGCAGTGACCACAATATGGTATTGTTTTGAAATGTGAATGAGAAATCCATTACAAGGGTTTATCCAAACCTTTAACTTAAAAAGGCTAATTTTATAATGCTAAAATAACATTAAAGGACATTCAATATGATGTCATTTTCAAAAGATAAAATTTCACAAGAAAGATTAAATTTGGTGTGAGATAAATATATGTGTCAGTATCTACCACTGGGAACATAATACAAAAGGTGCAAATTAAGACAAATATGGCTTAACAAAGAGGTAAGCAGAGAAATGAGGAATAAGTAGTGGGCTTTTAAACTGTTTGTCAGAAGAGTCAATTGCATCATTTAGAAAAATATAAAGAATGCAACATAATCTACATAAACAATTAGGCAAGTTAAAATTGAAAAAGGGAGCAATAAAACCCCTAAACATTCCTATAACTATATAACTGACAAAAATAGTATGGTTGATATCCCCTTAATGTGATAGTAATACTTGAAAACATGTAAATTTAATTCAATAGATAATTTAAAAATACATTAATTGTGCCGATTTGCAAGGACACGTTGTAGACCGTTCAAATTAAGTATTTCTTTGTAACTGCCGTGATCACGGCTCTGCTGAAGAGCCGCAGGATGGTCTATGGACTGCGAGCTCCGTCTCTAAGTTTGAAAGCTGACGTCAGCTCAAGTGGAGGGAAGGGGGAACTTTGCAGACTTATATCTCCCAAACCATAAAGGTTTGGGAGATCGAAAACAGCACAATTAATGTATTTTTAAATTATCTATTGAATTAAATTGACAGTTTTCAAGTATTACTATCACTTTGAAAGTGAAATGAGTGAATTAACTACTGAGGATAAGGCAATGGTCGATGCCTTACATAATTTCTTATTGACATGACAGCAACATGACAGGCTATGGGCAAGTAGAGGCTCATATCATTTCCTCTATCATGTACAAAGTCCAAAGAAAATTGGAAGAGATTATAGTGAATAAATTACCTGGAATTGATGGCATACACCCAATGGAACATAAGGAACTTGGTTCCGTAATAGAAAGACCATTATGCTTAATGTTTATTGATTCATTATCAGACATAGTAGCCTGTGATTGGAGGAAAGCAGGTGTAACATTATTCAAAATGGTGCAAGAGCTAAACTGGGAAATAATAGACCTATGAGCTTGTCTACCATAGTGGGTAAGATAGTAGAAGGGTTACTAACCAATTGTTTTCAAGATTATGTGATGGCAAACATTGTTGTTAGTAGGAATCCATGTCGTTTTGTGAAGAATAGATCATGTCAAACTAATTTACTTACTTTCCATGAAAGCATGGACAAGGATATTGCTGTTGATACTTGGATTTTGCAAAAGCCTTTTACATTATGCCTGAACAGGTTACTTCATAAATTAAAAGTGTTTAGCTTTGGAGGTGGTATCTGTTCATAGATAGAAAACTGGGTAAAGGGTTAGTAATGTTTCACAAAAACAGCAGCTCAAATTAATCTTCATAGAATTTTGGCCATGGAGAGTGTTAGGTCAATACTTTCAGAGTTGTAGTTCAAGAGTAAATGAAGTAAGCTTCTTCCAACAGACATGGAATCTGGTCATTTGACCGGACAGCTTACAGCAAGACAATCTTCATACTGTTAGCATAAGGAAAATCCTGCCACCTTTCACAGGCTTTTCAGGTTTTTCCTTATGCTCTCTGAAGATTGTCCCTTGCTGCAATCCATCCATACAGTCTTGCTGCTCTGAGGTTAGCAGTGTTATGTCAGTAAAAGGGGCGGGAGGGGATACTTTATCATTCAATTACTCTTGAACTACAACACTGACAATATTGAAACAACACTCTCCATGGCCCAAATACTATGAAGATTAATTGGAGCTGCTTAAATTGTGAAACATTACTATCCCTTTAAATGATAGACTGTAGAGAGTTGCTGTAAGTTGAACCTTTTCAAGCTGATGTAAGGTTGTATGTGGAGAGCCACAGGGTTCATTCCTGGGTCCTATGCTTTTTAGTTTGTGTATTAATGATCTTGAAGTGTGTATTGAAAGTAGTATCTCAGTCTTTGCTGATGACACAAAGCTGTTGAGGAAATACATACAAAGAAACGTTTTTTCCTCTGCAGAAAGATTTGGATAAACTGAGCAAATGGGCGGAAAGGTGGCAGATGTGGTTTTAGATAAAGGTAAGGTTATGAATTTGGGCTGCAGAAACAAATATGGTACATGTACACTAAATGGGAAACTACCCGGGCAATCCATTTTCGAAAAAGATTTAGGAGTAGACAATATACTTCTTAGCAGTGTGCAGTATCACTCAGCCACTACAAGAGTCAATAGGGGACTATCATGTAGTGGTACATATATATGGGATGAGAACATAATTCTACTTCTATATAAATCTTTGGTAAGGCCTCATCTACAATATAGAATTCTTAATACAGGCATTATTGAAATGGAAAAAGTGCAGACACTTGCAATAAAACTGCTAAAGGGATTGTATCTGCGTTCTAAAGCGAGACTAGCCAAACTGGTTTTGTTTACATTAGAGATGTCTAAATTGTGAAATGGTTACCATTTTCAAATATATTCAAGGTCAAAACAAATCTCTGTGAGAAATGGTTTACTCAAAGAGCTGAGAAAAAAAAAGATGAGGAAAAGATGCTTTTGACTAAACAAAGGCATGTACTTTGTACAGTAAGAGAAGTAAAGTTATGGAATTCTTTGCTTCAGGATGCTTGTGTTTGCAGATACTGTAGTTGCTTTGAGGAAAGTAATTGGTACATTTCTAGCTCAGAAAATTGAAAATTATTATGGTTGGTTTCAAAGCAGATATTATATTGATCCAGGGAATTATTTGCCTTTTGGAGTCAGGAAATACTTTTTACCCACTTGGGGTTGAATTGGAAGTGGCATCAGTATGTTTTCTTTTTTTTTTTTTTTTTTTTTTTTTTTTGTAAGAATGGAAACATTGTAAAGGTCTCATTGTTGGAGAAAGATCTTGGAGGGTCTGGTGATCTGCTACAGGGCCACTTGCTCACTTGCTGTAGTAGGTGCAGTATGAAGACTCAACCGCTTGCCCCTAGGGTTGAACCCAAATTTTTAAGCAGTTGTAGGTGGTATGAAGGATAGACCAAGTTTTATAACCAGATCAACAGACTAGGAAATGTCAGGCAGTCAGTATCAAAAGCCAGACCAGGCACAGTACCTCTAAGAAGCATCCACTAGCCCCCCAGAGACTGAACCCCAAAACTCTGAGCAGCCACAAACAGAATACTGAAAGTCCAAGGCAAGGTAGCAATCAATACATGAAGGCAAGGTCAGGGCAAAGGTAAAGGCATAGGGCCTCCCTCCTCCTGAAGGCCTTTTCTGCAACTGAAAGGCGAGTGAACCCAAGCTGCATGGGCTCCACATCGCCAGTGGATTCGAGACTAGGAGGAGTGGGAGGAGAGGGAGGCATGGGTGGGGACTAAAAGCTCGGGGCTAAACGATGGGATGCCTCCGCAGGTGCTCCCTAAAGGAAGGTATCTCATGGATACGGGAGTCAATCAGAATGCAATATGAGACCAAATCCTCAAAGTCACTCAGAAGGTTCCGGGCTGCAATCTCATCTTTAATCATATCCAAAAGCACATTAGAGAAGGCAGCCACGAGAGCCTAATTTTGCCAACCAACCTCAGCTGCCAGGATACGAAACTCTATGACATAATCCGCAGCCGTCCTAGTACCCTGTTGGATGGACATTAGGTGCTTGGAAGCCAAGGTGGAATGGCCTGGTACATCAAATACCCTTTTAAAGGACACTACAAACTCAGGGTAATTGTGCACTATAGGTTTCTGAGTCTCCCAAAGGGGGTTAGCCATGCCAAGGCCCTGTCAAAGAGTAAGGAAATCATGAGGCCCACCTTACTCCTATCAGACCGGAAAACCAATGGTACCATCTCCAGATAGATACCAACCTGGTTCAGGAAACCTCTGCACTGGGTAGGGTCGCCCCATAAAGCTGGGGAAGCAGGGCAGACCCAGTCATGCCTCCCGCAACATTAGAATCATTAATGACAGCCTGAGCAGGAACGTCAGCAGGTATAGGAACAGACTGCGCCAGGGGCTGCTGAGACAGTGGAGCCAGATACGCAGTACAGAGCAACAAGGACTGGAGGACTAACACAAACTGGTCCATGCGCTGGTCTACCTGGTCCAACCTGAAAAAAATATTCGGTGGATTGCCTGCACCTTCTGAATTCATGGTCCTTGTGTACTATTATGGACCTGGAACCAGACAGGACACAAAAAGGTAAAATGCAACACCTTTATTAAAGACACAAAAAATAAACAGAATCGTGATCCAGGAGCATAAACCAAATGACAAGCCAGGGTCAGGAACCAGGACAGGTAATCAGCCAAGCCGGAGTTAGCAGCACAGAAGTCCGCGATGTCAGGAACAAGCTAGTGGGTTAGCAGCACAGAAGTCAGATAAGTCTGGAACAAGCCAAAGGTCTGGAACACAGCAAACAGGAGCGCAGGAAAATCCACAGCAGCAACAGGTCAGCAAACAAAACACAAGGACAATGGAAAAGTGAGCCAAGCTGCTTTAAATACCCTGGGAGGGTTGGCTGATAACAGTCAGGTGAGCAATCAGAGGGGTCAGCTGATCAGCCTGAGCCAGAAACTCAGAAGACAGCAGCAGTGGATAGCAGAGCACTAGATTAGCTCAGACATCAGAATCAATAGACAGAATAGAGCTGTTCAGCAAAACCTTGACAGTTATGTATCCAACACAAGTTTATGTACTTGGGGTGCAGGATTGAGGATTAAACAATCTAACCATAATATTAATGTGTGTAAGTTTATCTGACATCGGAGTTAACGCAGTAATATAGAGAGTTGCATATCTGATACTCTGATAGGATCTTATTGGCTGCTTTTTTGGGGAATTGTTTCCTGTTAAATACAGTATAATAAATTTACAGATTTCTTTTAAATTTCACAACTTTTATATTTTTATGTTTTATGTATATAAAATAAAAGTTAGGTTTTAATTTTTCCCCCCTCTTATTTTCTCCCCTTTTGGTGCTATTTTTTTTTATAAAGGGTGACCTAGCCTATAGGTTAGAGGGGATTTTGGTACTGTTTATGCCTTTTCTTTTTTTCTTGTTTTTTCTTTTTGATTGTATGTATTATTGGCTAAGCACATTACCCGGGCTGAATGTAACCTCTTAATATGATTTGGAAGAGGTAGTGCCACACTTTTATAGTTTATTTCTTACACATCGCCAACAGTGGACAACCATGAAGTCTAAGAACATCTTCTCTGCTTGCCTACTTGCTCAGTGAGGGAACAGGGAGGATCCTGTCAGCACCAAAGACAGCATCCCTTAACCCTGTGAATGCCTTTGGGATGCGCATTGTTGCACTCAAAGGATTAAAGATGCTGTTTTGGCATCATCAACTAAGAAGTGAGGTTAAGAACACTGGGATATTGCTTCCTTATCTGCTGAGAGCCAATAAACAGCTAGACACCAATGGGGAGTATCATGAGGCAGTCAGTCTCTGGTTGCTGCCTCTCACCCTAAGCAGAATATAAGAGGATTGAGATACTCCGAGTGACAGCATTTTATAGCCCCAATTAATGCTCATATGAATTCCACTAGATCAAGGAAGCCTCCGCTGGTTTGACAATCTGCCATCCCTCCTCTATCCCTCTGTGAGAGAGACCAAAATTATATTGGCAGCAGTTTTCCTTTTCTTACATTAATGATAGCAATATGAGCAATGCATTCTACACCTCTGGAACTAAAACTGTTAAATAGATTACGAGAAGTTTTTAAACCTGTCATTAGTAGTAAATAAGTTAATAATGGACATGTAAAAAATGCATGTTGCAGGGATGTAAAAGATTATTAATGAGCTTCCATAGTTCCCTTATATCCATGCAGCATGCATTTTCCCCAGTTTTAACCCTTTCAGTGGCAGAGGGCTCTGCAACAAATTGATTTGCAATGCATTGCGTACAACTGTGGCACTAAAAGGGTTAAAGGGATGATCCAAAATTAGTAAAAGTATGTAGTTGTGAAATTAGTCCATTCACAGAAACACATATTTTATGCACTGTATATTTCAAGGTTGCCAGATCATCCCTTTAAAAGAGGACACGTATAAAAAAAGCCTACTGCATTGACACATGGCAAACCATAGCAACCTACTACTTAAGCACTGGATCCCTTACTTTGTTATGTGCACATTTCATTATAAGAACTGGATCAGATTGTACATATATTCCAAGTATTCATTTAAACACTAAAGTATAAAGTTTATTCACTTGAACATTGCAACAAAATGATCTATTTCATAATTTCACATATTTCAATCCTAACATTAACTCGTCCTGCTTTTAAAACCTGATGCTTGTGAAAACTGCATAATAAAGAGTAATGGTTTCTGAACTGCAATATGCATTTTTTATAAATATAGAGCTTCAAAGGATGTGGTGGCAATTGTACTCCACCCATACATATCATCCTGGATTAACCCTGCACTACAGAGTGGTTTGATGTTCATCACCCTTTGATATTTTATGTGTATTTGAGTATTCTCGTGATAATTCATTGCAAATATGTGTGAGTGTGTGTGTGTATAAACATATCGGTTACTGATAGCAAAGTAGTATAACCAGTTGCAAATTTTATGGATATACTTTAAAAGGTAGGAAATAGAGAAATGCTCATTCATTGCAGGTATAAATGGATACCATCTAACCATGTGAAGCACATGAAAAAACAACTCACAATTAAAACATTGACTTTGGTGGTACGTCAAAGCACCTCACATAGCTGAATTCCTGTAAAAAAGAACTATATTTCTTACTTGAATATATTGACTCTCAGACACAAGTATGCAGAGGAAAAGTGGGGAGGTATCCACAACTAGGGTTGAAATTATTTTTGGGTTTTAACAGCCTGTGCATGGCTTCTAAATTCTATAATTAGAGATGATTAGGGACTATGCTAGTGAAGGAGAGAGCTCCTCATATGAAATCAGGATATCAGCCAGAGCTCACAGTGTTTGTTATTTCACAAACCACAATGCAGTCACAATAACGCTACTGTTCATGATTTGCCTTTCGATTCATAAAAGAGTTTTTACCTTTTGGCAGCAAAATGAATCATTTACTGTAGCTTCATTTTGGACATAATTTTTGAAGTGTTGAAAGGCCTCATTTTCTCCAAAGCAGAAGAGGCTTTGGATCTCTTCTCTGACAGTTACACAATATTAAAGGAATATTAATGTTTCAAAATAAAAGCAGCTCAAATTAATCTTTTTGGGCCATGGAGAGTGTTATTTCACTACTGTCAGAGTTGTAGTTCAAGAGTAATTGAATGATAAAGTATCCCCTCCCGCCCCTTTTACCTAGTATAAGCCACTCCCCTCAGATGTGAAATCTGATCTTGAGACCAGACAGCTCACAACAATGGACACACCTTAACTGTTTTTTCAGGTTTTTCCATTATGCTAATTGAAGATTGTCCCTCTCAGCAAGCCATCTGGACAATCTTGCTGCTTTGAGGTGAGCAGTTTTACATCAGTAAAAGGGGCGGGAGGGGGATAATTTATAATTCAATTACTCTTGAACTACAACTCTGACAGTATTGAAGTAACACTCCCCATGGCCCAAATACATAATATTATGAAACATTACTATCCCTTTAAAAAGGCTGTATGCTCAAAGGATTGGAAGAATGCTTGGGAAAATAAATAGGGGAAAATAAAAATTCTTATTGATTTAAATGAGAATCTTAACCCCTTGAATTCTGCATGGTTATCTTCAGATATCAACGCATTGCATTTAAGGAGTTAAAATCAGTGAGTCTCAGCTCCAATCCTTGGGTCACGCCAATTGGTCAGGTTTTAAGACTGGGGGCTCGATTCTATTAGCAGTGTTAAAACAGGCGGAACAGTAAAAACAAGCACCGTGCAAAATGCAAACATGTTTTTCCAGTATTCTATTGCAGAACGAGAAAATATGCAAACCGGCGTAGACTGCACAGGTCTCCGTAATAACAAAAATGGCGCTGTCTGTTTTTAATACACCACACGTTAATATACCGCATAAAACAATGCGTACATCGTCAACATGAAAGGAAATTTGAGAACGTTTGATGACAGTAAGGCCAAGTTAAGCATTGCTTCATCCTAATGTGTGTCAGAGGGGAAGCCAAAGCATGGCAAGGTATGCAATAAATAATTCTTTGGCAATCAGAAGTATGAACTGAACTGGAATATGTGGTCTGTTACTGTTTGAGGCTTAGGTCAAGATCTAAACTATATACTGAGAGCCAAGTTTTCACAAAACTGAATCAGGGAACAATACAACAGATATGTGGACCACATCTATAACAGGGTGTTGATTGAAGGACAGGAGGAAGAGAGATTGTTGCTTACAGGATTCTGAGTAGTCTAATCTCCTGTTTCACTGCCACCAGAGATGACCTGTACCACTATGTTGGACAGACTGCCACGAAGCAGATTCTTCCAGCCACTGAAGGTGATAGGTGATGGAGGGCAACCACCTGTTCCCTTTTGTGCAGGCTGCCAGCTCACCCAGCTTATGCTTCACTCACCTCTTGCAGTCTGTCCAATGTTTTTTAGACCTTCCACCACCTTCCTGCACACTCAAACTGCATTGACAAGGTTGGTCACCTCCTGCCCTGCCTGCCTCTTATGGGCAGCAATGCCCCAGGCCTTGTCTGAGCTGTAGAGGATCTTCTCCTGTCCAGGATCCCACGTATCAGGGTCATCTTCTCATTGAAGATGTACTTGACCTCCCTGACCCTGTCATCTTTCACTGCAGGCTCAGCTTGTTGGGATGTGGAAGGCAACACCTGCACTGACCCTGGTTGTGTGTCCCTCCCCAACACACACACCCATACCACTGCCATCTCCCTCCCTGTCTGGTGTGTGCCTAGCTCTTGAAGGGTCCCCTTCCTCCCACCTGCTCTCCCTCTCCTTCCCTGCCCGGGGATGCCCTGACTACTTTCCTCCTCTACATCTCCTCTATCCCTCACTCCAGTCTCCACTGCTCTCCCTGCCATCTCTCCTCTCCATCTCCCTCACCCCCACACACACACAATCACTCATACAGGCACTCACTCAAGCACTCAATCACAATCACCCTCTAGCATACCTTGCACTCACTCAGTCACACTATAGAAATAAAAAGATAAATGTGTGTAGTGTTGATAAAAATAAAAAATGTGTGTTTGTGATTGTGTGTGAATGTAATGTGTGTGATATGTTCGAACATGTAATATGTGTTATCATATTGTACAAACCACTCCTCTACACACTTCGCCTCTACCTCTATCCACTGACTGTTTCTCGCTTTCATTCTGATTCTATCCTCTGCTCCTGGGCCTTGTGCTCTAGCTCAAGGAATGCAATACACAGAAAGTATTTGGTGGGTTTTGGGGGCTTTTTCATACTTTTTGGGACGAATATTGATACTTTTCTGGCTTGTGACTGGCTGGGGCTTGGATTCACCCTTTCTAAAATTTAACTTCATGTTTTGAGCGTTTTTCGATGCGGACGTTTAACACACAGATGAATAGAAGCAGACAGCACCATTTTTGTTAGTACAGAGACATGTGCTGTCTACACCTGTTTTGTTCTTTCACAATTCTACATTTGAAAAGCTGTAAAACTCATCTTTGCAATTTACACAGTGCTGGTTTTTACTGTTAGGCCTCTTTTAACCTTTAAACATTTGAATCAAGCCCCTGATGTGTGATATTTAGTGTATATAGGTTTTTCCTCTGATTTATTTCAACAGGGCTCAGATTTTACTGGTTACCGTATCTCACATTGGTTTGGCACTACAGAAGTTACTTTGTACCTCTCTGGTGCTTTGATGTGGTGCATAGTTTGTATCGAGTTCTGTGCCTTATGGTACTTGAAGGATTACATGGTTACTCAGATCATTTGTGAATGGGTGTTCATTAGAGTGACTCTAACCTATGGAGAAATTATTACATCCCCTTATGAAATATTTGATTGCTCTGATTGGTGGTTACATTTTTAACTGTGATGATGGCAGTTACAGTGACTCCATTGTCATGATTAAGCATGTATAATGTGAAACATGTGAATCGGGAGTGCTGCCTTATGTGTTGGACCTGAACTATGTGAGTTATACAATATTTGATGTCCTACATGGATTCTATTGTTTTGAATAAAGATTTGAACTTTTATTAATGTTATCACTACTGTCAAATATCTGTTTGTGCAGTCACCAGTTTTTCAATGCAGCTGTGACAGGACTCAGCATTAAAGGGGGCTTGCAGAAATAGTTGTCAATCCACTCGGAAACAACTCGAGATCAAAAGACAGCACACAATCATGGTGTAACTGCAGAGCTGAGGAATAAGACCAGTCCAGATCTCGCTTGAGAGCGTGTATCGCTGATTCTCTGGGGATAATAATCAGACTATATCAGTATTAAACAAGTCAAAAAGACCAATATATATATATATATATATTTATAAACAAGTCAAAAAAGAGCAGTATATATAAACATATATATTGCTATGTTCCAAAAAATAACTTACATAAATAGCAGACAGTACAGATCTAGTCCAAAGTTATACACCCAGCTGGGAAACATATAACTTGTAGTTCAAGCAACTTCTGCAATGCATTTCACACAACTCACGGTGCTTTATCAAGCAATCATGAAGTGTCTGAACTCATCACACTGTTGGCTATTTAAATATTTCCTTCTTTCAAAGCAATTGGTAGATCCTTTCTACTCTCCTCCATTAGTACAAAACGTATTCAATAAGCAAAAAAGTTAATCCATTCCAACCACATTGTAGAATCTAAAAACAAGTTTATATTCAGTAAAGCTTGATAGAATATGGCAGCTCCATCAACTGCGACATAACAGTTGTTGAGATCCAAGTTTGAAAAACAAAGGAAGGAACAGATTATGTGTTCAAAATAATCAAAATAAATAATGCCATTTATGTAAGTTTATGTAAGACTTTAGATTGTAGGCTTTTGGGCAGTTAAAATAACTTTATTAGAATAAAGTGCGTACACGCGTGTAGGCCGTAAGACCCACAATACAGAACAGGAAAATATATACAAAGTGAACAGTGAACAGGACTGGGCTAGACAATCAGGATACTGGCAATAATATATATATATATATATATATATAATATATATATATATAAATATATATAACAGAATCTGGCAACCCAGTGAAGATCAACGTACAGTCCCAGAACAGATGGGTAGGTGCCAACACAGGAGGTCCATGAATAGGACAGGACAACCCAGACACCTGGGTACTGGAACCCGTAAGGGCAAATGGAATGAACTGGACCTGGTTGGCAGTACAGAATTCTGGCAGAACTGGCAAGGTAACGGGTACACCGTCCAGGAATGGCACCAGGACTACAGTAGCAGGGAGCCCACAGTGGAGGACTAGCACAACCCAGATGCCTGGGTACTGACCCAACTGGAGCGAGGCTACACTGACCAAGGCCTTAGCCCGCTGGCAGGAGGCAACCTTGTATATGCAGTTCAACCCTGAAAGGGTTAAAGGAGACCTTGGCAGCTGCTACTGGAAATCCCTAGAACACTAGGGGTGGATCGATATAGGGTAAGTACAAGGAACGCAACCAGTGTCTCTCAACTCTGCAGTCAGAAACGGTAGTGCTCTTTACCTGGAGGCTCCAGGGTTAATGACAACACCCAGATAGTAATTGCAGCTCCCATAGGGACTGAGCCCAGCGCTACTAGGGAGGCAGACACAGTGAGTGATCAGAGTAACTCAGTCACCGTGAATAACACTGCACTGGTACTTCGACTGTATACACCACCTAGATGGTAGTAGAGCAGCTTGAGCACAATGCTCAGCCTTTGGTCGACAGAAAACATTGCCCCGCGGTGCACACCGAAAAACAAATGCAAGGCTCTGGAAACCGGTGACCTCACGGGGTCACCTAGAGGCACAGACAATACACGGTAATCTCGTGGCTTGGAATCCACGGCTGGCAACGGCCACAGCGCAGAAGACAGCCAACTATGGTCAGCAACAGAGCGGGTTCTCAGCCAAGATACAGTCAGCAATGGAGCAGGTTTTTCAGCCAGATCCGGTCAGCAACAGAGCGGGTTCTCAGCCAGAATACAGTCAGCAACGGAGCGGGTTATTCAGCCAGATACGGTCAGCAATGGTGCGGATTCTCAGCCAGAATACAGTCAGCAACGGAGCGGGTTCTTCAGCCAGATATGGTCAGCAATGGAGCGGGTTCTCAGCCAGATATGGTCAGCAACGGAGCGGGTTCTCAGCCAGAATACAGTCAGCAACGGAGCGGGTTCTCAGCCAGAATACAGTCAGCAACGGAGCGGGTTCTCAGCCAGAATACAGTCAGCAACGGAGCGGGTTCTTCAGCCAGATACGGTCAGCAACAGAGTGGGTTCTCAGCCAGAATACAGTCAGCAACAGAGTGGGTTCTTCAGCCAGATACGGTCAGCAACGGAGCGGGTTCTCAGCCAGATATGGTCAGCAACGGAGTGGGTTCTCAGCCAGAATAGAGTCAGCAACGGAGCGGGTTCTTCAGCCAGATACAGTCAGCAACGGAGCGGAGCAACAGGAATACTGGAACTAAATCGTAGTCAGGCAGGCCAAGTCATACACGAATCAGCATAGGCACAGAACAAACTCAGGAACTCGTACGCCACGAAAGGGCACCTAAGGGAGGACATCCCAGGGTATATAAAGGCAAGCCCTAGTGGTAGCAATCAAGACAAGCCAATCAGAAAACAGCAGTGAATAATAATGTCGCCTCTCAGCACCGGAAGCACGGGCACCATGATAGTACACTTGTGGCGCTATATAAATAAACATATTCATTCATTCATTCAAGTTATTTTTAGTACATAACAATATATGTGTGTATATATATATATATATATATATATATATATATATATATTGGTCTTTTTTTACTGCAAAATACACTCTTTATATGTCACAGTGATCCCTGTGCAACAATGTATAACTTGCTGTGCTAAGTGTAAAAGACCTCTCACTCCTATTTGTTGGCAAAACCCATTTAATGTGTTAATGCTACAGTAAGAAGTGATACTAAGCCCCCCTTTACTGTTGTGAGGAAGGTTACTGAATAAGTGTGACACAATTTACATAACAATAAGTGAAACTATTATAAAAAGGAGACTCCTTTTTATAATAGTTTCACTTATTGTTTTGTAAATTGGAGAATAAACAATTTTGAATGGGAGCAATATTATTCAAATTAAAATGGAGAAAGAAGGTCATGGGAGCACTGTAAGTCGAATTTTAAAGGGGAAGGGTTAAAATTCAAATGTGAACATTATTTGTCGAATTAAAATGGTGAAGAAAAGCACTGTCAGTCAAATTTTAAAGGGGAAGGGTTAAAATTCGAATGTGAATATTATTTGTCAAAATGGTGAAGAAAAGCACTGTAAGTCGAATTTTAAAGGGGAAGAGTTAAAATGTGGAATGTGAATAATATTTGTTGAATTAAAGTGGTGAAAGAAAGCGGTGTAAGTCAAATTTTAACAGGGAGGGTTTAAAATGTTGAAGTGGGGCACTCTGTGTCGGATTTTGATAACGTGGTGAACACATCTAACACTGAACTTGATCTTTCTGTCATCAAATGTATGCCTATTTCCTTAGACTTTGACATTTTGCATGTTTTTGTTAGGTGGTAGTCGAATAAAAGCAGACAGCCCCAATTTTGTTAGTACTCTGAAATGTGCTGTCTACACCAGTTTTGTTTTTCTGCAATAGAATACTGACGTAAAGCATGTTTGCAAAATTCACGTTGCTTGTTTTTCTTGTAATGCCGGTTTTAGCTTTGGTAATAGACTTGAGCCCAAGGTCTGATTATTATCCCCAGAGAGTCAGTGATACACGCTTTCAAGTGATATCTGGACCGGACCGATTCCTCAGCTCTGCAGTTACAGCATGATTGTGCTCTGTCTTTTGATCTTGAGTTGTTTCCGAGTGGATTGACAACTAAGCTATTTCTGGTGCGATACTTTATAGCATCACTGAGGTTCTCACTGCACCTGGCTTAACCCAAATCTTTTCAGCTTGCGCTCACTTACTGTGCTGATTTTGAGCTGTAGTTATTTAACCTCTAGGGGCCTGGAACAGATCTATATCTTTTGTAGCTCAGTACTATTTAACTGTGAGCCAATTGCTGTATCTACTTTAATCTTGGGTTATTTAACCCGTTAAACCATTGTAGTCAGTTACAGGAGAGATTTGTACAGGTACTCCTCATATTGATTTAATTTTGGGCCATTTACTCTTTCTTACATAAAGATTGGTACAATAAAGAGTATTCATTTAGATGGTTTTATATGTTGGGTGAAGATCTTGGACTGATTGGTGGATATGCATATAGTTCCCTGCATTAATATTTGATGTAGTGGGATTTTTTCATTTGTTTGTTTTTGCACTCACTACTCAGTCTGTTACAGTGCAATCTTTCTTCAATTATGTATGTTTTAGTAAATTTAATTGGAATCAAAGATTTCTTGTATATTTTATAGTATGTCATTTGTAGAAATTTGTAATAAACTTATTTTTGGAGTTATTTGAAGTCTTTTTTTCTATGAATTTTTATATGTAATATTTATATTTTTAGTCTCTTTTATTGGGTATTCCTCTCATTCTTTATATATATTCTATAGAGATTGAGATACTGTTTATATCTTCTCCTTTATACGTTACAGGGCTGCAAAGGCTCCACTAGCGCCAAGCTTGAAACTTAAAGTCAAAATAAGTTAATATACAGAAATAAATGACTAGGTATCAAAATGGGCCGTTAGAAAGTAAAGTTAAATAGAGTCACTGTCCAAATAAGGAGTGGTCTATACAAGGACTGAATCCTTAGTGAACAGGGGAGTGACTGATGATCTATAGTGATATCCCAAAAATTATTTAATGGCAGGTGTTCCTCCTAAATAGGGGTGGGCGAAAAGTGGGAAAAATTTCCTGTATGACTTTTTGCGAAATACGGACGATTTTTCGCTTTCTTTGTGAATGTTTTCTCTTTTTCTCCAATGCAAAATTTTCCTCCTTTTTACCTGTGCCAGTAAATTTTTTGCCTATTCCAACACAGTATTCTCCTATTCTAACACATTTTCTGCTTAGCCTAACACATTTTTCGCCTATTCAACACATTTTTCTCTTATTCTAACACATTCTAACACCTTTGTCTCCTATCCTAACACATTTGTCTCCTATTCTAAAACATTTAAACACATTTTTTCTCCTATTCTACCATATTTTTTTCTATGTTTAATATGGTGCAACATTTCCCAGCACAACATTACTTCTTCTGAGTGCTGTAGTGGAGAAATAAGTAGCTAGAAGTCAAAGTTGTAAGTCCTACAGCAACATATAACTTGAAAAATTTGTTAACATGCAGAGTGCCTTTGTTCTTTGCCCACAACACTTCCTGCATAAATTCATAATGTTGTCAAGTGATTAAAAAAAATTAAGTACAACCCCACAATGTGACAAATGTGTATGGTAATGGTGTGGTGGGGGGAACTGGAATGATGTGATTTGTGGGACCTGGACAAACTGCTTCCACACCAGGAGGAGAGGGATCATCATAATTTATTGTACTTGCTGCAGCAATGATTGCTACAGTCAGTTTTTGCACTCACACTTTACTCCCGCACCCATGCAATTTCTCCACCTTTCCCCCACTTGCTTGTGCATTTGCTAGACATTACTCCACTACTTTGTGTGTTTTTTTTTACTCAAAATTGATGAAGTGTGATGTCTTGCCTTGGCCCTCAAGAAAATTCTCAGTTACCTGCTGTCTATCAAGTTTGCCTCAGTCACAGAGCTCCCAGTCAGCTGTCTAATATATTTATTTGTTTAATTATGTATGTTTTCTTCTTTTTTATTTATTTTTTAAGTTGTCCATCCTATCTTATCACAGTTAGTCCCAAAAAAAAAAAAAAAAAAAAAAAAAAAAAAAAAAAAAAAAATATATATATATATATATATATATATATATATATATATAACTACATTCACAAAATCAACAACTTCTTTCCCCAGACTTCACTAGCACAGAGACAATAAAAGTAAAATCATGAAGCAATTTGGACCCCAGCTGCCTGTGTCTTGCCAGTCAGTCACACCAAATGTTGGGGTATTTTGGGTCAACCTCCTTCCTGTGTTCTTATCCCCATTGTTCCCCAGACTCCCCTACTACAGAGAATAAATGTCCTATTTAATGATTCCATAAAACAAAGCTTCATTTGCCTATCTCCTCTAGCTCAAAAACATGCTGCTTTCTCCTCTCACAAACACAGAATGGCTGCTGTGAGAGCCTGACAGTCTTTTATATGGCTGTAGAAAACTTTCATGAGGTGGAGGAAAATTTTTCTACCCATTGATTTCAATGCAATGAGCTAGGAAAAAAAGCTTGACAAAGTGGAAAAAATGTCACTTTTCGCAGGAAATTTTTCACCAGGTAGAAAGTGCCATTTTTCACCGATTTCAGTTTGAGGCGAAAATTTTCACCCATCCCTACTCCTAAAGCTTATAATGTAGCAACTTGGCAATTAACACTTCATTAATCAGACAGTGTATTAGGCTCACCAGAATCTTTCTTGGGGTTGAAGCCTCCCTATAGATATTGTGATCCCGGTGATCCTCTCTGTACTTTCCTGAGTAGCCACTCACATTCTGTATCCTCTTCTTGTTCTCTGCCATTCCATTTGATGATCTTTAGTTGACAGTATGCTTTAATATTTGTTGGTCATATTTAATTTAATATTTAATATTTAATATTTGTTCCTCATGTATAAACATCAATGCTTTTCGGAGCTAAACCTTCGTCAGGGTTAAAAAGTTGATATCATAGATAATGCCAAATATGGTGGCCTTTCCTTTTGATGTTTCTCTAGCCAATCAAATGGATTAATTATACAAAAGTGTAAAAAATGTCTTTGCATATAAACTGAATATTCGGGAATAAATGTAAAAACATAACAATTTCAATACATAAATTCATACATAATGATATACTTAATAAATTATATACTTAATGGCAAATCAAATAGTAAATGCTTTAAAAACCAAATTTCGTAATATCAATACTACTAGAAATGCATAGAAAATATGAAAAATATAGAAAAAAAGAGCCACATAGTTTACAAAAATGGTATAACAGTTCATAGCTCTTTCAAAGATATTCAGGCTAAAATGGATGTCTGAAATCCCAGAATGATAAAATACATAAAGGCCAAGAATTTTGAATATTTCCCATAAAGCCAGCATAAGGTGTTCCTGTAAAATTTCTTATGATGGTTTCCATAAATTTAGGTTGAGGGAATACATTGACTCCTTACTAACCAGATTCAGACTGGTTGATAATGTTATTCGACAGTCCATAGCAGTACTCTTTTTTTAAATGCTATAAGTAAAATGCTTAGATCACATCTCTCAGAGTCACAGAGGATGATGTAAATAGTGTACAGTTAAATTGTAATGTGTTGGTATTTATTCAGTGCACAAACATTAAGAAGAGCACATGCTAATAATCTCAATGAAATAACATCACTATACAAAGAAAATGACTAGTAGATAAAGAGATATGGTGGCATAGCCTATAAGTAAGTTCTAAAGACAAAAAGGTCCTTTGTATAAGGATATACAAGGGGCATATTGGCTGAAGGACAAGTGTAAAAATATGAGAAAATCCATATTAAAATAACAGGTGGACAGATAACAAAACTATTGTGGATCCATATATAAACAAACCAGTATAGGTAACACAAGCTGTTCACAGTTGTGGTAGTGTGACTGCCTCCTGCTTAGTTTTCATCACATTCCCTTTGTCTGATCCTCGGTACTGTGCTTGCTGACTACTGGTTTCTGAGTGACATCAGCTGTGATATATGCTCTAATCTAACATCCAGCACCTTACAATCTGATTTTGGTTTCTACTGGTACTTCGACCCCAGCTTTGTTTCCTGACTACTATCTCCCCAGATACTTCGCTTACTGTCCCCAGTTCTGATCCTGGCCTGAAACCTGATCTGCCTTAGTTTCTCTCCTTCTGCCAATCTGACTTCCATTGTTCAGCATTCACTTGCTTCTGCATTGAATATAACTCTCCTACCTCCAGTTTAACTGTCTTGTAAATTGTGTCCCGTGGCAGTCAAGAGGTTAATCCTCCGCTCTGCCTTCAGTTCCAGTCTGTCTCAATGTTGTCTCCCCCACTGGTGGAGAAAAAAGGTTCAGCTAGCCTAATTCTCATTTGCCCCTCTTGTGAGTACCTAGTGCTGCCAGGATCCTGTATCCTGTTGCTTGTTATTCTGATTCTCAGATCAGATCTGCATTTAAATCCTAATCTGAAGAGCGATTATCCAGGTCTGACTCCTGGCTCCTCCAGAATTGGCTATCTGGCCTTGTGGCCACCTCTACCTACTGCTACAGCCCAGCAAGGTTACTCTTAGTCCAACCTCCTTTCCAAAATATGAGCATATCATTTACATTGTAAACAAACTTGTTGGGTGCAGGGATTCTTCTGCCAATAAATATTTTTAGGGACTCACTATAGATCACAATCCACTTTTTCAACACAGATTCAGTCCATATATAGACTTCTTTGCTGAGCTCGTCCACTAATATTTATAGGACAGGGACTTTTTTCTGTCCCTATTTGTGTGGTTTTTATTTTTTCAAAGTCATCCATTTTATTAAAATAAATTAATTTCTACTATTTATATTTTAAATTGTCTTTTATTCATCATTATCCTCTATGCCTAGATCCTTCTGGTGCACTTTTTTTCTTCTTCTTTTCTCTTTCAGATTGCTGCTAGTCAAGGGGCCCAGAATTTTACAGAGCTGCATGTAGATCTAAGTATTCAACTGGCAGACTAATTACATACATATTAGCATCTAGGATTATCAGGCCAGCGATTTGTTTGGTTCTCAGAACCCTATTCTGATATCTATGTTTGAATGTATTTTTCTACTTCTATGGCTAGAGGTTAGTATCTTTGATGTAAGGATTTTATTATTACCGACTCTAAGCATGGGTTGGCTCATACAAGTAGTTGGCTCTCCTGAATATTGTTTTATTTGGTTGATTTATTTTTTTTCCTGTCTTTTTAAGGGATTTCTAGTTTTTTTTAATTTATTTTTTCTTTATATATTTTTTTTGCATTTTATTTTTTTAGTCTAAGATAGATAACTTTTCGTTTATTGAGTATGCATGTCGAGGATAGCCTGACTCTGGCAATTAGGATTCTGCTTGAACTTTGAGTGCTCATGTACTACAGCCACATAAAGCATCAGCTACTGGTCAGTGGTTATCTAGCAGCAGTAGAAGTGTTATGTAAGTTCCTCGCTACTGCTGCCTGCAGGATCCAACCTTCTGTCTCTGTACAGAGTTTGCTGGGTCCAGTGATCTGAGCAGGGGTGAGTTTGCGCTGAGCTCTGCTATTACTGGTAGAGTAACAGTAAGTGACTGACAGCACTGCAGAACTAACTCTCTGGTCAGCTCGGCAGCAGTGTCACTATGTGGGAGCTCATCAGGACTAGAAAATTTCCAAAAGTACAGGTGGAAGGGGAGAGAAATGCATGCATAACTATGGGAGTGCGAGGGGGGAAGGGTACACCATTAACTATGTGAATGCTAAAACTGGATGGGTTTTTATGTGTATGTGTTTGATAGAAACTGTGCTCATGTGAGAGAGAGACTTTGGGTGTGATGGACTATAGTGAGGGACAATATGTGTATATGTGTATGAGAAAGAAACCCTGTGAGTGTTTGGGACACAGAGAGACTATGGAGAAGATTCACGAAGGCATGATGAAGAGGGGATAAAGTGGAGATGACTTTTCCAGTGATATCACTTCTCCAATTACTATATTATTCTATCGAGCCAATCCACTAAGACTTCTCAAACTCTGGAGATCTTAATGTATTGGATCCATAGAATAACACAGGAAATGGAGAAGTCATCTCCGCTTTATCACCTTTTTATCATGTCTTAGTGACTAACATCATGTGTGTATGTGTGTGTTTGAGAGAGAGAGAGAGAGACTAGAGCCTCGATCTAATATTCCTTTCTCTGCCACCAGCGGACAACACAAAGGGGACATGTTTATTTCCATCAGTTTTTGGCACTAAAGTTTACTCTTGAAATCGGCAACATCTATTACTTGCAGATTTATGGGGCAATGTTTTTATTCATTTGGCATCCTCTACTTTTTTAACACGAACATTTGTGCAATGCTTAAACTATGCACAGATGTCCGAGTTATGTTTGGGGCACATATTTGAAATGTATCTTTTTCTTTATTTCACAGGAATGAGAGAAGGAACAGAAGACAACAGAACAGAGGAAGATTTAGAGGAAGAAGAGAGAAGGAAGAGAGAAGACAGAAGAAGAAGATGGAGAGAGTAGCTGACCAGGGTGCTGAGGACCCCGCTGTACATCAGGATTACAGGTAAGTGTTTCTTGCCAATGACTGTTTTGTACCTTAGTCGGATTAACCCTGTGAGTGCCAGTGAGGTTATTATACCCCACTGGCACTAACAGGTTTAATTCTACTAACACTGGACACATTTTTTCAGTGGTTTGGGTGTATTGATATGGGGACTTAATTTTTTTTTTTTTTAAACTATTTTATTACTTTCAATTGATGCATCGGCTGTTTTTAGATCCGTTAGGGGCTCTGCACGCAAACTAAAACTGGGTGCAGATTTTCCCACGATCAAGTTGGTCCCTTATTGGATTTTAGAGCTAACGCAGTCATTGAATTGCAACTTTCTTTGTTTCTTTTTTTTTTCCAGTGATGAAAACTCTGCTATATTTATCACCCAAAGTTTTGTTTTTTTTTTTGCTTGGAACCAGTTCAACCAAGGCCTATGTGACTGTATCTGTTTTACAAGTGCATAGTCTATAGCATTGAGTGAACAAAATTCAGCCTACATTTTGTTCATTACTTTGTTCTTCCTCAGGGCCTTGTAGAAGGTGAAAGTAATTCATTAAATGCTGTGAGTAGAGATGGGCGAAACTTTCTGCCTCAAACTTAAATCGGCGAAAAATGGCACTTTCCACTTGGCGAAAAATTTCCCGCGAAAAGTGCAGATTTTTAGCTTTTTTCGCCCATTGAAATCAATGGGAACATAGAAGTTACACACAACACATTACAAATAATATTTTTTTTCCCAAAGGCACAGTATAAAAGGGGCATGAGGGTGCCTGTGTTGGTGGGGTGTGGGGAAGAATCAGTTGAACAGGGGATAGGTTTTGGGGGGTTGTCTACAGGGGGTACTTAATAAAAAAGAAAACCTAAATAAAATAAAAACCATAAGACATGGTATAAAGGGGTCTGAGGAGGGTATCTGTGTTGGTGAATGAATGAATCATTTGAACAGGGAATTTGTTTTGGGGGGGTTCTTGACTGCTATTGGGGGGACAGTTCATTAAAAAAATAAACCAATAAAATAAAATAAGACATTTGTATTTAAAGTGACAGAGACAGGAACCCCCTGACATAAGCTGCCACTGGGGTGGACTGACACTTGACTTGACAGAGTATTTTGTAGAGGATGATTTGTTTGATTTGTTGTTAGAGGACTTTGTAGGACTTAGACTTATTAGAAGCTCAAGCCCTGAAGAAACATTGATTTGTAGGACTTAAGCTTATTTAGCACAAGCCCTAAGGAAACATTGATTTGTAGGACTTAGGCTTGTTAGAAACAAATCCCCAAAATTGTTTATATTTTTGTAGGACTAGTTTTTACTTATTTATTTTTTATTTATTTATTTTTTTTAAATAAAAATGCCCTACTGGCCTAATGCCACCAGGTCATGTTCACCAGTGGCCACTGTCAAATGTCCTCCTGAGTTGCAACTGCTGTTGGTACTGCTGCTGCTGAATTGTTTAAGCAGCAGGATGATTAGGCAGCTGAAAGGGACCATGGAAGGTGGATGATGAAGGCTCCATTTGCCATGACTGGCTCCAGTGATGCGCCTGAGGCAGTAGCAGCAGAATAAGTATCCCCCAGTATTTGTGGAGAAAAGAACAAGTTGGCCATTAAATCTTCTCCACCTGGCCCTGCTCCAAAATCATCATGGGTGTGTTGTTATTAGAATATATTTTTTCCCTTGAGAGCAGGATCAGTGGGTCTCCTCTTCAACTGCAATGTGCACAGTATGTGTGGTAAATAACATCTGGGGGCACAACTGTATCCAAACACCATGACACCCGAAACCAAGTACTGCCGCTGTCATTGTACCCCTTTTCCACACCCACTAAGGACACATGACAACTTGCTGATAGTTTAATAGTAGTGATGAACCCTCCCTGCCACCATCTTAGCATAATCTGCAGGATGGAATCTCCTCAGATGCCGCTTGATGCACTGATTGCGATTCTCCTCCACCACACTGGCATGTGTGGTCAGTGCACCACACAGTGTGCAATGGGTAGAGACGAACTGCCACATCCTAATATCAACAGAGTGGCTATCATTTGGCGGGGGAGGTAATGAACAAGGAGGATTGGCAGAAGATGTAGTTACCCTAGAAGGTGATGGCGAGCTAGTTGTTTCACTCGTCCTGGAACATCCAATTTCTGCCTGGGTTGTTCTATTCCTCCTCCTCTTTGATCTCTGCCTCGCCTCTTGTTGCCATTCTGGTGACTCAGGGACAGCAAAAGTGGTGCTTGATTTCTGTGTTTGGCTTTAACATGTTTGGAGTAAATGTCATGGTTTCTGTGTTTCATGTGTGATATGAAGGCGCTTGTGCCAAGGTGTGTCCCACCTTTCCTCTTTTCACTGACTTGTCACAGATTGTACACAGTGCCATTGCTGATGACTGTACTGTGCCTGCCCCAACAGAAAAATAGTCCCACACCCATGATGACTTCAGGGGGAAGGGGAAAGGTGGAGAAGAATTTCCTCTTTCTTGTCCTCCACATTCCCCTTCATTGTCTGTGGCAGCAGCTAATGTTGCTGCTGTTGCTGCTACTGCCTCAGAGTGAGCACTGCAACTAAGATCAGGAGTATTGCTACTGCTGGCAAGTGGAACCTATCCTAGTCCTGCATCGTTTGTAGACCCCATTCCCGCTTTGTCCATGGTGGTCTGTGGCACACTAACCTGCTCCTCGGCATCCTGTTGTCCTTGCATCGCAGCATCAGAAGGAATTAGAGCAGTTGAAAATTCCTCTAATTCCGAGATGTTCTTGCTAGTGGTGATGGTGATGCCTAGCCTCATTCCTGTCTCCCATTCCTTCTCAGTTTCTGCTAAAAAAGGCCATCAATGTCTCTTCCACCCCAGCTCCTCCAGCATCATCCCCACCACCACTAGTCCCTACATGCTGTTGTTGCTGCTGCTGCTCTATTCCAGACATCTCACTGCTGCTTGGAGGAGGTGACGAGCAATGTGACAGAGGGTCCCCTAATGTCACACGTGCCATTGCCTTTTGAGCTGAAGAAGAAGGCAGACTAGCACTAGCAGCAATAGCAGCAGGCACAGGCAACTGATCTGCGCTCCTGCTGGTGGTGGTATTAATTCTCAGCCTGCTTTCCTTCCCCAACACCAGTTCTGGCTTCTTCAGGTTCTTGTTCCACCTGGACACTGTAGTGAAGAGAAAGGGAGGACTCCCAGTCCCAGGGTCAAGAGAATGGCATGGGCTCCCTTGACCGCTAGTCTGGATGCTGTAAAATGTTTCCCCTACCACTCCGGCTGCTTCACCATTACTGCTACTACTAACACCAACCACAACAAGTTCAGCCACAGAGTCATCCTCCTCAGTCTCACAGTCACTAGTAATATCAGAATATTGTTGATTACCCCCTCCTTCACTAGCTAGCAGCAGGTTCAACACTGGCAGCAGATTCAATATTAGCATTAGGTACAACACTAGTGGCTGCAGGATCAGAAATGATGACACTGGCAGGAGGGGCAGCACGTCTGGCAACAGGTACAACACTAGTGGCTGCAGGATCAGAAATGGTGGCACTGGCAGCAGGGGCAGCACGTCTGGCAACAGGTGCAACACTAGTGGCTGCAGGATCAGAAATGGTGGCACTGGCAGCAGGGGTAGCACGTCTTGCAGCAGGCACAGGCAGCTGACCTGTCCTGCTCTCACTATCCTTTTCTCCCTTCCTTCCCATTCCCTTTTCTCCCTCCTTTCTTATTAATTCCCCAAGATCCCTTGGTGTGATTTTGGGGGACTGGACAGCATTGGTTGAGTACTGCTAGTCACTTCCTCCTCCTCCTCAGACTCAGTAGACACATAATAAGGGTCCTTCCCATTCCTCTTTTTGCTGCTCATAGAGGTAGGAGTCACTATGAGCCTCTCTTGCCTCAATTTTGGCTAAATATCACAAGAGAACAGCACAGCACATCTATCTCGCTCTGTAGCTGCTTCTATTGTGTCTGCCTTCAGAGAATACGTCATTTTTTATAGTGGAAGTGCGAAAACAATGTAAATCAATGGGCAAAAAACTTTTTAGCCAATGAAAAAATGGCGAAAGATTTTGACCAGTGGGCGAAAGATGCAAAAATTTTAACCGCTGGTTTTAAAGTGGATTTTCCTGTGAAAAATCAGATAACAATGTGTTTTTTGCGGAATTTCCAGCGGGAACACAGCAACAACTTTCTCCAACCCCTAGCTGTGAGTTTGATATTTCAGTTTTTATTATATTACAAACATATATCTGCACCCAGACATTTGCCCCTCAGAGGGTATATATATATATATATATATATATATATATATATATATATAAATAAATGCATGAATAATTTATATGGAGTCAATGGATATGAATCCACCAAGCTAAATATGTGTGTTAGTGTATATATTATATGTACACACACTAATTTAACTTGGTGAACTCATATTCAGTAAAACCACATAAAATAGACTGCTTTTCCACGAATTGCAGATAAATACATTGCTAACAACCCACTAGGTAAAATGATGCATTTGTTATAAAGAGCTGCAGGGTACACATATGTTTCCAATTTACAACAAACTTCTGTGCAGATTATTTTTCCAGACTATGCTTCCCTAGTATTTCATCAGCTGGTATATTGTATTTGTAACAGGAACAGTCTCTGCTTGCCTGACACTTTTATTTTGTCTTTAGTGCTGTCTTAATTTTTCCAACTCCTTTATTTATAGAAATTCTTCAGAAGCAAACCATTGTAATTCATATTAGGCTTCTTTTCCTGTAATTTAAAGAAATTTGTAGTGGAATGTACTTTACATACCAGAAAGTTTTTTTGTTTGTTTCTTGGACGTAAACTGAAAGACATGATGGCCCAGGGCCTTGCAATACATTTCTTCATTTGAATCCCTTTTAAAATATATCAAGAATTATTCTTGTGCATTGTGTTTACAATTGTAATTAAGATGATATAAAGATAATTTGTCATTGAATCTATTTCTGCCCAGATAATATAGATTTTTATATAAACTGGTAGAGATTGATAACTCCATTTCTATGAAGTTCTTTCCTGTTCTTAAAGGGAAATTATTATATTATACTAAGCCTGCATCTTATTGATTCAGACTCATTAAAAAGCATGTGGTTGCACCATGCAAACCCAAAATGCCTCCTACACGTTATTCAGGAAGTCAGAAAACTGACCACCTCAGCTGGGACCTAACCTGGGAGTATATGGCTCTCAGCAACAAACTTGGCGGTTTTATGAGCAGCCTCCCTAGACCCTCTCCGTAAGGCTTACAACCCAGAATAAAGTGTCTCCATCATACATGAAAAGAAATTGGAAGCTGAGCTGCAGAACTCTAGTCTTAATTTCAGACTCTTCTAATGGGACCAACAGTGTTCCCTTGTTTTTTTAACAAAAGTCACAATGCAGCCTTGGCTTCACTGGCATATCTGCCCCCAGGAAGGCATATCTGCTGATAGGACACTAACCTGGTGATAGTTGACCTTTTAAAGGGATAGTAATACTTCATTTTAACTTTATTTTATTTTGTAGGCATTAAAAAAACATGAAGAATGATATAAGTCTTATCTCTGAAACCTTTATGGTTTAAGAGATATTCACAAACAAAGTATCCCCCCCCGTTCAACCAGATCAGAAGGGAGATGCCCAGGTAGACAGCAGAGAGGGACAATCTTCAATTAAGATAATGGAAAAAGCTGAAAAACTTGTCAAGGGGGGGAAGGGCTTTCATTGTTTTCATACAAAGAAAATTGTCCCCTTCTGTTATCTGTACTGTCATACAACCAGACTCACATCTGAGAAGAGATTGATTACACTAGGAAAAAGGGGCGGGGAGGGGAACTTTGCTTGTGAATATCTCATAAACCATAAAGGTTTGAGAGATAAGACTTATATCATTCTTCATGTTTTTTAATGCCTACAAAATAAAATAAAGTTAAAACGAAGTGTTACTATCCCTTTAAGTCTTACTCTGAGTCATAGGTCTGTGTACACTGAAGTGTACTTGACAGGTACCAAAGTTATGGTTAATTTTGGGTGCAGTGGTATAGGTATTATCAGGTTTGGAGTCCCTGGTACTATCAGTCTGTTTGTTCTACAAAACATAGCCAGTTTCTCTAGAAGTCCCTGTGACAGGAGGCTCTGTATGGGAATGAAGATACATTTTTATTATTAATTATATTTTTAATAATCACTTTTTTTTAGAATGGATATCACATGCACATAGCAAACTTACATGTGTTTCAGTAATGTAGATTAGATGATTCAATAAATCTGATACAATTGTTCAGAGCAAAAAGAGGACCTGTTTTAGTAAAGACCATTTTGGTTTTTCATTGTGTTTCAGTCTGATGATTAACAATTAAATTGAATGCATAGGGTTTAGCAAGATTACACATTTTTTGATGGAAAAAAATTCTGAAGATTGTAGTGAACAGGAACAAAGTAAATACAATTCAATTATCCAAGGAGTAACAAAAAGGTTATTGTCTATTGCTCTTCCTGCCACAGAAAGTGCCCTTTTATAACCCACAAATACCAACTAGATTACAGATGTGGAGTAGAAGATTTCTCTTTTGAGGATGTAAAGCCTTAAGATAGTATAAACCACCCAAACCCCCACCCCAATCTACCCACACACCCAAATGATTGGCCTATAAAAAGGAACAAAACTAATTATTTCCATTTATCACACACCTGTGACTTGAAATGAATTAGTGTTTGTTTTCTTTTATATCATGAAAAAATTATGATTAGTGCTGAACCGTTTGTAGAATAGACTAGGCAATGTAATGATAGAGGACAGTTGTGCTGGACTTGTGGTAGTGATAAATGAAGCCAAGAAGATGGCGTGAGTGTTATAATGTGACAAGAAGAGAGCAGCTGCCCTCCCTTAAGCCTTTGAGTGCTATAGGGATGCACAACGCATTGCTCTGCAATACTTTGCACAAACCTGCGCACTCAAAGAGTTATAACATAAACAATAACCTTCCCCATTTAGCTGATTATTGTAGTACACAAAGAACCAGCAGAGCAGCTGCTGCATGTAATGTAAGGGAAGGCTGGAGGTGTTCTTATTACATCTTCCCTGCTGCCCCACGAGTCATCTCTAACACATCACCAGCATTACACCAACCTAATATACTAAAGAGTAAAGTGTCTCCCCCAAACCTTTGCATAGATAATTATTGTTGCATATGGTGAAGTGTGTCTCCATGACAAAGTAACTGCCATACATTGCCAGATACACTTTATTGTGGCATTGAACCTTAATGCATTTCCTCCAGGTGTCCATTCTGCTCAGGAAGTTTTCAGTGATGTCCAAGCTTGGATGGATAGCTGAAAAATCTGTGACATGATCCTCCATCATGAGTAGCTATGGCTGAGGTTTGTGAAGAAGTGGATGGTTGATTGATACAAAAAAATATTAGATCATTAGTCCAAGAAAGAAGACACCAAAACTATCATCACCATTACTAATATCATCAGCAGTGATGCAAAGTCCTCCAATCACTGTCATGTTGATTGTAGTTAGGTATGTTTTTTGTTGTTGTTTCAGAGGAGTTAATGACAATGTCAAGGATATTTCTTTCCTTTCCATATGAATCTGAAGGTCTATAATTTCAACAATCTAGTTTAACTGTTATCTATCCTTCTTTGTCTAATAATATGTAATAATCCTCCATTTTGGTGGGGGTTAGAAAGTAGCCAACAGGTACTCATAGAATGTTTTTATTTTAATAATATGACAGGTAATTTCTCAAAAAACAAAGCAATGGGGTGCACTATTGTGACAAAGTCCTCCTCTGCACCAGTATAAGACACCGCTTCACACCATAATCTTCTGTATAAACAGCACCACCATCCTTTGCATCATCATCATCATCCTTCTCCTCACTGCCACCAGCACCACCACCATCAATGTACAAAGAATTTTCATCTTGCTCACCATCATCACCACCACCACCAAGAGGTTACAAGTGATTCATCTAATTTGAAGCTGGGCTTTTTCAAGCATAAATATTAGTACTACTTACATCATCTTTGCTGACCATTTTTTATAGCTTTCGCAAAGTGCATTAGAAGCTGTCACAAGTCTATGATTGTTTGCCACTACATTGGCTGTAGATCTACTCCATCTAAGGCCTTGGCCTAATCCATTAGTTAGTTATTGGCAGCTTCTGCTGCCCATGGACATGTAGGGTTCCAAGAGGTAGGGACTCCAACACTGTAGTCCCAATTGTTTATTTTTCTGCAGCTCATGCAGATTATTAAGAGAATAAACTGCTAAAATGGGAACATATAATGGTACTAGCTGTGGTTTATGAAATAACACGATAACATTTTTCAAGAAATATTGTATAATAACATTAAATGCTGGACAAAACAAGAAGTTTGGGACATTTGGCCCATGCAAAGTGCTGCCTTTATGTTGCTGTCATTGTCTGACACTAAAGATCTCATTGTGAAATATTTGACTCAGCCAGTGGTTAGTCTCATTTTGAAGTTGAAAGACAATGACAATGAGCATTTTGGTTAAATGTTACATGGTGATGTGGCAAGATGATTGTGAGAGTTGCACAAATGATTGTGGTGATCATGATAGTGCTTGGTATTCTGCCTCTGTTTAGCTACATTTTAGTATAGCCTTACTTCTGCTGAGGCTTGATGATGGTGATGGGGATCCCTGATTTGCTATCTGAATCCCAAAGTGACCTAATTGTGTTACTGCCATGTAGTCTCCTTCCCTGTGACCAGTAGGCAAATGAACACTAAGAGATGATCTGTAATAATGCTTCTGATATCTGCATACAAAGCAGGAATTCTTGTGTTGGAAAATCAGTAGTGGCTAGGAATCGACCAGTGTGGTTTTACATACATCAAATGTCTTAATATTACTGTTTCCACAAACCTAAAGGGTATCATCTCCATGGCAATAATTTTGGAAAGCTAATCATTTAACAAGACTACTTTGAAATGTATACCTGAAAATTTGTGTTTCCTACCAAAGTCAGTAGCTGTACCAGTGAGTTGTAAACTGGGCTTACTGCAATCAATGTTGAAAGAGAAAGACTGGGAGCAGGGAGTTGTTACATCTACTCATCATTCGGCATTCATTATCAATCTAAAAATACAAATGAGACCTTGCTGTGGTTTTTTGCCATGGGTAAAGTTGTAGACCCTTATCATAGTCTGGTCATGAGTTTAACCTTACCTGTGGAATGATCAAGTATAATGGTCCAGCTCTTGTGATCACCTGGGGTACTTTGCCGGGTTTCCTCTTCATTTCCAATGGTGCTTTCTTAATGTCTTGTCTTGTCAAGAGATCTATTTGCATCTGCTCTCCAGTTGTTGACCATGGCTGTTCCTGACCACAATATTGTTTGCTGCTTGTACTTGTACTGATCCACTTTTGCTTAACCAGTCCTGTTTCTGACCATGGTACTGTTGTATATCCATTCCTGCTTTGATTTTCAGCTACTGAACTAGACATGTTCCTGTCTTCACAGCCACATTGTACTTATTGCTTCTCATTATGCTGAATTGGACATGTTTCGGTCCTTCACTGTTTGACTCTGCCTGTGCTGCTTTCTTGCTTATTCTAGCCAGGCACTATAGTTCCTGGTGTGCTGTACCCTTCCAGTCATTTAGATTTTCACCTGCTTCTCTGTTTCTTCTCTACACTTAGGTATTGTGGACCCAAGTACCTTTAAATACTATTTCATGTGGCAGTCTGCACTGTTTGGAGTATGGAAAAAAGGTGTGATATGATTGAAACTTTCAAATATATTAAGAGATTTAATAAAGTTCAGGAGGGATCAATTTTTCACAATAAAAGGAGTACTAGAACAAGAGGGCATGTCCTAAAATTGGAAAGGGGAAATTTAAAAATAAAAAGGGTGATTCCTAATTGAAATAGCCTCCCAGAAGAAAGTGGCTGAGGCTAAAATATTAAATAAACCATACAGCATAGTAGTTTCCCAGGTTGAAATACATTGCCTTGTAATGCAGTTTGTAGAACATTTCATTCTATTGAAATTGCAGTGTTAAAATACTAGCAGACAACATAATAATTGACCTTCTTAAACCCCACAGAATCTTTCTCATGTCAGTTATTTTATTTCAGTTCATTTCATGTGGATTGCTCTTTAAACTGCATGGAAAATTTGTTTATCTTGTTAAACAGAAGGGAAGCATATTACCAATACCAAAAATGCCTGTTAAGGTTGGTGGTGCCTTGCCTTCATTATTGCTCTGAAAATGGTCAGTTTGACCTGCTTTAAATAGATGCAACTGACTGAAGTTTTAAATCATTGTACTGTTAGGTATCACCCTCACCCTCACCAATGTGATTATATTTAATACCTAATAATCTAATTTTTATAGTTAACCCCTTAGTGACTAGCCATGCGCGCATGCGGGCGGCACTTAATGCCAGCCAAACTTTTTTTCATTTTTTAAAACGATTTCCGGGACGTACATGTACGTCCTCTGTCCACCTGGGACATCCGCTCGGGACATACATGTACGTCCTCAGGCGGTAAAGGGTTAAAAAAGTGACCCATTCATCTAAGGCAGGGGTAAACAATTTTTTGGACCACCAGCTGTCTTTTTCAGTAATGGGGACTTTGGCCAATCACCCTACACAGAGAATACAGACAAAGAAAATAAGCCTCTAGTAATATCAAACAGACAAAACATGCAATCAATAAAGAGAATGTATATAGAATATGAAGAAAAGGAGGAAGAAAACAAGCCCAAAAAAAGATAATGAAAATTTAAGTATAATCTGTAATAACCAAAATTATGTATTTAATTTAAGTTCTTATACACTAACAAAAGTAGCCCGTTTTAGGTAAAGAATTAAAACACACACTATCGACTGGTTTCAATAAGTTCGATGTATATAAAGTCTCATTTTTACCCTAGGAAGGAAATGAGTGAGAATATTCAAACTTTCAGTAAAATGACATTTCTAAAATAATATTTTAAAAACAAATAAGATGTATCCAAAATTAAGAGAGAGTGTACTCTTAAATTCAAAGAGAATGAGTCCATTAACATTAAACTACCAAAAAAAGGGAGGGGGTATTTAAAAAAAAAAAAAAAAAAGGATCCCACTGATGATTGTTTATTTAAAAAACTTTTTAGATGAATGTAGGTGTATAGGCATTTTGTCAAAACGAGATTATGAGTTTATGGGGGAATCAATTCCAAACTATCATTTTATTGTCTGTCCAAGAGCCATAAAGATCTTCAAAATCAACTGGGTAGATATATTATGTATATATGATTGGTTCCATCATGGCAAATCAATCTTAATACATAGATTTCTTTTTACAAGATGGAGTTAAATAATTGCTTTCGTATATTCGTGACACCACTGGAGTAATTGATAAATAACCATCTATAATACATAATCATCTATAAACTGTTTTTAGTAGAATCGGGTTCAGGTGAGTATTCCCAGGACCAAGTAGATTTCATCATACAATTTATATTGAATCACAATTATTTTTGGTTTAATTTAAATTTTTAAAGATGGGTAATGCCATGGGCACCAGGATCGCTGATAGTTACTCCAGCCTTTATATGGGTTTGTGCGAGACCGAATATATATGAAATAACAATCCATATAGGGTGAACCTGGTGCTTTGGTGCCACTTTACATACCATATATGTTTTATTTGTAATGTAGATTTAAATAAGAAATATATAATTGTTTTGAATAACATATTGGGAATAACCATTATAATTTAAAATTCACTCATACAATCAATGCATTCAGTTTTATTTCCAGGATTTGGAAAGCTGAGTAGAGCAGGGCTGGAATAAAGAAACAATCATAGCTTAACACTACTTTCGGGCGCTTATCTGTGGATAGGCTTCTGAGTCCGAAATTTTCAACTTTTTATATAAAACTTTAATACCTATTTAATAATTGTGTATCCAAAAATGTCTGTCTTCATATACTTTTTTGTTATTAAATGTATTGGTTATCTCAGTTCTAAACTACCTTATTATTTTTTTTTTTAATATTTTGAGTATCCACAATATACTTATACACAATACTTTATGGTTACTTATAACAAAACAGGAAGATAGCACCACATGTAAATAATTATACAAGCTTAAACAAGTCTTATAGCTTACTGCAATTTGTGATAACGTTGGTGGTTGAGCTGTCCTTTGATGTTCAGTTAGTATCAGTCAATAAAGAATGAATTAGTATGGTCAAAAGAGTAGACTAGAAAGCACTCAGAAGACCCCATTCGGTGCCCATTGATGGCCATGAGGAATTCGAGGTCCGCTCCATAGACAACTCTCGTAGGTTCTGAGGGAGGCTTCAATATCTGGTCCATTGGAAGGGGTATGGTACAGAGAAGTGCTCGTGGATTCCAGCCTCAGACGTGCATGCCCCTGCCCTCCTCAGTGATTTCAATGCACTCTTTCCCCTCAAACCTGGTCCTGCCTTGGGGGGAGTTCGTTGAGTGGGGCTACTGTCATGGTTTGACTAATCTGGTCTAACACTCTCCTGTTGATTACTGCTGCCTTTCCTTCCCAGGGTCAGGCTGAGTCAGCTGATGCTTAACGATCTGCCTTGACCTCTCAGTCTCACAGTTACTCACCTGACTGTTATCAGCCAACCCCTTCCAGGGTATTTAAAGCAGCTAGGCTCACTTCCTCCTTGCCCTTGTGTCTGTTTCTGGCTTCAAGTGCATTCTCCTGAGTTGCTGATTATCTGTGCATGACATGGCTTCCTCTGACGTCCCTTCTGGCTCCTGACATTGCTAATCTCCATATTCCTGACCCAGGCTTGTCTGAGTACCTGATCTGGTTCCTGACCCTGGCTTGTCTTTTGGTTTACACTCCTGGATAACAATTTTGCTTTGTTTGCTTTTGATATTTTAATAAAGGTGTCCTGGTTCCTAACAGTTCCTTTACAGAGCAGATATGGTCACAATACTCAATGGTAAAATTCCCATGATGTTTCCCAATAGGTCATCTTCATTCATTGAGATAAAATAATTATTTTCAATGTGTTGGACACACCACTGCTAATAAAAGATACTGGAAATTTGGATTAATGTATGTGTTAATGTATACATGTCCAATATTTATATTTGTTTTCTTTCAGAGACATGCACTGCATTCCCCTGTGGCACTTGCAGGGTTATGAATTACACTGCTTGAGCAAGTCCTTGAAATGAAATAACAGCTTCTGATTAACTCACCTGTGCTCACTGGAAACATGTCTGGGGTTTTCCCATAAAGATTCATTGACCATGAAGCTGATGTAGTAAGAAAATGAAGTCATTCCGGAGCAAACCAATTTCGCGCTAGAAACATTCCAGCAATGTAAATGAAGCTTTTAACACCTTGAATACTAGAGAGGTCTCCACTGCATTGTGAAGCAATGGGTTTATAGACCTCTCAAGCATTTAAGGAATTTATAATACCATTTGAATTAGTGGGAAATTTGATAGTTTGTATTTGTCCTCTGTGGTGCAATTGCTTTATTCCAGCATTGGTCCAGTTTTCCTTAGTACCTCGGCTTATCTGTTAGTAATTGCAGCTCTCTCACCAAAGTTTTCACCAAGAAGCAAACATACTCTCACAGTCTCCATTTCAACATAATAGACTATGGGGCATATATATCAGACTGGTGCAGTGTCTTTGTGAATATTTGCACTAATAATTTAATAGGTAATAGTGCTGAAAGTTGGAAAATAGTGACCTGTGAGACCAATTGAGAATGTTTTGTCACACTTTGCTGCTGCAGATGTAAAGCTCTAATGGTGCCAGTTCAACTTTCATTAAATTGTAACATAGTAACATAGTAACATGGTAATTTAGGTTGAAAAAAGACTTGCGTCCATCCAGTCCAACCTTTTCCTATTCCTGTTTACCATCGTTGATCCAAAAGAAGGTGAAAAAAACCCTCAATACAGCAATTTCAAATTCTGCCTTGAATGGGGGAAAAATTCCTTCTTGATTCCAAATGGCAATCAGATTTCTCCTTGGATCAACAAGCCCTAACTAAATATTAATCCCAATACTAACGTACATAGCCCTCTATGTTCTGCTCTTTTAAATAAGTATCCAGGCCCTTTTTAAAGGCATATAATGTATTCGATAACACCACCTCCTCAGGCAGTGAATTCCATACCTTTATTGTCCTTACCATAAAGAAACCCTTCCGCTGCTGTAGATGAAATCTCCCTTCCTCAAGTCTAAACGTGCGTCCCCTTGTCCTTTATACTGTTCTTTTAATGAACAGGTCGTTGGAGAGCCCTTTGTATGGGCCCTGAACATATTTATATAGTGTTATCATATCCCCTCTAAGATGCCGTTTCTCTAGTGTGTACAAGTTTAACTTTTCTAGCCTTTCTTCATAACTAAAGTTTTCCATTCCCCTTACCAGTTTTGTAGCCCTCCTCTGCACTCTCTCTAGTTCCATAATGTCCTTTTTCAGAAAGGGTGCCCAGAATTGAACAGCATATTCTAGGTGGGGTCTTACCATGGACTTGTAAAGAGGCATAATAATATCTTTCTCCCTTGAGTTAATACCCCTCTTAATACATGCCAATATCTTATTGGCCTTTGCAGCTGTCAGATATTTGTGATTCATTATTATTAATCATTGTGAATATTGATAAGAAATCTAATAAGAAACTTAACCACTTCATGATTAAGCCTTTTCACCCTCCCCCCAACACACTTCCCCCTAGTGCTAAGCATGTTTTCACACTTTTGTTGCAGTTTACAGTCAAATGGCAATTTTAGCTGCTTTTCTGTGAATAACTTACACGTAAGACACATTTATTTTTCAGTAGACCCTGTACTTGCAAAACATATAATTGGTTTGTGGATATCCCAAAAATCCTTATCCAGAATTGAAAATTCAAAAACAATTTTTTTCTTGAAATTCCAATTAAGTGAATGAAAATCAATTGCCCGAGAGTGCATTTTTTTCTGCATTCTACTAGTAAATGCTTATGGTTCCAAGTTTAGTATTAATTCAAATTTCTAAATTTAAAAAATCTATACAATATCCAGAAAATGGCTCTATAGATTGTTTTTCTTTCATACTTACACTGGTTTCCTATCTACTGGATTTGCTTAAAACTCCAGAATACCACCGGGAGCTCTGTAAGTAAAAATAGGGCCTAAAATTGACCACACCAAGACTGGAGTGATCTCTTTCAGACCGCAAAGTGGCGCGCCGATACACATAACAGGTCACGTGTACCGGCACTTTGGCAAGAATCAAAACGGTCCTTATGGGACGGAAACGTCCCAGGACCGCTGGTCCTTAAGGGGTTAATATAAGACTGAATAGATGGAACAATTACCTGTAGGAAGAGATCTACGTAGCAACAAAGTTTGACATACAGACTCTATGCTGGATAAAATTGGGCAACCCGGTGGGTGGGTCACTGGTAACAGGTTTGCACAGTGATCTGTTGCTCTTATTGCTTATATTTTTGTATTTTACTATGACATCTGTTGCTGTAGTTCTCTATACAAGTACAAAGCTATATCAGCAACTTTCCACACAACGGGCCTTATGTATAAAAATAAACTGGATCAATTCTGTGTCAAATCATCTGCACCATTGGGACCAAAAAAACATCTCAGTTGATTTAAATGTGTAAGAGTCCAGTCCAGAAAGTTCTGCTCTGCTCATATCTGCAGCTCTGGCAGTTTACCTGGACACACCTGTTCCATTCACTCTAGCTCTGCTATTACCTGTCTTCCAGTCTGTTTCCAGGATCCACCTACCGAGGCCTATATTAAAGGCCTTACAGGGAGTCCAGCACACTTGTATAGTGTCCCACTAAGTTTACCAGTGAGATTCCTGTTATGACCTTGGCTTTGAATTCTGACAACTCTTGATTGCAGCCTGTCATGACCTTTGCTCCTCTCCAGAGCTGATTCTGATGGCTGACTTGGATTCTGTGACATTGATTGTGTGCTTCTAGTTCTGTATTCAGCAGTTTTTACTGTACCCTAGCCTTGCATTATAGCCTCGCTCTCAAGCAGCTCTCAGCAGAAGCCTTGTGAGATAATTTTGCCTGCCAACCTGTGGCCACCCATCATTCAGCTTTATCTGTACATGAGTTGTGCTTTTCATTTTGTGCTTCAAAGTACTCAGTGACTGTTACTAGCTGTTGTTTCTGCATCTGTTCTGACTAGTAACTCCCCTCTGCCCTGCAGGTCTGCTCTTCTCTTATCTGCAGCTCTGTCTGTTTACCTGGACACACCTGCTCTATTCACTACAGCTCTGATATTGCCTGTCTTCCAGTCTGTTTCCAGAATCTACCTTCTGAGGCCTATATTAAGCAGCCTTGCAGGCAGTCCAGTGCACCTTAAAAACAAAAAGAAGAAGTGCAACATAACAGGGAAACACCACTAAATGTAGTAGTTTAATTCACAATATAATAAAATAGACAATAATACATATACACTCACATTGTCCTCCTCTTGGGCTTTATGCTCTCAAAGTCTCTGCTTATTCAGCCACAATGCTTTGTCTCTCCAGTTCGCTTTCTCATGCAGTAAGGTATCACAGGTGGATTTCTTCCTCTGCCTGTCCAAATGGTTCAAGATCCGATGTTTAATGGTCCAAAGAATAGGTCCACGTTGTGGTATATAGTCCAGGCAGAGAGTTTCCCACAAGGGGCTAAGCTAAGGGGCCGGTAATTAAACTCTCAGACGTATAGTGCAGGATAGATATAATCCCATCACCTTACTGCATTAGAAGTTGAACCGCAAAGACAAAGCATTGTGGCTGAATAAGCAGCAACTTTGAGATGCATAAAGCCCAAGAAGAGGGCAATGTGAGTGCATATGTATTATTAAAAGAATCAAAAAACAGAAGAGATTAATATAGTGTAGTATGTAGAATAAAAGTCCACAGGACGTAATGTTGGTAGGAATGGTACTCACATATTATGATGGCTACTAGAATTATTCTATAGTAGCTTAACGAGAAAGTGGAGGATACTGTACTGCCTCCACACAGGTAATCGAAGGAGCAGCTCAACCCCCAATATCGAAATCTTCCCACCAAGAATGCACTCGATATGAAATACAAAAAGAACACACGGGAGAGAGCTGTCGTATAATGCAAATAACATATATATATTTTCAATACGAGTAAGGTATGGATCAATGCACTTACTTGTGAGATTAAAGACCGGTTTTAACTCATTCACCACAGGTCTAAAAGCATGTGGGGACAAGTGGTGCTGGTCCTCCCAACACAGACCACTCTCCTGCTGGCACTGGTAGTTCTGATTTGTCCGATGTGAATATAAGCACTATAAAATCTGTGGATTATGTAAAAAAATATATTTAAAATTTATTATGCAAAAATTGCACTAAAAAAAACATAAATGGACATAAAAACATACACTAAAAGATTAAAACATAAATCCCTCAACGCAATTCATGATCCTGACTGACCATTTCTTCAGGAGGCTATCAAATAGCTTATTCTTTAGCCATTGCATATGTATTATTGTCTATTTTTTTTATATTGTGAATTAAAGTACTACACTTAGTGGTGTTTCCCCTTCTTTGTTGCATGTCTTCTTATTGTTTTTAAGTTTTGATGTACTAATGGCACAAGTCCATTCTTGGAGATAGCCACAAATATAAGACAGAGTGGAGATTCAAATGCTACGGTGACTGTATTAGAATATTCACATAATTTTAATTCAACCATTCATTTCACCGTCATCGCATCCATCTAACATTGTACTATCTGATCGCACTATTAACAGGTGACTTTTGTGGCTATTTACACCACAGACTTACTGACAGAAAAGCATTTATCTGCTTTCCAGTTCTGTTATTATTGCTAATACTGTCATGGTTTATTTTATGATATTTATGATATTTTATAGTCTGGTTTTATGTGATTTTTATATTTCTTTTATTATTGTTATTATGATTATTATTATTATTTATTATGTTTTCCTCTTATGACTGTTAGTGGGGTTGCCCATACCCTTAGCACTCCTTTGCTTTTTGAATTGCCATAAGTCCTGTATAGTGTCTTACATAAGTTTACCAGGGCCAGATTTACATCTCAGGCGCCCCTAGACACAACAGCCCCTAGTGCCCCTCTATGTTAAACACACCCTCTTATGGTCAAACCTGTTTTTTATTTTTTTATTCTTCACAATACTGTAGCAAGTTTCCCAGAGGCAGAGGAAAATGTGATATATAGTGAGGGTCCGGTGGGAGTAAATAAATATATATATATATATATATATATATATTTATATATAGATGTAAAATAACAAACAGAATAAGTATCTTGTAATACCTTTTTTATTGGACTAACAGATCTGTTAGTCCAATAAAAAAGGTATTACAAGATACTTATTTTGTTTGTTATTTTACATCTGCATCACTGGACTAATACGGCTACAATCTCCACTCTATTTATATATATATATATATATATATATATATATATATATATATATATACATACAGCATAAATTACCTTTATTAGATATGTAGCCTGCCCTTTATTCCTAGTATTTAAGACCCAAGTAATGGGAAGGTACAGGTGCCATAATACCCAATACTGATAAATCAGCGAGCTCTAAATTATACACACAGATAACTTGCAGCTACAGTATGTCTGAGTGCTAAATGCATTCTGGTTTTTCTTGTCGCTGAAAGTAGTAGCAGTCTACATCAAGTATTATGAGTCGGTCATTCATTCACACCGCACCAACTAATGTGGCACATACACATTGTCAGTTTTATTAGTGTGTACTTTTGCAAATTCTTTGTCTGTGTGTGTGTGTGTGTGTCAGTTTGAAAGAGCCATGTGTATATCTTTAAATTTATGACATATGAGTATCAGTGTGTGAATCGTGATTGAGTCTGTATTAGTATGATTATACTGGTCCCGTGTGTGTGTGTGTGTGTGTGTGTGCATGCGTGTGTGTGTTTTTTTTAGACACTTAGTGGTACACAGCATGATACTGGCAAAAACATAACACCAGCCAAATTGATAACCCCTAGCTGACTTGAGTATCTACCAGAAACATATCTCCATGTCTTGTAGTGTCCTCTTCTTACCTGTGCTTCTTCCTCATTGCTACTTACAGTAAGAATTACAGTAGGTTCTACTTTAAAGACATCAGTCCAAGTAAGGACATTAGAGACTCAGGTGGTGACTAACTAAATAAATGAAGTGGCTGATTTACATTTAGTTGCAAAACAAGCCAAACCATTAATTGTAACAAAAACTTTCAAAACATTTATTTATAGGTACAACAAATGCCAAGCTCCTTATCAGATACAGACAATATGTCAGCTCAGCTGTATTATGTAGTCTGAAAATAGTATGTAACAAATAACATTTAACATAATTAACATGTAACATAAATGACAAACAAAATGAGTTGTTAACATTTATTGCAAGTGCTGTGCATTTATCAGTGTTATTCTCAGAGAATCTCTTGAGATAAAGCACTGACTTTACAGTAAAGACTTCCTTCTGCTTTTTCTGATCTGCAAAGGCATTAATGAGATCCTCACAATACATGTCTTTGAAAAGTTCTCCTTCCATTATTAGAAGGTAAAGTGCATTTCAGCGACCTTGAGCCATAACTAAAATGTCTTTTATCCTCCTCAGTTTCGAAAATTACCTCTCTCCAGAACAATTTGTAGCTGGACTCAAGAGGAACATTCTAAGAACAATGTGAACATTAAGATAGATACCCTGCAAGTATTTCTCAAATAGTAGCTTGCATTCTTGTACCAGCAAGAATGGGATGGTTGTGTTCTCCACCAACACCTTGAGTTGCTGGTGAAGATGGATACATTTATCCATAAAACAATCCTCCAAGTCATCCTTAAACTTTTCCAGCAAGTTGGCAGCACATGATGTGATTTCTGGTATGCTTGAATGAATGTAAATTTTCTAAAAAGCTGAAGTGCTTCATAAGTCACACTTTGCCTGGCCAATTCTTCATGTAGTCTATCCAGCACTACATAATATTAATTTATGCAATAATGATCTCGCCCTATTTGATGGACGTGAAATTTTGTATTCACATCATATTTTGTGTTGGGTTTTCTTTTTCTGATATGGTCAAACTCATAGTCATCAAGTCCTGAAAGGGATTTAGCAAGCTGTTCATAATGATCAAAATTATCTCTTATGCTAGATATTAAATCTTTCAGAGATTTGTAGACTTGAATTACTGTTCCCAGATCAGTTTCTACTTCATGCTTACAGCTTGGAAAATCTGAAGTATGGTTCCCCACATCTTGCCATTAATCAAGTCAAAAATATTGTTTGCTGCATTTCATGTAATTTATTTCTTATCTTCATCATCACTTATTTGTTTCAATGTCATTCCAGCATTCTCTAAGAGCATGACATGCATCATGCCTTGCAGACCAACGTGTTTGCGACAAGTTTTCAACAACACGTGCACCAGGTTCCATACAAGACATTATTAATATGTCCCACTGATAAGTCGATCCTGTAAAAAAAATATACAGAAACTGCAGTGTATTGTAAAAGGACAGAGATTCTTTGGAACACTCGGCAGCACAAGATCCCACAAGGTTTACTGAGTGAGCTGCACATGGGACATACAGAGCCAAATGATTCAATTGCTTTATCTTTGCTTGAAATCCTGTGTATGCCCCAGACATATTTGCAGCATTCTCATAAAATTGTCCATGTCAGTCTGTAATGTCAAGTTTGTGCTTCTCTATAGTGCTCAATACAGCGTCTACTAGGTTTTTGGATTCATGCTCTGCATTGGGTATAAAACCCATCTCTCAACCGCTGACCCATCATCTTTAACATATCTTATAATAAACATTAACTGGTCAATATCTAAAAGAGCTAGGGAAGAATCAATCAAGTCTGAATATTTTGTTTTTAACTTCACCCACAATATTGGTTATTAACCTATCACTCATTAGATAGATAAATTCCTCACAGACTGTTTTGGAAACAGGAGGTATGCCCACTTCCTGATTTTCCATAATACTTGACACAATCTGCAAGAAATGGTTCAAAGACTGCAATAACGTCTACTAATCCAAGATAAGTGCCTTTTTTTAGCTTTCATACTTCTCATCATGACCTCTGAATGGAAATCAATGAATTGATAGATAATTCACTGTGACACAAACTCTTCTTTTCACCAGTAATGTATCTGTTCTTCTAGCTGTTTCACCAAATGACTGTGGACTAGGCACCTGGCAGTTCCTCTCAATTTCAAGACAAGATCAGTGGTAATGAGAATGTTTATGCTGTTCAACATGCATACCACCACTTTTCCATCCATTGAATCCAGTTGAAAAATAATTAGATTTGTCACCAAAAACCAAGCAAGGCACACAAAATAAACTGCCTTTACTCTCTGTATAGGCTAACCATTCTCTCACTGTTGTTTCATAATTTTAAGTTTCTTTTAAAAAGCTCTTCAGAACAGTATCTGATTTTACCATATACTCATTTTGAGTTACTGAAGTCTACATAGGTGTTTTTCATTACACAGTGCATTGCTTTATAGTCTCAAGTTGATTCATCAATAATCCATTTAGCTAGGTCATTATAATTTTCAAGTGTGATATAACTCACATCCTCAGCTATTACTGCTGCATTCCTCTGTAGTAGGCTCTGACACAGATAGACTAGCTAGGTCATGCATTTCAGCAGCAACATCTATTTCATGTTCCACCACAACTTCAAACTGGCCAAAAATAAACTGTGCCAGTGTTTCTCAGACCTTGCCCTTGGGACCCACAAACAGGACATGTCTTTAGGATTTTCCTGCTTGTGCACAGGTGATTTACTTAAAAGACTGAGCCCCTGACTGACTTACATGTGTACAAACAGGGAAATTCAAATTCTGAAGGCCTGGCCCTTTAGTGGTATCTGAAGGCATGGGTTGATAACCATTGAACTAGAGCAGCAACTCAACTTCAGCCCTCAGGGGACAAAAGAGGTCAGGTTGTAAGGATGTCCCAACTTAAGTACGGGTTGATAAATCAAAAATACTTTTGCTGAATTTCCATCTGTGAATAAGTAGGGATATCCTGAAAACCTGATATGTTGATGTACCCATTAAGTTTACACCATGTTCCGGTGCATGTTGTGGGGCAGGATTAAGAGTATTTTTGCCATAAAAGTCCTAACAGTGGTGGAGGGTGTCCAGTTGCATGTAATATGTTGCTCATACAATCTAATGCATGCCCTGGAATGCAGTCACTGGCATTGGAGGCTAATGCCACTACAGTTGCACTGGCAGATTCCTACATTCACTCCATAGCATTGCAAAGCTTTTCCAGCAGCATCCAATATAGTAACAGTTCAAACTTGTCAGCCAACACATTTAAAAAGCACACAGTCCAAGTCACCACTTCTGTATTAAAGCCTGGGGATGAAAGAATACATTATGACCTCTTGAAAAGGAAAAACTTTTTAGCTAATATAAAATGTTCAGGTTTCTTTAACTTTTACAAAAACATCAAAATACGTATAGTCAATAAAATATTTGGGGGAGTTTTTGATAAAACTATGCCCGCTTGGGTTGCAATGCATTGGATACTTCTCTCACTCAAAGGGTTAATACAAACTTTAAACTTGTTTACTTTGCAAGAGAAATCATTCCAAACAATATTTATACTTGTAATGTACATTATAGAATAAAAAGGATATAAAGAAAATACAAATATTCCATTTTCCATTCCAGACTGATGTAGAAAATATTACTGGAGAAAAAAAAATTGTTTGTGCAAACTTTATAAAGACCTACAAGTTGTAATCATCATAAACATGGTTATCTTCTAATCTATGAATTTCAATTCAACTTGAAGCAGCTATGCCGAACTGAACTCCTTGGGGTATGCTACAGAGCTCAACACACACACATCTGATCCTAAACAAAAAGAACTGCAGTGACAGACTTACACAAAAGGGTCAGTAAGACGGGTGCAGATGATCACTTATTTTGCATCATATTCTATAAAGCTATTTTAAATTCACATACACTGTACAAAAACAAGAGATTTGATACATCTCACAAACAACCACTATCAGACTGCTGTGCTGTGGGGTACTGAGCCCCACAATGCTATCAGAGGGGCTTTGCAAGCTTGTCATAAACACTTACTCTAGGAATTGACCCAACAACATACATGATGTTAATGCAATTACTACACTTACTTTTATATTACATGATGGCCTGAACTATCAACACGTCACTGCTATTAGAACACTTTTATACTAGGATGTACTGAACAGAAACACATCACTGCAATTAGTTCAAGTATACTAGGATGGACTGACCAGACATATGTCATTGCTATAATACTGTTATTATACATACTCCCAGTTGCCCCTTAAAGTATCCTCTCTGACCTCTCAAACACAATTGAATTCAAACCTAGGTCAATATATCTTACTGCACATAAAAATTGTAATTTTAAGAGTAAGACTCTGAATTTACTGCTTAGTGAAGATGGCTTTTTGACACTACAGCACAAAAGCAATTTTGGACTTCTTAGGATCCTTTCTTCAACCACATTTTTCCTGTAATTCATTTAGTCCACTAACAAAGATTATATACTTTTTTAGTAGGGCTCGCTTTTGATACCACATTTATAAGTTATTACCTAACATTGAATTTGATAAAAAAAAACAGAAAAAAACATTATAGGTTTTCCTGGGAGTATGTGTACTCAATTACTTTTTTTTTATTTTTAATTGGGTCTGGATAAAAGGTATAAACATTCACTCATACCTCCCATATGGCCCTTTTTGTGGGGATACTGTCCCTCTGAGGCACAAATACCTATTTTCCTCTTTCCCAATACTAGCCCCCCACTCCTCACATGACCCTGTTACCCCCAGTCCCATCCTGCCACGGAAAATACCTGTAGCCTGTAAGTAACATAAAGTTTTTAACCCCTCCCTCATGGTTTTGAACATCAAGGAAAACTGTTCCCTTTATAAAACTTAGACTTCAGCTCAGCAGTTCACTTTAATTCCAAAACAATAGTTTTAGAGTGACACATTACAGTTAAATTTTTTTGCACATTTACAATATAGTCACAAGGCTGGGGGATCACCGTAGCACCCACCAGTTATGCAGACAGATGCATAGTTGTGAGGAAAGAAAGAACACTCACTCTCTGCTGCTATACCAAGCACTCAGCTATAATTCAATTTTATCTTCCTTAGATAGTGGGATTGTTGGGAGAAGAAAAAATAAAGTTTATTCCACTGATCAAAGATTATCACTTCTTGTCCTATTATCAGTATTGGTGAACTGGGGCCCCCTAGTGACTGGCCAACCTAATCAATAGCACAAACAAACAGTATTGTGGTCAAGTCAGAATCACCAAACTGTAGGGATTGACAACATATATAGACTTTAAGTAGCTGATAAAACAGCCAGTAAGGGAAAAAACACAGAACAACAAACCCATCTATGTACCGCAACTATTCTATAGCTGGCAAGGTACATGAACAACCAGTGCTGGTGGCCAAAAAACCTCCTTGTTGATTTTTGTTCCCACAACTCACTTCAAATAGCGCAAATTGTGGGAACATCAAAGGAAAATAGCTAACTCTCTTGTTTCACACAGTGTCAAACAATGAGAGTGAGCTCAAAACAGTCACCCTCCCTCCACCTCCCATACACTCACCCTACACTATCCTCAACATGACACTAAATAATACTACTTTATTTAATAACAAAAAGCACTGCAACATTTTAATTTGAGGAGAGATGTCACACTGCTTTTAACCCTTTAAGCACCGGAGGGTTAAATATGTGAACTTGAGTCAAAACACAGTCACCCTCCGCCCACCTCCCATGCACTAACCATACACTATCCCTAACATGATTACTACCCCTAACACTATCCTAACACCCAGAAATGTAACACTTACCTGTCATACACTGTCTGTCTTCTTCTTCAATCTTATCTCTTCTGCCTTCTTTCTTTCCTTCTTCTTCTCTTCTTTCTTCATTAAAATCTTAAAAAAAAAAAATCAATCAGTCTCTGTTCAAAATGATTGGCAGCTTCCAATTGGCTGGTATGTGTGCTTATCCACCTCCCAACCAATCAGCTTCAGATGACGAAACCAGCTAAAAGCTGATTGGCTGTGAGGTGCGTATGCACACATCCCAGCGAGTTGGAGACTGCTAATCATTTTGAAGAGAGGCTGGCATAAAAAAGCCAGTATCTGTTCAAAATTCCTTCAGTGGGACTCAGGTGGGTGAAAGGTCCCATTGTGTTCCCGCGAAAAAATCTGCAAAAAACACATGGTTGTCTACTTTTTTGCTGGAAAATCTGCATTAAATACAGTGATTAAAATCTTTGTTGTTTTCTCCCATTGGTAACAATTCATTTTTTCATGTTTTTCACCTTTTCGCTATAAAAATGTGTCGTTTCCAGGAAGTGAAACACAATACAAGCAACTACAGTGCGAGAGAGAGGTGATGTGCTAGTGTGCTGTGATATTTGTAACAAAATTTAAGCAGGAGAGGTTCATAGCAACTGCTATCACTATAAGCCACCAGTGATGTGCCTGTTTCCAGTGTTGAACCTGCTGCCAGTGCATCTTGTAACTCTCTGGAGGGGAGGAAGGAGAAGATTATGGCAAATGGGGGGCCTTAAGCCACACTTGCCATCCCCAAGCAGCGTGTTAGTTTTAGGAGTGAATGAGGGGTGATCTTCATATTACTAGTTACTGTGAAGAGGAAGACCCAGGGACTGAAATTGATGTGGTTGGTGTTAGCGGTAGTAACAGTGATGGTGAAGCAGCTGGTGAGACTAGCGTTGGGGTAATGGTAGGAGAAGCAATGCAGAGCGCCCAGACTAGTGGTCAAGGGAGCCTGCACCATTCACCTGACCCTGGGAGTCCCCTTAACCTCTTGGCATTGTCCAGGTGGAAGAAGGCAGAATTGTTGCCTAAAAAAGACAACAATCAACACTTGTGCAAAAGATGTAACTATTCTGAAAGTCCAATGTCTGTAATAATTCAAATCCTGAATTATATTATTGTATACAAAAAGAACAGTGCATATGTACAACAGGATAGAATACACAGTACCTTATGGTTATATGGATGAAGAATGAATGGATGAAATAATGATTATGTTTAATGAAATGGTATGAAATGAAGATGAATTGGAAATGATGGAGAGATAAGGTAATGAAATAGCAGTTCTTCACTATTATAATACTGCTGCCAATGTCCAATGGCCTTGTCCACCAGTTCACAAATATATCTAGTATCGTTTGAGCGCAAAATATAAAAGAGAAGAACAAAGGAATAATATCTAAGTGTAGTACGTTTATTAAAATACCAAGTAAAAAACAGTGATCAATATGTACTCACATTATGCCCATCTTGGTTCGATGAGTTAGTGTTCATATGGCCAAGGAAATATTGGAAACTGTCCATACTTCCTTTTCAGACAAACACCAAATTGTTGATATAACATTTGTAATATATGATCTGCTTCCTGAAAGGATTATTGTGGTAAATGTAAAAAATGTAAACAATTTGTCTTCCTATTTGTCTTAAATTCACCAGTAATATCAATCCTGACCACATCGAATTCTTGGATGTCATCCTCTATCATGAAGATACCAGGGTACTGTCCAAGAATTTTAGAAACCAATGTGAGGGTAACAGTTATCTCCACGCTAAGAGTGGACATCACAGGAGATGGATTAACAATATTCCATTAAGTCAGTCAAAGAATCAGAAGGAACTGCTCCAAGGAAAAAGACTATATGACTGAATCAGAAATTATAAAACTAAAGTTCCTAGATAAATCATACAACGAGGAGATAGTTAATAAAGCCAGGGAACAATGTCTCAATTTTTCAAGAAAAGATATTCTCACTTACAAAGACAAAAAGAAAGAATCAGCAGACAATTCACATGTTCCATATTTTGTCACCACTTATAATTACCAGGCACCACAAATTATACTCATTCTGGAGAAACAGTGGCATGTTTTAATACAAGATACCTGCTACACAGTGAACTTGGGGATAGACCGAAGCTAGTCTTTAAGAAAAATCAAAATCTCAAAAGTAGAGTTGCACCCAGTGATATTTACAATAAGACAAAAAGTACAAGTACCAATACCTGATTTTTGCAAGTAAAAGGAATGTTCAAGTGTGGTAAAATGAATTGTACTACCTGTGCCAATATGCCAAAAAAAATTTACAATCTTTCAAGTCTACAACAACTGGGAAAGAATATTTAATTAAGGATTGCCATAGTACCTATACAGTGTATTTGATCACCTGTATCTGTGGACTCCAGTACGTAGTATGAACAAAAAAGAAAATTAAAACTAGGTTTTCTGAACATCTTAGAAATGTATCCTGCGGCCTGGAGTCCCACAGTGTATGAGAACATTGTAAAACTTTTCATTCATGCCAACATACAGAACTTAGCATTCTGGGTATATAACAGGTCAAATTATCATATATAGGTGGTGCTCTCTTTAAGAAACTCAGACAAAGAGACTCCTATTGGATTTTTGAACTTAAAACTATGCATACACAAGGTTTGAATATTGATTTTGACTATATGGCTTTTATGTAGCTTACTGTGGATAGCATGTATTTTTTAATGGGAGGCTTTGGAGTAGTCCTCTGTGTGGGGACATTTATATGATCCTTTTAAAGTCATATATGGACATATATTTTTCGGAATCTCTAAACATTTGAGAGACATACGGTCAAAAGCACTTGTATTTTAAATTAAAATTGTTCTAGAGATGGTATGTTTATTGTTACATTTTATTTGGTATATTGGGTCTTTTTCCCATCTCAATAACACACTAAGGTTGAATGTCCACTCGATCTCAGATGCACTAATTTAAATTTTTATGATTATCTTTACTTTTATTTTTGTAATTTTTTAACATCTATTTATACCTATAATCCACAGCAGATACAATGTTATTTTGATATTTTTAAATTTTTCACTAAGTAACTATGTATCAAAAAGTTTAAATAGAAGGATGATTACAATATAGAACTTTCTGACACCCCTGAGGATGTGGAGTCGGAGCACCACGATATGAGTCAGGACTCCATACTGACACTCACTAGAGTTAGGCCCTCCCACACCCCCTGTGAGAACCTGCCCCCAGCTCCCAGTCACGATTCCATCACGCAGCCAACATTGTTGGCTTGAGCACGTGCACCCCGTTGTTGGTAACCTTAAACATCCTATACTCTTTGGGAAATTTTTTGTTTTCACTACGAACGGATCAAGGACATCAATACCCAGGAAAAAGGGACTACACCAGGAGATAAGGATTTGATCTGTGGATACTGGTTGCAGCAGGAGGGACCGAACAAAAAATGTTGGCTACAGGGACCTGTTACATGCCTAAAGCCCAAGATGGGCATTATGTGACTGCATATTGATTGCTGTTTTTTAACTTGTTCTTTTAATAAACTTACTACACTTAGATATTATTTCTTTGTTCTTATCTTTTATATTTTGCTCTCCAATGATACTAGATAGAATTGTTGCCTATCAGCAATAATATCCTCACCACCAGGAGCACAGATCAGCTGCCTAAGCCTGCTGCTAGTGCTGCCAGTCTGCCTTCTTCAGGTCACCAAGAAATGGCAAGTGTGATATTATGGGACCCTCTGTCACATTTCTCATCACCGTCTCCAACCAGTGAGATGTCTGTAATAGAGCAGCAGCAGAACCGAGGGACTGGTGGTGGTGATGGTGATGGTGGAGAAGCTATGGTGGAAGAGACATTGATGGCCTTTTTAGCTCAAACTGAAAATAAATGGGAGAGAGGGATGAGGATGGGCATCACCACCACCACCAGCAGTGAGCTTTTGGAATTTGTGGAGTTTGCAACTGCTGTAATTCCTGCTGCTGCTAAGTTGCAAGGGCAGCATGATGCTGAGGAGCAGGTTAGTGTGCAACAGACCACAGTGGACACAATGGGAATGGGGTCAACAAGTGATGCAGGACTAGGATAGCTTCCACTTGCCAGCAGCAGCAATACTCCTGATCCTAGTTGCAGTGTTGATTCTGAGGAAGTAGCAGCAACAACAGCAAACAGCAACATCATCCTCTGCCCCAGCCAGTGAAGGGGAATGTGGAGGAGAAGAAATAGGCCATTCTTTTCCACCTTTCCCCTCCCCCCTGAAGTCATGGGTATGGGAATATTTTTCTCTTGGGGCAGGCACAGTGCAGTTATCATCAAAGGCACTGTGCACAATTTGTGACAAGTCAGTGAGAAGAGGAAAGGAGGGAACACACTTTGGCACAACCACCCTGATAAAACACATGAAACACAGACCCCATAACATTTATGTCAAACATGTTAAAGCCAAAAATCCACCACAGAAACTGAGCACCAATATTGCTGTACGCCCTGACCCTCCCAAAAGGCAACAAGAGGCAAGGTGGAGATCAAAGAGGAGGAAGAATAGAGAAACCCAGCCAGAGGCTGAAAGTTTGATGACAAGTTAAACAACTAGCTCAACATCACCTTCTAGCTCTAGGGTAACTACATCTTCTGCTAATCCACCTCATTCATCATTACCTCCCCACCAAGTGATAGCCATTATGTAGATGTCAGTATTTGGCAGTTCGTGTCTACCCACTGCACACTATGTGGTGCACTGACCACACATGGCAGTTTGTTGGAGGAGAATCTCAAGCAGGGCATCAAGCATCATCTGAGGAGATTCCATCATGCAGAATATGCTATGCTGGTGGCAGGGAGGGTTCATCATTACTATTAAACTGACTGCAAGTTATCATGTGTCCTTAGCGGGGTGTGGACAAGGGATATAGTGACAGCAACAGTTCTTGGTTTCTGGTTGGGTGGGGATTTCACATTGGTCATGGTGTTTGAATAGAGTTGTGCCAGTTGTTTCATGTGAGTGCAGATGTACCCATTGTTGCCAGTCCTTCCCTTATTTATAATGTGCACATTGTTGCTGATGTGAGAGGCACAGTTCCTCCTCTTAAGGGAAACATTTCTATTCTCAACACATCCATGATTTTGGAGGAAGGGCAGGTGGCGAAGCATTAGTAGCCAACTTTTCTCCTCATATACCTAAAGTGGTGGGGGCTAGTTATGGTGCTGCTACTGTCTCAGGCACATCACTGGAGCTAGTGGTGGCAAGTGGAACCTTTATCTTCCATGACCCATGTTACTGCTGTTGTTGATCCCATTCCCCTTGAGCTGCCTAATCATCCTACAGCTTAAACAACTCAGCAGCAGCAGCAAGAACAGCAGTCGCAAATTCCACATCTACACCAGGACATTTGACTATGGCCACAGGCCACTGGCCAACACAACGTGACCTGCTGGCACTAGGACAGTAGGGCATTTTCCCCCAGGGCTTGTGCTTAAAAACAAAAACAAAAAAAAATAGGCCTACAAAATAAACAATTTTGGGGGCTGTTTCTAACAAGCCTAAGTCCCACAAAGCAATGTTTCCTTAGGGCTTGTGCCAAACAAGCCTAAGTCCTACAAATCAATGTTTCCTCAGGGCTTGGGCCTCTAACAACAAATCTTACAAATCATCCTATACAAAATACTCTGTCACATCAAGTATCAGTCTACTCCAGTGGCAGCTAACATCAGGGGGTCCCTGTCTCTATCACATTACGTACACATTTCTTATTTTGTTTATTTATTTTTTTAACTGTCTCCCCAATACCAGTCAAGAACCCCCCCAAAACAAATTCCCTGTTCAACTGATTCTTTCCCAAGTCTCCACTCACCAACACAGGCACCCTCCTCAGACCCCTTTTATAACATGTCTTATGGGATTTTCATTTGTATTTCATATTTATTTTTTTCTTAACTGTCCCCCCAATTCCAGTAAACCCCCCCCCAAAAAAATTGCCTGTTCAACTGATTATTTCCACACACTCCACCAACACAGGCACCCTCATACTCCTTTTATTCTATGTCTTTAAGAAAAAAATATTTGCTATGTGTTGTGTTTAAATTCAATGTTCCCATTGATTTCAATGGAATGAGCTAAGCAAAAAAAGCAGAAAAATTGCACTTTTCTCTGGAAATTATTCACCAAGCCGGAAGTGCCATTAGTCACCAAATTTGGCTTGAGGTGAAAATTTTCACCCATACCTATCCGACACTCAAAGGGTTAACTGTGGCATCTCTTGGGGCAATATTTAATTTCACAATAAGATCTAATTGGATTTTTTTTAAAACATTTTAATGAAGAAAGAAGAGAAGAAGAAGAAAGAAGTAGATTAAAGAAGAAGATGGCTAGTAGCTGTCCATGGTACTGAGGACCCAGCTGGACATCAGGATTTCAGGTGAGTGTTTATTTTTCAGGACATGTGTTAACTCTTGGGAGATTTACCCTATGGGTGCCAGTGGGGTATTCAATGTTCTATAATGAATTTCATACCCCGCTGACACTCATAGTGTTAATCTTCTTTTGTTTTTGAGCACCAGTGTGTGTTGGAAACCAATTTTCTAACACAAACCAGTGATTTTCACAGCATGTTAGGAACTCTGCGCCTCCTTTTCATGGAGAAGTTTTTGCTCAAAAAAAATTATGTTCCTTAACGTGCCACCGCATGAAATAGAATAACAAATTCTACTTGTTTTACTTGGTGTCCAGTTGGTGAAAATTTTGCACCCATTGGACAATTTTATGTGCCGGTGGTTGTTGACAGTACAGTTAATAGAATAGCAAGCTGTGCTTTCAAAACCACCATTGCCAGTTTTAAAGTGAAACTACAGCCATAGTTAAAGTCGCCCTGCAATAATTAGGCAGTTGGCAATTAGCATAATAATAGCTAGCTTACCTCTCTGAACGAGGGGATTCTAAAGAAATCCTTAATCTTCCGAGACCAGAAACCAGGCATCAGCGCAGACATCTTGTCTGTGCGCCTGCGCTGTCAATCCCAGTCTCCATTAATAAACATTGCACTGTGCTGAAAGGCACCGGAAGGGACTAACAGCACAGGTGCGCAGACTGCACTAACCTGGCCTCCAGTCTCTGAAGATTAAGTATTTCTCTAGAATACGCTTGTTCAGAGAGGTAAGATAACTATTATTAAGCTAGTTGCCATCTGCCTAATTATTGCAGGGCGACTTTAAATATGGTGGTGGTTCAGCTTTAAAAAATAGTGGGGGTAATAGAATCGACCCCAGGTGTAACTTTAAAATCTGATCTGCTGGTGTGTGAGAAAGAATGGAGTTGAGAATGACAGCTGTAGCATAAAAGTAGCATTACAATTTTACACTGTGGGTACATTAAGAATTACATAGTAGGATTTGGCCCCATCAGTTACACCTTTGAGAGCATATAGGTATATTTATAAGGTCTTAAAATATCCTATTTAATAATTCGCTAAAACATGTGTAACGCTGTAGTCATGCGCAGTAGAGACTGCTCACTTGCTGCAGTCATGCGCAATAGAGACTGCCTGTGCTGCAGCTGATACAGAGCTGGATGCTCCTTTGGAGCATCCAGCTCTGTATCAGCCATGGCGCGGGCAGTCTCTACTGCGCATGACTGCCCCGCGACCAGCTGGCAGTGACACTGTGGCCCGTGTAACGGGCTCTTCAACTAGTATTTCATAATCTGATTAGTTAAATACTTAGGTGAAAAATACATCTAGCACAATCCTGGAAAATCACGCTAGAGGGCATAATGAGAAAAGCAACAGAAATAAAGTCTACAAATTGTTAGAGAACCGAAACTAAAAACTGCTTACCTCATTTTAGTGATTCCAAAGAAAGCATTTTTATGGTATTTGAGAGAAAAAAAACTCCTATTTTTGCTGCTAAAAAGATGCTTTAAGTCATTGAGTAACATGTTCAGTTCTTTCATTTACTAGTATTCGATTTGATTAAATTACATTGTAAAATTTAAAAAAATCACAGTTTTGAAACATATATGGACATTGTTTGTATAAAAATGCCAGAGACTAGTAGAATAAAAATTATACATTTATTGGCTGAGTTACTTTGGATTCAAGCTCTCAAGACATCTAGGTCTCCTCCTCAGGCATAATAAGGAATTTCATCATAATACTGTCTATGACATTATAAGAGCAAAAAAATATGGCATTATATGTGTTTAAATAAATGTGAAGAACAATTCAATCACATAAAAAACTAGTGCACTAATATATCAACAACAATCAATCAACTCTGTGTAAAAAAACCTAATGATCACTTTGAATCAGTTGTGCATGCATTAGTATTAGCACTGGATGTCATGCCCATGGAGACAGACACAAAATTGATTCATAGAGGCCACTAGTATTTTTACCTTATTAAAGTAACACTAACCTGTAACCTTCTAATAACCCCTCCACTTACTTTGTGCTCTGAATTTTTCTTATTGCTTGGTTCAAAAGATAACATGATCATAGACTACATTTGGATTTTCTGGCCATAATAAGTAAATTGGGAGGATATATATATATATATATATATATACATATATATACAGTTGTAATCAAAATTATTCAACCTCCATTGCAAATCAGGTTTATTGTCAAAATGTACAGACTTTCAGCTGTTTGCAATGAACAAATCAAACAAAAAGCAATTGAAATAGCTCAACACAACAAATGCTTCAAGTGGTGTCCCCAAATTCAACTGAAAATGCAACATATAATGATTTCGCCAGTCTCAAAATTATTCAACCCCCTGACTAGAATCCCTCACAACAGCACAAATATGCAAAACAAATGTTGTCTCAAGCACACCTGATGCAACTAATCAAGGGCTTCAATAGTTCCACCAGGTATGCTTGAACTGGAACACATGAAATACCTGAACTGGCTAGGGGTTTGTTGAGTGTCACGTTTGACTGCATGATAGAAATATGGCTAAGTCAAAAGAATGATACAAGAGAAGAGATCATCGCCATTCACAAACAAGGAACAGGATACAAAAAGATAGAGAAGGCACTGAATGTTCCTAGAGACACTGTTGGAAGCATAGTTTGCAAGTTCAAAGTCAAAGGAACAGTGGTTACACTACCTGGACGGGGCAGAAAAAGGAATCTATCAACGGCTTCAACCAGATTTCTGAGAAGGCATGTTGAGAAAACCCCTCGAGTGACTGAAAAAGACCTGTAGCAAGACTTGGTGGCAACAGGCACTGAGGTTTCACTGAGGACAGTAAGGCTCCCACTAAAAGCTGAAGGTTTCCATACATGAACTCCAAGATGTACACCACTACTGACCCAAAAGTACAAGAAAAGTCGGCTACAATATGCTCAAAATCATATAAATAAGCCACAGAAGTTTTGGGATTCTGTTCTGTGGAGCAATGAAACAAAACTGGAACTTTTCGTCCCCATGGATCAGCAGTATGTCTGGAGGAAGAAGAATGAAGCATACGCTGAAAAGAACACTCTGCCTACAGTTAAGCATGGTGGTGGCTCGACGATACTCTGGGGCTGCTTTGCATCCTCTGGCACTGGAAACCTGCACCATGTGGAAGGCAAGTATCAGGAAATCCTAAGAGAAAATGTCATGCTGTCTGTGAGGAAGCTGAACCTTGGGCATCACTGGACCTTCCAGCAGGACAATGATCCCAAGCATACCTCGAATTCCACCAAGGTTGGTTGCAGAAGAAGTCCTGGAAGATTCTATAGCAGCCATCACAGTCACCTGTGGGATTTGAATAAGGTGGTTGCAGCACGCAAACTCAAGAATATTATTGAACTGGAGGCCAATGCTCATGAGGAATGGACTAAGATTCCTCATGAACACTGCCAGAAGCTGGTGCCTGGCTATGTATCTTGTTTGCAGCAGGTCATAACAGCAAAAGGGTGCTCTACTAAGTGCTAAAGATGCTTGCCATGAAGGGGTTGAATAATTTTGAGACTGGAGAAATCCTAAGTTGCATTTCCAGATGAATTTGTTGAAACTACTTGAAGCATTCCTGTGTTGAGCTATTTCAATTGCTTTTGCTTGATTTGCTCATTGCAAACAGATGAAAGTTTTACATTTTCACAATAAACCTGATTTGCAATGGGGGTTGAATAATTTTGATTACAACTATATATATATATATATATACATATACACTAATGTAAAAGCCCGTGTACACGGGCCAAGGTCCCAGTAATGTTAACCCTTTGAGTGCCAGAGGGGTACGCAATGCATTACTTTGCGTTGCGTACCCCTCTGGCACTGAAAGGGTTAACCCCATCCCGCCCGCGGACTTACATGTACGTCCTTACCAGATGTCCCAGGAAGACAGAGGATGTATATGTACGTCCCGGAAGCCATTCGCTAGAATTGCAAAAAAAAAACCCCGTCGTCAAGTGCCGGCAGCGTGCGTGCGCGACCGGTCACTAAAGTGTTAAGAGGCCGCTACCTCACTGCTCCACGTGATGCAGTCTTGCGTCTCCTCACTCACGAGATGCAATGATGCACAGTAGAGACTGCCCAAACACGAGCAGTCTCTACTGTGCATGACTACATTGTGACAAACATCCTAGAGAATTATTATATAGGATATATATATATATATATATATATATATATATATATATATATATAATTCACTAGAATGTTTGTCACAAGCCATCATGCGTAGTAGAGACTGCACATGTTCGGCAGTCTCTACTGCGCATGATTGCATTGTGTGAGTAAGGCAATGCAAGACTGCATCGCGTGGAGCAGTGAGGTAGCAGCTGCTTAACCCTTCACTTTGCAATGCGTTGCATACCCCTCTGGCACTGAAAGGGTTAACCCCATCCCGCCCGAGGACTTACATGTACGTCCTCACCAGATGTCCCAGGAAGTCAGAGGACGTACATGTATGTCCCGGAAGCTATTCTCTAGAATGTCAAAAAAAAACCAACCCCGTCGTCAAGTGCCGGCAGCGTGCACGCGCGGCCGGTCACTAAAGGGTTAAGAGGCCGTTACCTCGCTGCTTCATGTGATGCAGTCTTGCGTCTCCTCACTCACACGATACAATGATGTGCAGTAGACACTGCCCGAACGCGGGCAATCTCTACTGCGCATGACTGCATCGTGACAAACATCCAAGAGAATTATTATATAGAATATATATATATATATATATATATATATATATATATATCCTATATAATAATTCGTTAGGATGTTTGTCACAAGCCATCATGCGTAGTAGAGACTGCGCATGTTCGGCAGTCTCTACTGCGCATGATTGCATTGCGTGAGTGAGGCAACTGAATCGCATGGAGCAGTGAGGTAGTGGCTGCTTAACCCTTTGCTTTGCAATGCGTTGCGTACCCCTCTGGCACTCAAAGGGTTCCAGATCTTGGCACGTGTACACAGGCTTTTCCACTAGTATATATATATATATATACCATAATCTTCAGCCAGTGTTAATCCACCGCAGGATGAAGGCCTCCTCAGCAAGTTTCAAAGAACTTGTGCTTTTTGTTTCCATTGCGTACCAACAAATATGGTAATTTGTATGAAACATTTTTGGTCTTGATAACCATATAATTCCACATATTGAATAAAGATGTTAGTCATACCACATGCATGGAAAAATATAATACATGTTTTTATATCAATTAAAATATTTAACATTTCAACCTGGTTATACTTCAATCATAATCATGGATGAATGCATGAGATCAACAACAAAGAGAACAACACACTATATACTGAGGAGCCTTGTGTCTACAGCACGAATGACCTGCAAAAAAAACACATTCTTAAACATTTCAACAGCTAAATAAATTATTTCTCAATTCATATGTAAGCAATTAGTAATAGTTTTTCACCAATTTTTAAAACCTGTAAGCCAGCCGCATAAAATGCACAGGGATAGGGTGTACACTCACTCCATTTCCTCTATGCATCGAGAAGCCTTAAGGGTGAAATGCTTGCATACATAAATTGGTACACTGAGGGCTAGGGCCAAACAAAATCAATTACAGATTCTGATCCAGATTGACATTATTATTCAGCAGGTCTGAGATTTGCATGTTCTGGCTTGATCAAGGCGAGTAATCAGTGGATCAGTACTTAGAGGGTATATACTAAGAAGAAATGGATGTGTCTGAGCACAGGAACACTGGAGGTGTTGTCAGCCGTTTACTAACTCAAGTGCAAGGGAAGCAGTCAAACCATATGCCTGCCCCCTTGTTCCTGCATCAGGTTGTTGTAACTGGGAGCACGAGATCCCGTGTATGACCCTATAATGACCCTCTACCCCACACATTTCTTGAATCCTCAGTTGCTGGAGACAATCGGAAGGCACTGAACACTGCATACACTCAGCATATATGTTTATAATTTATTCAGTGTAAATAAAATACTTTGAACCTCCTCTAAATAGTTTATTTAGCTACACAAAGAGGTGTCAGTAAGTAATGAAATAGACATACCTTCATTCCCCACCAGTCCTGCTCCAAGCACCACCCCATTAAATAAAAGTGTGCCCTTTTTGGCCATTTTATGAGTTTGGATGTGTGTTCTCTTTGCTTCACTCTTCCTCATAATCACAGTGAGGTGGAGAGAGGCAGAGAACCCTGATTAAGGCAATGTCTATTTACATTGCATTTTGTCTTGTGGCTTCACTGACACACAGGATCTCTGAAACAGCAATCAAATGTGTGTAGCCACCGGGGAATGGCTGAAACTGACTGCCCCGGTCCTGGAGCAGTCCAGTCCAGCCACCTGCAATGATTTCATCATGACCTCAGGTTCGCTGTGATCATTAACACTTGACATGCCAGGACCGTCATCCGTCCTCAAAGGACAGATTTCTGTGACAGTCCTGGCATGTCATTCATCCTCAAGGAGTTAAATAAAATGTTGGTGGGATAACATTATCCCCACATCTCTCCATCCTGTTCAGAGCAGGATGGGGTTCACTTTTCTTTCCCCTCCCTTAGTGAATTAAACAGTTCACCCCATATTTTTTAAAACAGATGTAAATAAAATAGATATAGAAACATAGAATTTGACGGCCAATAAGATACATCACATATTATTTTATTGGTAGACAGTATAGAGCAAGATAAATATATCTGGGGGCCAGACCCTTTATATTAACTTAGCATGTGTCTTTGACAACCACTAAAATGCTCTGGTAGCTCATGGCTTAATACTCATCCAGCTGCTTGCCTGATCCCATAACATTTCTGGCTTTATTAGCAACTGGCTACTATGAAGGCTGAGAAGGACAAACTTCCTGACGTCTAAAACCCCTTTGCATCCGTACATTTGGGCGGAGCCAAAATTCCAGCTCTGCACAATAGCACTGGTGCAATGGGGTTTGAGAAATTATGAACTTTGTCCTTTTTAACCCTGACAGAAACCAGTCACCAAACAAGTCGTTAATGGTGCACCCTTCACCCTATGCTTAAAGAAACGGGAGAGCAGCTGGGTGAATAGTAATCCTAAGCTACTGGATCATTTTAGTAGTATTCAGGGATACCATGGTCAAGCTTTTTAAATTATTTTACTGTTCCTTTAAGTACTTGCCAGCCTACAACACTGCCAGTGCACAACCTCAATATGAAAAACCAGTTAACTTCATCCCATAGCTGGTTTATATAAAAATAATTTATTTTGCACACTGTTGGTACATAGCCAGCACCAGCATGTAGATGGAAGGCCAGTATGCTTCTGTTTTATCCACCCCTTGGTGCAAGTGTCCATGTTGCCATGCAAAAAACTTTGTACATAGGTGTTAGGCAGACCAAGCACACACTGATTTTTGGAACTGAATTCTATTCATACATTTCTCTTACTAGCTCCAGGAAAGCAACACTATTTTTCCCTGTATTTAAAACAGAGACGAAGGATAAAAAAGACTTGTATGGAAACATGTAAGCAAAGCTAATTCCCTATGGAGATTCAAAGAAGGCATGAGTAAAAAAAATGCATTGCTGGGTAAGCTAAAAAAGCCAAGGAATGTTCTAAATTTTAACTACTTGCACTATCATGAAAAAGCACCTCTGTTTTATCCCCAGTAACCAAATGTAAGAACATCACTGCCTGAATGACTCTTACAGTTAGCTCCTATAAAAGGATCATTGTGCTTATAAAGGATCCTGTTGTAAAGTGAAGGCTATATCAACCACATGCAAAATGTGTTCAGACAGATTTAAGATAACATTATCTTGAATTACCCAGCCAATGTCTTAGCAGGGGATGAAATACTGGCTTAACACTTTCCATATTTGCAACCATAGGGAAGTTAAAATTAACTACACAATTCTAGATATTCTGGACTAAAATTTCAGCAGCTGTAACATACTGAGTAAACCCTCCCTTTTGCTTTATGACATTTCACCTATCCGTTGTTGTGATAGTTAGCAAACATAGTAAAATTGTACATAGCCTGTGGCCACATGGAAAGTATTTGTTCAGGATCCACTACTAATGTTTGAAAGAGATTCATGGTTGTTGAAGTAGTTTTCATCTGGAGCAAAATAATTAACTTTATCCTACAACAGTTTTACCATTGCCATTCATAAAAAAATAGACAGTCTGTTACTGTTTCAACAGACTACTCCCATTATTGCTGTAATTTCATTTAGAACGTCCTTCCATACTCCTCCTCTAAATTAGGATAATATGAGACAACACTATCAAGACTTTATTTTCAATTTCTAGAAGTATTCTCTAGTTTATATTGTAGAGGAAAGGGAGATATTTGATTTTGAGAAAAAGTACTGTGAGAAGTTTTCCTCTTATGACAGAAAAAATACTGTAAGAAGAGAGTAAAAGTAAAAATTGGAACCTCCCAAATTCCTCTACTACTGATTATATGAAACTATCTTAATCCCATGAGGACCAGAAGGCTGAACAGTTTATTGAGAAGCAAAGAGTTGAGCACCCCTAAAGAGTTAAGAGCATGCTCTAAATTAGTTAAAATGTAAACAGGAAATAATGTTTCCTAGGGCACATGTGTTATGTACTAGTGCTGCAAGCTCCATAGTGCAGAGGCAAGCATATATAATGGCCTTTAGAATGTTTGTGTTTTCCCATCATCTTCATGGAGTTATAGTCCAACAACAACAACTGAAGGGCCACAACTCCTGATTTAAAACGTATGAACAATGAAAGCCACAGAAGCTGTAGTGGTTGATCCCTATCCTGAATAACACAGATATATAGGCTTGTTTTATTCTATTGACTGCCATGGATGAAAAGCAGGGGTTAGATGTACCCTAGGCTCATTAATACCATAAATCTGCACACATTTATGTTTCATTATTCCATGTTGTATGAGAAGATAGCAACACTTGCTAATATGCCTCTCAATACTGTACCCTTCCCAGGTCAAAGCAAAACCTCTCAGGCAGCTATGTAGGTAAATAAATACAAATAATGAAATAATATGTATCAAAAGAATATTGGATAGGGATTTTTGATGTGCATTCAATGCTTTGCAAAGCAATATACAGACACTAACCAGGCAATGGAAGGGTTACTCTAACATCCCGAAACACATTTTGCAGGTGTTCATAGTATTAGGTAGGGATGGGTAAAAAGTCATGTTTTTCTCCGTTTGAAATTTTGAGAAATATACATGATTTTCTGTTTTTCCTGCAGGATATTCTCACAAAACTTGTTATTATTTTTATTTATTTTATTGTTTGTTTCTGGCGGGAATTTCCCCCAATATAGAATTGTCCCCCGCCCTATACTATTGATTTTTGGAGGCGGAATTTCCCACCTCATAGAAAAATACCCCTTAATTTCCTGATGGCTTCTACTATTCACTTCAGGGTGGGTTTTGTTAATAGAGAAATGAGTAGAGGTGTTTCAGGAGCAGGAACAGATGTTAAAAGAAAATTTACAATTTCTGAAGTTTGTGAAGTGTGTGAGCATTAAGGGTCAGTTAAGTGTGTAATGTGAGTAAAGTATTTTTATAATTTTTTTTTCATCTTTAATATTTTTCATAGTATATTTTTATAATACTTATTTTCCTTTATAATTTATTTGGTTCATATATATATATAAGAGACTTGCTTGATGTCTAGCAGAAACACTTAGAGGGAACAGAGAGGAATTGTAGAATCATCCTCACTAGGGAGGCATAGGTCATGTCTATATTGGGCTGCTCTATCTATTGCCAGGATGGAAGACGAGGCACCATTTGTTAGCAGCAGTGCAATTGTTAGTGCCACTAGTAGCAGCATTTGTTAGCAGCAGTACAATTGCTAGTGCCACCAGTAGCACCATTGCAGTGGAGCCCCAGCCAGTGCCACCTGCACCAACAATGGTGTGACACCAAGTGGAAACCCTTGTTACCTAGCCACCTAGATAGTAGCTATGATGATTCCTTCATACTATTTCAGTGCACTCTGAATATTTCTTCACCATATTACCATGGAGTGGTAGAGAGAGGGAACAGAATGTGGGAGTGGGGATTCAGAAACCAGACTACAATTAGAGGCAGATGTAGTAAGTGAGAGAGATACTCTTGTGAGTGAGCAGGAAGAAGGGATGCAGTTTCCATGGAGAAGTCAGGTTCTGGTTGTGAGTGGGCAAGAAGAGGGGCAGGATCCTGGGAGTGAGACTGGTGACAAAAGTTAAAGAGGAGAAAAAGAGAAGCAGAGCCCTATTTTCATCATGTGCTGAGTCAGACTCAGCAGCACATTCTATCTCTGCCAATGAGAGCACTCCAGCTTATAGACAGAAAGCCTCCGTCATTGGAGGAGGCTGTATAGAGAGAGGCAGAGCAGCAGACTGTGGTACAGAGCAGGTAACCGCAGTATGCCTGGAAGTATAAAGAGTTGTATTTATTCTTTTAATTTTGCCAAACAACTGTTTTTTGTTTTTTTTTAATGTATACACTTTCCATTATCTACGATATATGACAAAACTATTTAGGCAAAGTTGTAAAGGGGTGAAAAATCTTCTTTAAATTGGAAACAATATAAAACACTCTATTGGTTTCTATGATGATTGCTCACTTTGTCCCAGAATTGTTCTAGTTTTTCCTTGATAAATAAGGTCCTTATGAGAAAAAATGGTTTTGCCCAAGGGAGGCTTTTAGTTTCTCAATACCTTTCCCTCAATGCCATCAACTCCTCTACATTGTTTGGGGTAAAGTGATAAATTGTGAATAATCACTATAGAAAGCAATGGAGTGTTTCTAGCCAAAGCACTTAGTTAAAAGTACATTATAGTCTGTAACAGAGCTTAATTTATACTAATAAAGGGTGTTAAAACATGGTTTTGAACAAAGGTGGCTTTTCATTTCCAATACCTATATAGGTTCACACGCTAGTTCCCTTCTTTTGTTACTGGCTTAATATAAGTAGGAAATAAAGAAAGAAAGAAATACTGGTGATGCTAGGCACCAAGGAAAAGCCCCATATATGTATTAGCTCTTGAATTGGTGTATTGGCAAAATTGTCTTATTGTACCTAACCCCCTTCCACTATGAATTGTACATCTATCCCACTGCAAGTTTGCTGGCTTGCGTACTGTGCCTATCCCCTCTTAATTTGCCAGCAGCTAGCCAATTTAAGTGGTGCATCTTCCTTTCTTTCCTCCCTTGCATGAATTGGGCCCCAATTAAACTGACCAAACAGTGGGACTGTGTCTAGTTTCACAATTGGTCTCTCCCTCTCCCTGATGACCTACAGGTTAAGGGTCCTGCAACTACCAACTAGCATCTCTTGTCAGCAAGCTGTTCTCTAGCAGTATTTTACTTCTGTTCTGCTTTCCTGGATCCTAGGACTGCCTCCAAGTTCCTATTGGTAAATGGCTTCTAGCTGTACCTGGTTTGGGAGACTATTTAAACCAGGCTGCTGAACTCCCAGTGCGCAGTTGTTAGCCCTGGTGCTGATTGCTTCTCTGCTGAATTTTGAATCTCTGTTTGGGCTCTGCCCTTACTTTGACTTCTTTTGAGCACCTCCTGTCTTGACCTCGTCTTGTACCTTGACCACTTGAACTCTGCCTGTCCCAATGTTAGTTTTTACCTCAACATTGCTTGCACTCTGCCTACCCTAACTATTGGCTAGCAGAACCTCTGCCTTCCCCAGTTAACCTGTGCACTCATCCTGGTTTGGCTTCTGTCTCATCTTTGGTTGATATCTGGCTTTACGGCCAGCATCTTTAAAACAGGTTCAATGACAGCAAAGGTACACTGATTTATGGCAATGCTCCCCAGCCCCACACTCAAGATTTGCTTCCTAGTTCCCTCTGCAGGGACCGTGAGCCTTAGGCTTCTTTATCATCCCTTTGTCCTACCATCAGGATCCAGCCTCCTGTATTCATGACAGCTCCTTGTCTACCTTCCCCACCTAGCCACATTTATCAGTCCTACTGCAGACTTCTCTGTTTGCATGCAAGACTTCCCCAAATAAGTCCAACCTACCTTTAACTTCAATTATACAAACAGCAGGAAGGGGTGCTCTGTCTTCCCTCTTTGCATTATTTGGCAAGGCCATGGAGAGGATGGGTGATTGCAGTGCCCTTTGTGCTGTTGCTGTTTTCTGAATTGGGATAAAGTGTGCAGTACCTGCTCTCATTCAGGCTCAGTTTGTAAGCTGCTGTGACTGTGACAACAATTAGGGGACGAAGGGTGCAAGGCAAAGTGAGACTTGGAAAGGATAGTCGGGGGTGCAACTAAGACCCACCTGCAAGGCTCCAGTGGTATTACAGTACACTTAATATTGAGGCATTATCTAGCTAAGGTAACCCAAGCTGCCTGAGCAATGAAATCTCAACTATCTCTTGAGACAAGGTAGAGGAGTGTGGTCTTCCTGAGCTTGAGGCCCCAAGGAATACACCAGGTACACTTAGGTGGGAAAATGGTACAGGAACCAGGTATTATCTCTATATTCTACCACAGACCATGCTCTCTCCCCCTGCTCCCCAACGCACACTAAGTACCTCTGTGGGAGAATTGGATGCCTCAGCGAGCCTTGTAATTGTTATAGACGTGAAGGAATACCCTTATTATCATATGATAATAAGAAAGCAAAGGTGTACCAATCCAGATGCTGTTGGTTGAGGCAGGGGAGACTCCATTTCTCAGTGTACCTGCAGCCTCACTCACACTCGGGTAAAATATCAGATGGAACAAGGGATTAAAGTTGGCCCCCTTGCAGATGGCCATCATAAAGACCTCTGAGTGCCAGTGGTAGCACCCATGACATAGGTTCACCATAACTGGCTTGGAAGCTTCGTGTTAGTGAACTGTACCCCCCAGAGGCAGCTCATGGCTTTTTTAGGGCCCTAGGCAAAAAATTCATATGATACACCCCTTTACTCCCATATCAGTATTTCTAATAAGACATTGCAGTCTGATTTTGTTTACATGTGGCAGTGGAACTGGATAAGCAATGAGAGGCCCTCTGACCAAGTGGGGCCCTAAGCAGCCGCTTATTCTGTTTATATTGTAGCGCAGCCATTGGTACCCCAGTGTTACAGCTTCATTGCTCATTTACATTTTCAAGACACAATGGTAACAATGTGACTATTTTGGCAAACAGTATAGCACATTGATGCAAAGCAGGTATATCCAGATTTGCACTTTAAATGGCAATCTGAGCATTAAATATGCATACAGCAATTTTACTATATGTAATCCTGTTTATCTTGTACATATTTGTGCCAATCAAGCATCTTCAACTTTATTTTTCTTTAATGTAAAAAGAAACAAGTAATGAGGAGGGGGGGAGTGTTAGAGAGAACTTAGTGTAAGTCATTTTCAAAGTGCATTTTTCTACGCTGAAATATACAACACAGTCTTCTGTTTAAACCTTGCTCACCCAAGCTGAACTGTTTCCAATTTCTGGTGCATTTCACACATTACTTAGCTGAGTAGGTTTCAGTGAGTTCCTAAACGGAAATGCTGGACTTGAATGGATAGTCTTCAATATGAATATGAATTTCTCAGTAAGTCATGAAGAGGGCTCTACACAAAGTAAAGACACATATTTACTAATGGAAGTAAAATAGAATTTCACACACATGCTTCAAAAGGATAATTTTATTTCTTAAAAACAGTATAGCATAACATTACAGGGACTTAACTTACAAAGTGGTAATGGACCCTTGAAACACTGTGCTATACTATTGTTGGTATAAAAACAATGGTATCTTTGTTGTTTAACACCTTTGCCATATCCACTTTGTTGATTCTAAGCAAGTCTTAACACTTTGTACGCTAGATAGGTTTACAATGCAGTATAATGCATTGGAGAGCTCTCTAACATCTGCTGAAGTACCTTATTTTGAAATCAGTAAGGCATAAAATAACCTGATCCTTTTAGTTCCAGGAGTTGAGAGGAGTCTATGTACTGGAGACCTTGTAAGTGGCTGTGGATTATATAACATATTAACTGTTATATCCAAAGGCAGTTGTAGAAGACAAGTGCACCTATTTGCCTTTCTTCAGTTGTTTCCTCCTATCTCTCACTATTTTTCTGCATGTGGCTGTTCTCTTCAGTAACCACTCCCCTCCACTCATGAAGAACAGCTGATGGAGGCAGAAACTGCAGGTAACAGTCAAAATCAGATTTGTCTAAGAATTATTCAAGTTTGTCTTAGATCATCAGTCTTAGAGCCCAATTTAAAGGCAGCCAACACCAAAACAACAGGTGACTGCATTTTTTTGAAGCATGGTATTCGATTCATTTAGTCAAAGTTGGGGGTCCTACAGCAACATATGGCTTGAAAAATGTGTTAGCATGCAGAATGCATTTGTCCTTTGCCTGCAACACTAACTTTCTGCTTACGTGACACTGGCACATATTCATGAAGGAGCAGAAATAATAATACCACCACCACCAGCAGGAGCACAGATCAGCTGCCATATGCCTGCTGCTATTGCTGCTAGTTTGCCTTCTTCACATCACCAAGAAATGGCAAGTGTGATAATAGGGAACCCTCTGTCACATTGCTCGTCACCTCCTCCAACCAGCAGTAAGATGTCTGTAATAGAGCAGCATGTAGGGACTAGTGGAGGTGGTGATTATGATGGTGGAGAAGCTGGGATGGAATGAATGAATGAATGAATATGTTTATTTATATAGCGCCACAAGTGTACGCAGTGCTTTACAATCTCAGAATTTAAACAATACAGGGTTACAGGTGCTTTTTGTAGAGTGAAACATTGGGTGCGAGGTCCCTGCCCGAAAGCTTACAATCTAAAGTGGTAATGGGAGACAAACAGAGTACATTAGGGTCAAGTGCTGAATACAGTGCTAGTTTTCATGATAATAGAGGACATCAGTAATGTAAATAATTTATAAGAACATTCATTGTACAACATCAGTGCCTTCTAGCATGTTGAGATTTTATCCAAGAGGTGCATTTTCAAGTGAGATTTGAAGGTTGTCAGAGAGGTGCAGTGACGTAGGTTGGATGGTAGAGCATTCCATAGATACGGAGCAATGAGAGAAAAAGGTTTGATCCGTGACAGGGCTGTAGAGACAAAAGGAGCTGAGAGAAGACAGTCATTGGCTGACCGTAAGTGTCGGGATGGGGTATAACGGGAGATGAGAGTGGAAATGTAAGAAGGAGTAAAGGAGAGAAGTGTCTTGAAAGAGAGAAGTAAGATTTTGTATGATATCCGGAGTTTGATAGGCAGCCAATGGAGATTTTTGAGGAGGAGTGGGGCAGGGACAAACCTAGGTGACAGAAGAGTAATTCGTGCTGCCGCATTCTGTATAGATTGAAGTGGTTGGAGATGGGAAGCAGGTATGCCAGACAGAAGAATGTTGCAATAGTCCATGCGGGAGAGGATGATTGCATGTATAAGAATTTTGGCTGTGGAGGAACAGAGGAAGGGACGGATTTTTGCAATGTTACGCAAAAGAAAGCGACAGGATTTAGTAATGGCATTAATATGAGAGGAAAATGAGAGAGAGTTGTCAATTATCACCCCTAGACACCGTGCTTCTGATACTGGATTTATGGTAGTGCCATTTACAGTCACCTGGAAGGGCGCTACAGGGCCAGGTCTAGGTGGAATGAGGAGCAGTTCAGTTTTGGACATATTGAGTTTGAGGTGTCTATGAGCCATCCAGTCTGAGATAGCAGAGAGGCAATCTGTGACTTTAGCCTGGATATCAGAAGTGAGTTGAGGTACAGATAAGTAAATCTGGGTGTCATCTGCATAGAGGTGATATTTGAGACCAAATGAGTTAATAAGATCGCCAAGGGTTATTGTGTAAAGAGAAAACAGAAGCGGTCCTAGAACAGAACCTTGAGGAACCCCAACAGAGAGTTGGATGGGGGAGGATGAAGAGGTGGCAGAGGAGACACTGAAGGATCTGTTAGATAGATAAGAAGAGAGCCAGTCCAGTGCTGTGTTGCGGATTCCTAAGGAGTGAAGAATGCGGAGGAGGAGTGCATGATCAACAGTATCGAAAGCTGCTGAGAGATCAAGCAGGATAAGAATTGAATAGTGACCTTGAGATTTGGCAATGTGAAGATCATTGACAACTCTTGTAAGAGCAGTTTCAGTGGAGTGAGCATTACGAAATCCAGATTGTAAAGGGTCAAGCAGGTTGTATGCATTGAGGAAGTCAAGCAGGTGTGAGTAGGCTAAGCGTTCCAGGAGTTTAGAGGCAAAAGGCAGAAGAGAAACTGGTCGATAGCTAGAGGGTGTGTTACTGTCAGAAGAGTTGTTCTTAAGGATAGGTTTTACTAAGGCATGTTTGAAGTCATAAGGAAAGGTAGCGGTGGCAAAGGAGGAGTTGAAGATTTGTAACAGGATAGGGATTAGTGTGGGGGAGAGGGATTGGATGAGGTGAGAGGGGAGCGGAGGATAGTAGGTTAGTCAGTTCCTCCTCCGTGACTAGTGAAAAAGAGTCCAGAGTGCCAGGAGGGGAACGAGGGAGGCTAGGAGGAGATATACAAGGTGGTATATTATCCCGGATGGAGTCCACCTTGGTTTTGAAGTAGTCAGCAAAGTCTTGTGGTTGTATGGGGTTAGCGGGGGAAGCAGATGGAGGGCGAAGGAGGGAGTCAAAGGAAGAGAAAAGTCGTCGGGGGTTGGATTTATGATTGTTGATTAGTTGTGAGAAGTAATGTTTTTTTGCAAGGGACAGAACAGAGTTAAAGCAGGAAAGGAGGAACCTGTAGTGGAGAAAGTCTGCTAGAGAGCCAGACTTTCTCCACAGTCGTTCAGCTGAACGAGTACAGGAGCGGAGGAAGCTGGTGTCTTTATTAAGCCATGGCCGCGGGTTAGTTCTGCGAGCCGATCGGAGAGACAGAGGCGCATGCAGGTTCAAAGAGGAGGATAGGACTGAGTTGTATATTTTGACAAGGCTGTTAGTGTCAGAATTAATGGGAATAGATGAAAGTCCATTAGCCAGGGAGGACTGGAGAGCCGTTAGATTAAGGGATTTGAGGTTACGCGTGAAGCGGGGAGAGGAAGCAGGGATTGCGGAAGGTGTATATGTAGTGCTGAAAGTTAGAAGATGGTGATCTGATAGTGGAAGAGGAGAGATACTAAAATCCGAGAGTGCACAGCTTCTAGTAAACACAAGGTCTAAGAAGTGACCATCCTTGTGAGTACTAGCATTCATCCACTGGGTTAGTCCGAATGCAGATGTTAAAGAGAGAAAACGGGATGCCCAGGAGATGGAGGGATCGTCCACATGACAGTTGAAGTCCCCCAGAAGAAGTGAAGGTGTGTCTGATGAGAGGAAGAAGGAGAGCCATGATTCAAAGTCAGAAAGGAAGTCTGAAGGTGTAGTGGTAGGTGGGCGATAGATGACTGCAACTTGTAGAGAGACTGGAGCAAAGATACGGACAGCATGCAGTTCAAAGGAGAAGCGGAGTGAAGATGGGGGAGAAATTGGTTTGTAATGACAATGTTCGGAGAGCAGCAAAGAGACATTGATGTCCTTTTTAGCAGAAACTGAGAAGGAATGAGAGAGAGACAGGAATGAGGATGGGCATCACCACCACCACCAGCATTGAGCATTTTGAATTTGCAACTGTTCTAATTACTGCTGCTGCTGAGTTGCAAGGGCAGCAGGATGCTGAGGAGCAAGCTAGTGTGCCACAGACACAGTGGGAATGGGGTCAACAAGTGATGTGGGACTAGGACAGGTTTCACTTGCCAGCGGCACCAATACTCCTGGTCCTAGTTGCAGTGCTGATTCTGAGGCAGTGGCAGCAACAGCAGTAACATCATCCGCTGCCACAGACAGTAAAGGGAAATGTGGAGGACAAGAAGAAAGAGGCCATTCTTCTCCACCTGTTCCATATCCCTATCCCCCGAAGTCATGGCTGTGGGACTATTTTTCTCTTGGGGCAGGCACAGTGCAGTCATCACCAGTGGCAGTGTGCACAATTTGTGACAGGAAGAAGAAAGGAGGGAACACACCTTGGCACAACCACCCTGATAACACGCATGAAGCACAGACACCATGACATTTATGTCAAACACTTTAAAGCCAAACACCCACCAAAGAAATCAAGCACCACTGTTGCTGTATCCACTGACTCGCCAGAAAGGCAACAAGAAGCGAGGCAGAGATCAAAGAGGAGGAAGAATAGAGAAACCCAGGCAGAGACTGGAAGTTCCATGATGAGTGAAACAACTAGCTCAACATCCCCTTCTTCCTCTAGGGCAGTGGTTCTCACTCTGTTTTTGTACGGGCACCCCTAACACATAATATAGAACATTTGGGGCACACCTAACATATTTAATGTACTTTATCAAGGGCATAATGATGGTACAATGCATAAATATACAGTTATTATTAGGTCTTACAATCATAATAACAAAAGGAAACATAATGTGCATAAAAATTTCTATAAATCTTTATTTAAAAGTCCATTTTTGTTAGTCTTCATAGAAAACATGGGGCACCCTAAGCTGATGTCCGTGGCACACCAAAGTGCCACGGCACCCTGGTTGAAAATCACTGCTTTAGGGTAACTACATCTACTGCCACTCCACCTCGTTCATCTGTACCTTCCCGCCAAATGATAGCCACTCTGTTGATGTTAGGATGTAGCAGTTCTTGTCCACCCATTGCACACTGTGTGGTGCACTGACCACACACGCAGTGTGGTGGAGGAGAATCACAAGCCGCATATGAGGAGATTTAATTCCACAGAATATGTTAAGATGGTGGCAGGGAGGGTTCATCATTACTATAAAACTGTCAGCAAGTTGTCATGTCTCCTTAGCGTTGTCTGGACAAGGGGTATAGTGACAGAGGCAGTACTTGGGTTCTGGTGTCATGTTGTTTGGATACAGTTGAGCCCCCAGATGTTATTTACCACACACACTGTGGATGATGAGAGGCGCAGTTCCTGCTCTCAAGGGAAACATTTCTATTCTAATAACAACACACCCATGCTTTTGGAGGAAGGGTAGGTGGAGAAGAATTATTGGCCAACTTCTTCTTTTCTCCACATATACTGGAGGCTACTTATTGTGCTGCTACGGCCTCAGGAGCATAACTGGAGCTAGTTGTGTCAAGTGGAACCTTCATCATCCATCACCCATGTTAATGCTATTGTTGATCCCATTCCCTTTCAGCTGCCTAATCATCATGCTGCACCAAGAACAGCAGTTGTAAATTCTGCAATTATGAACTCAGGATTCAGGAGGACATTTGACAATGGCCAGTGGCCACTGGCCAACATGACCTGCTGGCACTAGGCCAGTGGGGTATTTTTTTTTCTCCTCAGGGCTTTTCCTTTGTGCCAAACAAGTTTAAGTCCTACGAATCAATGTTTCTTCAGGACCTGTACCTCTAATAAGTCTAAGTCTTACAAATCAAAGTTTCCTCAGGCCTTGGGCCTCTAATAAGTCTAATTCCTACAAATCAATGTTTCCTCAGGGCTTGGGCCTCTAACAACAAATCTAACAAATCATCCTCTACAAAATACTCTATAAAGTCAAGTATCAGTCCAACCCAGTGGCAACTTATGTCAGGGGTTCCTGTCTCTATCACTTTACATACAAATATCTTATTTTATTTATTTATTTTTTATTAACTGTCCCCCAATATCAGTCAAGAACCCCTCGAAGAAATTGCTGTTCAACTGATTCATTCCTCGGACTCCACCCACCAACACAGGCACCCTTCTCAGACCCCTTTTATACCATGTCTTATGTTTTTTTTTAATTAACTGTTCTACTAAATCTTTCTTCACACCCGAACAACACAGGCACCCTCATGCCCCTTTTATACTATGCCTTTGGGAAATAAAACAATATGTGTTATGTGAAAATTCAATGTTCCCATTGATTTCAATGGAATGAGCTAGACAAAAAAAGCAGAAAAAAGTGGAAAAATTGCACTTTTTGCAGGAAATATTCACCAAGCGGGAAGTGCCATTATTTGCCGATTTCAATTTGAGGCAAAAATGTTCGCCCATCCCTGCTCACAAGTCTACAATTTCCAGGTTTAGATATTACCCCCCTTTTTGAACAGCAGCAGTACTATATCAGCTTTCCTCCAATCACAGGCACTATGACTGATGAGGGTAAATATATAATGATTAAGTTTAATGACCTTGCTTTTACTGTGTTCACAGGAAAGATGTTATGGCATAATGTGCAATCAATTTGTGTAGCTGTCTATAAGGTATTGGTAAGAGCCTTTTTCTAATTTTATTTTTAGATTTCACACAAGAGTCATTAGGTATGTTAGCAATGTTCCCTTTTGTAAAGATCCCTGCTTTGACTCCCTTCTGACTTCTGAGATATGGTTAAGATTTTAACTTCATGATATTGTGAGGAGACTGGCATTCCACTTAACCTCTGACCCACAGTTAAACTTGATGCAATTGCAGAGAGGCTACTTATAGATTCTGTTGAAGTCTTTCCTGATGGGACCCCTGAGACCTCCTTCAGGCAGTATTTGCTCAGCTCTACATCTCGCTTCTCTGTCATCGATCTCCTTCATACCCCAGGGTCAAATTATTTGTTTTTCCCCCTTGCTTGTTGTTGATCACAAAGGATAGTTACCTTGTCTGCAAGGACCTACTTTTTCCTCACCGCTTCAGTCAGTCCTCCATTTTTGCCTGGATTGGGGGTCTCTTCTCACTGTGAGCATTTCTGTAGGTAGTCTACAGCTTTTTGGTCTCCTTTCTCAGTCCTTCTTCTTTCATTATATCCAGGTCTGCCTCTGCCATCCTCAGCAGCTGGTTTAACTTCTCCATGAGGGCTTCCTCTGGGAGCGTACCTTGAGGTTTCTCGATGTTTGTGTGTATCTCTTCAAAGTCAGAGGAATCATTGGACTCCAGCCTTGTTGCAGCTTCCTCCATAGCGAGCAGTTGCTTGATATTAGCAGATCTATCAATGCACTGCAGACCCTGCACAATGCATTGCAAAGCTCCTTCAGGATAGATTTTCCTTTTCTAGTACTAACACATCTTTCTATTTGACCTCCGTTTGGCAAGCCTCATCCGCAGGCCATGAAGCCAGTGACTGGATCACCAGCTCCAACTGCCCTCCCCACACTGACAGTGTAACTTGAACCTTCTGCAGTGCACTGGACACTCCCACTGTATGTTCAGTTCTGTAGCTATCAGTGAACAGTAACACATGGCTGGGTGTCAGATAGTGTATCTGTGGTTTTGTGACAAAAAGTGGATGTGCGAGACATATATTTCACTTGGAATATGTGCCATAAGCTAGTCTCTTCTAGGAAAACAATATTATCAGCTCCTATTATCTGATTTCTATACCAAGGACCAAATAAGGTTTGAGGTTTTAACAGTAGGAGAATGGGCAGACTAGATGGGTTCTTATCTGCGGTCAAATTCTATGTTTCTATAATATAGTACATATTAGTTTAAAAGTTTCGTCTGATATTATTAGTCCCTACTAGAATTCTAATAAGTTTAATATTGATCCAATGTTAACCTCTTGGGATCTAGAGAGGTCTCCAATACATAAAAGAGTTAAGTATTTTATTGCTAGCGTTCTATAAGAAAGTAATTTGAAACAAAAAGTCTCCATTTCTGCAAAAAGTTTGAGAAACATAGTGTTAGATTATTGCCTTAACTATATTGGGTTAAAATCTTGAGGTAAAATTGACATCATTTATAATACATAACAGTCACTAGATGTCATCAGTTTTATCCCCAACACTAATGTGTGGCACTGTTTGATTTAATATAGTGCTTATTTTTCACTTGATAGCAAAATAGGAAAACAGAAAATGTACTGGTTCTTTCCATTGTAAATTTATTTCCATTGTTACTTGGACAATAAATTATGAGCCACACAGGTTCTGCACATTGTACGATTTCTGGGAAGGCGGATATATATGGTCATATGCAAAACAAAAAAGAGGAGTCATTCGGGGCAAACCCGCTGGACCACAAAGAAAAACTAAAAATTCCCTACTGATTCAAGCAGGCTTTTTAACCCATTATAAACTAGCAGTCTCCTAGCAGTCTCTAACATATTGCATAGTAACGCATTGGAGATCTTGCTATAATTAATTGCCTTAAAATCACCATTAAAATCAATGGGATTTTTTTCTCTCTTACAGTGATCTTTGTTTTGCCCATAATTGCTTCAATTTTATTTAATGAATATTGACCATATGGTTCAAAACCAGTGAGAAGGCGCTGAAATGATCCAGTAATGAAAACAATATTACAGAAACTAGCAGAGAAGCATAACAACTTCTGTGCCTCAAAGAATGTTGAAAGTAGATTCCTTTCTGCTTTACAGATAATACAAATATGCCTATATGTTGAAATAACCATTAATCTGTAAAAAAAAAAAAAAAAAGATTTTGGTGGCACAGTCAGCCACTTTAAGCTTTTTCCCTGCACAGTATACCAGTTAGTATTCTATCAGGTATGCCCCAATTGTGTGGGCTCCGCCCAGGTACCCCAATTGTGTGGTAACATTGGTCAACATATACACTAATTAGCATACTGGTTATTTGGTTAATGCAACTGCGGTAGAATCTGTTCAGACCTCAGGGTTGCAGGTTGTAGTCCCTGCAAGTTCAACTCAGCCTTCACTCTTCTGAGGGAAATAAAATGGTTACCTGGGACATACTTGAAAATGAGAGAATCTCATTGTATTCTTCCTAGTAAAATACTTTCACAAAGTGCCATACTGTGCTACTAACAAAGCTTCATTTCTGAAGAAAGTTATATTACAAACAAATGATGAGCGCAACATATAGTCAGTGTTTAATTCTTTTTAAAAATAGCTAAACTGGTCTTAAGATGTCCACTTTAAGATATTATTTGAATACTAGTTTTAAAGCCTGTGTACACGGGCCAACACTGGCGGCACTGCAGTCATGCGCAATACTAACTGCCTGAACGCACCGCGGCTGATAAGGAGCAGGGTGCTCTGAATCCAGACCGTGGTCCTCTCTGCGAACCTTCCTGGGAACAAGCGGTCTGAATTTGGAGCGCACTGTTCTGTATCAGCTGCAGCGCGGGCAGTCTCTACTGTATATGACTGCAGCGAGCACAGCCATCTCTACTGCTCATGATGGCTTCTGACAAACATCCTAGCGAATTATAATATAGGATATTTTCTAATGACTGTGCAAATAAATACTCTCATAACAGACTTTCAGCCATATCTTTGGCACCTGGGGCAGGAGTCAAGGATATATCTGTGTGGAAATGACAGCATATCCCAAAGCCTGTAACACATCAAGACAAACAATTTCACATTCTGACAGCAGCCTAAGACCTCCCTCCAGGGAGAAGTGCAGAGGCAGGGGTAGGAGGGAATGAAACACTGGAATAGAAGGGAGAGAGAAAAATATCAGACAAGGAAAACCAGACAAAATGAAGAAGAATAGGAAGAGCACAAAAGAGTGGAAGAGAAGAAGATTAATTTAAAGGGAGCAGAGGAATGGTTTAAAGATGTGAGATAATATGAACATTTGAAAGAAGGAAAAACAAAGGAGGGGTGGATAGTAAGAAGTCCAAAAGATTAACTGAAAGAAGTAAACTAAGAGGAAGAAATTAGAAAAGGTAGAGCAACAGAAGGTAATAGAAGTATGCAGATAAAATAAGAATGACAATCTGGGATATATACTGAGATGGAACAGCATTAGAAGAATAGGGTGAAGGTAGAGCAATATGTGGGAAGAAGGCAGGGAAATAAAAGGATAAAGATAAATCAACATGGGGAGGACACAGAGATGGAAAACAACAAAAATATCCAAAAGTAAGAGAGAAGAAAAGGAATGCTGACGAAGAGACAATAAATAAAAAGGGGATAACAGATATATATAATAAATATCATATTTTAACAATAAATACTTAATGCATTGCCCAGGCACATTGGTAAGATATGTCTGAGTCACATCTATTCAGAGACACAGTTTACATTATAGAGGGGTATTCACATCATGGTTTAGAAATGAGAAGAGGGGTATATAAACTAAGGCCTGGAGGCCATTTGCAGCACTTGGGCTTGGATAGAAGGGTAATCTTTCAACCAAATCTCTACAGCTGAATAGTTCGCTCTCTACCAGATACTGGTATGTACATTGTACATAATCATTGAGGGAACAAGCATGCAGACATTCATACCATTAATGCACTGAAAACTGGTTAGTTACTTCCCTTGAGACTTATGGGCATACCGGGAAACTCTCAGGGTTTGACCCTAAGGCTCAGGGTTTTGGCCCCAATCTCAGGGTCTCAGGGTAAAGAGCCAGATTCTCAGGGTGAGATAGTACAGTTCTACCTATTATCTAATCTGCTCCGATTAACTGCTTCATAGGTCCCAAAATTGGTACCACATTTACTAGGAAGGCAGAGGGATAAGTCATGTTGTCTTGGGTGTGTCCAAGCAGTGATATATCTAATTTGTTGCATGACAGTGGTTCCTTGAGGACCAATTGAAGCACCTCTGCATTAGAGTGAGTAGGAACATTTCACCAATAACCTATGTTGAGGGAAACTTTGAGGGTTAATATCTATAAAATCTCAGGGTCAGCTAATTTTGAAAGTTCTCATGTATGCTTATGGGTTAGTGTCTATGAGCTTTTCGTGATGGGTGTACCCTCATGTTACATAGCTTGTTGTGTTCTGGTCTGTCAAAAGGAATGATGCTTTATTGGACTTAGTCATCTCAAATGATTCATATATGGTATACAATAAGAAAGCATTTGGGCATCAGTGTCTAAAATATGGTATCCTTGTAAAATAAGAACCATTAAACAAGGGTTCAACTAAAGCATTCAACCTTACAATGCTTAGAGCACCAGTAGAAGATAAAAATCAGATATAAGATGGAATTTGTACAAAATGCTTATGTATAAATATGTATCAATATATAATTTGGGGGAATAAATAGAGGATGAATAGATTAGGACCAAAGTGGATTAACAAAGGGTTTTATAGGGAAATAAGGAATAAGATGCAAGTTTTTAAATTGTTTATGAAAAATGGTCATATTCATCATTTAAAAATGTAAGGAATGAAACAAAACAAACAATAAAGCTAGAAAGAACTGAAAAAAAAACTGCAAAAAGCTCTACAGCAATGTATTGATATTGATGACAAAAACAGTCAAGACATTTGGACCTTTAAAATGGAGGCAGGTGAATTAATTAGTGAGGATAAGGCAATAGCTGATACCTTAAACAAATTAAGAAGGTAACAATGACAAGCTAACAAGGAGTGTCACAGCATTTCATCCATCATGAACACTGCTTACCTGTACTAGAAGTTAAGGTGAATAAAGCACTTGGGCTTGATGTTATACTGTATATGCAAGGTAGTAACAGAAAAAATAAAGAAGGAGGTGCTCATAGGGTTAATATGTTTGCAGAATATTAAAAACCATAAGAGATGAAGTTCTACGCACATTTGTTTGTGACCAACATCATGTTGTACAGTGGCTGTAAAAGCTTGGGGAGGACATTATACTGCCCACCACACAGATAATCTTCAAACAAGATGCTTCCCAGATAGTATTCCTCAAACAGAAGAAGAAAGAGTAAACCAGAAAAAGAAAATCAACACTGTGGGTGCATTCAAACAGTAAAAGCAACAGAAATACAGAAATATAGAAAATATACTCAGAATGAAAGATCAACCAGTTGCATCAATCATAACCTGCATGTTGTATCAGGGGTCAACCTGCCCCTCTTCAGGTACTTCAGTCTCTGCCGGAATGATTATCTTCCAAGGCAATTAGCCCAATAAGTGATTGGTGTACAAAAAGGCTGTATACAAAAAAAGTCCAACTTTATTTTAACAAATAAAAAAGTCTTAAGACAAGGACCCACATGTTTCTGGGGTTATACACCTTTCATCAGGGTTTCAAAGTTATACATTTTGTCTTAAGACTTTTTTATTTGTCCAATTAAAGTTTAACTTTTGTTACATATGTTTTGTACATATGTTGACTTTATCAAGGTCATTTTGCTGCCCATCTTGTATGTCAGTAACATATGTCTTTTGCCAGAGTCCTTTTATGCGATAGCCTATAGTAGACTTATGCACGGCAAAAAAATTGTTTAATCTGAAACATTTGGTAAAATATTTTTACCTGTTCAGTTGAAAATAATTCTGTTTACCATAAAGTTGTTAATCAGAATTTCTGTGAACAATTTCATTGTCAGACAAAATTTGTTCACTGCTTTTTTAAGTGCCTCTAGCACTCAAAAGGTTAAGCCCCCCTATTTCTTAATAAGTAGCTTACCACACTTACCTTGATGTCAGAGGTCCAGCATTCTCCTCACCACCCTGGTCCTCCAGTATCTTCAGTTCAACTAAAAGCAGAATAGAAAAAACCTATTGGCTAACAGGAGAGGTGACATTATGTGCAAGCATGACTCCTTCAGCTAGATGTTGATTGCCTGGGAGGTGAAGATGGATTGGCAAGGTGCTTTGACAGGAACTCCAGCAGAGTGCCATTTTTTCACTTTTTGCATTGCGACTCCTCACCACACTAGTAGCCGTAGTGCCACATTTACTGACCCCCCTGCTTTGTCCAACAATAGCTACTAAACAGTGCATACTGACCTCCAAGCCTTGTCCGACTGCAATGGTAGCCATAGAACAACATATTAAGCTCAAGCCTTATCACATGGCACTGATAGATATAGAACCACACTTACTGTAGTCTGGCGTGTGATGGGCAATGGAAGGCACTCCTACTTTTTCCTGACTACCACTACCATGGTCTGGCATGGTGGGAGAGTCTCCCACTGTCACCAGCCCAACTGTAGCTACAGAACCACGCATACTGACCCCTCAGGCTTGTCCCACTGCACTGGTAGACCTCCCAGGATTCTCAGCCTTGTTCAGTACTGAAGATACTGGAAGGCCAAGGTGTTGACAACACTGCTGGACAACCAACATCAAGGTGAGTGTGATACCTTAAACGTATGGTGAAAGCAATAGAATGAACAAATAGATTTGAATGAATGAACTGAATGGGCCTTCGTGTTTCTGAAATTTTGTGCTCCATGATATTCATCTGTCATTTTAATCCAAATGTCACATTAAATTCTGCATTTGTTCTGAAACTAATGAATAAGTCTAATCTATAGTGTGCTCTTCCAGCTGTTGTGGGGGAACAGAAAAAGGAATGTAATATATCTGGCCCTGAAAGAACGTGGCTTGGCTATGACTAATCCTGTGGTATTTTTAGTAAATACCTTTCAAAAAGTGTAACTTCTGTTGCCTCTTCCTTGAGGTATCTCATAGTTGGAAATAAGATTTCAGGAACTTGGTGGTTCCATTCCTTGAGGCCTGGATGGAGGGTGATAGTATGAAGAACATCAGGGTGCCACATGTCCATCTCCTGACCTATGTCACCCATATTGTTTTGAAGGTAGGATTGGCCAATCAAGTTTCTAGGAGGGTGCCATCTAAGTATAGGGATATTGTCTGGATCTCTTTCCATGGAGAACTTTTTCCTCTTGAGATGTACCTCTAGTATGGATTTACAAATGGGTATTCCTTGTCTCTCAAGTATCAGGTACTCTGAGTGAGTCTATGGGGCATCCAATCAAGACAGGGATTTTGATTAGGGTACAGTCTTACTAGTGATAGCTGTAGTAAGATACATCAAGTGGATGTCACTGTGCCTGCATTCTATTAGGCAAAAACCTTTCTGGTGATGGTACAGTACATGGTGAGTGAAGGAGTATTTGGGTTCTTGAAAATTGTTCAGTGAGGAAGTCTGATACATATGTTTACATAAAAGGTGCACAAACTGTGAATTAATTCTGAATAAAGTAGATAGTTTTAAAAGCCATCAGAATTCTAGGACTTTCCTTATTAAAAGTCATTGCAGTTACGATTTAACCTTAGAGGGGGTGTTTTTCGCACTCAAGATGTAAGTGTGGAACAACCTGGCAAGACCACCATTATACCCATCACTAATTCTGAAGGAAAAACCTCTGGTGATATATACAAGAATATCTGTGCAGATATGACACTCTTTTGCTGTTGGGCAATATTATAAGTTCCAGTCTAGTGAGTGCAACCCTTTTCAGCAGATTATTCCTGTGATTTACAGCTGCTCTGATTCCCTGCATGCTTTTTTGTTTCATTTGTGTGCATATTAGATTGCGAAGGCGATGCTGAAGACACCATTATAAGAAGCTGTGGGCTGAGACTGGCATCAGGGGCTCTCTATATGATATTTTCCTTTTTGGAACTTTAAACAAGAGAACTGTGAACTTGTATAGGAGCGCTGTTGACCATTCTTAATTTTGCATGAACTCTGATTGGTGTTCCATGTGTAGGAGCATTAAACATTTCCTTCTATAAACTGTATCACATTGTGCTTTTTTCCTTGGGATGGGCTTTTTCTGCCTGTTTCACTCCTTTAGATTTTAATATGAAGTTACTAATTTTATGGGAAGGTTTCATACAGTTATAAAACAGTACAATTTTCTTAGCTTTTCTTGGTACACAGTAAATAGTCACTTTTGAGGTTTCTTTAGTATGTGTAGATAACTTTTTTGATATTCAGTGTAAAATGAGATTCATAATATATTGGATGTTTTTTTTTTTTTTTAAAGCGGAAATGTTGTTAATGTTTTTAACTAAAACTCATAATACACAGAATCAAATATACACTTATGAACACTCCAGTTATGTTCCACTTTTCTCCATTACTAACATTTGCTCTCTAGAAACTTTTGGGATTCTTTAGCGAATGCCAGGGTTCCACATAACATAGTTTGAGAACTGTCTGTGTAAAAAAAAAAAAACAATGCATTTATTCCTCCTTCATGTTTTTGTTTGCAACTGAGCTGAAGTCTGGGCATGTAACACATCACACAATTGGTGTCATTAGCATCAAAGCCATTTTACTAAGGCAATATACTGAAACGTATAAAAAAGTATCCATGTATTTACATGGGAATGAATTTAAAATGTCCGTGCTTCATTATTTTGTCAAGCAGTGTTTATTATGTCTAGTGGAGACTCTTTGATCAATATGTTTATTGTAACAGTGATTCCTTCAAAAAATGAACTTTACCAAAGTATGTTAATTTGCCTCAATTTTGTTTTTTGAGTACTGTAAACTATTGAAAATGAAAGGAAAAAAAGAATGATTTACCTTTTTTAATTAAGATGTTCTTTTGTCTGAAGATTACATGGGTCATTCATTTTACCTGGTCAATTCATATTCCTAACGCCTTGGATTCTACAGCAGATTTCAAGGCATCCTGCAGCAATGCATTGGAGACATGTAGTACAAAGATATATTGATGCTCTGTTTGATTCACTTATTGCTTTTCATCTTTATGTCAACTTTGCAGATCTTTGCACAAGAACAATATTCTCTCACCTTACTTTGCTCCAGAGCCCTCAACTCCATTTCTTATCTGTGAATGACCTGTGTCTCTCTTACTCTTATAATCTTTCCTAATGTATCTTTCAAATATATGCCTTGATTAATTTTGTCTGGTAAAACATGCGGTAGGATAAAATTGGCTACCGACAGACAAAAAAAAATGTCTGAGTCAGTATTCAATTGTCCTACCAAATGAAACCACAATGGAAGTTGGGTTTGAGTTAACCCTTTGAGTGCAGGAGGGGTACACCTCCGGTGCTCAAAGGATTTCATGCAGTCTGGAATATCTAACATAGTAACATAGTAACATAGTAATTTAGGTTGAAAAAAGACTTGCGTCCATCTAGTTCAACCTTTTCCTATTTCTGTTTACCATCGTTGATCCAAAAGAAGGCAAAAAAGCCCCCCCTCAATTAGCAATTTAAAATTCTGCCTTGAATGGGGGGAAAAAAATCCCTTCTTGATTCCAAATGGCAATCAGATTCCTCCCTGGATCAACAAGCCCCAACTAAATATTCATCCCAATACTAACGTACATAGCCCTCTATGTTATGCTCTTTTAAATAAGTATCCAGGCCCCTTTTAAAGGCATCTAATGTTTTCAATAGCACCACCCCCTCAGGCAGTGAATTCCATACCTTTATTGTCCTTACTGTAAAGAAACCCTTCCGCTATTGTAGATTAAACCTCCTTTCCTCAAGTCTAAGCGGGTGGCCCCTTGTCCTGTGTACTGTTCTGTTAATGAACAGGTCTTTGGAGAGCCCTTTGTATGGGCCCTGAACATATTTATATAGTGTTATCATATCTCCTCTAAGACGCCATTTCTCTAGTGTGTACAAGTTTAACTTTTCTAGCCTTTCTTCATAACTAAAACTTTCCATTCCCCTTACTAGTTTTGTAGCCCTCCTCTGCACTTTCTCTAGTTCCATAATGTCCTTTTTCAGAAAGGGCGCCCAGAATTGAACAGCATATTCTAAGTGGGGTCTTACCATGGACCTGTAAAGAGGCATAATTATATCTTCCTCCCTTGAGTCAATACCCCTTTTAATACATGCCAATATCTTATTGGCCTTTGCAGCTGCCAGTTGGCACTGCATGCTACTGCTAAGTCTATTGTCTACCATTACTCCCAAATCCTTTTCATTTGTAGATTTCCCCAGAGAAACACCATTTAAACTATATGTTGCATTTTTATTATTATACCCAAAATGCATAACTTTACACTTGTCTATATTGAATCTCATTTGCCACTTGCCTGCCCAGTTACTCAATTTGTCCAAATCCTCTTGTAATGAAGACACATCCAGTTCAGACTTTATTACCTTACTTAATTTTGTGTCATCGGCAAACACTGATACATGGCTCCCTATGCCCTCTGGGAGGTCATTAATAAACAAATTAAAAAGAAGAGGACCCAGGACAGGTCCCTGAGGTACTCCACTTATCACGTTTATCCAACTGGAGAACATGCCATTTACTACCACTCTTTGCATTCTATCTTTCAGCCAATTTCCAATCCACACACATTTTCCCCTAGGCCTATTTCATTCAATTTGTACAGTAACCTCTTGTGTGGAACTGTATCAAATGCCTTGGCAAAGTCTAAATAGATCACATCAACCGCCGCTCCCACATCTATATTATTACTCACTTTTTTATAAAATGCGATCAAGTTAGTTTGACAAGACCTGTCTTTCACAAAGCCATGTTGGCTATTGCTAATGATATTCCTGTTCCAGCAGAATTCTTGAATATATTGCCTTAGCAACCTTTCAAACAGCTTCCCTACCACAGATGTCAAGCTTACAGGTCTGTAATTTCCTGGCTGTGACTTTGATCCCTTTTTAAATATGGGCACCACATCTGCTTTACGCCAATCCATGGGCACCATTCCTGAAATAAAAGAATCCCTGAAAATCAAATATAACAGTCTGGCCAGGGTCTGGCTTAGTTCTTTAAATACCCGTGGGTGTATACCATCTGGCCCCTGGAGCTTTGTCTACCTTAACACCATTCAAATGTTTTAACACTTTTTCTTGTGTTAGCCAGTCCCATGCTTGCTGTGACTGTTCTGTAAAAATAGTCTGCAGATTCTTGTCCATTGGGTCTTCCTTGGTAAAAACAGAAGAAAAGAAATTATTTAAAATATCTGCCTTCTCTCTGTCCCCCTTGACCATCTCACCTGTTTCAGATAACAAGGACCCAACATTATCAGACTTTAATTTTTTGCCATTAATGTATTTAAAGAATTTCTTTTGGTTGCTCTTGCTCTCCTTAGCAATATTTTTTTCATTCTCCAGTCTAGCTAATTTAATAGCCTTTTTGCAGGTTTTATTGACATATTTGTATACTGCAAATGCCTCTGCTGATCCCTCAGCTTTGTAATGTTTAAATCCGCTTTCTTGTTATTTATTTCATGAATTACTTTACTGGTTAGCCACATTGGCTTTAATTTGCTTCTTTTGTATTTGTTTCCAACAGGGATAAATTTATATGTGTATTTTTGCAATGTTATTTTGAATGCATTCCTCTTACCTTCTGTGTTTTTTCCTGAAAATATTTTATCCCAGTCAACGAGTCCAAGGGATGAATTAAATCTGCTAAAGTTGGCCTTTTTAAAATTCAGTGTTTTGGTGGGACCCATACTAAATTGCTTTTTTGAATTTATCTCAAACGATGCCATGTTATGGTCACTATTCCCCAAGTGCTCCCTAACTTGGATGTTAGAGATAAGTTCTTCATTGTCAGTTATTACCAGATCCAGACATGCATTCCCTCTGGTTGAGGTCTGCACTAGTTGAGACAAAAAACTGTCATTCAACAAGTTCAGAAACTTGCTGCTTTTAGCAGAATTAGCAGTTCCATTTTTCCAGTCTATTTCTGGATAATTAAAATCCCCCATAATTAAAGTTCTCCCTATTTGAAAAGCCTTTTCTATTTGCATTAATAGCTTTGATTCCTCAAGGTCACCAATGTTTGGTGGTTTATAACAAATACCCACTAATATTTTTTGGGCAGTTTTACCCCCAGTGACTATTTCAACCCACAGAGATTCCACATGTTCACTACTGTCATCACATATATCTTCCCGCAATTGAGGCAATAATGCTGGTTTGACATACAGACAGACCCCACCACCTCTTTTGTTTGACCTATCTTTTCTAAATAACATGTAGCCTATGTGTCATCCCACCATGTTTCTGTTATGCCTATCAAGTCATAGTTTTCAATTTCAGCTACCAGCTCCAGTTCCCCTATTTTACCAGTTAAACTTCTGGCATTTGCAAGCATACAATTTATGCCACTGCTATGTTTTATTTGTGATTTAATTTTGATGTGGTTTATAGGCTTCTCCCTATCATCTGTACTAACCCCGCCCCCAGATCCTCCCACCTGGTTATTAACTACATCGCCTTCCCTTTCTATACTATCTATCCCAGTATTTATTGGTCCCTCCCCCCCCTTCCTAGTTTAAAATCTCCTCCAGCCGTCTAGTCATCCTCTCCCCAAGCACTTGAGACCCTCTTGCATTCAGGTGCAATCGATCCCTGCTATAGAGATTGTACCCCAAAGCAAAATCAGCCCAGTGCTCTAAAAACCCAAAGCCCTCCTTCTTACACCAAGACTTCAGCCATGCATGGAGCTCCCTAATCTCCCGCTGTCTCTCTGGCGTAGCGCATGTCCAGTTCCTAATCTTACTGCCTAAATCCCTAAAATTACCTTTTAGGACTCTCCACCTTCCTCTTACTTTGTCATTGGTACCAATATGCACCAAGACAGCTGGATCCTCTCCAGCCCCCCCCAATAATCTGTCCACCCTGTCTGCAACATGCCGAACCTGGGCACCCGGGAGACAGCAAACCATTCGGTTGCTGCGATCAGAGCCACAGATTACCCTATCTGTTCTCCTAATAATGGAGTCCCCTACCACCACAACCTGCCTAGGCTTCACTTTCCTCTGGATCCCCTGTGTGCTAGAGGAGCTGTTCTCCCGGCTGTTAGGGAGAACAGTCTTCTCCAATAATTCCACTTCTGGGTTTGCCTCCCCAACATCTTCACTTAAATGAGCAAATTTGTTGGGATGGAAAAACTCAGGACTGGCTGCCCTCTTCCTCTTCCCTCCCCCACTGCAACCACTTCTAACTGTTACCCAGCTATATGCCTGGTTCCCTTATAGCTGTTCTCCTCCCTCTTTGCTAGGTGACCCAGCTAGACTCTGCTCAGTTAGCAAGAGACTCCTCTCAAGGTTGTCAATATCTCTCAGTGTTGACTCTCTAGAGCTCCATCTGAGCTTCTAGAAGGGCCACTTGCTCACACTTGCCACAGTGGTATGGACCCTGGAACTGCTGTTCCAAGCATGCATACATATGGCAAGATGTGCACTGAGTGAGATCTCCAAACTTGCTCATCAAGTATGGTGCAAATGTGAGTTCTTACAAAATGTAAACAATTTACCTTTGTTTCTCTAACTCCTGTGTTGCACTAACTCCTGTGTTTCACAAACTCTGCACTTATTCCACAGCACTTAGTAAAGAGCAGGCTCTATTTGTGAGCAAGCTCTGTGACTCCTGTACCTAGATTTATACAGGCCTACACAGGAGATTGTTCACAAACCCCACCCTTAATTAATTACACACACTCCCAGAAAAACACAACCTTTTACACTTTAACCCTTTAACCTTCTTACTGCAGGTTAGGATGTAAACACAAAATCAGTATATTATAACACTTTTCCAATGTTTTGATGTCCAAACTGTTCACTTAATCCAGAGCACACTGCAATATGTGAGCAAGCTCTGTGAGTCCTGTACCTAGATTTATACAGGCCTACACAGGGGATTGTTCACAAACCCCACCCTTAATTAATTACACACACTCCCAGAAAAACACAACCTCTCTTAAAACGAATATGTTGCCATTCAATTTACAAAAAAATAAGTCATTCCTTTGTTTACCAAAGAAAACCCCTTCCAATGGTTAAAAAAGTCTCCACTGCCACTGCCTCCGCTGACTCCGCTGGTGGCGGCAGGAATGATTAGTGCCAATCTATGTTCAAAATGGATTCTAGCCTACAATTGACTGGGATGCATGCTTATGTACCTCCCAGCCAATCAGCTTCTAGTAGGTTTTGTCATCCCGTCCCCCCAGAAGGTGATCAGCTGTGAGGTGCGTATGCATACATGCCAAGCAATTGGAGGCTAGAAATCAATTTTGAATAGAGACTGGCCATATAAAAAGCCAGTCTCTGTTCAAAATTCCCTCCTGCACACTGCTCCGGTAGCCCTGAACCGGAACTGAAAAAAAAAAAAAAGCCCAGTGGTCCTCAAGTGCCGGGCACATTTGCGCGTGCCGGTCCTTAAGGGGTTAACTTGTATTCCCTCGGCCATCTACACTGAACACAATGGCACTTTGTTTTTTGGCTTATGCCATAGTGTTGACATTACCATGTAATACTTTAGATATTTCAGTATAAAAAACATTAATGAAAATAACATTAAGGAGCATTATTTATGTATAAATATAAATATATATATATATATATATATATATATATGAACTTGTAATTTCTGTTGTCACTGTTCTCCAACAAATTTGGTAATCTTATCAACCCATCTTTGACCTTTACATAAAATTCTCTGTCAGACGCCTTTGTCTATGTTGATATGAACTTTATCATTTGTATTGATGCATTTTCATATATTGATTGACAGACATTAATGTAAGCTCTGTCTATTCCTTGGTTGATCAGGGCATTAATTGTTGATTGACTTTTCATTGAGTGAAAGGCCTTTTTGTAGTCAAAGATGGCTATGCGTAATGGAAGGTTTTATTAATTAATTATGGAGTAATTATGCCTTCAAACTAGAGTGTATTCTGTTTATCTGCATGAAAAATTCATTAGAAATTCTGTTATGTGCTGTTACCAATTTGGGGCCCAGGGAAATGTCATACATTTGCAAACCTATCCATACCCAGGACTAGGGATGGGCAAAAAATTTCACCTCAAACCAAAATCGGCGAAAAATGGCACTTCCCACTTGGGGAATAATTTCCCATGAAAGTGATATTTTCCCACTTTTTTCATCTAGCTCATAGCATTGAAATCAATGAGAAGAAACATTTTTTCCCACCAAATGAACATTTTCCTGCAGTCATATAAAACAGTGTCAAGCTCTCACAGCATGACAATCTGTGTTTATGAGAGGAGAAAACAGCACATTTTTATCTAGAGAAGATAGGCAAATAAAGGGGAACTGGAGTGTAGGGAGTCTTTTAGGTAGGACATTTGTTCTCTTTATTAGGAGAGTCTGGGGGCACACTGGGGGAGAAGACGGGAGGAAGGAAGTTGACCCCAAATACCTCAAAATTCAGTGTGACTGACTGGCAAGACACAGGCAGCTGGGGTTGCTGATCTTTCTGCCATTGTCTCTGTGCTGAGGAAGTCTGAGGAAAGAAGTTGTTGATTTTGTTTGTTAGTTATGTATTTTTTTTTGGACAGACTGTGATAATATAGGGTGGACAACTAAAAAAAAATAATAATAAAAAACTAAAATAAAAAAATAAAAAAGAGTAAATAAATAAACAAATAAATATATTAGGTGATAGACAGCTGACTGGGAGCATGACGTGAGCTGTGTGACTGAGGCAGACTTAATAGACAGCAGACTACACTGAGAATTTTGTTGAGGGCTAAGGTAAGACATCACACTCCATCGGTTGTGTACAGCAGACAGTAAAAGCAAAAGTAAAAGAGTAATGTCCATCAAAGCAAAAGGGGCTGGGGAAAACGTTGAGCAGTGCAGGGACGTGGACTTAAAGTGGTAGTTCAAAAACTAACTGAAGCCATGGTCAAGGTCCCACCAAAAGTTTCACCAGCACCTGTACAAAAAAAAACATTTAAGAAGAAAACTGAAGACCACAACAGTTGCATTCTAGTGTCGATGATGGCACTGGCGAAATGGAGGAAGGTGTAACAGCTGAACCAACTGCTGCATCTGAAAGAGAGATAAACAAGCACCAAAGCAGTAGCGAACTTTGTGAAAGTAAAAATAAAAAGTCATTGTTTGACACCTCTAAAAGTTTAGAGGAATATAAGGGTAGTGGGCAAGAAGCAGTGGGTGATGCTGAGGATGACCTAAGAATTAGTGATGATCGAGCACCCCAATGCTCGGGTGTTCGGATGCTCTGGCCGAGCACCCCCGGAGGCTCGAGTGCTCGGCCGAGCACCCGAGCCCCATTGAAGTCAATGGGAGGACTCGAGCATTACACCAGGCACCCCCTGCTCTGATGAGGGGAGGGTGCCTGGTCCATAGGAAAAGGGCAGAAAATGATGGAAACACCACAGAAATGGTTCAGGGACAGCATAGGGAGGATGTCTGGATGCATCTTGGACTCCAACGTCGCTGCTGGGAACGATGTTTCGCCCGGAGTACGCCATTTTTACAGACTGACCGTAAAACACACAAAAAGGAAGATAAAAACGACTTTAGGCGAAAAATTGTTATCAAACAGTATTTGCTGTATATTTACTTGTATATCATCTGCAAATTCTGCAAAAAATTTCATCGATTTTTCGGAACTGGGGCCATGATTAAGAGGGAAACGTGCGCAGAGGCAAATTCTGCAAAAAATTTCATCGATTTTTCTGAACTGGGGCCATGATTAAGAGGGAAACGTGCGCAGAGGCAAATTCTGCAAAAAATGTCCTCGATTTTTCTGAACTGGGGCCATGATTAAGAGGGAAACGTGCGCAGAGGCAAATTCTGCAAAAAATTTCCTCGATTTTTCTGAACTGGGGCCATGATTAAGAGGGAAACGTGCGCTGAGCCAACCATCTAAAACATTATGGGTGAGGGTCTGCTGCGGAGCTGACCATCCTAAACATTATATGCGAAGGCCCGCTAGTGAGCTGACGCTATAAAACATTATATGAGAGGGCCCGCTAGAGAGCTGTCCCAATAAAACATTATATGAGAAGGCCCGCTGGTGAGCTGACCTATACAAAAATTGTCAAACAGCGCCCGCTGGTGAGCTGGCCCTATATAAAAATTATATCACAGGGCCCGCTGGTGAGCTGGCCCTATATAAAAATTATATCCCAGGGTATATGGAAGAGAGTCAACCATATACCCATTTTTTGGGTGGAAGGGGTGAATGGGAATACAGAGTATTCCCATCATTGTAAATAACATATATAAAGTCACTTTATGTTCACCCGGGGCTTTCCTCCAGTGGAGTGGAGAAGTCAGGGGAAATCCAGGCCTTGTTCATTTTTATAAGTGTCAACCTATCAGCATTTTCGGTGGAAAGGCGGATACGCTTATCTGTTATGATGCCACCAGCAGCACTAAATACCCGCTCAGACAGAACGCTGGCGGCAGGGCAGGCCAGCACCTCCAAGGCGTAGAGTGCCCGTTCATACCACGTGTCCAGCTTGGACACCCAGTAGTTGTAAGGCACAGAGGGATCATTGAGGACGCTGACACGGTCTGCTATGTACTCCTTCACCATCTTCCAAAACTTTTCCCTCCTTGTGACACTAGGCTGCGCATCAGGGTGAGGGTGCTGGCGGGGTGTCATGAAGGTGTCCCACGCCTTGGAGAGTGTTGCCCTGCCTTTGTCGGAACTGCTGTGTGCTCCCCTTTTCTCCCCTTCTCGGTTGGCCAAGGTAGCACGTACTCTGCCGCCAGCGTTGTCAGATGGAAAATTTTGGAGCAATTTTTCGACAAGAACCTTCTGGTATTGCACCATTTTGCTTGTCCTCTCCACCGGAGGAATGAGAGATGAGAAATTCTCTTTGTAGCGGGGGTCCAGAAGGGTGAACACCCAGTAATCCGTGTTGTCTAAAATGCGTATAACGCGTGGGTCACGGGAAAGGCAGCCTAACATAAAGTCAGCCATGTGTGCCAGAGTACCAACAGGCAAGATTTCGCTGTCCTCACCAAGAGGATGACTCTCAATCTCATCATCCTCTTCCTCCTCTTCTGCCCACCCACGCTGAAGAGATGGAACTAAAGTTCCATGGCTACCCTCTGTAGCGGAGGCAACCGTGTCTTCCTCCTCCTCCTCCTCCTCCTCCGCCTCCTCCAATTGTCGCTGAGAAGACGAAGTGAGGGTGCTCTGGCTATCACCTTGTGTAAGCTCTTCCTCCCGCATTTCCACCTCTTCCACATGCAAAGCGTCGGTTTTAATTGTGAGCAGCGAGCGTTTCAGTAGACACAGAAGTGGGATGGTTACACTGATAATAGCGTTATCGCCGCTCACCATCTCACCTCAAAATTGCGTAAAACCTCACAGAGGTCTGACATCCATTCCCACTCCTCACTTCTGATTAGAGGAAGTTGAACGGAGAGGCGACGACCGTGTAACAGCTGGTACTCCACTACTGCCCTCTGCTGCTCACAAAGCCGGGCCAACATGTGGAAGGTGGAGTTCCAGCGCGTGCTCACGTCACACAGCAGCCGGTGAGCTGGCAATTGTAAGCGCTGCTGCAGCTTCAACAGGCCGGCTGAAGCTGTTGATGACTTACGGAAATGTGCACACACGCGGCGCACCTTGGTCAAGAGATCATGCAAATTGGGGTAGGTTTTTAGAAATCGCTGAACCACTAAATTAAATACATGCGCTAGGCATGGTACGTGTGTGAGCTTGCCGAGCTCCAAAGCCGCCACCAAGTTACGCCCATTATCACACACAACCATGCCTGGTTGCAGGTTGAGTGGCGAGAGCCACTGCTCGGTCTGGTGACTAATCCCCTGCAACAGCTCTGAGGCCGTGTGCTGTTTGTCCCCAAGGCAGATCAGCTTCAGCACGGCCTGTTGACGCTTCCCCACTGCAGTGCTACACTGCTTCCAGCTACCGGCTGATGGGTGAGTGGCGCTGCGTGCAGAGAATTCGGAGGTGGAAACGGAGGAGGAGGAGCCAATAACGTAGGTGCTGGCGGAAACCCTGATGGAGGTAGGGCCCGCAATCCTCGGCGTGGGTAGCACCTGTGCCATCCCAGGGTCCGAGTCGCTCCCAGCCTCCACGACATTCACCCAGTGTGCCGTCAGGGAAATGTAGCGTCCCTGGCCACAAGCACTTGTCCATGTGTCAGTCGTTAAGTGGACCTTCCCAGTAACTGCGTTGGTCAGGGCACGGGTGATGTTACGGGACACATGGTGGTGTAAGGCGGGGACGGCACACCGGGAAAAGTAGTGCCATAAGGCTGCGCAAGGACTCAGTCTCCACAAGCCTAAATGGCAGCATTTCGATGGCCAGTAATTTGGAAAGGTGTGAGGTTAGTGCTATGGCCTGTGGGTGGGTGGCTGGGTATTTTCGCTTGCGCTCAAATGCCTGGGGTAACGACATTTGGACGCTGCGCTGGGACAGGGAAGTGGATGTGGTCGCTGATGGTGCTTCAGATGGTACAGGTGCAGGGCGGGAGGTATGCGGGCCTGCGCCTTCGACAGGCGATTGGCCGGCACCGAAAACAGGGGAAGAGGAGGCAGTGGTGTGGCCTGCAGACACAGATTGGCGATCCGGGCGTTCCTCCCACTTATTACGGTGCTTGGATGCCATGTGTCGGATCATGCTGGTGGTGGTGAGGTTTCTAGTGTTCATGCCTCGGCTCATTCTGGTGTGGCACAGGTTGCAAACTACAATTTTTTTGTCGTCCGCACTTTCCTTAAAAAAACGCCATACCGCGGAACACCTAGCCCTTGGCAAGGGAGATTTACGCAAGGGGGTGCTCCGTGGAACATTTGCGGGCCGGTTCGGTGCGGTCCGCCTTCTTTCTTTAGCCACACCACTGCCTCTTCCAGCCTGTTGCGGTGCTGCAGATGGCTCACCCTCAGGACTGCTGTCATCGCTCGGCTCTCCACCTTCCCAGGTGGGGTCAGTCACCTCATCGTCCACCAAGTCCTCCTCCACTTCCTCACTCTGATCATCCTCCTCATTTCTTGATCCCACCACATACTCAGTCATTGACAACTGTGTATCATCCTCCTCATCAAGGTCTTGAGACAGTATTAGTGGTTGATTTGCTGGCAACTGTGTCTCATCATCATCATCCACTTCCTTTGACCTTAAATGCCGTTCCCCTCTGTCATCTTCTTGTGATTGGGTACCCTCTAGAGGTTGTGAATCAGGGCACAAGATGTCATGTTCCTCTGCAAGCGTGCTTGGAGAGAGGTTCAAATGAAGGATTGGTGATGAGACGAGCTCCTCACTATATCCCAGTGTGGGATCACTTCTTTGGCCAGATTCTCTATGGTGGGAGGAAGGATGATCAGGGTGAGGATTATGTTGACCAGACTCTTGGCTACTGAGAGTGGACTTGGTGGAAGACAGGGTGGTGCTTAACCGACTGGAAGCAGTATCAGCTGAAATCCAACCGACCACCTGTTCGCAGTGGTCTGACCTCGAGAGTGATGTCCTGCGACGCCCTGTAAACTGAGACATGAAGCTAGGTATGGTGGATGTCTTTCTTTCTTGTGCTCTGGCACCAGGCACAGTTTCTACGCATCCTGACCCGCGCCCTGAACTATCAGGATCACGTCCACTTCCCCGTCCCTTTTTACCCGCCTTCTTCATATTACACGGAATATGTGCTGCTAATCTGCAACTTTGCACACTAAACAGAATGTGCTGCTTATCTGCGGCTAGGCACAGTGAATGGAATATGTGACTTTTATTTTTTACACTTTGCACACTAAAAAGAATGTGCTGCTAATCTGCAACTTTGCACACTAAACAGAATGTGCTGCTTATCTGCGGCTAGGCACAGTGAATGGAATATGTGACTTTTATTTTTTACACTTTGCACACTAAAAAGAATGTGCTGCTAATCTGCAACTTTGCACACTAAACAGAATGTGCTGCTTATCTGCGGCTAGGCACAGTGAACGGAATATGTGACTTTTATTTTTTACACTTTGCACACTAAACAGAATGTGCTGCTAATCTGCAACTTTGCACACTAAACAGAATGTGCTGCTTATCTGCGGCTAGGCACAGTGAACGGAATAAGTGACTTTTATTTTTTACACTTTGCACACTAAACAGAATGTGCTGCTAATCTGCAACTTTGCACACTAAACAGAATGTGCTGCTAATCTGCAACTTTGCACACTAAACAGAATGTGCTGCTAATCTGCAACTTTGCACACTAAACAGAATGTGCTGCTAATCTGCAACTTTGCACACTAAAAAGAATGTGCTGCTAATCTGCAACTTTGCACACTAAACAGAATGTGCTGCTAATCTGCAACTTTGCACACTAAAAAGAATGTGCTGCTAATCTCCAACTTTGCACACTAAACAGAATGTGCTGCTAATCTGCAACTTTGCACACTAAACAGAATGTGCTGCTAATCTGCGGCTAGGCACAGTGAACGGAATATGTGACGTTTTTTTTTTAAACTCTGCCCCCCAAAACAAAATATAACTGCTGCCCCCACACACAATAGTCCTAAAAAGGACTTTTGGGTCTTTTTGTTGTTCAAACGCACTTTTCTTCTCCCTACACTGACTTTCCCTTCCTATCCTCATCTCTCCCTGGCTAAGACTGAGCCGAACTCGCTGGTCAGGTGCTATACAGCACCCGATCACGGGTTCTGGCCAGCCAATCAGTATAATGCCAGCAGCCAACATGGCTGCTGGCATTACATTGATGTCAGAGCCTCCCCGCACGTTTATTGGCTGCGCAGCAGCCGCGAAATGTGCGCGGAGGAGACCCGAACATGGCGGGCGAGCACATGCGGTACTCGTACGAGTACCGCCATGTGCCGAGCAGAGCGATGCTCGAGCCGAACCGAGCTTCGGCCGAGCATGCTCGCTCATCACTACTAAGAATGACTGATGATGATGATGATGAAGATCTAGAATATATCCCTCCAACATACTCCTCTTGTTCAGATACAGATGAAGTTGAAAGTTAGAGAGATGATGACATGGCCAGAAAGTTAGCAGAAATGCAAAGGCTTAATCTTCCACCATTGAAAAGGAATACTGTGCCTGTATATAAACGGTTTGAGTAAACCATTGGAAACTCTGACCCTGGACAAGCAAAGATGACAAAAAGTACACAGTCATCCTGTCAGTCACCATCAGCATCATTGACACTTCCAATTCCAAGTCCCATTCTGCCATTCATACACTTGTGTTGAGTAACCAGCACCAACACAGGTTATTAACATCCACAACCTTAGCTATGATGAGTGCCTCTGCTGCTGCTGGAAGTGCTGCACCTTTGATACCTAATAGTAGTAGCAGTTGAATACCAGGTCAAATGTATTAACAACAGCACAGATGAGTAGGAGGGATGTGAATAAGGGTTACTACCATCTGCCAGACTTGAGACCACTTCTATAACCAATAAATAATGTGCATCAGTAATCTGGGAAGAAGAATAGCTTACATTTGACACAAACATGATAATGGTAAGAACTGTAGGCAAAAAAAAAATAAATAAAAAAAAAAAAAAAAAAAATATATATATATATATATATATATATATATATATATATATATATATATAATTTTAAAGTGTACTCAGTCCAGGTTACTCCAAGCGTCGCAGGAGACAGCACTCAACGCAGCAAAGGGAAAAGATCAATTAATTTATTGCATCCATCAAGCCTAGCGCTTTCGGTCCCCACAGGACCCGCAGCAAAGTGAAAAGATCAATTAATTTATTGCATCCATCAAGCCTAGCGCTTTCGGTCCCCACAGGACCTTCCTCAGGGCAAAAAGGTCCTGTGGGGACCGAAAGCGCTAGGTTTGATGGATGCAATAAATTAATTGATCTTTTCACTTTGCTGCGTTGAGTGCTGTCTCCTGCGACGCTTGGAGTAACCTGGGCTGAGTACACTTTAAGATTATTGATTGTTTATGGGACGTGCACTGATTATATAATTTTCTTGGTAACGTTTTGTGAGTGCTGCTGTCGATTCTTATATATATATATATATATATATATATATATATATATATATAAATACACACACACATTAATTAATTAATTACCAGTGCCCCACTACCATTACCATACACATCTGCCATATTGTAGGTTGTACTTTTTTTTTAACCTCTTGACATCATCATGAAAAAGTGCCAGTATCACTTAAGCAGGAACACATTTTTACGGCATATATTGCTGTAGGCCTCATAACTTTGACTTTCAGATACTTATTTCTCCACTGCAGCCATCAGAAGACGTAATATTGTGGTGGGAAATGTTGCACCATAGGAAACATAGGCGAAAAATTTGTTGAGCTAAACAAAAAAACTTGTTGGAGTAAAATTTTGCATAGGCAAAAAAGGAGAAGACTTTTGAGAAAAAAGTGATGCCATGCTGAAAATCTTTCTCACTTTCACCCACCCATACTCAGGATAAATGTGGCATACCTTATAGGTTTGTTTCACTAAGCTTGCTTGAGATGTTGTACAGTAATGTGTGACTTTAGTGTACATTTCTAAAACCATCCTGAAACTTTGTAACAAAATTTTCTTGCTTCATCATTTCATGTAGGATGAAAATTCAGTAATTTTCTGATTTATATGTGTAAGCTGTCTGAATACTCTCTCTGAGCTACAAAGCACAAAGAATAGCAGACAGCTAGTATAATATGGAAATAGAAGATAAAGGACAACCCGCGCAAAATCAAGCCTAAAACCGAAAACGCAGTACCGACAAGGATAAGGCTGAGACAAACCGAGGACTAGCAGAGGTCAAGGGCAGGCGGCAGGCAGCAAAAACCGTAGACAACCGGAGCAAGGGTCTAAGGGCAGGCGGCAGACTGAGCAAAGAACCTGAGACAAGCCAAGAGTCAGGGGCAGGCAGAAAGCAGGGGCAAAATCCGGTATACAAGCCAAAGATCAAACTGGGACAACAAGAGATCATAGGGACAAAGCTAGGTACACTGGAGAAGTGAACCGAGCTAGGGGACCCGACGAGTGAGCGAGGAAGCGAGCGTGTGTGCTTCCTTTATAGTCTCATGGACGTCTGACGTCACGACGGCTGACGTCGCGAAACCCGGAAGTAACCGGGTTTCGCTTATGCGCATGCGCGAGCCGACCGCCGAGACCGGAGCAAGGTAGGCGGAACGGGGCAGCGCCATGACAATATGTTACTGCACTTTCAGGAAATATATACTTTAATATAGTTATTGTGCTGGAATGTGAATTTTTAGTTCATAAAGTTGAAAACAACCCTTTGCACTCCTGTTAATTAGAGATCTGTGCAGACCATACATGTAGGAATTTTTGTACTCAGAGGGTTCAAGGCTTTTAAAAATGATTGAAACCAAAATAAATGTTTGATGTACAGTGTATGGAATTGAAATCAAAATTTCACAATGTAAAATTTACTTTGTGTAAGGCACCATGAGAAAGCTAAATGTATTCTGAAAAAACCCCCCAAAAACAAATAGATTTCCATATATAAGTAGAGAGTTTCCTCCAATAATAATATATAAACAGGTGAACAGCAAAATGTTGAAAAAGTGCCTGGCCTCCTTGGTGGTGGCAGTTACTGTAAAGGATAAAAAATGTTCATACAGGAAGTACAGGCAGAGTCAGAGAAAGTTTTAAAGGGATAGTAATACTTCATTTTAACTTTATTTTATTTTGTAGGCATTAAAAAAATATGAAGAATGATATAAGTCTTATCTCTGAAACCTTTATGGTTTAAGAGATATTCACAAACAAAGTATCCCCCCCCCTGTTCAACCAGATAAGAAGGGAGATGCCCAGGTAGACTGCAGAGAGGGACAATCTTCAATTAAGATAATGGAAAAAGCTGAAAAACTTTTCAAGGGGGGAAGGGCTTTCATTGTTTTCATACAAAGAAAATTGTCCCCTTCTGTTATCTGTACTGTCATACAACCTGATCCACATCTGAGAAGAGATGGCTTACACTAGGAAAAAGGGGCGGGGAGGGGAACTTTGCTTGTGAATATCTCATAAACCATAAAGGTTTGAGAGATAAGACTTATATCATTCTTCATGTTTTTTTAATGCCTACAAAATAAAATAAAGTTAAAACGAAGTGTTACTATCCCTTTAAGTAAAACAGAGGGAAGTTAAGTGCCATAGTTTTTCTGTGAAAACTATGACATTTCCCCTCATCCTTCCTCATCCCTTTGTTTCAATCTTTTCGTTAATCTTAGTTTTTGGCACAACAACCCCCCATGTTCTACAGTATATTTTATGTCATACACAGTGTTGTAAAATTAATTAGATCATTCTAGATGATAAATAATAATAGCTAAGGGCAGACTAATTGAATATCATTACATACAGTCAACTTTACACACAATGAACAAAGTTTATAGACACACCTCACAGATATATGCAGGAATCTTACACAGGTGTTTCAAATTATGAGCCATTTATTCCAACAGATATAATTTTACTTTGTCTTACACATACATCTCATTGAGATCTGAATAAAATGCCATGTTTTGTAACCCCCTTAACCCAGAGGTTGTCTCTAATACTGCATTTACCAGATTTATGAATACGGTAACCATGTATACATTTATAATTATGAAACATGCAATATTAGTAATACATATTTTACATCCACATAATTACACTTACTGTTCTTTTACATCTGGAATGCATTACATACCTATATACGAGGACAAGACTATCTTGTTACCCAAGGAAAATGAGGAATGGAGCTGGAAACATTCATAATATGACAGCAGACTCAGGGCTTGATCCTATTCCCACCGAAAAAAAAAACCCAGCGGGCAGTAATTTTTCAAGCACAGTAAGCCATCCAATGACCTGTGCTGTGACAAACTACCAAAGGAAAAAAAACATGTTGAGCACTAAATATTTTGCCCATTGCAAGCAATAAAAAAGATGATGAATTTCAGATTCAATTTCATGCATTGAGTGGTAACATTCGTTAAGGGACCCAACTTTATCACCAAAAATCTGCTCCCACAAGTGTCCCCTAACGCATGTTTTAAACCACTGATGCTGGAATTGAAGTTGAAAAAAGCATAGAAAAAGCTACGTTACCAGTGGATGTATTGATATGGGTCTTTAAGCCCCATATCAGTACATCCAAAGTACTGAAAAATACCCCACTGGCAGTCACAGGGTTAATCCCCCTAAAGATAACACCATCCCCTGAAAATAAACACTTATCTGAAAGTCTGCTATCCAGCGTGGTCTTCAGCACCCGGATCTTGCAGAGTAAGTCTTCTTCTCTAATCTCTTATTTTACATATTCTTCTTTCTGCTCATCTTCAATCTTCATCTTCTTTCTTCATATCTACTTTCTTCTTATCTCCATCTTCTTCCGATATGTAATGCCACGCTAAATAAAAACAAATGTTCAAATTAAAGATGCCCTCCCGCTAGAAGGTGATTGGGTGTGAGGTGCGTAACCTCACATCCCAGGCAACGGAAGCATGGGAACCATTTTGAACAGGGACTGGCCATTTAAAAGCCAGCCTCTGTTAAAATTTCGGGTAAAAGCATCAGAGGTATCTAAGGGGGGGGGCAGCTCCTGTGCCAGTAGCGACAGCATACAGTTATAGCCTGCGTATCTTTGGGGGCATTTTTACTTTGAACATTTTTTTTATTTATAGTGGCATTATATATCGGAAGATCATGAAGATAAGACTATAAGAAGAAAGAAGATTGAAGAAGAGAAGAAATAAGAAAACTGAAAATAGAAGATTACAGAAAAAGACTTACACCGGATGACAACTAATTGTTACAGTTATGGGAATGGGTGGTAGGATAGTGTTAGGGCTAGTACTGTTTCACTTTATTGTTAATGTTAAGGTTAGTATAGGGTCAGTCTAGAGAATTAACTTACTTCAAAAGGCACATCTCATCTCAAATTCCCACCAACAGTCCAATGCATTTATTCTATGCTCTTCTTCCACCCTCCTGCTACACATTGAACCTTATTTTATTAAACAATGAGAATAGGAATTCTCTCTTTCCATGGATTTAGACAAATGGTCATATATGTTTAAAATGAACTGTAAACTTCCCAGAACTCCAGAACACAAAAAATAAACTGTAAACTGTTAAAAAGATGGTACAGGAATCACTTAAGACATTCACAGATTTCTCAGATGACTTCAGGTTTATGTTGGTGGTGCTCACAAAACACTGGTGACATGGTACACATATGGTGGTCCTGTCCATTACTATCATCATACTGGTCAGGGGTTGTAGGAAATATAAATGCAGCCTGCTGTACATCCCTTCCACTAAACCCTCTCAACTGTCTTTTCTTATACCATCGCACTCTCATCCTTCCTGGGCCCAAATCAATACACATTGCTATTAACTTACTTCTCAATAAGGCAAAATGTTTAATCCTTAACCACTGAAATACATAAAACACCCTGTCTCACAGAATGGCTAGGGAAGGTTGATAGTTATATCCAACTAGGAAAATGCTTTGCAGTTTCAACTGACTCAGTACCCCAATTTGAATGTGCTTGGATAACATATAGGTCCAGACTACCTTCAGAAGATACACCTAGCAATGTTGGTTCAACCCTCATCTTCACCATCAAGATCCACACAGTGCCACAGTGTATAGAGGCAGACAGGCAAAGAGGGGTAGCTGGAGTAGCTTGATTTATGAATGAATGAATAATTAAACAATCAAACATAAATTTAAATCATAGATGATAGTGACCTATTCATACACCTGACCAAAGACTAAGACTGACAGTGAAAGAGACATACTTCATATATTGTTTTCAGACAAACAAAACACCAGTCCCCACTCTAACAGCTCTGTTGTGTACTTTATAGTATTTTATTATAAAACTCAATACTGCCATCACTATGTTCAACTATTCATCACAGCTTGCAAGTCCCATCCTTAACCAGTCACACTCATTGTTATTGAATAAGCGCCAACACAGGTCATCTACTACCCTAACTATATGTGTGTCTGCTGCTGTTAAAAATGCAGCTCCATTGACACCCACTACTAGCAGTGTTGCAACATCTGTCTCTGTATTAATAGTAGCAGGCCCTCAGGAACCCCTCAATCTATGAAATCTCCTGTATTGAGACATTTCATCTGTTGTCTCTATGAAAAATATGTGAGCAGAATGAAAGTAGGATTACATCTAGGCACATCCTCATTGAGATCCCACCTGAAGAACAGCCAAATGTTTGTTTTGGAGACACACTAACAGTACATCAAAGTGTGATGACTAGCATCAGTAGATGCACCCTTAAAAGTGTATGGGTCTGAGGGGCACATATTAGTAGTGTTATAAATATTATAGGGACTTTTACGATATTTTTCTCTGTAACAATAAAACCCATGTCTGTTTATGCTGTCATGCAAATCCATAGAATGGAGGAGTATGACTCTGAGACAGTCAGAGATTAAAGAGTTATATAATCCCTATACCTGCTGCCACCACCACCTCCACCATCATAGTTATGTTTTTAAAATGATTGTTACACATTTCTTCTATTTTTGGTGAACTCACTCTTAGTATGTTTTTAGAGAGAAGAAACAAATGAATAAAAAAAACCAAAAGTACACCCTGGAATGGCAAATTCACCAACATGTTGGGAGTGCACATGCTGCCCAATTCTTTTGTTGAAAACAGAGGATTTAAAGAACTGATGACATGTGTTGCACACTGTTGGCTTATTCCAAACTGTAGTTATTTTTCATAGATGACTGTGTCGGAGTTCTACAAGCAAGTGTTGTGTGCAAAGGGTTGGAAATATCATATGGCAATGTTTGTTGAGAAAGGGAAACCATCCTCCAAGACAAAAATCGGGTTTGGTTGCTGTCATTCTGCTCCTTCTCTGTATCCAACCTCAGCCTGCTAAAAAAATGTCAGGGTTTATGTTGCCATAGGCCTCGGTCTGGTAATATTTTTATTTTAAAAAATTATGTGGCTACGGGACACAGCTTGCGCATAATTGCAAGAGTATAACCATCTGCCCCATCATCTTCATTAGCTTAAAATGGATGTCCCTAATAGCCTGCTAACAATGGTTACAAGGTTTATGTTGCTTGGACTACTCAGTCAGTTAACAGTTTTCTCAGGGATTCTATTCACATAGGTCTCAGCCTGCTATCAGAGAAAAGAGGAAAACAGAACTTTTTGAATTAATTGGTAGTAGCCATATTATTCCAGTTTTTGTGATACAAATATATGAGTACTTTTAAGGCAAGATTTTGAAAAATGAGCTCTCTTCCTCAGGTCAAGCAATGCTGCACCACAAAAGACTGTTTAAAACAATAAAGTGTTTCCAAGTTAGATAGCAAACTATGATGGTTGGAGTGGGTGAAAAAGGTGATATCTATGTAACAGGAGTGGACACTCTATAAAGGGTATCTGAGCAGTGGGCTACATGCAGAGCAGAAAGAAGATGAGGGGGATTATAAAAGTATACAGGAGGAACTGATTATAAACATTTCTTGCAATGAAATAAGAATCCTAGATCTTTATGGAGTCCTGTTTCATGTGTTTAAATAGAACTGTCATTCTTAGTTCACTGAGCTTGTTTGTATGGGTTAGTGATCTTTGCATGTTTCCTGAATGTATGATCAGTGTCAATGGGGAGTTTCCTGCTTATTAATTTGTATTTAAGGTGTCTAGATTGCTAGAATGTGAAGATTGGTGGTTTGTGGAATATTTCTTTTAATGCTGCATCACCAGTTGTAATGGATTGTAAATTTTTGATTATTTTTTACATATCTTCTAGTATCAGGTGGTATGTTGCTACTAGCACTACTAGTGGTTGTTGTTTTTTTTCTCCTTATATTACAGCAGGTGTTCCAAGTGCAGAATTGATTGTTCTGTTAACGGTCTTTGGCTAGTGACCCTTTTAGTTGGTTTTCAATGTGAGAACAAATTTGGTGGTATCTGGTTGTCTGGTTATATATGATAGCCTTTTTAATATGTGGTGTATGGAAGCTGGAATTGAGGTGGGAGTTACATTGGGCAAATATAGTTGTTGATACCTTTATTGGCTACCTAAGCAGATTTAGTTAGCCAATAAAAGTATCAACAACTTTAACTTCCTCCTGTATTTCTACAGCTACCACAGTACCAACTCTCATCTGTTAATAGGAGTTACATTGGTCTGTGTTTTTTTTTCCATTTGCATATAGATGTGTAAAGTTTACTTATGCTGTAGTGGTTAGAAAGTTTGCAGAGACTGCAGAGTAATCCTTTTTTAATTTGATTGATCGATGAAATAAATTAAATGAGCTATGAAATTCTTTCAGGATCAGTTTTTCTTCTGTCTATTTAATGAAGATATCATCAAGATAGTGATAGTATAGGTAGGGTTTATACTTTAAGATGCCATCATTCCAGTAAGGTAAGTCTCATTGTTAAAGGTGAAATAGTTGTGTGTAAGAATGAATCCAATCATATTAGTCAAAACTTCAGCACAGTATTTTTTATTTGTTGAAGATGATAGGAATTTGTAGCATGCATCTATTCCTTTCTTGTGAGTAATGTTGCTGTATAGAGATTCTACATCCATGGTAACCAACATTATGCCAGGTGGCCATTGATTTGATGTTGTGAAGTTTGATGAGAATGTCTGTGGTATCCTGTATGAAATTGGTGGTGCTTTTGGGTAAAGGTTAGAGAATATTCTCCACAAGCTCTGATGTTTTTCTGTAAGTGTGTTCATACCTGTTCTGATTGAGTTCCTGGTTTGGGGATTTTTGGAAGCATGTAGAAGGTTCCAGTTTCTGGCTGATTGAGTATTAGTTCTTCCATTTCTGGTGGTAGCTGACTATGAAATGTATTGACAAAGTCTTTAAAGAGATAGTATTGTCAAAAAATAAATCTATATAGCATTATTCAATTACATTTTTATAATGTATAGAATCTTTTGAAATCTTTTTACCTCATATTCTTGAAAATCAAGCTAAAAGTGTCCCCCTTCTGCCCCTTTCCATTACATCATGCAGAGTTCACTGAGATCCCAAAGATGGTCGCTTGACCGGATGGAATACAATGAGGGACAATGGTGTGTGTGTGTCAGTATAAGCAAAACCATTCCACCTTGACGAAGTGGGCAGGATTTTACTTATACTGACAGAATTTTGTCCCTCGGAGTGATCCGTCCGGAGCGGCTTTTGGATGTCAGTGAACTCTACGTAACATGATTGAAAAAGGGGGAAATGTTTAACTTGAGTCTCAAGAAGAATATGAAGGTAAAGAGATTTCAAAAGATATGATAAATTATAAATTAATTAAATTGAACAATACTATGTTAATTTTTTTGTGGCTTCTTTTTGTCAAGCATTTGGTCAAAGAGTGAATGCTTCATATGTGACAGCTGAAGCCCCAGGATTAAAACTTAAGATTTATTTATATATAAGAAACGTACTATTTGCGACGAGTTACATTTAATAGATGCACAGTGTTTTTGTGTGTATATTATATACTTTTCTTTAATCACAATGTTATGGGCCACACGATGCAAAATTAAAGTAATTCCATCAAACCTCAACAGGAATCAGAATATGTCTACTGACCCAACTTTTTAAACAAGTATTATGTAAGATGACTTACTGTATTTGTAATGTAACAATATTTAATCTGTGTTATGTAACTACTTAAATGAACAGTCTATTCAAAGCATATGCTGAGACTAGCACAGAAAATACTTTAGTATTCTGCCATTGAATGACTGACATTAGATCTTATGTGAGAATACATACTTTCTGTAGTATGCAGTGATCTATGCATCTGTTGGTTCACTATATAAACAAATGTCATTTTTTATTTAAATATCCATCTTACTTCAAAATGCAATGAAGGTAGGATGATTGTACCTTGAAAAATTCCTTTTAGCAAGTATGCTGTTCCCAAGCGAAGTTTCACATTCATTATGGCTGCTATTTTCTGAAACCCTCACAGCTATGAGGAACAAGGGCCTTTTTGTTCTTCTGTATTATTTTAACCCTTATGACATGAGCACCAATAAATTATGGATTCAGCAGAAATATAATGTCAACAGATGTTCTAAGAACATCAGACATATTATGTGTTTGTTCAAAAAACATCAGCATAATGATAATTCTATTTATTAAGAGTTAGGAGCTTTCCTAGTCAGTTTCAATGTATAACATTCCAATGCCTTCAAAATATTCAGGAAGAGCATATCAACCCTTTGAGGTCAAGAGGAGTGTGAAACACATTGTTAAGAAATATGCTGAACACTTACTGGTCCTCAAGGTCCTTAAGTGGAATAATATAAAATAGGGATTTTAATTACTACCCTACATAATAATACAGGCATTGTAAATAAATACATGGAAGCATTATTCCAATAACTCAAGTCTGCTTCAGTGCTTTGCCTATTATTATTGCTACATGGAAAACTAAACAATGCAGAATATAAGACTGAAGTGGCATCTGTAATAAAAGTGTGATTTGTACAACAACCAATCCTTCCATAAAGGTGCCCTTGAACTAGGTAATTATGGCTGGAATCACTAAAAGATCAGTTTTATTGCCATTCCTCCACAAATACACACAGACCAAATCTAAGCAATTTGATCACTCAGCAATCAGATTGCCTGTTTACTTGAGTTCATGTGGAGCTGTGCATATCAGGTCAATCTCAGAACAATCCAGTCTCATGGCACAAGATCATGGTGGTTTGGTCTATTGAGGCCACACACACAGTGAACTGATCATCAGGTGAACACAATTTCCAAACCAGGCTTACTGACCAAATTCAACAGTTTGGTTATTCGTATGTGATAGTTATTTTTGACCATCCAGGTTTTCCTGTGTATGATGACCTGAAGTCAGACGCTTTCCAGGGATCCACATGAAGGACACAGAGAAAGAGAGAAATATGAAGAGAAGAATATAAAAACAAAGGACAATGTCACCACTAGTGATGGGTGAAAGTTGCTGCCATGTTCCCATGAGAAATTTCGCAAAAACCACATTATTATCCGTTTTTTTCACAGGAAAATCCAATTTAAAACTAGCGGTTAAAATTTCTGCATCTTTTGCCCATTGGCCAAAACCTATTTTTTCAATGGCTATAAAGTTTTCACCCATTGATTTACATTGTTTTCACACTTCCGCTATAAAAACGTGACATTTTCGATGAAGGCAGATACAATAGAAGCAGCTACAAAGGGAGATAGACATGCTGTGCTGTTCTGCTGTGATATTTTGCAAAAATTGAGGCAGGAGAGGCTCATAGTGACTCCTATCACTATGAGCAGCAAAAAGAGGAACTGAAATAACACTTATTTTGTGTCCACTGAGTCTGTGGAGGAGGAGGAAGTGACTAGCAGTACTGAACCAATGCTGTCCAGTTCCCCTAAATCACACCAAGGGATCTTGGGGAATGTAATGAGAAGGGAGGGCAAAAAGGGAATGGGAGGGAAGGGAGAAAAGGGAATGGGAAGGGAGGGAGAAAAGGGTAGTACTGGGGAGAGCAGGACAGGTCAGCTGACTGTGCCTGCTTGAAGAAGTGCTGCCCCTGCTACCAGTGCCACCACTACTGTTCATCCTGCAGCCACTAGTGTTGTACCTGCTGCCAGACATGCTGCCCCTGCTGCCAGTGCCACCATTGCTGTACCTGCAGCCACTAGTGTTGTACCTGCTGCCAGATGTGCTGCTTTTGCTGCCAGTGCCACCATGTCTGTACCTGAAGCCACTAGTGTTGTACCTGCTGCCAGACGTGTTGTCCCTGCTGCCAGTGCCACCATTGCTGTACCTGCAGCCACTACTGTTGTACCTGCTGCCATAGGTGCTGCCCCTGCTGCCATGGCCACCATTTCTGTACCTGCAGCCACTAGTGTTGTACCTGCTGCCAGTGCTGAGCCTGCTGCCAGTGCTGAACCTGCTGCCAGTGCTGAACTTGCTGCCACCAATAATTTGCCTGCTGCTAGTATTTCTTGTAGTACTTGGGGGGAGAAAATGATGCCAAGTGTGACAGCAAGGGACACTAAATCACACTTGCCATTCCCAAGCAGTCCTGCCAGTGCTAGTACTACCGCTACTAAAGTCCAGCAGCTTGTTAGCGTTAGGAGTGAAGGAGGGGGTAGTCAACAATATCCTCATATTAATAGTGACTGTGAGACTGAGGAGGAAGACTCTGCTGCTGAACTTGATGTGGTTGGTGTTAGTAGTAGTAGCAGTTATGGTGAAGCAGCCAGAGTGGTAAGGGAAACATTTGAGAGTGTCCAGACTAGCGGTCAAGGGAGCCCACACCATTCCTCTGGTTCTGGGAGTCCCCTTCCCTTCAGTACAATGTCCAAGTTGAATATGATCCTTAAGAGGCCAGAAATGGTGTTGGGGGAGAGTAGGCTTAGAATTGATACCATCACCACCAGCAGGGGCACAGATCAGCTGCCTGTTTCTGCTGCTACTGCTGCTAGTGCTACTCTGTCTTCTTCTTCATGTCAAAAGGAAATGGCAAGTGTGACATAAGGGGACCCTCTGGCACATTGCCAGTCACCTCCTCCAAACAGCAGTGAGATGTCTGGAATACAGAAGTAGCAACAACAGCATGTAGGGACTAGTGGGGTGGTGGTGATGATGATGCTGGAGAAGCTGGGATGGAAGAGACATTCATGACCTTTTTAGCAGAAACTGAAATGGAATGGGAGAAAAGGATGAGGAATGGCACCACCACCACTACTAGCAATGACATTTTGGAATTAGAGGAATATGCAACCGCTCTAATTCCTTCTGATGCTGAGATGCAAGGGCAGCAGGATGCTGAGGAGCAGGCTAGTGTGCCACCGACCACCGTGGACACAGTGGGAATGGGGTCCACAAGTGATGCTGGACTAGGACAAGTTCCACTTGCCAGCAGTAGCAATACTCCTGATCCTAGTTTCAGTGCTGAATCTGAGGCAGTAGCAGCAACAGCAGCAACAATATCCACTGACACAGATAATGAAGGGGAATTTGGAGGACAAGAAGAAAGATGCCATTGTTCTCCATCTGTTCCCTTCCCCTGAAGTCATCATGGGTGTGGGACTATTTTTCTGTTGGGACAGGCACAGTGCAGTCATCAGCAACGGCACTGTGCACAATTTGTCAGTGAAAAGAGGAAAGCAGAGAACACACCTTGGCACAAGCACCCTGATACCACACAAGAAACAAAGACACCATGACATTTACGTTAAACATGTTAAAGACAAACACCCACCACAAAAATCAAGCACCGCTTTTGTTGTCCCTGACTTTCCAGAAAGGCAACAAGAGGCGAGGAGGAGATCAACGAGGAGGAAGAATTGAACAACCCAGGCAGAGACTAGAAGTTCCATGACAAGTGAAACAACTAGCTGGCCATCAACTTCTAGGGTAACTACATCTTCTGCCAATCCACCTCATTCATTACCTCCCCCGCCAAATTATAGCCACTCTGTTGATGTTAAGATGTGGCAGTTCGTCTCTACCCAATACACACTGTATGGTGCACTGACCACACATGCCAGTGTGGTGGAGAAGAATCGCAATCAGTGCATCAAGCTGCATCTGAGGAGATTCCATCTTGCAGAATATGGTGGCAGGGAGGGTTCATCATTACTACTAAACTGTCAGCAAGTTGTCGTGTGCCCTTAGCGGGTCTGGAAAAGGGGTACAGTGACAGTGGCAGTACTTGGTTTCGGGTGTCATAGTGTTTGGATACAGTTGTGCCCCCAGATGTTATTTACCACACACACTATGCATATCGCAGTTTCTGATGAGACCCGATGTTCCTGTTCTCAAGGGAAAAAATATATTCTAATAACAACACACCCATGATGATTTTGGAGGAGGAGCAGGTGAAGAAGATTTAATGGCCAACTTGTTCTTTTCTCCACATATACTGAGGGCTACTTATTCTGATGCTACCGGAGCCAGTCGTGGCAAGTGGAACCTTCATCATCCATCTTCCATGTTACTGCTATTGTTGATCCCATTCCCTGTCAGCTGCCTAATCATCCTGTTACTTACAGTACGAACAGCAGCTGCAAATCAGGAGGACATTTGACAGTGGTCACTGACCAACATGACCTGCTGGTATTAGGCCAGTAGGGCATTTTTATTTTTTTCTCAGGGCTTGTGTTTTGAAAATAAATGAATAAATAAATAAATAAATAATTAAAAAACAAAACCAAAAAAAACTAGCCCTACAAAAAATATAAACAATTTGGGGGGGGGGTTGTTTCTAACAAGCCTAAATCCTACAAATCAATGTTTCCTTAGGGCTTGTGCCAAACAAGCTTAAGTCCTACAAATCAATGTTTCTTCAGGGCTTGGGTCTCTAATAAGTCTTAGTACTACAAAGGCCTCTAACAAGAAATCAAACAAATCATCCTCTAAAAAATAATCTAGCAAGTCAAGTATCAGTCTACCCCAGTGGCAGCTTATGTCAGGGGGTTCCTGTCTCTATCACTTTACATAAAATGTCTTATTTTATTGATTTTTTTTATTAACTGTCCCCCCAATAGCAGTCAAGAAACCCCCCAAAACAAACTCCCTCTCCAAATGATTCATTCATTCACCAACACAGGCACCCTCCTCAGACACCTTTTATACTATATCTTATGGTTTCTATTTTTTTTTATATATATCCATTTATTGATTGTAATCATAAAATAATACAAGGTAGCCATAGAAAGATACAATTCACAGGTTTGTACAAAATAAATTAACATAATTCACACACATATCATGAGCTTGTACAGTCGTCAGATAGATACCATTATGTAATATCCATTAGATCGTTAAGTGACTGGGGGTGGCCAGAGGAAGAAGCCCAGTAGGGGCCCAAAAAGTAAGAATAAAAATCCTAAACAGAGCATAAGTGTGTAACGAAAATTAGCTAGACAATTGGCATCTGTCTCCGACAGCCCCCAACCACACAAGAGCCCAAATTAGTAGGAGGATAATATACTATTATAAGAGAATCCTGATGTCGGACTACCTCAAAAACTGCTAATTCTGGACAGAGTACAAGTAGCATTCTAGATCCCAAGCCCCATCTCCAAGTCTCTGTGAATAGTAACCATCAAACATAGTTTCTAGAGTGTGTCGCCTGTAGGAAAACCAGCACAGGAAGACAGTGGATCTCCCGAGTCCTCAGATCACAAGAAGAGTCCAATCATGAAACAGTCCTACAGTAGGAGAGCCAAGGATCCCAAATTTGATGGTAAGAAGTGGGGAGGGGTATGACATAAGATTGTACAGGAGTGACACTTTATCCCAAACTAATAAAATTCTACTCAATATAGGATGTTTTAGTAACCAAGACGGTCTACAGGAGGGCAATAACCACGGAAGATAGGACATATCAAAGTCCGGCATCCAAGACGAAAAAGAAAGAACCCAATCCCGAGGTGTAGGTCTCACACAGTCAGAGAGAAGAACTAGAGAATATGAATAATGCATGCGGACCACATCCAAAAGTCCCATACTGCCCAGGGATCCCGGACAATAAAGCCTTTTGGTGCGAATCCTAGGTTTCCTATACTGACATGCAAAATTGCTAATAAAAGATTGTAAGCTTGTCAAATGTGAGTGCGAGAACTGTAAAGATAGTGCATTAAATAAATATAGAATCTGAGGAACAGCAACCATCTTCACACAATTCACTCGCCCATTCCAGGATATAAACAAAGCATCCTACGATTTAAATTCCTGTGCTATAGTCTGACAGGTACAATCTAGATTAGAAGCCAAGGTAGAAACAAGGGAGCAAGACAGAGAGATGCCAAAATAGTTAATCTCTCTCTCAGCCCATTTGAACAGGAAGGGGTTAGTATCAGGATCAAAGTTATGGATTTTATTTTATTTAGGATTTATTTTTTATTAACTGCCCCAATCCCAGTAAACAACCCTCCCAAAAATCATCCCCTGTTAAACTGATTCTTTCTCCACACCCCACCAACACAGGCACCCTCATGCCTCTTTTATATTATGCCTTTTGGAAATAAAAAATAATTATCTTCATATTTATCAGAAAAAAAGCCTCCATTTAAGAAATGCACAAGTGTTTATGGGTAGCAAATATCAAATAAATTAGGTTTCATTAACTTAATATAATCTATAAATTGTGATTCCGTTGACCGTTAGTTTAATCCTTGGAATTGCAATACTTTGTTTATTCTGTGTTATGTGAATATATATAGACCAGGAGTAGAAAAACTCTGGACCACCAACTGTGGGGGACTACAACTACAATCATACACAACTATGCAGTGCAGTTTTGGGCACCAATTCTGAAAAAGGATATTCTAGAACTGGAGAGAGTACAGTGAAGAGCATTTTTTTCACTCAGAGGTCCCTGCTACAGAGCTCCGATGTGCTGTCTGATGATGATCCGTCTGGTTCAGCTGGAGATCTCTGGCGGGCTTTGTTCCTCGTGCAGTATTTTCGGGCAGAAGACAAACGCAGATTATGTCCATTCTTGCTAATAAAATCCAGTGTCCAAAGCAATGTATCACTGTGCTTCATAACATTAAGAATTAAACTCACAACACCTTTATGTTTCTTTTGTCTTACTTCTCTTTTGTTTTTATCTTCTGTACAACTAAAACCAGATGGATTCCAAAATGCAACTAAAAAAATCTTCCCATAACAGTGAAGCAATGTTTTGATCAAAATATTATTTGAAACATGGCACCATCCTTTCACCTGATGTCAATACAGTGTCAGTACCTTTATATTTAATATTTTGAGCAGATAATTTGTCCATACCCACTGCATTTCATTAAATACTTTGTGGCAGGGAGGTGCCCTTGAATAAGGACTAGAGATGGGTGATATTTTCCACCTCAAACTGAAAAAGTCAAAAAGTGGCACTTTTTCTATGAAAAGTGTCGCTGTTTGGCTTTTTCTAGACTAGCTAATTAAATTGAAATCAATGGTAAGACTGAATCCCCACACATGCTGAAAGTTCCACTTCTTTATATACAGCATCTCATTCTTTGTTTATGAGAGATAAAGAAAGCAACCTATTTTAACTAGTTAAGCTAGGCAAACAAAGTGAAGCTACAGTGTAGTTTAGGGTTTTTTTTGGGGCCGACACTTTGTTCTCTGTGTTATGGGAGTCTGGGGGACTCTGAGGGAGTGTGAAGTAATCCAAGTTCAGGCACGTGATCCAAGTTCCTTCGTTCCGGAGCTGGCTGTTCTGTGTTGGGAGAGGAGTGTGTGTGTGGGGGGGGTGAATGGAGAACTGAGATTTACCTCAAATACCACAAAATCTTGTTTAACCCCTTAACGACCGGCCGCGAGGTCACACGGCGGTCACTAAAGTACCAAGGAGCTTTTGTTTTTTTTTTGACGATCCAAATCAGGGCTCCCCGGATGGCGTGCTGCTGCACGGGGAGCCCTGAAATCCATGACGGTAATAGTACGTCATGGGTCGTTCAGGCACTTTTTACCCATGACGTACCATGACCGTCAAGGGTCATTAAGGGGTTAAAATCATGAGCTGGCTGAACCAGTGACTGACTGACAGAATATTTAGCAGACTGACACTCACTAGGTAGACAAATTCAACTGACATTGACACTGACAGAAGAAGAAGGGTCAGCATATTTAGCAAGGTCTATAGTCATCGCTAGTTTAAAAAAAAAAGAGAGAGTGAGAGAGTGGAAGCAACAGCTAAAATCCTCAAGACACTAGATACTGACTAAGAGGGGAAGAATCAGTTGCACAGGGAGTGTTTTCTAATTTCCAGCAAACATAGTAGAGGCAGGGATAGGGAAAAAGGAGAGCATTGTTGGAAAGTGGTAATAAAATGATATTCTGAAAACTGACTGCAGCCATGGCTGCTACAGTGTGTGCAATAGATAGTGATGGTTCTTCTCCTCCTGAGGAGGCTGTTTGTCAAGTCACATAAAAAATTAATCCACCACCAGTATTATTAATAAACAAGATAAGGACACTGAAGATGATAACATGTCACATTCTAGTGTTGACAGAGCAAGGTGTAGCAGTTCAACCAACTGCTGAAAAAGAAATTGTTTGAGACATCAAAAACCCTAGAGGAATATAAAAGTAGTTATAAAGAATCAGTGGGTAATGCTGAGGACGACCTAATTATGATGATGTTAATCTGTAATATAATTCTCCAGCATTCTCCTCTTCTTTATATAAAGATGAAGTTGAAAGTGACAGTGATGATGACATGGACATACATTTAGCAGAAAAGAAAATGCTCAATCATCCACCACTGAAAAGGAGCACTGTGCTGTGTATAAACTGTTTGAGAAATCAAAAAGCAAACTTTCTGTCAGTCATCATTATCAGCATTGTCATTGCTTTCAAATCTAACCCCCATACAGCCACACACACAAACTATTGTTGAGTAATCAGCAACACAGGTCATCAACATCCGCAACCCTAGCTATGATGAGCACTGTTGCTGTTGGAAGTGCAGCAACTAGACACCTACAAGAAGTGCATCTGGCCCCAGTAGTAGTAGCACCTCAGGATCCCCTCAGGCTACCATGTCTTCAGTATAGAAGAGAAGCAGAGAGAAAGCAGGCTCACACCTATGCACATCCTCATTGAGATCCCACCTGAAGCACAACCACAGGTCTTATTGGGAGCCACACCATCTCCATATATTTTGCATTTGAAACGTAAGCAGAAAAATGACCCTGACAGTCATATCCCATGAAAATGCCTAAACTCACTCTTTTTGCCTACTGATGTCAGGCTCAGCCACATAAATCATGCACCAAGCTCCAGAGAATATATAATTAATCTACAGTAGAACCAGACATGACTGATCATGTATACAAATGATACCTATGCTTATAGAACAACATGTTCATCAGCCAGTGTGTGTGTGTTTGCAACACAGTAAATTAGGCTGAAAAAAGATGGAAGTCCATCAAGCTCAACCTTTGCATCATTATAACCCAGAAAAAAGAGAATTATATAAGCCTTTCTCCCTCCAAAATAAATATTAGTCTGTTTACCAGAGCTGTTTTACCTGTATATTCCCTTGTGATAGAAATGCATCTAATCTCCTCCTAAATGTATTCATTGCACATGCCCTTACTGCATCAATGGCAAACAATTACACGATCTAACAGATTTTACTGTAAAAAATACCTTCCTCTGCTGAAGTTGAAACCTCCTTTCCTCTAACAGTAAATGGTGGCCCTAGTTATTTGATCCAGCCTTGGAATGAAAAGCCCATCACTAGAGAGATCCTTGTATTGACCTTATATATACTTATACAATGTAACAAGACCTCCTCTTAGGCATCTTTCCACTACAGTAAATAAACCAAGTTTGTCTAGATGTTCTTTATACTTCAAATTCTCCATTACTTTAATTTTGTTGCTCTTTTCTGTACTCTCTCTTCAGTACTAGAACATGCTTCTTCAGAACTGGTGCCCAAAACTGAACTGCAAATTCGAGGTGCGGTATTTCCAACAATTTGCAGAGTGCCAAAATTATGTTATCCACTCTTGCTCAAAACTCCTTTTATGCAATACAGTACTTTGTTTGCTTTTGCTATTGCTGTTTTGTACTGCTCACATCTTACCAATTTACCTGTTTACCACACCTTAGTGCATAACACCCACTGTTTACCTTCAACCAATTTTCTATCCATTTGCAAACATTATCACCTAGGCCCAATTTCCTTATTTTAAATACCAGCCTCCTATGTGGCACTACATCCAGTTTCTAGGTTGCTACTTACTTCTTTATAGAAACTCAGAATATTTGTTTGGCAAGATCTATTCCTCATAAAAACATGTTGATTCCTGCTAATAATCTTAGCAGCTTCTTTTCCATTTTGGTGCAATCCATCACTACCATGCAGATTGTATACAAGAGCAAAGTCAGCACAGAGCTCTAAAAACCCCAGACCCTCCTTCCATGCACCAATACATAAGTTCCCTGTACTCTCTCTTCCTACCTGCACTGGCAAAGTATTTTAGAAAACACTACTCTAGAGGTCCTTGCCTTGAGCTTGCACCCTAGATCCCGGGCATCAATTTTAGGGACCTCCCTCCTCCTCTAATGTTGCCATTGGTACCAGTGTGTACCAAGATAGTGGGATCTCATCCAGCCCCTCCCAATAACCTGTCTTCCCTGTCTGCAACATGTGTATGTATGTGTTAGTCTGTGGCCAAGAGACAAAAAGGTAGACCTGTAGACAGGGGGATGAGTATATATTTAACACCAGAAAGGTGTTAGTTCACTTGCATTTGCATGTGGAGATGGGCTCCTGGGCAGTGGGGGAACAGCATATGCAGGCTGGTGCACAGCTATCCTGGCAGGATCCTGAGGTTCCATGGTTCCCACCTCTCTCTCCTGTGTATACCTTTGCAGAAAATGAAGGGGAAACATGTAGTTAATGGGACCCCCTTTGTGTGTCATTGGGGGCAGAGGGGAACAATATGATGCTGAGTTTTACACCGGGTGCATGGTGTCCTGATCACTGGGAGAGAACCTTCAATAGAACCTTCAATAGAAACTTTCTAAACAAACCCACAGGGCTCATTGCCATAACCTCACTGGTCATCCTGGAGTCCACAGAACCTGATCAGAAGATGTTTCAGTAGCCTTCTATCAAACAAAGTGTTCAATCTTTTGTACATATTTGTTCAATCTGCACAAAAAAGACCTGCTATGACAGGTCAGTTGGACCCTTGAATCCATTGCCCATACCCACATCTCCTTGAATGCATCTAGCAGTGGATTTTATTGTGGACTTGTCTCCATCCAAGTTATTCACTGTGATTTTAGTTATTGTTTATTGCTTTTCTAGGCAAGCTGCGTCCGGATTGGCAATTACTACTTTTTTTTGTTACACTGAATCCTATCTAATAGAAGGTGACAAAATGTTCTTTAGTGAAAAGAGAAACATTAAATAATTATTAATCATTAAATAATTATTTCTGCTCAGTATTTATAAAATGTTTGAAGAAGCGGACCCCCCCAGTGCAAAGTGGAACTGCTATTGTTAAACGAATAGACACCAGTCTGCTTACAGAGGATGAATTTTTACTGAAGCTATTAAAATTGAAAGTGGGTAATTCAGCTGCTCCAGATGAGGTTCATCAAAGAGTATTAAAAATATTATTACAGAAAGGGTGATACACTCATGGAACAGACTCCTAGAAGAAGTGGTTGGGATCACTACTGCTAGGAAATTATAAAATGCCTGGGATAGACAAAAGTCTATTCTGAGAAGTATGTAAGGAAAATGGGCAGACTGGATAGTCCAGATGATTCTTTTCTGCTATCAAAATATGTTTCTATGTAACTTTTGTGTCACAATATATTTTTTTTACTAAATCAGTAAACTATCAAAAGTGACATGAATATTTCAGGTAATTAACTTACCCATCTGAGAGACTGGTTTTGATAAGATAATACTAAGTTGAATCACGTTTCTAGTATTGGAATAACATAATGTTAACAATAATTACAACTAATCCTAAGAAACAATTAATCACAACTAATCCTAAAACACAATTAATCATCACACATGTTCTGGTTATAGGTATAGAAAAAAAATGAATGTAAAGGTTTTTGATTATTTCACTAAAGAAGACCATAGTAACAGCAAAGAAACATGTCTTTGAGAAAACTTGACTTGAACATTTGACATACAAGTGTTACATTCTAGAAATGCCAACAGAGAGAAAACCAAATAACAAAATAGCCCAGCTCTAAATATAGTGATAATGCAAGATATGAAATGTTCAAATATTATTTAATGTTATAGACCCCTGTATGAAACATGATTACTAAGGACTGAAAAAGAGTCATGAGCAGTACTGACTGGCCACGGGGTGGGGGTAGTCTGGTCTGAATTCGGAGCGCCCTGAACCATATCAGCCCTGGCGCAGGCAGTCTGTACTGCACATGACTGTACCACATGCATCGGTCTCTACTGCGCATGACGGCTTCTGACAAACATCGTTAGCGAATTATTATATAGGATGGGTAGAGTCCTCTTTCACTATCATTTTTGTACTGCTTAATATTTGCTCTAGAGCTGTACAATATGTTGAATGTTTACAAATAGAAAAGTACAATCATGGGTGACAAGTAGAGATGAACAAACTATATATGCGTGGCTCACAAACAGGAGTGTCCATGGAAATTTTTACAGGGGGAAGGGGGTTCAAGCTATAATATGACACCCAGGCCAGCCCAGCCAGCCCCTAGAACTACTTAGACAGTATTTATTTCAGGCGTGCCAAAGACAAGCTTAAGTTAATGAAACTACAGGTTTCCATGTTTTCTACTTTTAAGCAGAACAGCACATTCTTTCTGCTGAAAGCCAATATCTACTGCACTACTTTTTCACCAATGAAAATATAGGACTCACAGAGAGTATTGCATGTCTTTTGGTATCTAAATCCTTTTCTAACACTGCAAAATTCAAATACATTTTGAATAAGGAAAACACCTTCAAGGAAATTTACTAGAAATTAAATGGCTAAATATAATGGAATAATTACAACAGATTCAAATAGGAATGAAACAGTTTATAATCAGAATGGCAACTATATTGACATCATATTTAGGGAATAAAAAAGAAAAGCAATTTTGGAACAAACCAACTGCACTGAGAGTCCCCAGACTACCATTGAATTACATTACGTTTTCACACCGTGAATGTTATGAAGGTCTCCAGCTGATTGCTTCTCAAAGTGCTGGTTACTTTACACTCAAGGGGGATTATGCATTAATGTGTGATAAAGAGGTGATAAAGCGGAAATGACTTCTCCAGTGATATCCAACTTTGGAGATCTTAATGCATAGGATCTATAGAATAACATAGGAACTGGAGAAATTATATCTCTGGAGAAGTGATCTCCACGTTATCACCTCTTTACCACTCCTTAGTGCATAACCACCCAAATTGTTAAAAGCCCATCTGAATCAAAGGGAATTTTTATTTGTCCCATGTGGCTCAATTGGTTTGATCTAGAATTATTCATTTTTTGTTTATAAGGTACTGCATGTTCAAATATTTTGGGTTTGGGTTTAATATACATTGATTTTAAATAAAAACACACTTCCATCAGTTAATACAGTGAGGGTAAAATAAGAAAAGCCAGTGCAGAGTATGGCAAGTGCCTGTGTTTATGTACAGACACATTAAGTACTTCTAAGAGCAAAACGTAAATGCAAAGGACCCCTTACACCACCCTTATAGTAGGTGTAACAAAAAGCTGACTGTGATATCTTCTGCTTCTTGTTGGTCCATAGCCAACACCAGGGTGCAGAAGAACTGCTCACCAGGGTCTATAGAAAATGACCTATACATTTTCACGTCAGCCAATCATTAGCAGAAGCAACATAAATCAGACATTTGTCAAGTAAAAAAGACACATGCATTTGAAAGACACTGTGAGCAAAGCCAGTTAATGGCCTTTGTTTTGGATCTGAATTTCATTCATATTGTCTTTGTAATTCAGTGGCATAAAGTAATTTAATTATTCAAGCAGTACAATGATGTATACAAATTCTAAAATGTGTTTATTTAATCTAGCTTTTGCCAGGTTCATTAAGAACACTGGATATGGATGTGCTGGTCTATGATGGGACATAGATGCATTACCAAAAGTCTTGGAGTTGTTAGAGAGAAGACTATTCAAAGTCACAAGCAAGGATGAAGCAGATAGCTGGTTTCATATTCAATGGCAGCAATGGAATAGTTAGTGTTTATAGGTCATAGTCAAGGTAGGAGGTAATTAATAGAATATCTAGCAAGCAATAAGAAGATATTCAGGGATCAATCCAATTCCCACCGATAAAAATAAAAAGTATCATAGGTCGTGTTGAAGCCACAGTCAGGTATGCAATTACCTGCACAGTGACATACTAACGAATGGAAAAAAAGCAATACGGATGCTAAATTTGTGCCAATTGGAAGCAATGAGAATGTTTTTGAATTTGCAATTCAATTACATGTGTTGGCTAGTAACATGCATTAAGGGACTCATTTTTATCGCCAAAGCTGACCAGCTAAAAGATTTGGCCATGAGTCCCCCAACGTGTAAGTGAAGTGTATAAAAAGGTAAGAAAAAATGCTATAGTAGGGATCTCTAAGCCTCATATCAATACACCCAAGGATCCAAAAACATGAGTGAACAGAAAAAAAAGTAAAGCTTTGAGTGCCAGTGGGGTATTATACACTGCACAGCATTGCATACTTCACTGGCACTCAAAGAGTTAATCCCCACTAAAGGTAACATCAACCCATTACACACTTGTCTGCATGTCTGACATCCAGTGGAGTCTCCTGTACACTGGTCCTCCTCTTTCCTTCTTCTTCTGTAAGCTTCTTTCTTCTTTTCTTCATCTGTCATCTTCTTTCATCTTCATATGTCAGCTTCTTCTTCATCTGTGTTCTTCTGTCTTCTTATTCCAGAAACTTGTTGCCCCTCTCCGTATACCTTTCAGGCCTATTCCAGATGCCAAGTGAGGGAAATTTGAACAGGGACTACCTTTTATATGGACAGTCCCTGTTGAAATTTTCTTCCCATGCTTCCATTCCTTGGGATGTGCTGTTGCACAGGTCATGGAACATGCCATGCAGTAACCTCACCTCCCAACCAATCAGCTTCTAGCTTGATGAATGATGAAACGAGGTAGAAGCTGTTGGTTTACTCCAGAATAACTTCAGTTTTTGGCCTATGTGCCTTAAACCTTTGAATGTTAGAGAGGTCTTCAATATATTTTTTGCAAAGTACTGGAGAGCTATCTAGCATTTGAGGGATAGGGGTACGTAACACATTGCTTTGCAATTCATTGTCTACCCATCTGTCATTCACAGGGCTACGGGCCATGTTAAGTGCCACATTTCTTACTATGTGTTTGTTACAAGGGGTTGTTGTACCTTATGTAAACATATGCCCCTATTTTTAAAGATCAGAGTGGTGTATAACATTGCTCTGCAATGCGTTGCACACCCTACTGGTCATTAATAGCTTAAGTAGGATCATGCACTGGTGTCTGTCATGCCCCCCTTCATGGACATGACATCCAGGATTAAATAAAGATATTATTTCTTGAACATAGGCACAAATCCAATGCAAAGAGGCCATTAGAGTTTTCTGGCCATTGTAAAGTAAGTCGGGGATATTATAAGGTGGTGCTAGTTCTACCCCTTGGGTGCCAGAGAGGTACCCAAAGGGTTAAAAAAAATTAGCCTGGCAAAAAATACACAGTAACAATGTAGGGGTAACTTTAATTAGAGGTAGTAACTGGTTTAACCCATTGGATTCTAGATACATTTCCAGAGCATAGTGATCCCCTCTGGCATCCAAGGGGTTAAAGTAAGCGAATGGTATTTAGGTAGTATTCTAAAAAGTAATCATTCTTGAAAGGTCAATAGTAACAAATTGTTTTGAAATCCTAAATTAGATTCCAGGACAGTGAAATTCAAGTAGGCTAAAAAATACAGTGGAAGACTTGTAAGTGACATAATGTAATGGATACTCAGTACAAATATTTAAGGTGATGAAAGTCAAAGGGTGTAGGAAAGACTGGAAGGAATCTCAGATTGTGAGGAATCTGGAAGGCTTTATACTGTGGGTGAGAAGAGTTTTCACTCACATGTCTCTGTGAGGACAAGGGCGACAGTTAGGATCCACCTGAAGGGAAGTTGAACTATGTCATAAGTATTTAAACCATTCTTAAAAAGTTTCCTAGATACCAAACAGTTTTAATACAAATTCTGCTTAAGGAGAAATATACTTTAAGAATAAGTGGCTCTTAACTTATCAGCAGAATGACTTGCAAAGGTAATTGCCCTTCATACAGCAGTAAGTTATATCTGTGTACTGTTTGGAGTAGACTACTGATAAAATATTTCAATTTACAAGCTTATAAAAGTTATTGACTCATGATACATTCAAGTCAATCTATTATAAGGATACGTCACCTAGAAACAGACATTAAAGGGATAGTAATGTTTCATAATAAAAGCAGCTCTAATTAATCATCATAGTATTTGGACTTTGGATTGTGTTATTTCAATCCTGTCAGAGTTGTAGTTCAAGAGTAATTCAATGACAAAGTATCCCCCTCCCGCCCCTTTTACTGATGTAACACTGCTCAGCCAGATCAGAAGGGAGGTGCCCAGGTAGACTGCAGAGAGGGACAATCTTCAATTAAGATAAGGGAAAAACCTGAAACACTTGTCAAGGGGGGCAGGGCTTTCATTGTTCTCATAGGAAGAAGACTGTCCCCTTCTGTTATCTGTCTGGTCTATGGACTGGATTCCACATGTGAGAAGAGATGGCTTACACTAGGTAAAAGGGACGGGAGGGGAAACTTTGCTTGTGAATATTTCTCAAACCATAAAGGTTTGAGAGATAAGACTTATATCGTTCTTCATGTTTTTTTAATGACTACAAAATAAAATAAAGATAAAACTAAGTATTACTATCCCTTTAATAGAGATCACTATGTACAGGAAACTACTATAATAAATCATATAAAAATAGACAGCCAGATAGATAGATAGATAGATAGATAGATAGATAGATAGATATGGCTTAGTTTTAAATATGAAGCAACCAGAAAAAAATGGAAAAACAGTTAGTAAGTACAACAATTACTACACTGAAGTGCAAAGAATATATTGTTTTTAAAATGATTCACAATAAACAAATAAAAAAATCCATTAATTATATGATTCTTTTCTTTTTATTTCATTTACATAGACATAGTTGATGAATATAGATGGGTGAAAAGTTTTCTTCCCTTGGGAATTAAGTTTTAACTTCCTCCAGGAAATGGCAGATAGAGTTCTACCTGAATCAACATTTTGCCTGTGCAGAAACAAAATATACTGATTCTCTATACTGGTTTTAGTTAAAAGGGTACCAAGTTCATTATCCACAGTATCTGTCAACACAGCCTTTAGTAGCAAAGAACTCTACATCCTACTGTCGTTACTGTATAAAATCCTCTCCTTTACAGTGGTCAGCATGGCCTTTTACCTGTTTGTAATGGATGCCCCCGTGTTTTTTGTTCAGTCCTTTTAATATAGAGTTCCACAAGAAGTTATTTGCATTGGTCTTGAATACATTTCTACATCATAACCCCCGTCCCTTAGCTTACTCTTCTTAAAGGTAAACAAACTCATATTGGCAACTCTTTCTTTTTTTTTCTTTTTTTAATCCTTTAATCTCTTTGTTTGTCCAGCTCAACAATATATTTTTTAAGAAGTGATGCCCAAAACTGTACACTGTTTTCCAGAAAAGGTAGGGATAAATATAGAGGTATTTCTAAACTCTCATCTGTCCAGATAAACCCGTTTTTATGCATAATAGTATCAAATTGGCTCATAATTGGCACATTTTGAGCTCAACAATGTTCATGTTAAGAGTACAGTACACCTCACTATGACCATTAAACAAGGCTTCCTTAGAGACTGGGTATATAGATATAACAAAGAGTTAGGGCAGTGTAGTAATCAAATATTGTACCACAACAGTGGGACAAACAAGGGGCACAGTGACAGCAACAGCACCTGATTTCTTGTAGAACAATTTAACATTGTCAACATAAACCTCAGGGTGGTTTTGTGGTATGTTATGTGGTATGTGCTCAATAACAGCAGACATGTCAAGGTTTGATCCTTTCTTCCTCATCTTCTCAAACTTTACACACACACACACACACACACACACACACTGCAGTTGTTGGTACATTTCATCATTCCTGCCCCCAATATAAAATATTACCACTCTGTTTATATCAGGAAACAATCTCACTGGCTGTCATGGTCAGTGCTCTGGACCCACCTCTACCTGGGCTTCAAACAGTGACCTCCAAGTTATGGGTGCTGACCATTCTTTTCACTCCGATACCTCTGCCTTCCCCGGTTTACCTTTGTACTCATCATGCTCTGGCTTCCGGCACAACCTGGGTTGGATATCTGGCTTTATGGCCAGCAACTTTAATGTTGTTTTGACTGCAGCAAGGGTGCATGGATGTCGGTCTCCACTCCCCACCATCTCATAAGTCACATATTTGCTATCATTGGCCAGGTGCCAAAAAAGATAAATGTAATCTTCCAATTGATTGATAAGGATTTTTATAGATGCTTTCACAGATTCTTCATTTACAAGCTGGTTCATGTCTGTGTTGTTGTTGTAAGAATCATCAGGCAGGTTCTTGATTTTTCTGTAATAAATGTATTATTGGGAGTATCTCACTGATTTCTGCACTGGAATAATTGACCGGCAAAAGGCTTCAGCACCTCACATGTCACATATTAGCTGCTATTGGCCAGGTGACAAAGAAGCCTCCTTAAAAGCTTTCCAGTCAAGTTTTGTATATTCACTAATGTCCTTGTTCTACTCATAAAAACACCTCAGCATGTACATTAAGGGATTTTAAGCTGGAGATGGGGCGAGTGAATGTGTTCTTGCATGAAATGTAATGCATTGCGAGCACTATAGGACCACATGAAATGTGCACAAATTTTGAGGGCAACATTTAGCATTTCTTTGGGATTATGAGAGGAATCAAGTAACTACTAGATTTATAACACTGGTGAACTGGATACATGCACTATACCAAAAGTCAGATTTCAAGGAGCAGATTATATGCCATTTGTCTATGACTACTGCAGTTTGTTTAACACATCAACAGCCTTGTGGGATTGTTTCTCAAAGCTATGTATGAATAAATTGTCATGTAATAGTACCCTGCTACTGATCTATGCTACTAGTGCTAGAGGCAACACTGGAAGTTACCTGCTGCTGCTACTGCTACATGCTGCTGCCCACTGATGGATAAGATACCAAGTGAACAGGAAACAGTAATATAGTCTGTACTCTGGCAACTTGTCCACATATCTGAGGTCATGTGAACTTTTTTGCAGTATGTTTCAAGCCCTTTACTCATAACACATGCACCTCTATGCACACTGTCACATACAGGAGAGGAACTGCAGCCACACGTATAGGAAAGAGATGGGAGTGTGGAAACAAGAGACACTTTTGAGAGATAAGGCCTGGTATGCCTCTCACCAAGGACACCCACTGGATAGCATTGGAGAAGGGAAATTGTAACTGTGTTCAGGGAACAAAGCATGGACGATGGGTTTCTAAAGAGAGACACAAAAAAAAGGAGTATAAGATAGTGACAATGCAGATTCAACTGGACAGTAACAGAATTGAGAAGCCTAGAGATATTGAATGGTCCCAAAAAACAAGCATTGTTAGAGGGGAAGAAAAATTTCAGACTCAAAATAGAAAGTCAGACTCAGTCCTCCTCTTGAAATTCCTTGAGTTAACTGCATCTGACATCAGCAAATAACTTCTAACCTGCTTGTCAACTAAGATTGGATTTGAGTTCTCATAGACAAATAGCAATAGAACAAATACATTAGCAGCCTATGGAACACGTGAGTTGGTCAAAGTTCCCAGAAAAGGAGTAGGATGAAAACAGTAAGAAATGTAAGAAGCATGTCAATGGGTAGGCAAACTCAGAAAGAGAGATAGGTAAGTTTTCCATTCATCTTAATTTAAAGATGGAAAAATAGCACAAATACTGTTCCAGGGATTGATTGGTGCATGTAGAATAGGACTGGACATAATTAACAACGAAGTCCAGAGAAGACCACCAAAACTGCCTGCAGACTAGTTCCTTGTTTTGGCGATCCCAAGATGACCTTTAAGTGGAAAATCATAAAGGAGTTTAAGAATATCCAACCTTAGTGTTTCTGAAACTAAAACTTATTGTTAAAATAGAGCAGACCAACCTTGGATATGAGGTCGATCAGATGTTAGTCAGAAGGGTCAACATGAAAAACCTTGATCTGTGAGAAGATACCATAGACTAGAACAGTAACTTCAGGAGATGAACCCTCAGAGCAAAAATTGTCGAGACAGAGCATCTCCTTTCCCACTTCTGGAACCAGGCTGATAAGTTATGTGGAAAAAAAGCCTGGATAAAAACAAACCCAGTGAGCCTGACAAGAGTGGATCCTCTTGGCAGAAAGAAAGGTTCCTCCAAGACTAGTATAATTGCCATTGGTTTTCAATCGGACACATCATGTTGCACCATAGGAGTCAGTTTATAAGACAGAAAAGCTGCTGGATGTAATAGGTCTTTAGGACTGCTTCATGGAAACAGTACCACACATACTGCAGCATGCAAAGTGCCATCCACCAGAACACAAGGTAAAGAAGTATCAGAATGCTTGAGCATGGGAGCTTCTGAAAAATATTTCTTGAGTTCGGTGAAGACTTCTTTAGCTAACTTAGACCAATAAAATCGAAACTTAGAGCTGGTTATAAAGAAATTAAGGGCACTTAGCTTAGATTTGTGATGAATCTCCTATAAAAATTAACAAAGACTAGAAACGATTGGGTGGCCTTTCGATTAATTAGAGTTGCCCAATCAAAGACAGCTGACACTTTTTTGGCCATCAATCTCTATGCTTTCAGGAAAAATTATAAAACCAAGGAACATGACAGAGGTAACTTCAAAGAGCTATTTCTTTGGCTTGGCATATAGCCCATGAAGGTGAAGATGGGATAAAACAGAAAAAGATAGGTAGACATTGTGGGTTATTTAAACCTGCAATCAAGATTGTATTAGTCCCATATTTCCTGAATAACTGTCTTGTCCTTCAAATAGATAAGACACATTGGCTACTTAAAGTCTACTGCTAATTGTATGCATGTTTACTCAGTGGTATTGAGGAGTTGAGTTAGGCAAAATGAATTAACTACATATATCCTATATAATAATTTGCTAAATTGTGTGTAACGCCGCAAAATGCACAGTAGGCACTGCTGCGCGTGCTGCAGTCATGCACAGTAGAGACTGCCCGCGCCGCGGCTGATACTTTGGAGCGTCCAGCTCTGTATCAGCCGTGGCGCGGGCAGTCTCTACTGCGTGTGACTGCCCCGCGACCAGGTGGTAGTGGCACTGTGGCCTGTGTAACGGGCTGTTCAACTAGTCTTGCAATAAAAAAGCAAGCATCTGCTTAGGTCAGGAGCAGAGTATACATTTTTTTAGGATACTAATCTCTGCCCACTATAGCTAGTCTTCCATACCGAACTGCTTGTCTCCAATCTTATTACAAATGTAGAGATGGGAGAGGACTATACATAATGCTTACCAGATAATGAAGACTGTTATATATTCAATATATTCTATATATACATAAACACGCACCAGTTTTATTTCTATTAAGTAATATATTTCTTTAGGCAGGAGCACGCTCCTATTTTTTTGTATTATTATGGGATAAAACAGACTTATCCCTTGTCCTGAAGGCAGTTTTCTCACTCTTTAATCCTTACCAAATTATAGACTCTTGGTAGCTCAAGCTTAGTAAGGACGGTGGGAGAGTGTAGATGGTCAAACAATTCAGGAATAAGTGGCAGCCGAGAGAGGTTTTTAGTGGTAATCTCAATACTTTCCTGTAATCTACACATGCTGTAGGTACACAACTTTATTTTCAACAAAGAAGATTCTGGTACTAGCAAGAGAAGAGGAGGGATGCATAAAACCTTTGTCAATGTATTCTTAAAGGGATAGTATTACGTCAAAATTACTTTCCCTCATATTGTAGCCCTTAATAAACTGAGTTAAATGACACCAGCGGCATCTCTCAGACCTTTATGGTATAAGAGATAGCCGCTTTCTAAGTTTCCTCTCCCCTGCTGTCAGCGTTCTGCTGCCAGCAGGGGAATCCGGTCCCGGGACAGACGGAGGCTCTTAAACAGAGCCGATATCTCATTATGGAAGGAAAAATGATTAATTGAAACAGTCTTCTACGTGTGCTTGGTTACCAAGCACACATAGAAGACTGTTTCAATGAATCATTTTTCCTTCCATAACGAGATATTGGCTCTGCTGAAGAGCCTCCGCTTGATTCAGAGACCGGATTCCCCTGCTGGCAGCAGAACACTGACAGCAGGGGAGAGGAAACTTAGAAAGTGGCTATCTCTTATACCATAAAGGTCTGAGAAATGCCGCTGGTGTCATTTAGCTCAGTTTATTAAGGGCTACAAAATGAGGGAAAGTAATTTTGAAGTAATACTATCTCTTTAAAATACTTGATACTTCAACTCTGGTTCAGAGAAAGGAATATTCTACCAAATGGAATCTTGGGCCCAGGAAGTAGGATCTTGACACTGGCATATATTCAGTGTAGAAGGAGTTTGTTTGCTTCCTTCTTGCTGAAAACATAGATGAAATATTTTTAGGTATCAGGAGCAACATGTGAAGAAATGATTAAATATGTCCATTTTGACATAATACAGGAACAAGAGGCACAATGCTATTGTTAGTAAATGAAAAAGAGACTTGACTGAAACCTTGTTTATACAGCTATTGTGTTGGCAACTCTAGGTAAACCCAGAACCAGCAGGAATAAGGGAAGCTGAACTATGTAAAATTTGAGTGATTAAATATGGTTATTAATTACTACCAGCAGTGATACAGTCTCAAGGGTTGAAAAACAGAATTCATTGGTTTTCTGCCAAAAGCCTGGGTCTGCAGGGGTACTGACTTATGAACTAGGGTAAGTTTCAGAGAAGTCACAGAATGGAGGTCAATGAATGTACTCGTAGCCCCACAGTCAATATGAGCCTGAATTCATATTTCTCTTTGGCCCTGTTGTAAGAATAAAATAAAATAATAAAAAAACAGTTAGAGAGCATTTTTGTACTTTTAGCAAGGAGGGGTGATGGTATATTTGCAGGATTTTGTATATCTTGCTGTGGTCTAATAGGAAAAGTCAGCAGCTGGTGTCCTTCACTCCACAGTAAAGACAAAGGAGTACAGAAGAACCCAAACTGTATAGGCTCTAGAGCATTAGCAGAGAAAGCTTGAGTTTCCTTTGCTGTGGAGGAGAAGTCTGCCACACAAGTGCCAGAGAATTGAGTAATTTTAGTTGTGTCTCCTGGAGCTGCCTGTTGACTGGAATAGCAAGGGAAATTAAACCTTCTAGAGATCCTGGCCAGCTTGTCCTTAATGAGGTTAGAAAGATGTTGATCTCTCATAGCAGGCTTATCCCTGAGTGTATCAGCAGTCTGGTGACGGACTTCCACCATACACTCTTCATCTGGATATTGTCTTTGTCAAAGAAGGGTGACTTCCTCTGAGGAGAGCAATCATAGCATCAAGGGAAGCAGGTAAGTCCTGAGGCAGGCAATGCACCCAGACAGCAGGCTCTCATTCTCACATTCTTGTTTTTTGAATGGTAAGTGATTGGCTTAAGAGAAAACAGGAGATTGTGGCATTTACAAAGCTACAAAACTGTCCCAGGAAAAAAAATATGAAAGAGGTACTTTAGGTTCTGGAAACATTATAGAAGTATATTTGACAGGAGGAGCCCCAGGGGTCTCTGAAGACTGACTAATCACTGGGCCCAAAGCACAAATATCCTGTACCTGAGTACTGAGCCAATACATAACCATCTGAAGTTTCACCATCTAGGACAGGACTTCCAGTTGCTGAGTGCTGGTATTGAAAGTCGGGGCAAGTCCTTTAGGCTCTATCACTGGTTCAGTTATTATACTGTAACCCACTGACAGGACCCTGTTGGCCAAAGAACCAGAACACAGGATGTGATGAGTAGAGACTGCTACACAGTAGCTTGGGAGTTCTGCTAGGGAGCAATGCTGATGAGTGTAGTCAACCACAAGCATATCCTCGCTGAAACTCAATGTGACTGGATAAAATTGTTAACCACAGTGTTGAATGTCTGACCCAAGATGTGCCATACCAGAATGGATAAACTTGCAAGATAGAGAAATAATAGAGGCTGCAATGATGTGACTCACAGCAGCGTTAAAGGGATAGTAATGTTTCACAAAAACAGCAGCTCCAATTAATCTTCATATTATCTGAGCCATAGAGAGTGCTATTTCAATAATGTATGAATTGTAGTTCAAGAGTAATTGAATGATAAAGTTTCTCCCTCCCACCCCTTTTACCTAGCGCAAGCCCCCTCTCCTCAGATGTGGAATCTGGTCCATAGACCAGACAGCTCATAGCAAAGAAAAATCTTCTTACTGTGAGAACAATGGAAACCCTTCCCCCTTGACAGGTTTTTCAGCTTTTTCCCTTATCTTACACCCTGCTGCTCTGAGCTGAGCAGTGTTACATCAGTAAAAGGGGTGGGAGGGGGATATTTTATCATTCAGTTGCTCTTGAACTACAACTCTTCAGTATTGAAATAACACTCTCCAAGGCTCAAATACTATGATGATTAATTGGAGCTGAAACAATACTATCCCTTTAAGACAGAATTGCATACCAGATGTGTCATCAAGGGTCAAGCTGAGGATCAGGGCAGGGAGATTTCAAGCAGATATAGTGTTCAAGTAAAAGGTTAAGGCAGGCAGAAAGCAAGCAGAGTCAGAGAATAAGCTGGAGATGGTATACAGAGAATCAAGCATAAACAAATTAGTACTAATTAGCACTGAGTCCAAACAACTGAGTGCCAGCTGGAGACAAAGGGTATTTAAATACCTACAGCACCAAAAAAAATGAAAAAGACTGAGACTGCACATGCATATTTTCATGCTTCCTTGTACAGAAACCAGGCTGTGTCCACCAATGCTTGGGTCATGGTTAGTCTTATATAACATACAGTATCACCCAGTAATTGGTTGGATTTAATGAATAATATTTAGTATCCATAATTACAAGGTTTCCACTATTGTTGGCAGGTTTAATTGCAGCATATTTATACTAAGATCATTGGGAATTTGTTTTTATCTCTTACTCAGATTACCAGTACATATTCAGTCCTGTTTCATTGTCTTTGAGTTCAGGTCCTACAAACAGTCTGTGTCAGAGGAAATATGTAATAAAGTTGTGAACTGTTGATTCAATTTATGTTAGAAAAAGGACCTGTCATTACAAACAAAAGATGATGTAAGGCCTGTTGATTTGCTCAGTTTAAAGTTTTTTCTTTATTTTAATTTGTATGTGTTTATGAAGTAATAGCTTATGCCTAAAAAGATTCACTTCCTTTAACCATTCAGATAGGTTAACATTTACTACGGGCAAACATTTACATCTTTAGATAATACATTTAAATGGATGTCATTAAGTTTTACCTTGGTAAGGTTAAATATTTGTAAGGTGTCACTGTCTGAATAGATTATGATTATATTATTAGTATTCTTAGTAGTCTTAATATTCTGATCACCAGCGTCTCTCATTTCCATCCTCCCCCTTGTATCCAAGTTTTTTCATGATTCTTCAACTGAGGATGAAGGATGATATTGCTGATTACCCCATGGATCTCTGTTGCCACTTACTAAAATATGTTTGTGTTAAGGAAAACAACCTGTCTCATAATGGAATTCCTTGTTTTCTCTCTGGAAATTTACCACAGGAGATATAAAAGTCCTGTGAATCCTCCCCAGCAGAATCAGATTAGATTTCTGAGGCGTTAGCAGTACTCTCAGTGGTATTTACAATATAATGGAAATACGCAGTATCATTGTTGAAATTCTTTTTTTCATATCTTTGGACCTTCCTGAATTTTCATTTGTTTATGTCAGTTTAGCAATATCCAGTTTCAGTTTTAATTTAAACAAAGTAAACTCATCATGTGTATTTTAATAGCTGTATATTGCTGATTTAATTTTCTGCCTCAAGATTACTGAAACTAAGTTGTATTTTCTCATTTTAATATAGTTGAATAATTTCCAAGGGACTTGTGTTATGATTTAATTCCACTTTGTATGACATTAGCTTCTATCAATTGCATCAAAGCAATCATACTTTTGACAGCCCTTCTGTTTATTTACATATAGTCTTGTCACACTCCTTTAGTTGCTTAGGTTACCCAGCAGTCAATCAGTAGTCGTGGATGGCACCATTCCGCCATTTTGATAAGATGTCTAACTGATGGCTCTGCATTGTCTTTAACCTTTTGAGTGTCAGGAAGGTATCCACTGTGTAGTGTTGCAATGCTGTGGATCCCTTCCTAGCACTACTAAAACCTTTTGGAATAGAAGAATGGTGGGTGCTAATCTCAATACATTAGCAGTATTAGTAACAAAAATGTGTCTGTATAGGATAGTCTATGATTACATTAAAAATGCAAGTTTAGGATTTAATTTTAGGTATCTAACAAAATAACTACATTTTATAGATGTTAGCTCTAAGTACTTTACGAAAGTAATTTTGACGAGGGAATGGCTATTGATGTAGCATACTTGGATTTTGCAAAAGCCTTTGATACTGTGCCTCACAACATGTTACTGCTTTGGTTTGGGAGGTGATGTGCATAGAAAACTTGTTAAACGATAGCTGACAGAGAGCTGCGTAAATGGAACCTTTTCCAAATTGGTCTAAAGTTGTAAGTGGGATGCCACAGGGTTCATTCCTGGGCCTAGTGCCCAGTGCTACTTCAAGAGCCAATAGGGTACCTTCATATATAAGGGGTATAGATGCACTGGATGGGAATATAATTTTATCTCTTCATAAATCCTTGGTAAGGACTCTTCTAGAATATGAAGTACAGTTTTGGGCATCAGTTCTCATATATTATTGAACTAGAAAAAGTGCAGTCGTGCAACAAAAGTGTTAAAGGGTTTGGAGGAATTGAGTTGAAAGACCAGCCAGATTGCGTTTGTTTTGTTTGTTTAACCAGACTGGGTTGATATGGGGGTGATATGATTAGCATTTACAAATATATTCATGGTCAATATAAAGAACTCTTTAAAGAACTATATACTCAAAGAGCTGAGCAAAAAGCAGGAGGTTTTCGATCAAACAAAAGCAGGGTTTGTTTGTTTCTTTACATTAAGGGCAGTAAAGATTTTTTTGCCTGAGGTGCTGTGTTGCTTCCAAAAAGTAATAGCACCTTTCTAACTCAGAACAATATTGAGATTTAATGAGAGTTGGTTTCAATGCAACTGCCTTTTGGAATCAGGAAGACAAATTGTACCTGCTTCAGGCCCATTTGGAAATGGCTTCAATAGGGTTTTGTTTTTGTGTGTTTTTTTTTTGGGGGGGTTGCGTTCATCTAGCTCAAAAAGAGTGATATAGCATGGGGTGATCTTGATGGATACATATTTTTTCAGGCTTATCAATCATGTTACTAAATAAACATTTATTGAATAAGGAAGATTCTTCTTGGGCTGATGCCAATAAAACATCAAGAAAACTATGACTTATTTTTAAACAAATAAGAGTGTGAATCCCTCCCATCCAATCACTGGCTTGGAGGAAAACATCATGTATGGCATAATGAATGTCCCTGCATGACCTCTACCTCGCAGCTAATCAATGAGTGACCATATAAAAGCCACCCAGTTTTTTTAGAGTTTCATGGGCATTGGAAGGATCTTGTGCTTTCAAAAGTATTTGTTATTTTAAGTTTTTAAAATAATACATTTTTACTGACTATTGGAGAAGAAAAAAAGAGAAGTCCAGGGCATCTCTGAGGCACTGTGGGACATGTCAACAGACATGGGAAATAAGTACTTTTTAGAATTCTGAGATAGCTATGTATACAATGTAAAACATATTAGTCTGTTACACTCTTCCAAAATTTCTGCTGTGGTTATACCTTGTTGTATGATGCACCTCTAATAAAAGGTAAAAATTATATTGGAGAAATTCACAGCTCCATTGGGTTAGAACCCATTCTGTTTGTCCAGGTATTTTAGTAAGTGAAAATGTGGTGATTGGATGGTGCATAGCAATCCATTTTAATGTGCACCTCCAGATAGACAACTGTCATGAGCCAGAAGAGATTATAAAACCTAGCTGCAAATTATGGGAGCTATTGAAGTGGTTATTTTACAGTACATAGGCCTAGATGCCCCAGGCCTTTGACCTTCCCATTGGGTGGTTTAGGAGATAATTAATATCTCAATATCTTAACACACTCTGGTTTCATCAACATGAACCTACGTGTAGATACAGGTAAAAGTTAGAGATCACTGACATAACCTGACCACAAACACCACATATGTGGCCTATATAGTCCTGGGAAGTAGAGGCATAGGAGGTCTACTGCATCTAATTATGAAGGCACTATATACTTCCTTACTTTTTATAGCTACATCACTACAAGAACAGCAAAAATATACATTTTATCAATACAAAGGAATCAATTTACTTCTAGCCCAGCAACAGCAGAATCTGATAACTAGCAAAGGGTAAAAGCTTTCACTTACAAAGAGATACATGAGAAAGGGGGTACTTTTCACATTTTGCAGGAATGTCAACAAAAAGCCACAACCCCAACCTTGTCCTACTGTATTGGTAAGCACTATATACTGTCCCCCAGACTTGTCCCACTGGTAGTAATAGAACATGCTAGCCCCCAGCCTTGTCTCACAATAGTGACATAACCACAGTTTTAGACCTTACAGACTTTTCCCATGGTAGCGACAGAACCACATACATACATACTGACTAATCATCCTAACAATGTGAGATCCTGAAGCTGCTGCAAGACCACAACCCACATTGATCCCCACCAGCCAATGGCTGTCTGTGAATGATGGGAGTTTTAGTGTAGCAGCAGCTGGAGAGCTTCACAATGCCCACCAAAGATTTACTGACCTACTAATATGAAAGACCTGGTGTATCATCTAGAATAGAATTCCATAAGTAACCACCTCCTACAAAAGCCCTTAGTTGAATCCTCCCAATGGAATGTCATAATTCACATCCCCCAAGCAACAGAGGCTATAAATTAAAAAAAGAAGTTCAACGTTTTCTACCACTCTGTGAGTTTTGGCTTACCTCATCAGTATCCTATTGTCCATTTGAGGTTATAGGAACCATGGGCATGTCAACAATGGTTGATGGTAGAATGAAAGAGATAAGAAATGGTTATTGGATCTTAGATCTCTACAGTTTGCTAGGAACAGGCTGTAGAACCCTTCAGAAGGAGTGACAAACTTTGTACATAATGTTTTATTCTCAAGTCCTCTAAACAAAGATAGAGACTGTAAGAACTTCAAAGTATTCTTTAAAACCAGTTGAAGATTTACACCACAACATATGATACTAGTAGTTTTCCATCAACAGAAATAACTCTGTTTTCTTAGATTTTTTTTTTAATTTAAACATGTAATACATTAGAATTAGCACCATTACATAGCAGCATTCACAGGATACTATATAAATATTTGTAAACATGTATCATTGTATTAAAAACAACTATGCGTAAGAGTGCATTGAATCAGGATCTGTGTATAATTTACCTTAAGTGTCCAGAAATATGAAGATTATCTAGGTATTTCAACACAATGGTGGAAACAGTCCTTGGTCCTGAATCTAGTTTAGTTGACTGATTTGGAGGGATCTTAAAACGCAGTATGAAATTCCAGAGTCTTTAGTTTATGCAGATACCATGTTTGCACCTGCTGATTTGATTAAACATTGCACTGCTCCCCAAGCTCCACAGCATTAAAGTGGCACTATGTGATCAATATCACTAGCCGTGGATTGAAAATCAGCAGGGCAGCATGTCATCATGGAATTTGCAGAAGACGTTAACCCTGTGACTCTTAAGTTAAAAAATTGCGTAACCCTATAACATACACATATGGAAACAGTACATTTTGTAGCCCTTGTTTCTTCTTTAGGTCTGTTCTTCTGATAGCAGCTTTCCTAGTGGTGATAGTTTTGCTTAAAAGAAAATACATTAATTTTTATTTGGAAAAATCTGACCTTCTGGAAAATTCACGTATGAACAACTAAACAGTCTAAGCAACTAAACTCACAATTATTTTGACTAGGTGCTTGATATCAGCTCTCCTTCTAATGAAGTGTGTCAGAGTTTAATGAGTGATCACTAGAAGAAGTGAAGATTACATCATGAGATTACATTTATTCAAAATTCTACTGTAATTATGTTATTTACATTTTTCAGCAGTACAATATGGTTATAGAGCGAAACAATCTGACATTTCTATTTAACCTCTTTTGTGAAATGTTTTCATAAGAGCACTGAAGAAGGAAATTGTCCATAGGCTATCTCATTGGAAAAGTCACATTGACATACCCACAATGACATAACCAGTTTATGTAATACAATGTGTCGCTGTAAGAGCTGCGGAGGTGCACAATAAAGTCAATTGTTCATCATCTGGTGACCTGGTAAAGGAATTATGATGTGGGCACTATGCGCCATACAATTGACTAAATCTTGAGATTTTAATTCAATTGGGGCTTAACAGATTGAAACAGAGACGAATTCTTCATATTAAAATATATAATTGTTTATTGGGGTGGGCTATGTTTGGGAGGAAGAGATTTGGCAAACTAGGAATACCAAATACCATTTGATGGCATATCAGTTCTTTTCAACTTATTCCAAAGATAAATTCAGTTCATACAATGGACATCTCTGAACTGATTTTCATATGGTTGAGAGAATTAGAAAAAGTGCTATGGAGCCAAACACAAAAGTTAATTTCTCAAAAACTATTTAGATTTCAGTAAAATGGCTAGTGCAAAATATAGGCAGAGTTTAATTCCTTTTAAAAACAAATTAAACTTTTCTTATGGTGACAAGCCCACTTTAAATATCTCTACCTATCACATCCTATCATATGATTTTTGTGCTGAGGTACTAAAAGGGAAAGTGACTTGCTTAAGGTCACAAGGAGTTGGCACTAGATTTAAAGCGGAACTACCATGTCACAAAATGTTTAGCTTAACTAGTCCCCTTCTGGCAACTAGCTGCTTAGTAGTGCTAGTGGCCAGAATTATTACCTGATTTAATAAATATATGCTTTATTCCCCAGCTGTCAGTAGCACGGAGCGCGGACATCTTTCCAGAATGATGTCTGCGTGTCTGCGCTGTCAGTCCCAGCCGGAGCCGGCCGGCTCCTAGCAACGCCTCCTAGACTTGGCTGGGACTGAGAGCGCAGGCGTGTGGACCTCATTCTGGCAAGATGTCCACACTCCGTGCTACTGACAGCTGGGGAATAAAGCTTATATCTATTAAATCAGGTAATAATTCTGGCGACTAGCGCTACTAAGCAGCTAGTCGTCAGAAGGTGACTTAGTTAAGCTAAACATTTTGTGACATGGTAGTTCCGCTTTAAGCATGGCTTCCTTACTTTATAGTCAGTAAAATAAAAAAGTACTTTGTTAAAGGGAACATTTGATGAAAGCTCTTCACAGTCATTTTGCACTGGTTGCTGGCAAATGTATGTCCAGATGCTGCCTATGTAGACAGTGGCGTAACAATAGGGGTCGCAGCGGTCGCACCTGCGACCGGGCCCATCACTCCAGGGGCCCGGCCACTGCCTGCAACCCCCTCACCCGCAGCAGTCACTTACCTGATCTCCCACTCGGTGCGCCGCTGTAGTAATACAGAGTGCTGGGAGATGACATATATATACACACATATATACATACATATGTGGGAGTATGTGTGTCTGTTTGTGTATATCTTTAGTTATATAGCTCCACACAATGCCCATAGCACCTTGCAATAGCTGTATTTTACAACAAATAAATGGGGATAAAATAAGTGCCACCATTATAGAAACAATAGGAAGGAGGCACCTGCCCCAAGGAGCTTACACTGAATGTATATGTATATGTGTGTGTGTGTGTGTTTGTGTATGTGTGTGTGTGTACAAACGGGACATTACAAAGTCCTGGAATGAAGACTCTAGAGCACAGAGTTCTAAACATTAGAAGCATTGCCTACTCTGACATAAAGAGATGCCTCTGCTGGGCTACTAGAAAATGGCTTCCAGATAGAGCTCTAAACACTAGAGAGAGAAATGAGTCTTGATCCTGACATCCAACAAGAGCTGTTGTTTAATTTTGCTTTAGTGTAATACTAGTCTAAGGCTTTGGGCTTCATGTATATTTTCCTGTAGCCCATCACAGACATAGCCTTCTGTCACAGCAGTCAGTGGGCACTCCCTGTAGTATTTAGAACTCTGTGGCATGCTGGGAAAAGAGCAAGGTGCACACTGATGTAAAGTGATGTATAATGACCCCTCCAGCATAACTTCACTTGCAACAAGGATAAGTACTCTCAATGTTTGTCTCCACAGTGTCCCTGAATGGCAAAATGGAAATGTGTTCACCCTATGACTTTTATAATATATATATCAACACCTATCTCCTAACCACATCAGAGCACCTTCACTGGTAAGAAGAATCTAATCCCTTTCCATCAAGGGTATCTAATACAGCCTGCATGCCAAGTGATCGCTCAATCACCTGGCAAAATAATATATTTAAAAATGATTTAGTTTATGCAGGATATGGGGTCTAAAATGCTTTTTGTCTCCCCTTACTGCTTCTTTCTGTACCAAAGCACCCTCATTTGAAAGACAGGCTTCTCCGTTTTCAAACAAGGTTAATTCTGCCAAATAAACACGAAGAAGGGAATTTCATATCTGCAGTTGTTACAGACATTTTTAGTAAAGGCAAGCCAAGCTTAAAGAATGGAAGAAAAGTGACAGATTTTAGTAAGGGTATGTTTGTGCTTCTGGCACACCATTTTGGCTTGACTGCTTTTTTAAATGAGGTTTCATCTTTCTCAGGAGAAGAACTGCTAAGTAATACAATAGGCAATTCATTGTTTTCCCTTTTTTGCTATCATCTGCAAACATTTGTGCACGAAAGGTTGGGGCAGAAAGCTAGGTGCCCCTTCAATCAATGCAGTGAGTTGTCTTCTTTCTAAAATGTTATGCCTCGAATAACATTAAGAAACAGGTATAACATATTAAAAAATGACTGATTGTGGTCCATGTGGTTTTGTGGTTCTGGCACCCACTATGGTATGCCATGTAATACCAAAGATGTACCATTTTACTAGGAGACTTCTAGCTCCAAAAACGAATATGATATTCCATGGTTTTCAGTGATTTCAGTATATTTGGAAGAGTGTAAATATGATAGTAAAAAAACACTTTTTTGCTGTAGTGCCATCTTCTGGAGATTTTATACCAAACTAGCCTTGTAGTAGAAATGCAAATGACCAGTACTAGAAACTGGAATATCACGTACTTTTAAAGAATGTATAGCATGCAGAGTTTCATTGTTTATTTTCAATTTTTATACATTTTATGTGTGCATAAAACACAATGTTTGGTGATTTAGAAAAGCAAGTCAATACACAATTTAGAACCATGAGTATTTTCTTGTGAAACATAAAAATACACGAATTAACACTTGATTACCATCCACTTTATTTGAATTTCAATAAAAAAAAACATTTGTGTTGCATTCCCTGTAAATGTCTTTGTCATGTTAGGAGATATCCACAAACCAGTAGTGTCTTTTGAAACTGTAGAGTCATCTGAAAAAAAAATAGTCAATGACATGTGTGGGCTGTTCAAAGAAAGGCACCTACAATTGTCACCTGACCAACAACTGCAGCAAAAGTTTGAAAACATGCTTAACATGTGCAGGATGAAAGGGTTTAGCAGTGAAGTGGTTAAAACTGCCTTTTGAACATCTGCAAGCAGCACATTACAAATATCTCTGGAAACCAATGAGTTAAATACAAATTGCTCTTAAATGAAAGGGCCTGTTGTATTATTCACAGATACTGTAAAAGTTTCCATAGTGTGACAGAAATCAGCACATATGATTTTGAATTTGCTGTTTCACAGTAAGCTTGAGGAAACTATTTTGCTTTTCTGTCCTCACTTCCTGCTCAGGAAGTGGGGAGTACAAAAACTATTGCCTTGCAGATTTAAATATATTATATCGCAAAATATATAGAAATATTGAAATGCTTTCTTATTTATCTGTGAAACTTGTGATATACTATTTTATATAAGAGCAATGCATTTTAGCAATAGTGTTTGCACTGGAACTACTAGGTTTCTCTGAGTTTAACATTTACCAAACTGTAGAAAAGAGGTAGGTACTTGGGTACTCCAGCATCCCCTCAAAAAAGCATGTGGATGATGGGAGTTATTGTCTTGTACAGCTGGAGAGTCAGAGGTTGCCTAGCCCTCCTGTAGAGCCATGTACTGTTATATATATCAGGTGTAGGAGATGTGGGGTACTCTGTAAGTGGGAAGAGGACACTGCACTTTATATTAATGTAGTATTGACCATGATCACTTTTTCATCAAATAATTTGGGTTCATTGGGACACCAATCCTCCTATATAATAATTCACTAGGATGTTTATCACGATGCAGTCATAAGCAGTAGAGACAGCCCGCATTCAGGCCAGGGGAGGGCTGGCAACTTTTGGCCTGGGGGGCAAGTACAATTAAGTGGCCTGTTTCTATTACTGCTCCAGCCCAATGTCCCAGCCCAACCCCTTTTGTTAATGTTATAGCTGGCATTAATGTTATGGACTAAGTCAAGTGATATCTCAGAGCTTATAATTGAAATGGTGGTACACAATTGATATCACAGAGATGACAATTGAAATAGATCTACACTAGTGATACCACAGAGCTTACAATTGAAATGGAGCTACAATACTACAATACTATTTACAGCAGCAAATGGGAAATTGAGTGAGGCAGTGGCCCACTGGCCCATATTTATGACCAGCCTGGGGGGCAATTGCCCCCTTGCCCCCCCAGGCCAGCACTCCCCTGGTTCAGGCAGTCTCTGCTGCTCATGATTGCATCGTGTGACTGAGGCCACACAATACTGCATTGCATGGAGCACTGAGGTAGCAGCCTCTTAACCCTTTGAGTTCAAGGTTAGTCCTTGTCCCACACCAACACGTCAGTATTGAGGATATCCCTGCTTGATCACATATGAGTAATGAATGGATCATTTACTGTGATTGATCTACCTGTGATAAAGTAGAGATAGCCTGAAAACCTAACCTGTTGGTATGTACTGAACACTGAAAACAAGAATCACTAGTCTAAATCATGACTGGGCAACTTGCTGCTCTCCAGCTTGTTGGGCTACAATTCCCTTCATCTTAAGCCAGCCCATCTGAAGATGATAGGAGCTGTAGTCCAGCAACCACTGGATGGCCTCAGACTGGCCATTTCAGAGTTTGATCTCTGAAATTGAAAGTTCTCCTTGTTTGAATTCCTTGTAGAAAAATTAAATTACATTAAAAACATTGGTAATATAAAATAAATACATAAGCTAATATTTATTGTTCTCCATCCTAAATGTATGTGTTTATTAGAAAGAATGAATGAACCATCTACTGTGAATTTATCAACCTGTTCACCAACTGCTAAACAGCCTACTTGAATTTTAGTCTTGACTAACTATAAAGACAACATACTGCCTAACCTATTATACATAGGACTAGGTTCACTCATCTCTAATTATAGCCCTCTACTATAGGTGCAGTCAACTCTCAGACCTTCTGTTGTCAAGGATTACATCTCCCGTCATGCCTAAACAGCCAGCAGCTGGTTAGGGATGATGGGAGTTGTAGTTCCCAACAGCTGAAGGTACAACAGATGATAATCCTGGTGCTGTTGTTTGGAACATCAGGGGTCCTAAGCCAGTGAGGACAGAACGCATTAGAGGTGCTTTCAGACATAAAATCACATCAAGAAAAAATTGCAAGCATTGCTAACCTTTTGGCCGCTAGGGGAACCTCCAATGCACTTTGTATCAATGCACTAATGACATCTCAAGAATGTAAAGGGTTAATCATTGTCCTCACTTGTACTAAGACTAATGACTGTATTCAGGAAGTTAAAGAGGTGCTTTTCTGGGGCAAACCAATTATACTATAGGGAAAAATAAAAATTCCCCAAATTCTCTTTGATTTAGTAAGGGCTTTTAACCCTCCTATGCTTCACAATGCATTGGACACCTCTATAGCAAGTAGGGGTTACAAGACTAATTAAAATGAATGAGAATTTTCATTTCACCCCTTTGATGGTGTTGGATTACCCCAGAAATGCTCTTCTTTTTACTTTCTGCATATGGTCCATAATGGATAAAACTCAGTTAATTATTTAAATGATCTCATTCCTTATCTACTGTGCTTTGGAGTCAAAGGCTGTCAAGCATTTTAAAATAGGTGAGAACCTACATACAGTACAAATAGCAGCAACAAAATATGTTTCTTTTTTAGTACAAAATGTTACTTACTGTGAAAAGTAATCAGATCTTCAAATTAAAACAACAATGTAATTTAATGGGGTAGAAAAAATTCAATGCTAACATAAAAATTGCCTAAAATAAAGGCTTTAGGTGTGAAGCAGCCCACAGCCCACTAAAAATATCTCAGAATCCACTTTTACCATGGAGACTTGTCAACACAGCGGTCCTCTGAAACTCTCAAATGGAAAACACCAGTGATTGGCTGAACAGCATTTATTGTAATTGGCTAAGACCAGTCACACCCATGAAATATATTCAACCAATCAAATATGTAGAGGAAATAAAAAGGAAATTGACATTGGTTTTATAGCTGCCTGTGGTGGACATTACCATATATGGTAATTTCCTTCTCAGCTAAGACTCCACCCATGAATTTAACATTTAATCATATTAACTGTTAACCCTTTGAGTGCCAGGGGGGTATGCAGCACATTGCTTTGCACTCAAAGGGTTAAGGTGAAAAATACAGATAGCTAATTCATGTATACATGTTCTTTACATTTCTTTTTAACAGTTACACAAAATGGTATTTAAAAAACATTTACCAATTTAAATGAATAAGTTCATTCTAAACAGGTTCTGACAAAAATGAAATGTAATACAATACTGGAACATTGACTGATATGTATATTTGCATTTAAATTATTCAGTAAGGAATTTAATGAGTAACATATATGAAGTATCAATGATCACAAGGTCTTGTCAGTCTAAATAGGTACAGTTCTGGGCACATCAGTTGCATCATAAGGGCAAATACAAGTTTCCACTGATTTAAATTGGGGATTTAACCCACTGAATGTTAGAGAGGTCCCCAATGTAATGAGAATCAATGTCCTCTCTAGCATTCAGGGGGTTAAATACTCCCATTTAAATAAATGGAAATACATAGAATTCTTATTTCGACCCAATGGTGCACTTGATTTGCTCCAGAATTGCACCTTTTTAGATTGATGAATAACACCCACAGTTCATAATAAGATGACCAGATCTGTATAACTGTATGGAATACTTACTGAACACCTAACACTGACTAAAATTCCAAAAGTACAGCTCCTGATGACTTCTTAAACCCCTTGAATGCTGGAAAGGTCTCCAGTGTAACGCTTTGCATTGTCTTAAAGACCACTCTAGCACCCAAAGGGGTAACCCTTTGAGTGCCAGAGGAGCATGACAGACATTGCTCCACAATGCTTTGCGTACCCCTCTGGCACTCAAATGATTAACCCTTTGAGTGCCAGAGGGGTACGCAATGCATTTTAATCAGTTGTCTGTCAGTGTAGTGCGTCACCTCCATTGGCACTCAAATTGTTAAAAAGAAAGAAATCATTTTATTAACTATCTTATTTAACTTTAGACAGTGTTGCAGAAAACTTACAATAAACCTGTACATATTCTTTTCTAAGTAGAAATCGGATAATTTTTGGAAGATAACACATTTGATTTCTGACCCTCCCTTCCAGCACTTAGAGCCTAAAAGGTGACAGACATAGATCCTATTCAAGAGGACCACCTGGCCATTCAGACATTACCATGAAAACCAAGTCCCAGTTTTAACATAAGGTTGTAATAGAAATATCATTCATGACTGTCTTAGTAAAGGAAACAGTTACACAGGCTTAGTGATCACACCATTAAAAAGTCCTTCAGAGTTGTTGTTATACCTTCATATAGCTGCCATCTGCAGAAAAATAAACAGTAAAAGTTAAACAATATTTGATTTAAATCAATTAAATTACCAAAGTATAATCATTTACAGACACAAAATGAGACAGAGACAAATGCAGGAAAATAGGCAGAATACATAGATTAGAAAATTATTACAAAATAAATAGCTAGAATAATAGGATAGATAGATAGATAGATAGATAGATAGATAGATAGATAGATAGATAGATAGATAGATAGGAGACAGGCAGAGAGATAGATAGATAGATAGATAGATAGATAGATAGATAGATAGATAGATAGGAGACAGGCAGAGAGATAGATAGATAGATAGATAGATAGATAGATAGATAGATAGATAGATAGTAACAGGCATGACAAAACAGATAAAAACGATCAAAGTAACTAGCCAAAGTAAAACTGGAATTAATTTGTATTAGACATTTGATAGCTGTGACAGTTTGGTACCGTTATATTAGCTTATGTAGTAGCACATGATAGCAAAGCAATTCCTCAGATTACACAGAAAACGAGTACAGGTGAACAAAACAGAGCCTTTTAAATAAAGTTGTTAAAAATGCACGGAAAGGGAGAAAAAATGACAGATCATAGAAATCACACATACTGTGCCCTGGGTCTTTTGAATGTGTCACATGCCGGGAGCCCCTTGACAAAGTTGGATCGATCCAGTGCCAGAAACTCACAAGAACCGTATGAACCTGGGAGACCTCCCTAGATCAGCTCTCACATAGCTAAATTTTTCTGCTTTACCAGAGCTCCCTAGCAAAACTTTTCAGTAAACTCAGTGTAGAAAAGAAGACCTGCTTTAACAAACTGAGTTTTTTTTCTTCCTCACTCTCAATGGGGGCACTTTTTTTCCTTGACAGAGGAATGAAAGAAGAGTTTAGGTGATGGGGAGGGATGGGGAGGAGGGAGAGAGAGCAGGAGATATTAGGATAGTGGGAGGGGGGAGGTAGAAGGGGGCAGAGAGTGGCAAGCAAGGAAAAGGGACCCTGCAGAAAAAAAGGAGGGGACTGGTGGGCTGGGGACAGGGCAGAGAGGAGTGGAGGGGCTCAGATTTCAGCTCTGCTGGGGGGCAGGGGAGGACTAAGTTGTGGGCATATACGTTGACTTCAAGGCACACAGGACTATAACTTCAGTACCTTGGCCCAGAGCAGACAGTACTAAGTTTCTGCTGGGGCCTGGTACTGGATTCTCCTTCTTTTCCCCAGAAGTCGGCTGCATGAAGAAGACAAGATAACTTTTGGAGACAGCCAACCTTCCTCCTCCCCTTCTCTTCACTTCTCCCCACAAAGATTTTGCATGTCTAATATTTAGACATGTTTAGCTTTGTGGATTCAAGGACTCTAGTGCTGTTCGCAGCCACCCAAGTCATATTATTAGCGCTTGTACGATGCCAAGGAGAACAAGACATCCGTAAGTTGACATTACTTATGTTTTATTTGATTAATCTGTCTCTAGTCTACAAATGCTTAAGATTCCCTTAATGCAGCATGAGCTAATAGTCACAGGTGCTTCTAGCGCTCAAGGGCTACATTAATTCAGACTTTATAAGAGCAAGGCATTTTACAGTAAATATAAATGTTATGGCTATGTATAATGCAAGTAATAGCAGGTGACAGGCTACAAATGTGCCAGAAAAGACATTGCAATTACTTACAGCACTCAAGGGGTTAATTAATTTAGTTGGTAATTAGCTTATTTTTGCTCCGGAAATACAAGCAGATCATTTAACCCCCTTAGGACCAAAGGGGTTGGAAGTGCAATGCGTTCCGTACCCCTCTGGCACTCAACGGGTTAAATACCTAAAGGGCAAGTGATATGAGGACAACGTTTGTAAATGCAGCAGGAAAGCCTGTGATGTTCAACTTGTGGCTTTCCAGCAGTTGATCGACTACCACTCCCATCATCCTCAGACGGCTGAGGATGATGGGAGTGGCTGCTGAAAAACTGCTGAGGAGCCACAGGTTACTCACCACTTTCATGTTTTCTCTGTCTCTTTTACTGCTGAAATCCTCCACTGCAATGAACTTGGCAGCAGCACTGAACAGTTTAGTGGTGCGGTGGTGTATAATGATGCTATTATCCCTGGCAAATGATTCACTAGGGTACTTCTAAGATAGCAGCTTTTAAATCCGTAAAATCATTATCTTATTTTCAGACCTAAATAGAATGCCACCTTTAATCTTTTAATACTAATTTAACAAGCTTTAATAATTTAGTCTCACTTTTGAAATGGATCTAAAGAATGAATTCTATCTGATTAACACCACAAACTGTTAACTCCCTCAGAGCCAGGGGGACCTGCATATTGTTGACTTCCAAATGGCCTTGAAGGGGGTTATACATTTTTAATTAATATTATTTTTAATGTATTATTTCACGTATTTAAATTCTGTGAAATAATATTCACTATTAAAAAGTGATCTGGATGGAATGAGTAACTCTATCCATTCTAAAGCAGCTGAAATATCCATAAAAGAAACATTTAATGACACTGATCTGTTTTAGAACTTGACATTCCTTCTGCTTCCACTAAGGGCTGCAAATTGCAACTGTGATGGATAGTGGTTGAGGCTTAAAAATAGGCTTTCGTGTCACTTTGAGACAAAACACAGACATGCTTGTCTGGTTATGGTAATGGAGTAAGGTGTTTAGTAGATGAAAAATGGGGGGGGGGGAGCGTATTTAGAAGTGTAATTCTGAAGCAAAATAACTGGATTTTAGGGGTAAAATGAATATTCCAAATGATTAACTAGGGCTTCTAAGCCAGTGATTCTCAGCTCCAATCCTCTGGACTTATCAACAGGTCACATTTTCAGGATATTCCTAATTAAGCACTAGCAGCTTAATCACAATGACTGATCTATGATCACTCATTTGTGATTAAGCAGGAATATATTAAAGAGTGACCTGTTGGTTTGCCTTGGACTAACATTGAGAACATTTGTTCAACCCTCTTGGATGCTAGAGGGGTCTCCAAAGCATTGCAATGCATTGGGGGACCTTTAACATTCAACAAGGTTAAATCCCCATTAAAGAAATGGGAATCTGTGGATTTTTATTTCCTCTCTGTGATGCAGTTAGTTTGCTGTAGATGGCCTAATTGTCTTCCTTAGTGTGGCCATCTATTCCTGGTGAATTCATAACTAGCAGCTTTTTTGAGTCAGAAATGGAATCTTCCCACTAGAGGCCACCTGGAGGTTGAGAAACATTCCAGGCTTGTTCCAAAAAATACCTCAATATAAATTCACTTTTACAGTAACCTTTTACATAGTCCTACTTCCATTCAAAGTGAAAAGCAAAACATTCTAGATTGCAATATTTTAATTAAAATAAAATTGAAATGAAATTAAACAATAACAATGCATAGGATACAGTAATGTCTCAGTATTAAGTGTCTGCTTACCAGTTACTACAGTTAAATTTTCTTGATTCATTTTATTTTTACTGTACTAATTATTTTCTGTGATTACTTTGTAAATTGTACAATGAAAAAAAGCCTGGCAAAATAATAGTGGAATATTTGAGAAAACACCTGGCTAGCAGGCAGTCTGGGCAATTCTTCTAGATAAATGCTGGAAGCTTTATTTCTTAGCAAAAATGTTTTAACTTGTTTGGGCAGGTCCCCAATGGTAAAAAAATTCCTTTATGAGCCTTTAAAAGTCTTCACATACTACATATTGTAAATCCATTGCAATGCTAGTATGGAAAAGGCATGTTTTCTTGAATATTTGCCACTTTTTCTACTCTTGGAATCAATATACCATTCCATTAAAAAAAATTCTTATTCTGTAATTCACATCTGTAGAAAAGGAATATGTGTGAAATTCTGAAGAAGCCAGACAGAAGCCTGTGTGTATTAACCCTCTGAGTGCCAGAGGGTACACAACGCATTGCTCTGCAATGTATCGCGTACCCCCTGGCACTCAAAGGGTTAATCTAGTGGCATAATACTGTCCAGCCAGAAATGTACTTATATTACTATTTTACCTCTTGCTTGGAACAGTATGTCTTTAACCTTGATCCTACAGAAAATAAATGTGGGGATGCATTGTATATTTTAACCTTTTGAGTGCCAGAGAGGTGCCAAGTATTTTGAAAAGTTATTCTTTGGACACCCTTCTGAGACTCAAAAGTTCAAGTATATAAATGTTGTTATACGGTTAATTAACCCTTCAGGGAAGAGAACGTCTTAATAGGTAATGGTTTTGAACTTGGTACTGAGCACTTTCATGCATGTTAACCCTTAACGTTCATGATTTGAACTTGGGGGGGTTACTTAAAATGTTGTGCAGCACATTGCAAAGCAATTTGTTTCTCATTCCACAGGAACTCAAATTGGTAAAAATCCAGTTGTTTATTATAATTTTGTTTCTCCTAGGTTAGTAAAGATGACTAGAATTAAAAGGCCGTGGGCCTTATTTTACAGGCTTCAATTCACTGATGGTTTATTTGCACTTGGGAGGATTGGCAGCAATGCTTTCCAGATGGAGTTGAACTGCTGCCCATATTTATTTAAACTGGCCCCTGACAGTGAAATGTGAATTGAGATCTCTGTGTATTTCACAAAAAGGCCCATTCATTAAGGGTCCTCTGGGCTACCCACGTCTGGGTAGGGGACCTAAAGGGAGCTACACAGGATCTAACCAATATCAGTGATTGGGTCACAATGGATCCATAATGCATCCTTTGTGATTTAATACAGTTTATATGAACTATTTTATTCCTTTTTTAATCCAACTGAACTATGTCCTCTGTGCCATCATTTCAAGAACTTCATTTAATTCCATCTATTCAACATATTAATATATTTTTATACATCTTATAATATGCATTTAGGCATTACAATACCATTTATACATTGCACAGCAATTTATAGTTTCACAAATGAGCAATGTGGAGGCTTATTTCAAACAAATTTCTAATAGCTACCGAGTGACCTTAGGGAAACTGCTGTTATTAATCATTCATCATAGTTCATGTTGTAATATTATATTACAACTTCCGAAACTTTCAGCCAATATACATTGTACTATTGCCCCCCCCCATTCATAGAGCCTTCAGAATTTGAACTTGGATTACCTTTGTGTTTGTGGTTCAACACTGCCCCCATCTGGTAAATGTTAATACTACAAATATAGTTATTATTATCCAAGAACATGTGTGTGTTCCTGTGTGTATGTGTGACACAAACTGGTGTGTGTGATATACACATGATAGATAGATAGATAGATAGATAGATAGATAGATAGATAGATAGATAGATAGATAGATAGATAGATAGATAGATAGATAGATATAATATGAAAAGGTAAGTGTGATATATATATACATTTATGTATCAGTATATATATATATATATATATATATATTATACACACATTAATATTTATATGGCTATTTTATGATTTTTATTCTATTTGCTTCCTTTTTTCTGCTGCTTCTCCCTCCCCCTTTTAATCCTCCACACTTTGATACCGCAGTGAGCGAAGGGAACTGCGTACAGGATGGGCAGATGTATAAAGATAAAGATGTGTGGAAACCAGAGCCATGCCAAATCTGTGTCTGTGACAGTGGGACTGTTCTCTGCGACGAGATAATCTGCGAGGAAGCTAAAGACTGCCCCAATGCCGAGATCCCCTTTGGAGAATGCTGTCCCATCTGCCCAACTGAGCAATCCTCCACCTCCAGTGGTCGTAATTTATTTATTTATGTCCCTATAAATAAATTACTTAATCACACCTATGGATGAAATACCTTTCTCTAACCAACTGGGCATCCATAGGTCCCTGCTGCATTTAAAAAGTCCACCTCTTATTATTCTGCCTTGTGGATTAAAGGTCCAAAAAAGTGGTCTCTTTTCAATACATGCATATACACTTTAATGCAGGGGTGATCAAGCAGTAATTATGGTTGGACTACATTTCCCATCATCCCCAGTCAACCAAAGGCTGACTGAGGATGATGGGAGTTGTAGTGTAACCATAATGATAGGTCCCAATCCCTGCTATTATGTGTATCTATATTGAGAGTGATCAAAACAATGCTATTCTTCAATTAAGGATAACATCACAAAAACTGGATGTAACTCTATGTGGTTATTTGGTTTGATGGTTTACACCACAAATATAAGCTTTTAAGTTCTCTAGTGGCAGTTAGAATGGAAGAATACCACTCAGATGCAGAGGATCACTAAAAACAGCAAAAGAATCAAACCATATAATTTTCTTTAAAATAGATAAGACAGACCTTAATCTAAAAGGCAGAACTTAAACCATTATTTGAGGTTCTCTTTTTAACTATTTACCTGCACTGGTTATACTGTACTTAATTTGATTACAAACCAGTGTAGATAATGTGCTATTGCGCTGTTTGTTTCATACAACATTTGTGTTTGTTGAAGCGTCTATCATAAACATGTTTGTTTTGTTGGCTTCCTGTAACTAACAATTTCCTTTCTCTGGCCTAACTGTTGATACAAGAGCTGCCATAGTTTCTTTCTGAAAATTGATTTTAACTAATCAACTTTCACATTTTACTGTGCCAAATTTTATTTGAGTTTTATTAATCTGCCAATGCGCTTGTTAACATTTTCTTAAAAAACGAGGATGCACAGACATGATTTATTACCTCCTGAAATTAAAAAAATCCAATTAGCTATCAGTATTATTAATTAGATAAATTCATACATCTCTTGCGTATATATAATCCCATCTTGGATTGAAAAAGTATATATTTGGGGAAAAATATCAGAACTGAAGAAGGCCTTGTTGCGTTCAATCTTTGTCTTTGGTGTTTCTTTCTGTGTTTATCTGTCATTCAAAATGTTTTCATTTTGTTAAATGTTTCAATTACTTGTTTGTTTTAACTGAACTGTGACAAAGTCTAAACTTGTTTTTTCTTTCCACACTGAACAGGGCAAGGAGGTCCTAAGGTAAATTATTGTTTATTATGTATCTCAGTTACAGTTGTGTGAGAAAAATGGTGAAAAATAGAATCTGAAGTAGTAAAATGAGCACAATAAAAATGCTTTATAATTATCTAATTGTTAGGAAATCATCAGAATTATTTTTTCAATAACTATGTTTACAATGGAACTTAGTTCTTAATCACAGATTATGTTTTCAAAGATGGTCTTAAGCATAGTATAAGAGAGGAATTTTACAGTGTTTCTGATTGGACTGTTCTCTTACAGTCACTTATATCTAGACCAATGAGCAGGAACTGCAGTAGCTGTTTCCTGATTAAGCTATTACTACTACTACACAATATTATTTTTACTACTTATGATATGCCCCAAGCTATATCTTACCTTTGCTCCTTATTTTCAGACAGCTATAGATTCCAGAATCAAAGGAATTTAGTGTGCTCTGTCTGCTAATTTCGAATCAAACCTAAAGGTCATTTAGTGTAATCATTTAATAAGGCAGCTTTAAAGAAACATTAATGCTTACAAAAAAGTTGTTCTAATGTAAAATAATGTGTTCTACCATTCATAGATTAATATGTATCATTTGGATACCATGAGAGAAGATACATTAATTTGTTCTAGTTTTCAGCAGATTTGGGAAAGCAATATCCCTTTGCACTCTTTTCGTTTTGCTGTGTCTTAGACACAGAAGAGTGCAGCCTCTTCTTCACAGGTGCAGCAGGAAGTGAGGAGTGCAAGGGAAATAACTTCCCCAACCATCTGAAAAGAAGTACAAATAGATATTTATGTTAACCCTTTGAATGTCAGAGGGGTACAATGTGTTGTGTACCCCTCTGGCACTCAAAGGGTCAAGTTCTATCAATGTATGGAATCCTTTACACATAAATCAATGAAAATAATATTTTTGAATTATTCTGAGCCAATAAATTATTTTATCTTTTGTTTGATTGATTTTCCAGGGCCAAAAGGGTGAACCTGGTGATATTAAAGATGTAAGTATTTTATTAGGTGGATTGATCATAACTAATAACTTTTTCACTTAGGGCCCATTAATCAATAATGTTGTATGTTTTTTTTGTACAGGTTTTAGGACCAAGAGGACCTCCTGGACCACAGGTATAACAGTTTATCTAATAGTATATGAACCAGCTTATATGTAAAATATGACTGGTTCTATTGAAAAACTATGTTTTTCTTCCATAATAATTATGAACTTTATTATTGTTTTAGGGACCTTCTGGTGAACAAGGACCTAGAGGTGAACGTGGAGATAAGGGCGAAAAAGTAAGTGAAAATATCAAAATATTTATCATTAAAAAAGGAGGGGAGCAAGTCTCATTTAATCAAAATCTCTCCTTAGTTTATAAGGACTAGGGTATAATATGTTGCACTTATATCTTGTGTTCCACTTAGGGTGCTCTCGGACCCCGTGGAAGAGATGGCGAACCCGGTACTCCTGGTAACCCAGGACCCCCTGGCCCTCCTGGACCCCCTGGCCTTGGCGGAGTAAGTAACATTTATTCTGACACCCAGCCCATGCCACAATTCTCCTGTATTCACAAACAGGCCTCATATCAACCAATGGCATTTGCTCTGGAGCTCAGAACTCAGCTCTCAGTGCTGAAAGCCTTCACTGTTATAGAGTAACACATAACAGTCATGCATTGTAATCACTCAGTTTGTTTGCATTCCTCTGACACAAAATATCTCCTCTCCCCAGCAGCTTTTTTTACCTCCATACAAGCTAATGATTGTCCAACTTTGGAAACATGAGCTTCTTGTAGTGGATAGTGAGATGAAAAGTAATCATTTTAAATAATAAACACATATTTGACTTAACATATACAAATTAACATAATTTGATATACAAATTCATAAAAATAAAGTTTGTTGAACAACAAGCAATCACAATACAATTTTATAAGGCATTAACAAAACTATTTTTCTAAGAAAAAAATATTTTGTCAGTTCTCAAAGGTGTAACAAATTAATGCTTTTCATGCAGGAAAGGAGTGGTTTTGGAAAACAACTTTATTTATAATGAAAAGCAAACTGAAACCACATTGGTTCATTTTTTTATTTCTCTAACTACAAAAATGGTGGAGAAAGGGCAAATTATGAATTTAAGGGAAAGGTCACTTGGATACAAGTGTTTAAAAAATATATTTTACATGTCATAAAGGAGAACTTGTACCTCCTAAAAATAACAACCCCACACTTACCTTACTATGACCGCAAAATTCTAATGGCCCTTTTGCATTTTTCCCTTGCTCATTGGTTCAGAGATCATATCTTCTATCAGGCCTGAATGTCATCTCTACAGAGGTGGACATGATATTTTCCAAAAGGACCACAGGTCCTCAGGCACTGCACACGGCACATGGTAATCTTAACCCATTAAAAACCAGAGGGGGTTGTGCAGTGTATTGCATTGCAATACACCGAGTGCCTCTCTGATCCTCAAATTGTATGTGGGCTTGTGTACTCTGCATGTTTCAGTTTACAAAATAAACTGCCAGCATCTGTCATGTCATGGGTATAAGATACAGGATGGACTGAAGATGTTATCTCTTGAAAAAAAGGCAACAGGGCAAAAAGTCATAGGAGCTATTAGGTATTTCTAGCCATAGTAAGGGAAGTAGAAAATTATTTTTAGAAGATGTTAGTTCTCATTTAAGATGCCTCAAAACAGTAGTTTGTGATGTTGTATATGCATTTTCAGGCAGTCAGGGCTCCATCTGAGTATAATGCACTAGAAGGGAGAGTACTTTCTGCTTCCACCCATTTGCATCATACATACATTTGTAGACATACACTGTACACTATCATGCTCATAAAAACTTGTGCATTTCCCCCCCCCCCAAGTCAGTCTACTGTCTATTGTGTTACAATAATGCACCCCAGTGGACAAACTTTGAACTGCATACATACCAGTTGCATGTTTGTGTTCAGTGGCTATAGATATTGTATCTGTGATGCAAAGCACCACAACAAATGTTTAAAACAACTAGCTCAGCTCAACCTCAACAGACTATGGCTATGGCCATGTGTTCACTGAATGTATCCTACTTAAAAATCATTCATTAGTTGATAACTGATTTTTTAGATTATCATAAAAACTAGGACCTGACAAAATATTTTGTCATGAAACAATTATTTGTTAATTATCCACATAACAATTTAACAGTGCCAGAGTGAAGTGCAGTGTGTTACTACACACAACATCACTGTTTTGGTCCTTATATTTTAATTCTTACATGTCACAGATATATCTGTTGGATATTAATCATCCATTCCATTGGTTAAACAGCTTTTTGGCAGTTGTGTGCATGTGTGACTGCATATGTTATTATACTATTATACTTAATTTATATAGCACCAACGTATTCCTCAGCACTGTACAATAGGGAATAGACATACATAGACATTAAACAGTACAAATGGAACATAGAGGGCCTTGCTCATGAGAGCTTAGAGTCTAGCACTGCAGGAAATAGGTGTAGAAAAAGAAAGTGAATGTGCACTTATTAACGTTAACCCTTTGAATGCCACTTTTTCCAATAGTTTTCCTTCAAAGTTTTGGTTCAATACTCTTAAGGCTGGAAAAACTAAGGATAGTCAGTGGCAGAGTTTTGCAACTAAATCACTCAATTACGCATAGCAATGCAGGTTCTAAGGATAAACATAGCTAAACTCAAGTATATCCTATATTGTGCCAGTCATGGCTACTCAGTTGCCTATCACAGGCAAACAGTGATCATTAAATCTTACAGTGCTCTGGGTTACTAAGCACCATGGTTGAGAATGCTGGTCAATCCATGTTCTATCATAAACTGAAAACTAGTGCAAGAAATGTTCATAGAAAAAGCAGGTTTTGTCTTTATTGTCCTTGAATATTACCTGCATCTCTTTTGGAAAGCTTCAACATATAAGGCAGTCAGTAACCTAAATTCTCATTATCACAGTGTTCAGATATATTAAATAAATCTTGAAAATATGATGCAGATATATAAATTTGGAAATTACCAATGTCAAGTACAATGTCAGGGAGGCTGGTGCATGAAGAATAAATGGATAAATTCTGGGGAAAACTAACTGCACCATAGGGAGAAAATATGAATTTCTCAACTTCCCCTTGATGTAAATAGGCTTTTTAACCACACAAATAATAGTGGTGCCTCCAAAATATTGCAAATCAATGTGCTGGAAACCTCTATGTATTCAAGTAGAAACCCCCCATTTGAATATCTGGGAATTTGTAATTGTCCCCCTATGGTAGAGCTGTTAAAGTTCAGTCCTCAAGGGCCACCAGAAAGTCAGGATGTAAGGATTTCCCTGATTAAGCACAGGTGAGTTAATCAGTGATCATTCATTATGACTGACTCACCTGTGCTTAAGCAGAGAAATCCTTAAATCCTGGTCTGTTGGTGGCCCTTGAGGACAGAACTTGGACAGCCCTGCCCTATGGTGTAGATGACTTCCCTTGTTCTTCTTAGTACATCAGCCTCAAGCAAGTTTCTACCATACTACAAGTCTGCAGTCTCATTGGGCCTTAAGATCAGGTGGCACTCCAAAATGTATAAAAGTGATGTAAAATAATTGAGTATCTACTCTTTACAAAGAGAAAAATAGACAACATAAAATGCTATACAGATATAGCGGCCATTATTGCACCTTTATTTGCTGTAAAATATGATCAAATATGTTGTATGTACTGGTAGTTTGGTCCAATTTTGCAGTGCACCAAGAGAACTCAGTGTAGACAAGCAGTTAAGAATAAGTGATTGAATGGCAACACAATGTGTCACATTTATCACAGCATAGGTAGATCTAAACAACAGTTCCATACTGATCAAATAAAGACTCTCATTACTTTCAATATCAGATGTTTTTTACCTGAATTGCTCCACTTTTCTTGGATAAATGTAAGCCAATGTGACTATCCAGAAGTACAGAATACAAATCTTGACTGATTAGCTGTGTGGCTAATCAGAAATTCATTGATGTCCACTTAGTTACACAGTGCTTACCAGGGGTAGCCAAGCCTAGCCCCTATTGTCTACCCACAGTGCATGTTTCCAGTATATCTCTTCTTGAGCATAAATGTATCATATGGGTACTGAAGCAAAGATATCCTATAAACCTGCACTATTAGTAGTTCACAACAACCGTGGTTTGATACCCCTGGTGTTTACCATAATAGGGGTTCAGAAACCTATTGTAGCATGGAACAGAACAGGTTCCCATAATGGGATTCTTGTTTTGTGCTTCTTCTCATTTCTGAACATTGCAGGGCATGTGTAACTGTTGGAAAAGGTACAATAATGTTTTTTTACAAATGTAGATCAATAATATAAAAAAAACTTCAACTGATTTCTAAATACAGTAGAGTCATATCTTGTGTGTCCTAATTAATGGAAGATAATTCACATAATACCAAATCCATGTTTGTTGTATTTATCATACGGCAATATCTCTAGGCTCTATCATATCATGTCTATAATTAACTCTAGGTTTAATTCAGCTATAGATAACTTGACTAATTACTCATATTTAATTTATTTGAAATTCTTAACAGAATGTTTTGTTTGGTTCTGCAGAACTTTGCTGCTCAGATGACTGGAGGTTTTGATGAGAAAGCAGGCGGTGCACAAATGGGTGTTATGCAAGGACCAATGGTAAGAAGCTCAGTTTATATTCTTCATAACCAGCCTCACAAGAAAAATTTGTAGCCGCCTACTGGAGTGGAGCCTGAACATGTTCCAAATATACAATAATCCCTTAAACTGGACCTGTTGCTTACACAATGTTTAGTCTAGCTGTTCAACCTGCCTTAAAATATTTGTTTTTCAAACAGGTTAATACTTTTTGTATTTTTTGGGAATCTAATCTCAGCAAAGCTTTGTTCTCTGACTTAGTGAGAAAAATAATGTATAATTAACTACTCATATGTTCAGAATCAAATTGTCCTTCTTCTTAAGCTGCTGGAACCTATCAGTTTCCACCAGTGGGGTGGGATAAATTGATAAAAATAAATAATCATAAATCCTTTCAAGATGGAAGCTCCCACTACAGGAGAACTGGAAAGGTGACAGGTCCTCTTTAAATAACAAAGAAAATAGTGTATCTTAGAAAATAAATATTTACATAAATAAAGTAAAATTTTCATTTTTAATTAATAGGCAAAACTGTTTATAAAGTTTGGCTTTAAGAAAGGGTTCAGAACGACTATGACACAAAGTAATTGTGTAACCTAGGTTAGACAGATTACACTTAATTGCTTTAATGTTTTTGTCCCCTACCAGTTTGCTCAATAATATAAACCAAAAACCTTACATATAATGTTACACAAGTAAACATAATGAAAGATTTGTTTTAGAGGCAAGCTGCTCTTGGACTGGAAGTTTAAACATTGTAAGACAGCAGCTACTTCTTAATAAAATCCCCAAAGAATTCCAACAGGAAACGTCTGTATTGCAGCCTTTCTTGGCACACAGTAAATGAAACTAGAACTGGTAAATATGGCTGCCTTCCAGCCTAAACCTTCCAAGAAGCTGCTGTAAATAAATATAGATGTGTTACTTAGTATAAACAAAAGACATACAGTTACTTACTGGTGCTATACAGAAAGGCATTGATTTTTTTTTCAGTATTTTTCCGAATGTGTTCCTAAAATCAGTATTTTAATCATTGTCTGCTTTTATGTTAGGGCCCCATGGGACCCAGAGGACCCCCTGGCCCATCAGGCGCTCCTGTAAGTATTCACCTTTTGTAACAATTCTGGATTATGGTATTTAGCGTGATTAATTTGAGCTTTTTTGATTTTTGAGCCTAAACATTTATTAATTTAAATTATAGGGACCCCAAGGTTTCCAAGGAAATCCCGGTGAACCTGGCGAACCTGGTGCTGCTGTAAGTAATCACATGTTCTTTATCACTTATTACTACTGCCATGTGCAAATATGGGATATGTATATTTTCATTTTGACTTCAGTACAAATCTGTGAAATGCAGAACAGGGATACACTTACCCCCTGAAATCCCAGTCTTTTAATTTGTAATATCTGCTACCCCATGCCAGTGATAATAACAGCATTTTAAAGTTACACTCCTCAGTGTAGAGGTTCCACTTGGTCTTCTCCTCCCAGGAACCAATTCTGTGAGCTCCTGAAAGGCAGCTGATTATTTCTGTTGGTTGCTTTGACTTTTTAACTCTCCTGCACAGCCAGTAGGAATGGGACTGCTACAGGCAGCTTGAACGCTTGCAGGAGGTGGGATAGAAAATTTGGAGTGGACTTGTACATTTAGGCCTAATTCAAATAGGCATTTTATTGTAGTTTCCTACCCTGCATGAAACTCACCAAATGAATCCACATTGCTGTGGATAGGGCTGTTCCCATGGGCAATTTTGCCTAATATGTCTCACTCTGCTTGCTGAATCTTTGAGTTCAACACAGGCACAATAAAGTTATAGTATGGCTTGTCTACATAGTGGCATATGGGACCACATTACAGATAGTTCACATGGACTGTTGGATCTCTGAGTTGCCCACCAAAACGATCCCATCAATGGCCGCCCATGTGAATGTTATCCAGTAATCTTTAGTTGACACCCCTATTGGCCAGCCATCAGCACTTTGTCCATAACAACCCCTGTAATAAAATATTAGAACTTTTACAGATTCTGAATGGGAATATGAATACCTCCCAAGTGCCCCTCATTAGGAGGGACAGTCCGTCTTTAAAACCCACATCCCTCTGCCCATCTTTCCCACCCTGATGTCCCTCTTTTTAGGAGATCAGACTGTGTGGTCTGTATATAAGTGCATCACATAGCTTTGCAGCAATAAAACTCATACTGATGTTTGTTCAGATTTCAGTATATGTGTTTATAAATTAGTCTGTAGAAAAAATTCTTGAGTCTTACACAAAGCGGTGTCAATAGATGTCAATAGGTCATGAAATAACCTAACATTCTAGGTAAAGCTCTCTCTCACCAGCAACTCCCCGCAGCAACACTACATGACTATATGGCTATGACTATATGATATATGATAGCATATGAGATTTTTACTTTTTAGAAGTTGTTAGTGTCCCTTTAAAGGAAAAAAATAACCCGTTAAGGATCCAGTGAGTTTGCAAGGTAATTGTTCAAAATGCCTTGCACAACCCTTTGGTCCCTAAAGAATAACTAAAATGATTTGGGGTAATACAACAGACATTTTATTGTCTGTAAAAATTAGCTGCTTCTGAGGCTTAAAATCCAATCTTATATATGCTCTGTGAGGGCTTCCATTTCTGCTTTATCCAAGTCTCCCAAGTTCTCATTACCATGTCTTGATAAAAGTACCGTAATAGGGCTAGATTCTACTGCAGGTGATAAATGTTAATACCTGTTTTATCAAACATTCTCATATCGAAGTCTATGGGGAAAACTGGAGATGAAAGCAGTGATAAAATTAGCACCAGCCCATAATGTTTATTGTAGGTAAATGGGCTGGCAATGCACCAGCCTTTCAGAATTGAATAGCTGCAGGTACTAATCTCAATACATTAGCAGCATCAACTTGGCACAATTATCCAAATTGTGTCTATATAGTATAGTTTACACATGCATTAAAAATGCAAGTTTATGATTACATTTTGTGGATGTAACATAAAAGGACCAAATTTTATGGATTCTAGTTGGAAGTAAATTATATTTAACATTATAGAACCCAATTATATTTTTAGATGTTAGTGTTCCTTTAATGGGTTAAGGTTCCTCACTAACCTATCCCATGGCATTGTGATATTGTAAAGACATTTACCAGTTCCAGAGGTCTCTCAAAAATGAGGTGTTTGCCTCTGGAATTGAAAGAGTTAAAGAAATCTTGCTTATTATCAAAGGATGGATACAGAATCAGTAGTAGGACCCACATTGTAACACAAGAAACATACTGCCTTGTTTAGATCTGTTTCTAAAAATACGTTTATTCTCCTGGACATTTACACTACATGGTGCTTTGCACTATACATCCTATGGTTTAACATGGGGGTGTGAAACCGGCTTCCATGCAACTCTCATCATCCTCAGCCTCCCACTAGCCAGACCATATGTTGCCCACTGCTAGTTTATTACAAGAGTGATATCATGTCTCTAATGCATTGCATACCAATGATCCTTTTCTACACCTATGTGGTGAATATTCAGACAATCCTTGTTAAATGAACTATGTAAAGAAACAAGATCCATAAGTACACAAATGAAGTCTATAGTGAAACGGAAAGACTTCAAAGAAAGGCCAACACACTTGTATTCCCACTTTACAATGTTTGCCTGTATATCTCCAGTGATGTGAAGCATGCATGCAGTCTGTGTGCTCAGCTGTCTGGGAATGCTCCACACTCCATGCTGTTTCTTGTTCAGTAATACCTGTACTAGGGGATTACTGGAAAATAAAAGTTATGTTTTACACATCTAGCACCAAATGCTTCATATTTCTGGTATCATTTTGTATGAAATTTGGTATGTGGAAAATGGGGCATGGTTTAACCCTTTGAGTATCAGAGGTATGTGAAGTACATTTCTTTGCAAAGCTTTGCACATCTCTCTGACACTTGAAAGTTTAAAGCAAATTATCAAATATGTAATTCAGTTAAAGTGGCCAGATCATTGCTGAATATTAGCTGACTTATTTCCCTACAAAGTGAAGCAAAACATTATTCCCTTTTAATGATTTTGATTATTCTGTTACTCAATCATCAAAATAAATGTCAAGATTCCTAATATGTAATATTATATAAATGCCATGCTGTAACTAGTATTGTCATTGGTTATATGAATAGTTTGGTATCAGAATGTCAGTTAATACACAATGGAAGTCTAACCTCTTCTTAGCTGCAGGGGGCGCTCTCTTGCACTGCTGAATATTGAATGGTGCTTTGAAGAAATATGGAGCGTGTTTGTGACTAGAACTTATTGTATTTTCTGTTTTTTTTATAGGGTCCTATGGGTCCACGTGGTCCCCCCGGCCCTGCTGGAAAGCCTGGTGATGATGTAAGATTACTTTTCAATTCCAGATTTACTTAAAATCTATGCATTGATTATCAGGTTAAATTAAGTAGTAGCAAATCATTATAGTTTGAATGTGACTCAACATAAAATTTAGAAATAATGTATATAACAACATATTACTACATACGTAACTTTAGAAAACAGACCGACCATATAATTATTAATGATGTACACAGTGGCTATGAATATTAAGGTGCATTGTTATGTAGTAGTAATGTTAGTGTTGGGATCTAGTCTGTCTCATCCTATTGAAAGAAAGTTTACATATTATGATATGTGGTGCATTTGCAGAAACTGATAGTTATTTATTATATTCATTAGGGTGAAGCTGGCAAACCTGGCAAATCTGGTGAACGTGGACCTCCAGGACCACAGGTAAAAACTAAACTTGCAATTTGATTCAGCCATATCTACTTCACTGGGTAACAGATTATGAAAATAGATCCTAATTTATGACTGGTTTCAGCAGTGTATCCCATTGGTGGGCCATTTACACTGTTGCTAGGGGGCGCTGTACCCTGTATTATGTTACTAGAGGATATCTGCCCCCACAGGTCAGTTAGATGCACTATTACAGATTGATGTCCTGTCCACTGGGTGGGTCTTTTAACCAATTACTGATAAACATCCATACCCAGTTATTGGGTCTTTTAACTCATTAACCTGATAGAATTCCAGCTCCAATAGATATGACATATAACCTATTAATGATCAATATCCATCACCTTTGGGTTGGACATTTAATTTATTACTAATATATATCCATACTGAATGGATAAGGCACATCCTATTTCTGAAAGATATTCATCCCCAGGTGGTGCGATATTTAAAATATGAGCAATAGATGTCACACTTCAGTGGGTATTACATTTGGTCTATTACTGACACACATACAGCCATAATGAATGGGACATTTATCTTATTTCTAATAGAATTCCAGGCCCAGTGGGCTGAACATGAAACATATTATTGAGAGATATGTTTTATGTCACAGTCATGTAAATATAATAGTTACGTACTCAATGAGCACCGTTAGTGGATATTATATTCACCTTCATTTGTTTTATTGAGTATATTTGATCATTTCTAGCTGAGCAGCTTTAATCTAACCCCCTGATCCTAATTACATCTCCAGCACATTACCCCACAATGTACTGGATACATATCTAGTATCCAAGGGGTAAACAGTTAAAGCAAAAATGGCTTTTTTTTACCTATTTGTTAATGACATTGAATAAAGTTGCCCAGTCCAACATGTATCCTGGGCTACCAGATATTTAAAACATTACTTCCAATCAAATCATGTAAATAAACTGTAATGTGGTGATTAACACATCAAAGGTACGGTTTCCATGCTGTTTTTAATTAAGTATCCTTGTTTTTCCAGGGAGCTAGAGGATTCCCAGGAACCCCAGGACTTCCAGGAGTAAAAGGACACAGGGTGTGTACAAATGACCTTTTCAGCAAGTTATTTTTCTAGTCTGCTGTATGTTCAAGTATAGAACTTTCACTAAGTAGCCATTACTGAACAAATCACCATGCTACTGATTTCAAAGCTAATATGAGTATTCTGACAAGGTCACAGCACAGAGCAACCTCTCATTACTGCCTTTATTGTGAAAAGGAGACGTCCATTAGTCAAACTGACTCTTCTTATTATAGATGAGTGAACTGATTGCTGAGACATTCTTCAACCAGTTCACAAGAGTACTGACCCAGTTTTGGCCACTTTGGCCTTGCCAACTAAATTCAATAGAGAAATAAAATCAAATCCTCATATTATCTGCTAATTAAAATGAGACATCTGATTCCTATGAGGTTCATAATTCATCCATGAGACCAACCCAATCAGCTGAGAAGTTGTTCATTCTCCTTCTTAAGTGTCTTTATGATACTAATCAAAACCATTGTCCCTGACACTTTTTTTACAAGGTGAGAGGCATAACACTTTTTGCAGGCCCCTTTAATGGTTAACCCCCTTGATTGCCATGGTGACTCCAAAATGCATTGCCACACAAAGGGGGGAGATGCATTAAGGTGTGATAAACAGATGATAAACAGGTGATAAAGAGGAGATGTCTTCTCCAGTTTTGTATACTCTCCATGTCCAATGTTATTCTATGGAGCCAATGCACTAAGATTTATCCAGCTCTAGAGATCTTAGTGCATTGACTCCATAGATAAACAAAGGGATTGGAGTAGTGATATCATTGGAGAAGTTATCTCAACATTATCACAACTTTATCACACCTTAGTGCAAACCCCACTCCCCACACTGTGTTGCAGATGAACTGTTGCATTTGGTCATTTTAGATAAAGTCAATTTTACAAATGTATCTCTAATAGATCATTGAGTATTCATTGCTATTTCCTTTACAGGGTTACCCAGGTCTTGATGGTTCAAAGGGTGAAGCTGGTGCTGCAGGTGCCAAGGTAATGTTTTTTTATATTTCTGTAAACTTTTCAGTTTATACATAAAAGGAATCTTGAGCAAACCTTGTTATTTAACCCTTTAACGACTAATTCACTTAAACATTGTTGCCCTTCACTGCATTTGAGGCCTGTAATGTAGTTCTACAGTGCAGTGTTTTCAAAATATAATTATAATGTATGTATTATACTATTATAGTCATTAGCAAACTACTTGATTGGACAAGTATGATACACATTCTAAATTAAACATAGGAATTGTTCATTGTTATACACAGCTTATACTACAGCGTGTAGAGCTTTGCTACAAATATGGTGGTTGATATCTGAAGAGATAAAAACTGATTTAGGATCTTATCTTCCTGTCTGTTACTTTAGGGTGAAAGCGGTGCTCCTGGTGAAGCTGGTTCCCCTGGTCCAATGGTAAGTAGAACCTTTGTATCAAAATTCACAGATAAAGGTGTACAGCTGTGACAAACATATCTCTGTAGCAGTATAGCCACACAGTGACACAAACTAGCTCTCTGAGGAAATCATGAACTTGTATTGTTATCTTGCATGCTGTAGACTTCTGGTAACCAGTATCTCTCAAGATTGATAGGAGATATTGAGGCTTATGTAATAAAAAATACCACTAAGGGTACTTCAGCAACTCTGGGGTAAACCAGCTGCAATTTTTTAAAATGGGATGTTTAAGCCCTTGAATGTTAAAGAGGTGTTCATTTCACTGTGCACCTCTCTATCATTCAAGGAGTTAAAACCCCAATTTAAATCAATAGAAATTTGGGGAACTATCATTTATTGTTTATTTGGTTTGCCTCACAGTCAGTTTAGTTTTCCCCATTCAGCATTATTAGACATAGTCATTGAGAAAGAGAGGAAATAATAGTAAGGTTTCATGTATATTTAAATTTGTGGTGCTGCAGAATTGATACATTTTATTTACAATGTTTTATTCATGAGGCTGATTTATAGGAAACAATGAGCAAACTAAATTTTGGTGGTCATTTTACAGGGTCCTCGTGGTCTCCCTGGTGAGAGAGGACGTCCCGGAGCTTCTGGTGCTGCAGTAAGTATCAAAACTGAAAGATCTGCCAGGTCTTTTAGATTTAAGTCCTTGTATACTCCTCAAGCATACAAGATGCTAACATGAGAATAAGGACCATTCAGCTTTTTACCAATTTTATAATTAGAGCAAAAATGAGTGAAAGTGTTATTCTGATGTCAGCTTTCAACTGAGCAAGACAATTCACATTGAATTCCTGCCTCACATTGTTAACTGGGGGGATTGCCACTCTCATGGGTCCTGGATGGTGTGTTCTGCCATTTTGCCTAGTAAAGTTTACATATCTCTTCTAGTTCATGTGATGGCCTAGTTTCAGTGGCAGCACTAGGCTAATTATCACATTCAGAGCCCCATACAGACTGGCTTTTGCAGCAATTTTTGTATTCACTGAAGGGAAAAATCAGCCCCTTCCACTATTGACTTAGCTTCTTAGTAAATATGGTGCTTTTTGCTGCCTTTGTCTCAGTTTTGTACCTGGAAGACTTAAACAAGTAAACCTAATAAGGTTGATGTACTAAGAAGAACTGGATCAATTCTGGAGCAATCTGGCAGCACTATAGTGGACAAATTAAAATTTCCCAAATTAAATTTAAATAGGGCCTTTAACACTTGAATGCTAGCTATTTCTAATACAGTGCAAAGCCTTTGAGTGTCAGAGTACCTCTAGTAATTTAAAGGATAACACTAGCAGAAGTAACTGAAAACCTGTTGGTACCGTAGAAGTGATGTTTAGACAGGCTAGAGATATCTTATTTTTGAAGTCACATCTTTGTGTGAAACCTGACATGATCTGTAGAAAGAAAGCAATGGAGGGTGTGAATAAGGATTAGGCTTTCATCATAATTCACATTTAACATGCACAGGCTAGCAGGCCCTTGCAGGCATGAAGCCCTGACAATACCAGGTTATTTGATTTACCTGCATTAACTTCCGAATACATTTCATTATTTCCAAACAATTGATATGATAGGGAGGACTTCAGTATTCTAATACCCAAAACTAATGTTCAACAAATATGCATCATTGTTTTAAGGAATTTACTTAAGATAAATGTCTGTGAAAGCTGTTATGTAAAATAATATTCTATTCTATACTCCTGCCTAGTACCCTGCAGCTCACTAGTATGAGCAACATATTTCCCAGTCTTTTGCACAGTACCTAAGAATGGTTATGTTTGGGCTTGTTTCCAACATTCCGTCAGATTTTATCTTGGCTTTCATCTGCCCTTTAATGGCCTAGCTTGTTAACTATTATTCTGCTATTTTTAAAGACACTGTTTCCAAAACGTTTAACCCTTTGAGTGCCAGAGGGGTTGCTACCATTCTGGCACTCAAATGGTTAACTTTCTCCAAACTTCCCCCTTTGTCAAATGAAACCAGTGCTAAAATACTTATATAATTAAGTGTTAACCCCTTGGATGCTAGATATCTTCAAATCATTGCATTGCAATGCTTTGGAGATGTCTCTAGCATCCAAGGTATTAAAGAACATGTAAAGTATGTGCAATTTTTCAAGCCATAATCAAAAGCTGGCTAAATTAATGTGATTGACCTGATATGTATGAGATTGGGGGAAGCAATTTTCACTTGCATCACTTACTTTCTGATCAGGTGTGTATACTGTACTGTGTAATATACAGCAGGAAGTGATGAGAGCACTGAAAATGGCTTCCCCCTGCCTGCTGAGAAACAATTATAGCAAGTTGTAATTCAGCAATAATGTTCCTTTAAATACTGTGCACATGAACTGTTGGTAAGAGTTTCTCTGACAGAGGGTGCTATATAGATACTTTGGGACATATAAAATATATTGTTGTAATAGGTCCTCTTTATTATTATTGGAAAGAAACCACATTAGCTAAATTCAGCAAATGGCAAGAAGTTGAATGATCAAGGAAATATTCTACCCTGCGCATCTAGCATTTGCAGATTTTCAACTATTTCCATCCACCAGGCTAAGTCTGGTAGATCACATAGAACTCTATAGGATGGACACAATCATACACATATCTCTGTACAGTTCTTTAGTGAGAGAAAGCAGCTAATTTCCGATGGGTCTCTATGGACCTTGATAGACAGACCCCATTGAATAGCAGAAGAATGTAAACATTTTGCACACTGGAGAGTTTTTTCAACATTTATTGTGTCTCTCACATCAGACTCATTATCCTATATAAACTAGATTCTCAGTGAGACTTTTCCTTTTATACATGTATTGAACTTTTCCCCATAATTACTTGTATTTCTGCCTTGATCTATAGTCCCTTCTAATTGATTAAAGTAGATTTGTAGATCCCAAATCAAATTTAAAGACAAGATTACTCAATAGGAATAGTAATGTTTCAAAATAAAAGCTGCTCCAATTAATCTTCATAGTATTTGGGACATAGAGACTGTTATTTCTGTACTGTCAGAGTTGTAGTTCAAGAGTAATTGAATGATAAAATTTCCTCCTCCCGCCCCTTTTACCTAGTGTAAGCCACCTCCCCTCAGATGTGGAATATGGTCTTATGACCAGGCAGCTCACAATATAGGACAATTTTCTAACTGTGAGAACAATGAAAACCCTGCCCCCCTGATAGGTTTTTCAGGCTTTTCCCTTACGCTAATTGAAGATTGTCCTACTCTACAATCCATCTGGACAGTCTTGCTGCTCTAAGATGAGCAGTGTTACATCAGTAAAAGGGGCGGGACGGTGATACTTTATGATTCAATTACTCTTGAACCAGAACTCTGACAGTATTGAAATAAGACTCTCCATGGCCCAAATACTATGAAGATTAATTGAAGCTGCTTTTATTTTGAAACATTACTATCCCTTTAAATTAATGGGAATGTGTATTAGTCATTTGTGGTGTTTTTCATTTGCTCCACAATTACTCCAGTTAGTTTTACTACACCAGCCTTACCATGATGCTGTAGTCTCAAGATCATAATGAACAAAGTGTCATTCACTTTTTTTATGCAGTGCTACATATTCCCCACTACATGGCAGTATACCTGCATTTTAACAGTAAGGGTGTCTAGCCAAGGTAGTGAAATTCCCAATTAAAATAGTAATATTTAAGATGAAAGATGATCATTTAGATTAATTACATTAACAAATTAGTTTGTTTGCATTATCAGAATATATGGACAGATTGTCTGATCCAAACCCTTTGGTCTCTAGCTGAAATACAAGTTTCCATTTTATAACACTGTAATGTTCACAGACACTTCCCTTTCCACAATTCAATACAATATTCAGTCCAACAGGAAGTGAGAAGTATAAAAGAACACTGTTTCCCCACCCACGCTTGCTGAAAAGCAGCATATGCAATATTATATCTCATTGTATAGCTTAATGTAATAGTAACCCTTTATTTTAATTTTACAATACATAATACAATACAGAATATATACATATATTTATGTATTTTTTACATTTTCATCTATTTTATCAGACTCTTATGTCCATGACAGTGAGCTACCTGGGTCTGTTTGCAGAGAGCTTTCTGTCAGGGAACATGAAATCAACGAGTGACACAATGTAAAAGAAAATCAATGTAAACAAGATAGCACACAGAGCACTAATTTTTGCAGCGAGACTGTAACACTGTACTACAAACTGCTGTGATGGTCTATCTACCAGAAACTTCTCTGGAAACAGATCACTGTCAAGGACATAAAAGTGTCAAAAATAGGGGAAGATGAAAAAAAGAATAAAAGTAAAGGCAATATGACTTTACATATTATGTACTTTCACAGTAGGATAAAGGGTTACTATTCCTTTAAGTTCTATCAAGTTATGAAAACTGTGGATGTTACTACATGCCCTTTCATAATAGAGAAACACATATTTTTAGTTATTTTTAATGTGTATCTTACTTTGGTGCTCTAGGTGTCTCAGTTGTCATTTTCATGTCTTATCTGATTTACTAGCCAACAAAGCAGGCGCTAGGTGTAATAAACATTGCTAGAGAACTTGAACAGACCATAAAATATCAAGAGGAATTTGGCTGTCTGCCTTTCAGTTATGCACCAATATGCAGTCTTCTACTACTGAAATTTTATTTATCAATTAGGAAGTATCCATAGTGAAAAAATCCCTGTAATTTCTATTTGTTTGTTTGTTTTGTTATGGACTATGATAAGACTCTACTCATACAGAAAATGTGTTTTTTCCATAGGGTGCTCGTGGTAACGATGGTCTTCCTGGCCCTGCAGGTCCACCAGTAAGTATTGTCATTCATTTATATTTAGTTTTATTTTATCATATTAGTTTATTATCCAATAGAATATTATTTTAATTACTTTTTAAGCTATATAATGTTAACTATGTCACTATGTTATTATAAGTATTATAGGGAGAATTCATCAAGCCATGAATCAGCGTGCAAATAGTATTGTATTGCATCAAAAGTAAAGATACAAATTGTATTTTTTACATTAGGAGTACATCACGTTAAAGATGATGGAGGAAAAAATCTGCACCTTAAGAGAGAAATACAAATTCTACTTGATTTAAATGCTACTTTTATACCTTTAAAGTTTGAGAGGTCTCCAACACATTGCGGAACAATGCATAGGAGACCTCTAGCAATCAATGGTGTTAAAAGACCCAATTAAATCAATGGCAATTTTGGAATTGTTATTTCTCCCTATAGTGCAGATGATTTGCCCCAAAATTGTTAGTTTCCTTAGCACACCATTCTTATTCTGGCTGTCTTGTACTTGAAGATATGCCTTCCTAATGTTGCTCTGTAGGCAATTTTCAATGTAATTACAACTGATACTAACCCTAATTTTAGCAAATTGATTGTTTTCTATCTTGGTTCCAGCTTGAGAAAATAGTGCAATTCTAATTAGAGGATTGTTTCTCTGTTTTACAGGGACCTGTTGGCCCTGCTGGTGCTCCTGGTTTCCCTGGTGCCCCTGGCTCTAAGGTATGTGGGAATTTACAGCTGTTTTTTAACAGGGTAGCAGTTTAACTTTCACATGAGTCAGAAAAGCTCACAGACATAGATGCAGGTGGATATCACATAAGGATTAAACGTCTATGCAGCAGTATATTAATCTAAGCGGACACCTTTAAAGAAGAGTTAACACTTCCTAATAATAAGCTCCATTACAATATTGTGGCCAGAAAATATGTATGACCCCCCTGAATTTTGCTGTTGTGCCTCTGTTCAACAGAGAACATCTTCAGTCAGTCCTAGATGTCAAATCCGTGGAGGCAGACATGACAGTTGCAGCATTTGTTTAAAATTGAATGAGCCTACTTAATCTGAGGGATGTGCAATGCTTTGAAAAGCAATGTGTTGCACTCCCCTTTGGTCCCTAAAGGGTTAAGATTACCATGTGCATTGGACAGAGGTTGTGTCCTGTGGTTGTGCTTGCAACTGTCAATGTCCACCTACATGACATCCAGGATTGATTGAAGATGTTATCTCTTTTACAGAGGCACAAGGGCACAATTTATAGAGCTATTAGGCTTCTCATGTACTCAAAGAGTTAATAGGAGGTGTTACTGCTCACTTAAATGTTAATTTGGAATGTCTATAGTGTTCAGACTGTAATGACAATTATGAGATTAAACATTTAACAAGTTTAAGATCTTAGTACTATTGCACGCAATGACGTCAAGGGCCTTCTAGTACATTTCTAGGAATGCAACATTAGCTTGAGGGGAGGAAAAGAGAACTTTGAAGAGGAAAGTTCAATAGCAATTAATAGGCTAGCCTTGTATGTAATCACAGGAAGGAAGATATTTAGGAATCAACAAAAGCACAAGGAACAAAATGATCACCATATGTCTTATTTGCTGTTTCAGCAACACATTGTTTGCATGTAATATAATTATTTCCTCATTAAATATGTTTGACATTTCTTTCAAATGGATCTTATGCTAATGATGCAAAACGTGTAGCTTAGTTGGCATAGCACATTAACTTAGGTGTGACAGTTTGTTTGTGCTTCAGATACAGCAAGAAGGGTCTAGATTTGGAAATAGCTAAACCAGGGCTTAAAATTTTAATTCCTTTGCTACTAGCCAGACCTGAAAAGTTACTCGCCACTGCAAGCCATAACATACCCACCAAGGCTGAATTTCTACTCGCCAGGGCTAAATTTTCACTGCCATTGGCTAGTGGCGAGTGGAAATTTTGAGCCCTGGCTAAAACACAGCTACTGATTACAAAGGCCAAAAACATACTCCCTAATGCAAATGATAGAATACACACCTCTCAAGTGTTCCTCTTTGAGACCCAGATCCATCTGTCCATCTTTCCCACCCTGGTGTCCCTCTTTATTAGGAGATCAGACTGTGTGTTGTGCATATAAGTGCATTACATTGCTCCACAGCAATAAAACTCACTTTAATGTTTGTTTAAACTTCAGTATATGTGTCTGTATTTCCCTGCTGCTACCTTTGTGATTGTTTCTCTGTTTCAAGATTAAAAAAAAAAAATTGCAAAACTAAGTACCATACGAAAATGTGCCTGCCCATAGGTTATAGCTCATTATTAACTTGAACCATTTCAGTAAATTTAACTTAGCTGTTCATACAGGATGAATCAATAGCTTCATCTTGGCTCTATAATAATCACTATTATGTGAGGTCAGTGCAATGTAAATATGGTATAATCAATATACATTTCGATGCAGTCAATCAAATGTGACAAACATATTGTGGAGTATTGGGAAATTTAGCACAGGTATCATAATCAGACATACTAATCAAGAGTAATGGGTTAAATACTGCCGTTTTTCTCCTGATTAATCTATGGATAATGGGAAGATTACAGTGAATGCATCAATTGTTTTATCTCTAGGTTTCCTGATAACATAAAAGAGATATATACAATTTAGTCCAATGAAAAAAAACCCAGAAGCCTCAAATGCAATAGATTCCAGCCCATTTTCTAATGAATAATGCTTAGACTGCAGAATTAGTATATACACTAATTTCTAGGCTTCCACTTGGTTTGTTCAAGGGGACATAAGTTTACCAAGTACTTAAAAGGATTAGTCGAGAACAGTTGGAGACAAAGAAGTTCAAGTAAAGGCCAAAGAAGAGTTGGAGAACACATTTTTTTTGTAGCTCCTCCAAAGTTTCAGATAGGAGGTGAATAGGAAGCAGTGTTGTTCTCAAGAGTCTAGTTTCAGCTGTCCCTATGGTTACCAGACAGTACAGGGGTCCAGCATGGGATTTTGATAAACAAGACCCATTGTGGAGAGCAGTCAGTGAATAATACATGTGTATTTTTATTTGCTGGAACAAAACAATCACTATATAAATTGAAGACCGATAGTTTTTGGAAAAATAAAAAATAAAATATATATTTATCAAATAAAATGTAAAAATATTATTACTGTAAAACAGTGTCATTTCTAGAATCAGTTATCATTTGGAATGTGTTATAGTGCTTTTTCCTGCAGAGCAACCCAAGGGTATTTCCACGACTGGGAGATTTTTCATTTAAAAGTTATTACAGCACAAACATATCTTCATTTACGCAACAGTGCAAACTGACTTTAAATGAAAAATCTCCTATTGGTAAGAGTGTATTTTACTCAGCAGGAAAAGAGCTATAAGGAAGACTTTATTGCATAGAACGGTTTACTGCATCTATAAAATATTATGGGAATAAGTAGATTTTAATTTTTTATATTTTTTTAATTAAGCTGTAATTTATGGTGTTCCCCTCTAATTATCATTAATATTTTTTTCTTGTAATCCCATTTGTATATACAGTATATTCAAATGGCCAGACCAAACACTTTACTTATAATCAAACTTCATATTCTCTTTTAACAGCAACCAAAAAATAGATAGAAATCTAAGATGAACTAAATATAACAAACTATAAATGATACAAATACAAATAACTAAATGACAATTGTCATCACTTTGTGCTACTCATATATAACTTTGGGATTTTAGATAAAGGAAAATGCCATGGTATCCACTAGATGGCGATAATGCTCAGCTTCACTACATTAAATTCCACCTGCATGTCTCTGAATCAGCATAATCACAGGACTTATCCACAGGATTAGTTTAGTTTAGTTTAGTTTATAGTGATTTATATATTCAGAATTTGGGTGGTATTATGTTTAAGTGAAGTTAACACAGAAAACTCAGAAGGAAATCATAGTAAAATGTTTATTGAGATTATAATAGAAGACATGCACATGTATAGACACATTAAGTTTAATAACACCAACATTAACTCCACTGGTTGCAGCTTAACACAGATGTTTGATTGTAGACTACAACTACATTTAATAAGTTAGCTACCTTTAGATAATAAACAAACCTTGATATGCCTAATGGTTTTCAATGTTGTCATTCTTACATTTGAAACATCCTCCATTTTTAATCATTTCTGGAATTATGAAATTTTATAGAAATTGATATTAAAAATAATGGGTCCTACAGCTATTATGGAGTTTCTGTGCAACATCAAATACTATTTGAATATCAGGACGCTAGAAGTTCTCATTTATTCAGTTTAAGAAAAGTAATATTTTTATTGTGATCATCCTTTTATATTAGGGTGAAGCTGGTCCAACTGGTGCACGTGGACCTGAGGGTGCTCAAGGACCTAGAGGTGAATCTGGTACACCTGGATCTCCTGGACCATCTGGAGCTTCTGTAAGTGGCTTTCAAAACAATCCTAAACAAGACTATCAAGTGACAGTGCAAATATCAAAATGTATCCCACCCAGTAGTAGTTAAATTTGGCACCCCAACTGTGAGAGACTACAACTCCCATTATCCTCAAATAGCCATTGGCTGGTTGAAGTTAAAGAGAATTGTAGTCTCTAACATGTTATTCCAAAAGTGTCCTTCCCTTGATTTCATCTCCAGCAGGTTCAACCTTATTGAGCCTCACCTAACAAAGTTATTGGTCCTTCTTTCAGCTTCTAGGGTAGTCTTGCTCCTTTCTGTCCCCATTAGTTCCTTGACATGAGGATTGCCATATAACTATCTTAATAAGGGTCACATATGAAAAAAAGTATATGGGAAGAAATGCGTTTACTTATATAGCCTTGTAGGGTACTTTGCTATTTAAATTACAATATAACAACTTTATTTGGCCTAACTCAGTGCATTGATTATTTGACTCCATGCAGCCTTGGTCATGGAAGATATTTGTATCCTTGTCCTTCCAACAAAAGGCCCACTGAAAATGCTCAGCACATCTTGAAGATGACTCTGACTAGTGATCCCAAAGTCATTGACAGATCACATGGAATGGCTTCTAGAAAATGCAAAGAAAGGGAAAAAGAAAGAGAGAGGGCTAGAGAGATAGTCATAGTAAGAATAAAAAATAAAGAAAGAGTAAACAGATGTGTTTCAATGAACTCCTTGGATAATTGTGAGGTCTATACCACATTACTTCATATTTGGTGGATTTGGGGGAATTAAAATAGCTCTCAATTCTAAGATCTGAAGATATTGTATCATTCTTAATATCACTTTTTTTTTACTTTAGGGTAATCCTGGTACTGACGGTATTCCTGGTGCTAAAGGTTCAACTGTAAGTAACATTCACTATTTTCCTTTTACATTTGTAATACAAAAATTCAGAGTAGGAATCATTATATAAAACAAATGACTACAATTATACTTTATTGTGTAGATTGTGCTGAACTACAGACATATGTTATATTGTATGCTAATATATACACATATTTTATATATATATATATATATATATATATATATACACACACATACATACATATACATATATACATATATATATATATATATATATATATATATACACACACACAAAATTTCTAGAAAATAAACTGCACTCACAGGACTTATTGGAGGTGGAAATTTATTGACATTTCGGCCTTATTTTGTGCCTTTGTCAAACTCTCTTAAGAAAGAGAGAGAACATACCCTTATTTAGTGTAAATAAAAATATTTTGCTTACAATGCACCTTTCCTATATTCCTATCCTGTAGGGTGCTCCTGGTATTGCTGGTGCCCCTGGTTTCCCTGGCCCACGTGGTCCCCCAGGACCTCAGGGTGCTACTGGTCCTCTGGGTCCTAAAGGTCAGACGGTAAGTCAAAAGCCTGCTTTCAATATTTTATTTTCCATATTATACATGTTCTAGTATTGTCACATAGTCACCTACTTCAAGTTAATGGATAAGAGTTGCATTGATTCTAAAAGAGAAGAGTTTACTTTTTCTAAACAGCTTAGAACAGCAGTATCTAGATTATATATATAATGACCTAGTTCCTTAAACATAACAAATGCATACTTTTCAGTGAATGTTATTTTGATCAGTATGCAATAGTCTGTATCTACAAAGCATAAGATTAGTAAACTTGGTATTTATCTGGATATGATATAATTGAATATTTTAATGTCTTGTTTATCAGGGTGACCCTGGTATTGCTGGCTTCAAGGGTGAACAAGGTCCCAAAGGAGAAATTGTAAGTATACCAATATCTTGAAACTGACACAATCCACAAAGTTTAGATGTGTAATTGTAATACATACTCTTTTTTAATAATTACATAATTACACATAATAGTAAACACCTTAACTGTTTTATAACGGCAAATCCTACTGTTCAGACTGTTTGTTAGGTTTCTGAACATTGACAAAAATGGTTCTTGGTTTGCAAAATAATCAGTTTCCACTTTAATAATTAATTTTATTTTGTTTTTTTAGGGGCCATCAGGTCCTCAGGGTGCTCCTGGCCCAGCTGGTGAAGAAGGCAAAAGAGGTGCCCGTGGTGAACCTGGTGCTGGTGGTCCAATTGGTCCTCCTGGTGAAAGAGTAAGTACTGATTGCTGGATAAGTGTTGATAGCTGGGTGACTTTCTAATCATCATCTTAAATAATATACTTCATGAGCAGGGCCCTCTGATCCTTCTGTTCTCCACATTTGATTTGTACTATTTAATACCTCTGTATGTCCATTCCCTATTGTACAGTGCTGCAGAATTATTTGGCACTATATAAATAAAGAATAATAATAGTCTATCTTTAGCTAAATCTATTTTGCCTCAGGCTTAAAAAAAAGAAACACAAAAATACTAATTTCACCATACTCATCCATGTATGTCTATATAACTTTTTTCAGTAGGAAATAATTATTGTGGACAAAAAAAATGTCAACAAATGGACCCTTCAGTTTTGTGTTGGTGTTTTTGTTGCATTTTTCTCCATATCATTATTATTTGCAGTTTTTGTTTTCCTGACGGGCTTCCTTACATGATGTGAGCCAGTGAAAACTGATTTAAGCAACTCCCATCTTATAGTCTTACACTGTATTAAACCATTCCCATGTGATCATGGTACGCTGCACTATGCATCACAGTAATGTCACTGAGCACTTAGTGGATTTACATATTTAAGAGATTCAAGGAAGAGGCTGGGTGTAAAGCTCCAGTTTTCTTACTACTTTTTATACCTGATCAAATTACATTTAAATATATTATATTTGATATCTGTGGATTAAATAAAGCAATTAAATTGCCAGCCGAGAAATATTTGGTATTTTGTATAGTCACAAGAAATACTAATGTTTGTTTTATGTTACTTACCTAGGGTGCTCCTGGTAATCGTGGTTTCCCTGGTCAAGATGGTCTTGCTGGCCCTAAGGTGGGTGAAATACATAGTTTTTATTTAAACCTGAAATCCCGCAATATTCAATGAATTTAATACCATTATGTAAAATAAATATGTACTCAACAGAAAGTTTGACTACAACTTAATTCATGATATGTTATAAACTTACTGCACAATAACTGATTTCTCAGTGTAAAACAAAGGGAAAAATGTATCCAAATACATTAAATAGCTCATATTCTAGTTATAATCACTGCAGACTTATACATTATGTTCAATACAGACAAAAAGTTCCATACTGAGGTCAGTAAAAGTTTGTAAATACAATTCTACTGGGCCAGATTCCACAAAGTTATGGCTGTCTAGTTAGTGTCCTATGGGTTGGATGCAGATTATTGGCCATTTGATGCACCACAACCTGTGTGAGAATTCCATGGGGTATGCAGTCAGAAAGTTTGAGTAGATCCAGTCCTCTACAGAAAGTAACAGTCTGGAATTTAAGCATATTTCCGCTAAAGCACAACTAATTAAAAGAGTGAATTATATTTGATTCACCTGTGCTCTTATTGGATCACCTTAAATTCTAGACTGTTTCAACCCCTGTATTTGCAATGAGAGAAAGCTTGACAAGTCATTTGTTATTAAATGGAGACCATAGACAAAATGTGTAAGATAAGATCTCTTGAACTTGAAAAGGAGGCTCAAAGGAATTGAAGATTTTTCTTGAATCTTGGAGCCTTTTCAAACCTTTGTGAGCATATTTACAATGCACTGTATACACCTCTAGTCCTTAAAGAGTTAAAACATTCAGTACTTGGAACTGTAAACAAATGATTGCATAATTACCTATTTTATAGTCTATATGCATTATGACCAGAGTGAATGTATTAAACAATAAAAAATATATTTTTAGTAAGAAGTTGTTGGCAAGAGTTGTGTAAGCAGGGTGTGACATGGCTTGTTTAGCACTCAACAAAATGGAATTCCTTGACCTGTTTTCTCATTCAATTGCTCAATGAGCATTTCTTTATGGGGTACAGCTACAATCTGATATTCTTTTAATTTCTTTCAGGGTGCTCCTGGTGAACGTGGTGTTGCAGGTGTTGGCGGTCCAAAAGGTGCCAATGGTGATCCTGGCCGTCCTGGTGAACCTGGTCTTCCAGGTGCTAGAGTAAGTTTAACCAAAAATTATATGCAGCTTTGTAACATTTACCATATAATAGAAAGAACCCTAACATCATTTGAGGAAAAAAATGTATTTCACTCACTTTATAATGCTTATAAACAAGGACACTTGCTTTGTTTGATTAATATAAGCTGCAGAAATAACATAATACTGCCTACGCAGCTTATGGCCTTCACATTTGTTACAATGTAGAAATTTGGCTGATGAGTGTCAAAATCTGCCCTAACTTATATGCAGATATGAGCACAATTATTTTATGTTCCCTTTTCATAATTATTTTTAACTCTTTGGATGCTATACACTCCAATGCATTGCATCATAATGCAATGGGAAAATGCAAGGGGAAAATCTTTTTTCTATTTTTAAATAAATAAATGTAGAAGATCCCATCCAGTTATACATTTCTGCTAATTAGTTACATAGCTCCTAAAAAACAAAATCTTAGCTTTATAACCCACTGAACATTATTGGTATTAATATACTTTAATTAATACTGTTGCCATTTATTAATCTATTCTTTTTCCATTCTGTAGGGTCTCACTGGTCGTCCTGGTGATGCTGGTCCTCAAGGAAAAGTTGGTCCCACTGTAAGTTAAATACATTTTATGATGGCAATTGTATCCAAAGCTACAGAGGCAGAGGAGGAAGAGTCAAGCCAGTTATTATAGCTATCTGATAAATTTGCTTTACATTTTCCACAAGTTATTTTTCCATACATTGGTCAAATATTTATACTTAGCCTAAGAATAGAAGCTATAGATAATCAGAACATCTGAAAGGTACCTAGATAAGATGCAGGAAACATTTTTAATCCAAAACGTCAGGGCTCAAAGTATATGAACAGACTGTAACTTATATTAATTGGAGTGGGGTGTTGTAAACTTAAATGCAACCTGGATTATAGTAGGTTTGGGTTGAAGATTTTGTGTTTATTAATTTTAGGGTGCTGCTGGTGAAGATGGCCGTCCAGGACCTCCTGGCCCTCAGGGTGCTCGTGGTCAACCTGGTGTCATGGGATTCCCCGGACCTAAGGGTGCCAATGTAAGTAATTTCAATATAATTTTATATACAAAACCGGTAAATATCCTGCAGTTCAGGGACAGGCAACATTTGGCTCCCCAACTGTTATGGGCTACAATTCCCATCATCACCAGTCAGCCAACAGCTGGTTGGGGAAGAGGAGAGTTGTGGTCCCCCTGCGGAAACAAAAGGTTGTCTACCCAGCTCTAGTTTAAAGCACAGTAGCTCATTCACTATTATCTTGGAAATATACAACTACAACAGCAGCAAAGTATGGTGGACAGGCTTTAGAGTTTTGAGTGCAGTGGGTTGGACAACACCTTGCAAAGGAAAGCATTTCCCACCTCCTCTGGAGCTCAAAGTACTAAAGATAGCTCAGGAATTAATAATAAGCAAATTACTTCTAAAAATTTACTGTAGAATGGTTGTAAATGGTGGTGCAGCACACAGCTAATCAGCATTAGTGTTCCTTCAAAGGTGAGCACCAGTGAGAGGCCAAGCATGAATGAGTTAAAAAATGAATTAAAACTGGGCAGGTCTGCATAGTGCATCTGTTTTTACAATGCAGTATTTAGCTCTTTCATTGCTGGGTCTCTCACCTATGCTTACCTTAGGGGAACACTCATCAGCACTCTCTGAGAGCACATCATATGCACATTGTTCATATGTGTTTACATAATTAATGGACGATGATTGTTTCACACATTTTACCATTTATGTTTGCAGTCCTACTGTCATTTATTTGTTGTAGAGTTGAGCCAGTAAGTGTGATACAGATATATAGCTTTATAGATATATAGTACTGATCTTTCCAAATTCTATATTATAAATCAGTCCTCAGATAGATATGCCTGATGATTTAATAACATTCAGTTTATTCACACTCAAAGTTTCTATGTCCAGTGTAAGTTGGATTTGATCTGCCATTTCACATATTACTGAGTAGAGGTCCATACTCATCAAATATTTTATTAAATATACAGACACAACTTCTAATTCTTGTTCATCCTTATTTGAAGCCAGTATCTGACATGCACTTGACACCACTTGACTATGTGAGTTGTATGAATTTGCAAAGGCATAAAGTCGAAATCGTTGATCCTTGGCACAGTCAGTGATTTGCACAAATTACGACAGAGATACAAATAGGCCTGATTTACTTTATATCTCTAAAATAACTCAAATATTTCCAGTGTGAATATGAATGAATATCCAGTGATAGGTTTCATTTGTCAAACAGGGGGTGAAATCTTGCTATCCTTAGCTTGACTTTGTGAAATAATATAGTGCTGTTAGAACTAGGACACTAAAAAAATACACTCACCAAGAACTTAAAAGTGCTGCAAATACATCAGAATAAAATATAGCCCAGTTTGACCATGGAATCACTACTCAAGGACACTTTTATAATTCACCTTTAACTAGATTCCAATCCACTGGTTTAATGTGGAACCACATTCCCATAAATATAATTTAAAAACCCCTTAACACCAGTGAGTGTAATACTTGTATTGTAAGTATGTAAGCATTTCATGTGTGTCTGTTTTACTGTTTTTCTTCTTAGGGCGAAGCTGGCAAACCTGGTGAGAAAGGACTGGTTGGTGCTCCTGGTCTGAGAGTAAGTTATTTTTTTCTTTTCATTGGCCTGTAGGCATGATCACTTCCCTAGTTAAAATATTAAGAGCTCTATTGTGACATAGCACATGATGAAGGTTTCCAATTGTATTATCACTTGTCTGGATTCTATATGGAATCTAATGTTACCTAACATTACAATAAAGTTCTAGATAGCAAAATATGCAAATTGAGAAACCAGTTTACCTGTTAAACCACTCTGAATGTCCATATTATGAGACACTAACATGTCCATCTGCACAATTGACTTATGATAAAAAATAATGTCATTGTCATTTGGCTACTATATGGAGCAGCAATACACTGTTTTAATGTACATGTCTTAACTGAAACAAACAAATCTCTTAATATTTATAGTCACAGCACTATCACTGTTGTATTATGTTGTACATTGTTATTGTCATCATGCATAGTTTCCATATGTTGCTTTATTGCATCTTGGTTTTAAATAATAATTTATGTTCTCTACTTCAGGGTCTTCCAGGAAAGGATGGTGAAACTGGTGCTCAAGGTCCTTCTGGTCCAGCTGTAAGTAACTAATATTTTTCACTTACTTTGTCCATTTGTAAGCCAGCAACTAATGGACAAAAGGGTTTTATCAGGCAAAAAGAACCATCATATCAGAATATATGTTTTAACTGTGCATTATAACACTGCTTGAGAACTGGCCCTGTGGAGATTCAATTCTAGGCAAAGTTTTCTGAGCACGTTTACACCATTAAAATAATCTGTATTGTGGAATTGGTTCTGCAATTTGTGGGTTTTTTTGGAAACCATAGAACTCAGATACAATAAGTTATAGCTTTTACTGAACAGTACTACTCTGATACCTACATTTGCATTGCAAATAAGAAACTATTGACTTGTTTGCCAATATCTCTATTTAAAAAGCCTAGATTTAGTTAACCCTCAGAATAATCTTCTATCTATCCTAATATATCTTTAACTAATGTATCACTTTAGTCATTTACATGTTTTTACATATTTTTAAAACAAGTTTACAAATGCCCAAATCGGCATATTGGATGATACTGAGATAATACTTTGCATTTCATTTTGTATCCTTCTTATCATCTAAATTAATTCAGATAAGTGACATTTAATGGAGTGAATGAAACTCTTATTTTCCATGTACATAATTAAAACCACAGCTTAAATATACAATTATCTAACATAAACTGGATGGCAACTCCACTTCTGTATTTTGAAGTCACCTTTATAATCTTGTGTTTTTTCAGGGACCTGCTGGTGAGAGAGGTGAACAAGGTGCTCCCGGTCCATCTGGCTTCCAGGTATGTGAACATTTATTTAGCATGGTGTCTAGCACTATAACTATGTGTTAGTAAAATTAAAAAAAGCTTAAAACCCATCAGATGCTAGAGACACCACATACATTTCAAAGTAATGGAGACCTCTCTGGCATCCAAGGGTTTAAACGCAGTTGACTCATACTGTACTACACATAGTATAAAAATGTCTACTAAAACACTATACAGCAGAGTGTTTTTCTGATCTGACTTGTGATGATTGGTACATTTTATTAAAACAAGATTAATGAATTCTACAAAATTAAGTGTGTTTCATGTTTTCTTTCAGGGTCTGCCTGGCCCCCCAGGTCCTCCAGGTGAGGGTGGCAAACCCGGTGATCAGGTGAGTGAAACCTCAGCTCTTGATTTTGTATAATAATGCTCAGTTTATTAGGGATAATTTATTGTGGCATAGAAAAGTTATAGGATATGTCCTTAATTCTTGATGTTAATTTTTAACATTCTTAATGATAAAAAATATGTTGTTACATAGCAAATTTCATTATAACCAGTTTCAATAATCTATATACACACTGATTACTTGCAATGTTTGTACAATTAAAAAAATTATAACTTAACTGTTTTAAACATTTTCAGGGTGTTCCCGGAGAAGCTGGTGCCCCAGGTCTTGTTGGACCAAGAGTAAGTTACACGTTTTTGTCTGACTTTGAATATTCAGGACATTTACTATATCTCATTGTATATACCACACAATCACCTGTGCATCTATAAAACTGTCATAGTTCTACAGAGTGTGGCTATAGCAAATGCCACATAACAGTTCTAGTCACTTCCCTTGACTTTCTTTATATTTTGAATATCAGTATGCAGACACCATTTATACCACCATCTAGATTTAGACTACATTGCCCATTACACCCTAATACTTCAGGTACTCTCAGGAGTTGGATGAAGAGTAAGTTACACTTAAATGTTTTGCCTGACTTTGATTATTCAGGGCATTTACTATATCTCATTGTATATACCACAATATCACCTGTGCATCTATAACATTTTCATAATTCTACAGAATATGGTTAGAGCAAATGCCCCATAACAGTTCTAGTCACCTCCCTTGACTTTCTTTAAATAATGAATGCCAGAATGCACCTTTTATACAACATCTAGATTTAGACTACCATTACACCTTAAAACTTCAGGCAATATTCTTCTTGTTTATTTACCATATTATCCTAGCAACATGATGACCAATGGTATCATTATCTGACAGGGTGAGCGTGGTTTCCCAGGTGAACATGGTTCTTCAGGTCCTCAAGGTCTCCAGGGTCCTCGTGGTCTTCCTGGTACTCCTGGTACTGATGGTCCCAAGGTGAGATCCCACTAGATCATATTTTCCTAAACCATATGTAAAGCATTAATGTCTCTGATCTGTCAATTTCTGTGAATTTGCTTTATAGGGTTTTGAGGTAATGACCAACCTTAAAAATGTAGGGTGTTTACTTATTAATATTTCTTTTAGGGTGCTACTGGCCCATCTGGTCCCAATGGTGCCCAGGGTCCTCCTGGTCTTCAAGGTATGCCTGGTGAGAGAGGAACTAGTGGCATTCCCGGAGCTAAGGGTGACAGGGTAAGAGACCAGATTCAATATCTTATGTATGTGTCAGTTGTCAGTACTGTATTAGAACAGTTCATTCTTATTATTGCAGATCATAACAGGTACATCATCTGTTTAAAACAATAACTGACCATTCCCAGATTCAAAAATGAAAAATATTAACATAAACATGGGCAGAAATAATACAGTTTTCTGATTCTGTCCAAGTCAAATTCATTAAGGACATTAAAGTTGAAGAAAGTTGGACACGTTGGACTGCAAAATGCAAGCTGGTTTTATTTGGTGATACTGATATGGACATTTTGAAACTGCATGTTCCACTTAGAGAAAAAAAAACAGTGGTTCCTCTGACCTTTCCTATGAAAAACCATCAAGTTGGTCCATTAACAGCTATTATATAATACAACCATGATGCTACATTAAAAAATGAGTAAATGTTAACAAATGGGGTTATACTGTAGCTCTAAATGCATACCTATGTATAAATGTACAGTGATATGCTATATTATTTGAAACATTTGTATGTGCTCTTTTAAAGGGAAATCTCTCATTGATACGAATTATTTGGTTTAGACATATGCCAATGGCTTCTTCAAAGGATATTGGGCCATATGCACAAAACCTGCAGTGGAACAATTATGTGAAAACCTAGTTGCAACACAGAGAACAAATACAAATTCGCCATTTCTCCATTATCATTCAGTGAATAAAAAAGCCTCATTTAAATCAATGTTCTGAGTTTTTTTTGCTCATCCTGTAGTTGTTTGACCCCATAATGGCCAATAAGCACTTTTTTGTCTCTTAATAGCAAAATTCATTACAATGCTGTAAATCAAAATAAATTGGGAAAGGTCAGTTTGTAGCTTCAAATGTCTACATACATCTTGAAACAAAACACACACACACAAATTGTATTTTATATTGTTGATCTTCTCAGCCATTACTAAATATGACGTAATTTTAATTCTAGTTCACATAAATGTTACTTAGTGCATGTTATAGTGTAGCACCTCTCCCTATCTTTGGCTATTTAATCAAGATATAGTATAATTATATAAATTGTCTATAATTTTCTAACTTTATTTATGTCCTCTTTGACATAGGGTGATTCTGGCGAGAAAGGCCCAGAAGGTGCTCCTGGCAAAGATGGTTCAAGAGTAAGTATGATTACATTACAGAAGGAAAGATACCTAAAAATTGATAGTCAGAATAATAACTAGGGAAATCTTTTGAATTTTTGATTTGATCAGTTGCATGCTTAGAGACCTTTCTATCATCCATTTGGAAAAAGTGGCATATATACCAACATCATGGGTGCCATCATAAAAATGCACCTTGTGTACAGTGCTCCATATATTTTCTAGGAGTCATCCAATTCCCATTCAATTTTGACTCACTGTACACCTGTATCTATACCTTTCTCACTGCTCAGGTACTTTGTCAGCAACTTTTTCACAGTTATCCAGCTGGTCAAAGTTTTGGCACATCAATCTACATATATACTAGTGTAAAATCCATGCATCGTGCACAAAATTCAAGCAGCCTCAATATTCTAAAAAGCTGTATGTTTAAGATTATTGGTAACTGATGCACAAGAAGGAATTGTCCTCTATAAAAAAATAAAAAGTATGCAAATGATGCATTTTTATAAGCTAATGAGGAACTTTGCTTACTTTCTGTTAACTTTTGACTGTAGGGTTTGACTGGTCCAATAGGTCCTCCTGGTCCATCTGGTCCAAATGGTGAGAAGGTAAGAGTATTTTCTGCTTAAAATTGCATTTCAATGTAGGATGTATAATAAATATTTAGATTTGTTTCACTTACTTACAATGATGCAAGGGATCACACCTTGAGATGCTGCTCTAATTAAGTATATCCAACATAACCACTCTGAGGTTTATGTTGATAATATTAAACCACCCCCCCAAGAAATCATGTGCTGACACCGTGCCCCTTGTCTTTCCCTAACAGCAACAATGTGTCCCTAAATCTCACACTGAAATACTTCCTGTAGCTCACAAAGACAACATTATCATCTGCCTCGTCTTCTGCTAGGGTCTGGGGTACTTGTAATATACCAAGTGTTTCCCAATGTCCTCTGACCACCACTAACATTGCCATTACTAATACCACCAGCAGACATCAATTCTGTAGATGGCAGTATGTCTCTATAAAATGCACACTGTGTGCTGTAGTAACCACACCTGACAAAAAGATGGAGACTAAGATGCAGGGTATAAGACAACATCTGGGAAGTCAGTAAACCACCACAGCCACCACCACCAGTAACTTGTTATTGTCACTACTCAGTCCACCAGCTCACCACCACCAATAACAAATAACGTTCATGGATTACTTTGCTGTAGGTCTGCTCTAACTGCTAACAAAGATTTTCAACAGAAACTAAATTAGCAAACAACATAATGTGATATCCATTCACATCTGAAGATCTTTCTCCCTTATTTCATTTGTTTTAGCTAGTAAAGCTCTTATTTCACTGTCATCATCACCACCCTCATCATCATCAACACCACCACCAGACTCTTCCTTCTTTTTTGATATTGACATAGATTGTGCACCTGATGTCACGCTCACAGACACAGAAGCTTAGGCAGCTGCACCTCTATGCTACTACTGTACAGACCCACCTGGGGAAAACCAAAAGTTCTCTTTTTTGGAAACATACACAAGGTCCCTGATAAAAGGTTGCCAGATCATCCTTTTAAAACTGGACACATGAAAAATGCCTGCTGCATAGATTCATGGGAACGACTGCTGTCCTGTAATAATCACTGCAGCCCTACAGCACACATTTTAATATGTGCCCTTTCTTAAGGGGATTATCTTGCAAACCTACCCTGAGGATCTGATGGCAGCAGTAGTATCTACTGGTGCTGGACCCCCATAGCCATAGCCATAGAAAGCATTATCTTGGAAATTTCTTTGCTGGTAGCAGAAAGGCAGACATTTTAATGGATCTTCTATCTGTGGGAATTTCTGCAAAAAAAGGGACATTTCACTTATTTCTAGCACAAACAAGCAGTATTTTTAGAATGATTATCATTATTTATCTTTATGCAGAATGATTTATTCCTATATTTATCTTTTAGGGTGAATCAGGTCCACCTGGTCCAGCTGGTATCGTTGGTGCTCGTGGTGCTCCTGTAAGTTTCTTAAATTAAATTAATATAACATGTATTTAATTACTCATTATTTCTTTTTTATTTTGGTTTTAATTTGCTTTGTCCTATTTTTGATCACAAAGTTCGTTAAGGCATCAAATACATTACTATCCTCAATAGTGTTAGATAATTGATTTTTTTCTGTATTTTTTTCTGTATTAACAGAAATAGATTAAATACATTTTCATTATTAATTCCATGTGAAACTAATGAAATATATATATTACTAAATCAGTGATAATTTAAAAAGGAGTGTTCATGCTAATGAATGATCATATTAAATAAAATTCACAAACAAAAGTGTTAATTATATTATTATCATTTATAGGGTGATCGTGGTGAGACCGGCCCTCCTGGTCCTGCTGGATTTGCTGGTCCTCCTGTGAGTAGAAATATCTATATTTTTTTTATTTTACACTAATATTGAAATTACTACGGGGGGACATTTACATTTTTAGTTCTGTTTTAAAAGAGTAAGTCATTCTAAACAGTGTATTTTTGCTGTTGCAAATAAATATTTGCAGCTGCTTGGTAAATAGTCACATCCATGTGAGAAACAGTAGATGGTTACTACCACCTCAGAGGTATCCCCAATGAATAACTGAGGTGTAATTTGTATCTCAGTGATAGATACTGTGGAGACTGAACTGTCATTAATGGATGTGTCTTCAGTCAGAGCAGAGCCACAGGACTCAAAAGATAAAAAAACAACAAAAAAACTTTTGACTTTTGGACCACTCATGACCCCCAAAGGTCTTTTTTGACCTTTGCTATAAAAATGTCCCTCCATGTATAGGAAAGATAATCAGTTTATGAATACCAGTATATGGAAGAGTTATATTATGAGATTTTCATATTATAGCCTACAAGTGATAAGTACTAATCATAAAACCAGGAGAATGATTTCACAATTTGCAGAGCTATATGAAAGCTATCACATCTGATAAGCATTTTGTCTAACTACTTCTATTGAATGTTAATGTTTTAAATGTACTACAAATGCCTGCCTTCCTTATTTTTGTATATATCACACCTGCACATGAAGAAGTCATTACAATAAAACCTGAGATTGTAGCCTATGTAATGATATTATAGCAATCCCATCATTTTATTATCGGTAGCAAGATTCTACAGTTGTTGTTCTTAATATATGGGCTCTAAAAGGTCTTCTTTTCTTGTTTTGCAGGGTGCTGATGGTCAACCTGGTATTAAGGGAGAGCAGGGAGAGTCTGGTCAGAAGGGTGATGCTGGTGCCCCAGGTCCTCAAGGTCCTTCTGGTGCTCCTGGTCCACAGGTTGGTTAAGCATTTCCAATTTACAAAAACAATAGAAATGCACATAAGTAAAACATTTTCATTAACTTAGAGATTATATATAAAATACACCATCTGAAGATGTTCCTTCACATTTGATTTGTTATAGTCTTACCAAGGGAATCACGACTGACACTGAGAAAAAAACATGAATAGAACACAATGAATAAAGCTGAAAGTGGAATATGCAAATCAGCCAGCACAGTATATGAGCTGTGCATATATATGTTCAGTAATGGAGTTCTTGTGCATGTGATTATTTGCAGATGACTTAATATACACAAGGATGCAGCTCCACCAGCACATGACCTCAACATCAATAAACCCGTTAAGCCACTTCTATAGGAGAATGGCACAACTAAAATGTAGACACACGACCACCACACACCCCACCCCTTGGCACAAGTGCTGCAAGGTGTCCATTTTTCTTTACAGCTAGCCTAGTACATATACTTTAGGCAGTTGCTGTCCTTTGCACTTATTTTTACTCCGAGATCTATTCATAGATGTCCCTTCATTAGGAAAGGAGCTGGACAGCTAATAATCTCTACCTGTTGTTTGATTACAACTCCCATTTGGTAGCAGAGAAATTATAGAAATTGTAATCTAAATACATCTAATAGTGATGTAGTTGATGAGGTTGAAAAAAAGACATGCTTCCATCAAGTTCAACCTTTGCCATATCACCCTTATTTATGTTGGTCCAGAGGAAATCAACCTAAACCCAATTGAAGCCATTTTTAATTATGTTCCAAATGGGAAAAAATCCTTTCCAACTCCAGAAGGCAATCAAATATCTCCCTGGATCAACAGTCTATCTGCATTGCAACCAACTGGGACAATAATCTGTATTGTTCTGAGCTAAAAAGATATCCAGTATTTTTTGCAAAGTATCTACGTTGTCTGTTAACACAGAACCCCTGCCTTTGTTTAAACCAAAACTGACTTCACAGTGAGTGTCTTGTATTGGCTTTGGAATATTTTTAAATAGTAATCATATCACCCCTTAGATGCTTCTAGTTTGACCAGTCTTTCTTTATAAGTATTTTGAGTATTTTGATCAGACTTTTGAGAGGGGAGAAGAGGGTGATGGGGGGTTGGACAGGATATGTTCAACTTCAGCCTTCAGCTCCAAGGATGCATCAACCCTCCCTTAAGGTACAGCTGATGCTGTTCTTGGTGCTGAGTTTTTTCTTGCCTGAGGATCGAAAACTGCATAGAAAGCTATGGCAAAATCCCCAATTAGCTGAGTTTAGTGCATGTGGCGAATAACCATATTAACATATAAAAATGTCCTCAGGATCAGGAAGATGAAACTGCCTCATTAAAGCAGATTTCAATATGCAATGAAGCCATTGGTGAAGTAAACAATGAAACACTGTAAACCTGGCAAAAGCATGGAGAAGACATGGCAACATTAGTGTATTTGAGGCATAATCACAGGGATAAAACAGAGAAGATGCCTTAATGTATACCAAGAGATGGATTTGGTTCAAATTTGCCACAATATCACCAAACACGACTCTTATAGAACTTTAGTGCATCTCCTCCCATGTATATTAATAGAACTGATTGTTAACCCTACATGGCAGTGTTTTAAGTTGTAAGCATTAAAATATACTGTTCAAAGCACCCAGACTGTTAGTGAATAAAGCCACATATAATGCACATACTGAATAAACATCCTATTAACAATATGTTAATATAATTGAAATAACATATGAAAAAGATGAACATCAATTAAAATACTTTTTATTAATGCTGGATATATCAAATATATGTATGTAAGAAATGTACATATAATAATCTGCAAGATGTGGGACTTACCCTAAAGTGTAAAATAAAAATTCCAATGAAGTAGAATAATCACATCAAATAACCTTCAGTTAGAGAAACACACCAATCACTATGATTTAATTTACATTGTAAACAAACAGACAAAGTCAGTACTCAAAACGTATCTAAGTAATACATGCATGCTTGAATTATATCAGTGAATAATATTGAGCATCCAATGAAAGAAAAGTGCGATGTTGAACTTTTATACATATACTATCTACTTTACATTATAACTATACTCTTTTTCAACTCAGGGCCCAACTGGTGTTAATGGTCCTAAGGGAGCTCGTGGTGCTCAAGGCCCAGCTGTAAGTATAAAGTATCCTTCCATCTATCCAAACTCAAAGTATTACAAATGGAATTGTAGTTAAAATACAGACAGTTATTTCACTCTGCATTTTACTTACCACCATTTGAACTAACCCAGTGATTTAGTAGGTTTTATCTTGATTAACTGATTCAATATATTTCCATGGCATGCCAGTAAGAATGCATGTGTTTACAAAATGAACAAATGAAAATCCAAGATGTAATTCATTGCATTCTCATTTTCTTATTCTTCTATATAGGGTGCTACTGGGTTCCCTGGTGCTGCTGGCAGAGTTGGCCCTCCTGGCCCCAATGTAAGTCACACATGTTACTGTTTCTGCAATCATTATATGTACAGGTACAATTATTCACTTTTTGTAATTAGGTATATTAAGTTAGTTACAAAAAGTCATTAACGTACACATTTTGTTAATAAGATACATAATGTGTACAAACAGTAGGCATGTACAAGGAAGCTATGTGTTGGATTAGTGACTGATGAAGCATATAAGTGTTGCTTTACTGATACAAAGCAATGTGACATTGGAAAGTGACAATGTCTGACAGTTACTACACATTCAAGAAATAATTGCATATAAGCAGTATATAACTGTTGTTGAAGTGTAATACTTGAAATGAGATGATTGGACATTTGTAGACTGGAACTATTTTTGTCTTATTTCTGTAGGGAAATCCTGGACCCCCTGGTCCTCCTGGATCTGCTGGTAAGGATGGACCAAAGGGTGCTCGTGGTGATGGTGGTCCCCCTGGTCGTGCTGGTGACCCAGGTCTTCAAGGTCCTTCTGGTCCTCCTGGAGAGAAGGGAGAGCCTGGTGAAGATGGTCCTTCTGTAAGTGCCAAATTGTAGCACTTTAGGTTATCACAATCAGTATTCCATGCCATTCAAGTTAGTGGCTGATGATGCAAATCAATGTTGAGAGGTACTGGTGACAGCAAATTTTAAACCAAAACATTATTTCCCGGGCTACATCAGCCATTAATTTGAAATAAATATTTATTTGCAATCTATTTGGTAGCTAATAATACTTTTAAAGATACCACACAGAAAAATATAATAAAGCCTAAAATAAAAGACTTAGCAAAAAAAGTTCATACTTCCCTCAAATAAGAAGGAGACTTATATTTTCATGTACTCTAAGCCAGTAATTTTAATCTTTTTCATGTGGTATTTTTGACCCACATACTAGAGATGACAATATATCTAATATGACAAATTATATGGAAACATGGTGCCCGAAGTAACATTGAAGGAGCATCTTCAGGATTCATAGCCCAGCTGAAAGTAGTTCAGTGATAATAAACATTTGTATGTACCTATCTCTTTTTATTGATGCATTCTATGTCGAACTAATTTTACTCATCCTTCATCCTTTACTCTAGGGTGCTGATGGTCCCCCAGGTCCTCAGGGTTTGTCTGGCCAGCGTGGTATTGTTGGTTTACCTGGACAGCGTGGTGAGAGAGGTTTCCCTGGCCTTCCTGGCCCAGCTGTAAGTATCATTCATTATTAATTAAATATTAAAATATTGCATTGTTTTAGAAGAGAACTGCTATTCTGAGATGTCGCAAATACAAAATGTGTTGACTTGGGCTATTAAAAATCCTCTTATGGCTTTTGTGGATAATTATCTATATATTTGTAGGTGAAGATTGGTGTAGACTCAGGAAAACCATAAACATATTTCTTCAAATAGTGATTTTAATATATGCTTAAATTCTACCACAGAAACCAAACAATGCAAAACAAAGTGTGGCAGAATTTTTCTTTGGTTTTGGGCCACCTTTACTAGAATTCAAAGCTGAATGTAAAACAAATTTTTGAACTCAGTATACATTATTGCTTGATATACTGATCCAGAAGAAGAGAAAGTTGGTTGTTGCTGGTGATACCCATAAATGGACCAGAATAGTATTTCTTAATAGATAAACTACACTGTTTAGAACAGTACAGTTATCTTCTTTTTGTACTTGTCTTCTTTCAAATCAGAAAACTTACCCTTATTAGTTGCCAGTTCATTATGTTCTATGTTTCTAAAATTGTTGATATAACCATTTTAGGGTGAACCTGGAAAACAAGGAGGCCCTGGATCTTCTGGGGACCGTGGACCCCCTGGCCCTGTTGGTCCACCTGGTTTGACTGGACCTGCTGGAGAGCCTGGACGTGAAGTAAGGATAACATTTTTATAACATCCTGCATGTTTAATTGTAGGTATATTCATTTAGAACCACTACTGCAACTGAGACTATTTGTAGATACATATTTTCTCAATAACCTGTAAATGAGGCCTTCATCATGACTGCAAAATTATATTGACTGTGCCATTTCTAAGCATACTGGCAGAGAAAATGATAGTAGTGATGTGTAATGTGCAGCTCAATTCTAACCAGACTTTCCAATAATAATGATTACAACAAATGTGGTTTAAACCATATATGCAATGAGGAAATGTTAAAAAATACATTTCAATGCATATGCAACGTATGCATTTTTCTTACATCATTATACTGTCAGTGACTAGATGTAATAGATCATAAATGACATCTTACCAGGACCAAAAGTTAATTAAACATATATCACTTTTATTACAATTATGCACAAGTGCAATCTAAGGAGTTACTCGTTGTACCTGTAACTTTTTCTGTACAATATATTATTTCTGAATAAATCTATCCTCTTATTTTAACGTTATTATTCATTCTTAAACTCTAGGGTAACCCTGGTTCTGATGGTCCTCCTGGTCGTGATGGTGCTACTGGAGTGAAGGTAAACTTGGCAAACCTCTCTAATTATGAATATCAAATTAATGGAGATTAATTTTTCTCATTTCCATCTCTTCATGTTACAGTTTTTTCTGAATGTCCTATAAATTCCTACATATTTCCTATTATTTTTATCCTATGTACATTTTCACATACATATTGAACTAGTGCTTAACACACTGAATAGTAATTTTAATTTTCTTAATATCTATCCAAAAGAAAACAGTAAAAATATTATTTTCTCTTACCTTACAGGGAGATCGTGGTGAGACTGGCCCTCTTGGTGCTCCTGGTGCTCCAGGTGCTCCAGGTGCTCCTGGCCCTGTTGGCCCAACTGGAAAACAAGGAGACAGAGGAGAATCTGTAAGTGTTATTCACACTATTTGAAAAACACTTTTAAAAGAGTACTCACGCAACTTGATTTTTTTGTTTTGTGCAGTTATTTCTACATTTTATCTGCTGAATAAAACAAGGCCACTCCCATCGCTGTCAGATGTTTTATTCAAAATTTATAGCAGTTTAAATAAGCAGGAAATGAATTTACTGTGTTTACTTCCTGATAGTTCTAACTGACAGGAAGTGAGTCAGCAGTTTCTATCACATTCTATGGAGAACTATATGTCTCTGACTTTTCTGACTTTCCCCTCCATTAGAATCTAACAAGAAATCTAATTAGAATTTGACCACTAGAGGGCACTGCTAATGTAAAAAAAACATGGGTTTAAACTGTAATAACTCTGGAAATATAAATCTCTCAGCAGTGGGAGTACCCTTATTTTAATCAATAGGATGATCCCTACAACATATATTTTTTCTTAAAAAAAGTTTACTGCTCCTTTAAAATACCCACCTCGAACTGTTCATAACTGCCACCATCATTACTAATAGCATCCCAAGATGCTGGCTTCAGATATGGAAGCTTTGATGAAAACATTTCCAGTGTTCAGTTAATACCAGAATATCTAGCAAATGTGTCATTTAGAAAATAAAATATGTCAGAAATGGTAAAATTAAGCAACCTAGAATAATTAATAAGTACATAATTACAGAAATCTGAAAGAAGATACTGAATTTAATTTTTACTAAGAATCATTTAAAACAATGTCATTAGTATATTTGAATGAGGGTAGATACAATTAATTCATTGGTTAATGGTTAATGTTAAGAATTCAACATCTTGAAACTACAGGCAAAGAAATGCAAATGAGAAACCTCATTGATATCCCTTGTTTCCATTATTTAACAAGGATCCCTACACACAAATTATGATTTATAATATATATGCATTTTATAAAATACCTGTATTTCCAGCAGATGAGGTATATCTACTGCTCCATACGCCCCTGACAAGATTTCACTATAAAGATAAATGATCGTGGATCTTGCGAGTTATAAGACTTAAGATTCACAACAATACTTTCTTTCAATAGTGTTTCAATAATGTTATCTCTATTAAATGTAATTCATTAATGCATATATTACATTTAATTACACGAAAATATGTTTAAAGTTTAAAGATTAACTTAGTAAAGTTGTTTCCTTCGAATAAAATAGTGAATAAAACCATATGTTTATTTAGGTGTAGCAGCATATTAAACAGTACTTTACAATACTGACAATTGTTGTAATCATTTTTCTAATTGACAAAACCTTATACCTACTTAAATATGTTTCTCTTTTTTTTAGGGACCTCAAGGCCCATTGGGTCCATCTGGTCCGGCTGGGGCTCGTGGTCTCCCTGTAAGTATATTTTTCTGTTTCTGTAGATTTATATAAATATCTTCTTGTTCATGGCTTGTTCAGTGCTACTTTTTTCTAAATAGGGGAACATGTTATGGAGCAAATTAGACAACTAAAATGTTGAGATATTTAAAAGCCTTAGTAATCTGGTCAGATTCATACTTTAACCACTTGTTAAGTTTGTATTCTACTCTAATTGAAGATCTAGAAATGTGCAATACACATAGATATTGAAAATGATAATGATGCATAATTATCAAACAATAGAAAAAGCCACAAACACTCTTCTTTTTGTTGCTACTTTTCCTGATCATATGCAAAAGTGTTTGGTATTTATCTGTGATCAAACACATTTCCCTTGTTTGTATCTAGTAGACATTCCTCATGTAACATGTTCTCCTGTGTAAAGAGTTAGTAAAATTACAATAGGAAGCCATTTTTATTTTTTTTTATGTCATCTTTTTAGGGTCCTCAAGGTCCTCGTGGTGATAAGGGTGAGGCTGGTGAAGCAGGAGAGAGAGGACAGAAAGGTCACAGAGGTTTCACTGGTCTTCAGGGTCTGCCTGGACCTCCTGTAAGTATACTCACTGAAATTAATTTGATCTCCAAAATATGACTACAAACCCATGTGTATTCTATTAATCTGTCAGTGAGGATGGGTAAACTGCAGCTCGCGTACTCCTGATTATTACAACTTACATAAACTTCAGGTGACCAATAGCTGCTGTGGATGATGATAATTGCAGTTAAACAACAGCTAAAAGGCTAAAGGTTTCCCATCCCTGACATATTAAAGAATAAAAACTATAGTATATCATCGTATTGGCACCGTAACAAATCTGTAAAATTATATTAACATTATCTTGGCCATTGTAATATAAGTAATATTTGTAGCATTTCATATTATTTAATTTGCTATTACAACCCAATCTTTATTATGAGCTGCCATTTAAACAAAAGTTTTTCAATATTCTTCATAACAAAATTAAAAATATGAGTTTGTCCTTGTACAAGATGCAGAGACTCATACTGTATGCCACAAAATAGGATCTCAGTATGTGTAGTATCCTCCATTGACACAACAGCCACAATATGTAATGTTTCCATGCAAGATGTTATTATTATTGGTGAAAAAAACATTTAATCTAGACCTTTCTGCAATGTGATGCATGAGAAAGGTTGCAGATGCAACTTCTCCATTTTTAAATGTTTCCCAAACACTTATATAAAATAATACTTTTAATAATTAAAGGAGAATGCAGAATGTGAAACAGAAATGAATAAATACACATATAATTGTTATTATATTTATATTTCTGCAGGGTACTTCTGGTGATCAAGGTGCTACTGGTCCTGCTGGCCCCTCTGGTCCAAGAGTGAGTTATAAAAACAACGTTTTTCAGTAATTGCTGTTATTTACATTAAGGTTTATGATGCAATTTACCTCTTATTTATGCATTGTAGGGTCCTCCTGGTCCTGTTGGTCCCTCTGGCAAAGATGGTTCTAATGGTCTGCCTGGTCCAATCGGTCCACCTGGTCCACGTGGTCGTAGTGGTGAAACTGGTCCTGCTGTAAGTATGGGAAAATAATATGTTTGCACAAAGTAAACAATGTCAAATTAAACTACTAGATTTCAACAAACTGATGAAGAAGGCTACTGCCTAGTTGTAGTGGTAATTATAATAAAGCAGGATAAAAACATAAATAATTTTCTATTTTAGTATTAAGTACATATTATTGTTTGCTTTACTTAACTTTAAATATGAAAAGTATGCCCTTGAAACTGTACCACATTAAAAGGTAAATCACAAACTGAGTTTTTAGGGATAGGGCTGAATAAGATATTGCTGAAGCATAGGAAGGATCTGTGCTATTATCTGTTCTGTTTGATATCTATATTAGTGGTATTTCCGTTGGGTTTCAAGGGAAGGTGAGGCTCTGTGTAGATAGTTGCTATTCCTGGGGAATTAATAAAATCAGAAGTGATTTGAAAAAGTTAGAAGTCTGGATTAGAGTATGGGTTGTAAAATGTAATGCTGCACAATTCAATATGATGCATATAGGACATAAAAACTCAAAGACAGGATAAAGAATGGTATGCTGTTGAAAGCAACAGTTAAGTAAAAAGACCTGGGAGTAGTTATGAGAGTTAGGGTGGCAATAAAATACAGCAACGCCATGGGAAAAGGGGTAGCATACTACATTGTATAGAAAGAGGCATTAAAGCAGCAAAAAGATGTTCTAATGGCATTTAATGAATCAATAGCTAGACCGCACCTACAGTACAGCATATAGTTCTGGAGACCATAACTCCATAAGAACATCATTAAATTATATAGAACATTGAAAGAAATATTGCTACAATGGTGCCTGACCTAATTGGACTGTGAAAAGATAAGGGTGTAAGATATATGGAAAAGTTTCCCGGTGGAAATAGTAAAGGCTAAAACAGTAACTGAATTTAAGAATTATTGTTATTTAAATATTCCTAAGCTATTTAAATAGATAGAAAAATGGGGATACGTCATTTGGGTCAATTTTGTGTTTTTATAAGTAATCTTCAATTCTCCACTCCCTTTATTTATAGGGTCCACCTGGTCAACCTGGTCCCCCTGGTCCTCCTGGTCCTCCTGGCCCTGGAATTGATATGTCTGCATTTGCTGGCCTTTCTCAGCCTGAGAAAGGACCTGATCCTATGCGATACATGCGTGCCGACCAAGCCTCAAGCTCTCTTCGCCAGCACGATGTTGAGGTTGATGCCACTCTAAAATCCCTCAATAACCAGATCGAGAGCATCCGCAGCCCAGATGGAAGCAAGAAGAATCCAGCTCGCACTTGCCGTGACCTGAAACTGTGCCATTCTGACTGGAAGAGTGGTATGTACAACATCCTACTTTAAGCTGAATTTTAGTTATTCTCTGTCCTTTCCTTCTTTTCATTCTATCCTTATTATACGTATTCTACCCTCCTTTGTTTCTTCCAATCTTTTCCTTCTCACCATTGGAAGTGCATTATATATAGAATTATAAAATAAACGCAATTCCATGAAACTTCTAAAGAATAAGAATGTTATAATCTTGAGCATTTCTTGTACAGTACAGTATAGTTTCTTTTGAAAACTTCTGTTTGAGGTTGTTATTATTATTATACTTTATTTTAAATGTTTCTAGCTGATGATTCCAATAACAGAAAAGCGGGTGCAGTGTTTTATAATATATGTCTAAATAAGATAAGATATTACATTTTGGGCATGTTGTTCTGACAATATATTAACTGTATATTTTGTAGTGTTGTAAATGAAATATATTGCCGATGCACTTTTAGTTTTAGAGAAGCTTATTATATTTTTTCTTTTCTTTTATAGGTGATTATTGGATTGATCCCAACCAAGGCTGCACTGTGGACGCCATCAAGGTCTTCTGTAACATGGAAACTGGAGAGACCTGTGTATATCCCAACCCATCCAAGATCCCCAAGAAGAACTGGTGGACAAGCAAGAGCAAAGACAAGAAACACATCTGGTTTGGAGAAACAATCAATGGTGGTTTCCAAGTAAGTATTGACTGCTGATATATCATTTAAATATCTAATTATTTAGATATGCACCTAAATCAGTTACTATAATTTGGCCTAATAACAATTACTATCAGAGTGATTCAGCCAAGTGTCAAATTCAAATGGAAATGAATGGTACCAGGGGAGTACCTATGGGATGTAGAAAATGCAGTTACCCCTGGACCCAGCATACAAGGGGGGGCATATCCCCAGGGTCCACTAGATTCTAGTTATTCCTTATCTTAGAGGGCACAAAAAATGTTGGATCTCCATTCAGTTAAATGGACATTAACACCAACAGATAAAGGTGTCCCCCAATGTAATCCTGCTGCTGCCCGAAACAGCAGCCATTTCTCTTGTTTGATGGGCTTTCATGCTCCACATCCATCTGATGATGCATGGTGGGCTTCTAGTTGTTCTATGGTACTCTACAGACATGCTCCCAGGAGTGACAGAATGGGAAAGGAGAGAGTCTGCCTTTTAATATGGTTGCCTCATCTCCCAGTGAAGTAGTGGCTGCAGATGCAGTGTTGCAGCAGGATCTTCATTTGGTGCACAGAACCCCAGAAAACTTAAAACTTCAGTACTATTCATATTTCTTGAATACAGGTAATAGGGACATGTTTATCTTTTGGTGTTAGTGTTCCTATAATGTCAAACCTATAGTATAGGACCAAGTCATAATTCACCCAAATCTGTATCCTACCAAAAAAGAAAACAAATCAAAACAATAAATACAGGATTTGACTTGAACATCAGATTGATCCCAACAATTTAGTACAATGAAAACTTGTCTCATATGTATACATGTATATATGTAGACACTCACAGTTAATACTGTTAATGTCCTTTTATAGTTCAGCTATGGTGATGATAGCTCAGCACCCAACACCGCTAGTATTCAGATGACATTCCTGCGTCTGCTGTCCACTGATGCATCCCAAAATATCACCTACCACTGCAAGAACAGCATTGCATTTATGGATGAAGCATCAGGCAACCTGAAGAAAGCTCTACTCCTTCAAGGATCCAATGATGTTGAGATCAGAGCTGAGGGCAACAGCAGATTCACATACAATACCTTGGAAGATGGCTGCAAGGTAAATTACTATTTTACATCTTGTACCAGTATTGACTGTAAACTAAATAAGCACCAGTAGCTGTACACTAGTTATCAGTTGCAGTAACAGTAAAATCAGGTGCCAAAGTGTAACTAAAATGCTTCGGTGTTGCCATATATTGGTTAAACCTTTAAGGACAAGATAGTGTGCAGTGCATTAAGAAGCAGTTCATTGCACAACACTTTGGTCCTTAAAGGGTTATGCTATCAATATAATAATACCAAGAAAATATTTTGCACAGTTTTTTTAGAGAGCTGCATCAATTACAATTGTACTACTTTGACTAACTAACTCTTTTTTTATTTTAGAAACACACTGGCAAATGGGGCAAGACAGTTATTGAATACAGGACACAGAAAACTTCTCGCCTGCCCATTGTAGACATTGCACCTATGGATATTGGTGGAGCTGATCAGGAATTTGGTGTTGACATTGGCCCAGTCTGCTTCTTGTAAAAACCAAAAACATAATAAAAATAAGTAAAACCCTAAGGACCTGAGTACTTTCCAATCACTTTTAGGACTTCTGCACTGAATGGCTGAACCGACCCCAAATTTCCATTCATCCATGCGCTTACATTTTGGACTTTTTTATTTTGTATTGCAAGGCCAGAAATGGGCAGACTGCGAAATAAAATCATGGTATTATTTATTTATTGTCTTCCTGTAAGACCTATGGGTCAGGTGAAGGTTTGAAACTAACTGGCATGTTTGAAGGCCCCTTAACCGATGTACGAAGTGCAGTTTAAAGCAACCCTCCCCCCTCACAGTGTATATCAGCAGGAATACTGTGTGTGTAATTGAATGAAATGGTGCTATTGTTGTAAAACAGTTTTGTATTTTATAACATCAAATGATATAAAAATCTTTTTGGAAAGTACAAGTTGATCTGGGCTTTGTTCTTTTATGTTTTTTTATTATAATGTAGATAGAAAGTTCCAGAAAAGTCAGTTCACCTGCCCTTTTTTCCAATATGAGATGAAGGAAATGTAGGGCAAAATCTAGAACTTCCCAGGTTTAAGCTACCTCACACTAATTAAAAACTATAAAGACACAAGCTAAATCTTGAAGCTGAACTAAACACACAGTAGGAGTCACAGTCACATTGATAGAGTGATCATGGGTTAAAATCTCAAGTTCTGGTGCTTATCTTATGCTTCTGGGTTCTGCATCTAATAGAAGATTAAGAGGAAGAGCAAATATATGATGAAACAGAGGCATAAACAATGGTGAATTAAATGTTGAAGGGTTGTTGTTTTTTGTTTTTATTTTGTTTTTTGTAAAACAGCATAGACAATGCCAAAGTTTAGCAGCTATAATCTCAAAATTAAATCAGTATTGTAGTAGGCAAGTGGATGCTGTATACAATTCAGGTCATAGCCATTCAAAAATAATTAATGTTGTTTTCCCAAATATGTATGTGAATTATTTACCCTACACCATTTCCCCAACATCCAAGTATCTCTGACCTTTATTTTGAATTGTTTTGAGGGACAAACAGGTAGACACTTTGGCCAGAGGGAGGGAGGGGAGAAACAAAAAAGAACAATTAAGAACTAAGTTTATGTACTATTTTGTATATGTAAAATAGATTTTTTTTTTATTTTGCAATACTGATTTTCAGCATGGTAGACTAGCAAACATGCCAAACACCAACACTAATCTTTCTTGTGAAATAATTGTCTTACTGTATCTTTTTCTCATTTTCAGTCTCTTCTACTTTTCTGCAAAAAAGATAGAAAGCTTTTTCTATAAAAAAATAAAACATGTTTGATTTTTTTATTTGTATTAAATTCCATCCTATGATGTAATCTTTGTTGAATGATGTTAATCGTATCTGGGATATTTCATGACAGAACAAAACAACACAAATAAAAATTTTAATTAAAAAAATAGTCACAAGGCTTTTTATTTTCCTTCATCACCTTGAGTGATAACATTAATTTGATTTGCTTCATTGTCTGAATTTCTAAGACATTCAAAATATTGAGTCAATAGATATCTATATGTCTTAAAATTATAAATCAATCCACTCTCATAGCAAAACATATAAGCATATATTTATCAAGTTGTAAAAAATCTAATGTGTTAAAAAAATCTATTGAAATATAATTTTACGCAATAATGCTGATATAGCAAGCAGTTTTTTTTAGGCATTTATATAAATCAACCCCATGAAATAGCAAATAATTTAGATAATATTTTTCTGGACAATAGGAAAAAAATGTCTTAACTGGAAAAGATCATTTAAGTAAAGTGCTAGGATTCAGTCTTTTAGTTATTATTAAGGACATTTTAATGCAAGATTATTATTGTGCGTAATATATTTTTAAGTGCTAGCATATTGATCATTTTGCAATAATAGTGAACAACACCTATAATCTTGCAATGTAATAATTATTTTAGAATTAGTATTTTTTTTCCAAACACCTGACTATAATTCAAAATAAGAAAAAAACTAACAACTAATAAATAAATAAATAAATACATGATGTTACAATAAACATGGTGTCTTGTGATTATGGATGAATAGAAACTGTAACCTTATAATTATGGCTAGAAATGTAAGCAATCTTTTTTCAAAAATATTGTTAAAGATGTGTTCATATAGGGTTAGCAACTTGTAGACCAAAGGGGTATTCAATGCATTGCTTTGCATTCATTGCATATCCCTTTAGTCCTAAAGGTCTGAAACCCATTGAAGAGCACCCTCTAGTCCTCTAGGAGTTAAGACGCAATAATGCAAACTGTAAGGCAGGGTTGTGCAATTTTTGATTTGCAAGCTGTTTTTAAACAACACTATAAATTTCAGCTTGACATTGGGCAACTGATTTGCAACCTAAAAAAATGTTAAAAGTGTCAAGATGAGTTTTAATTATACATCTCATATTTACCACCTCTATATGAAGCTGCAACATATTAATGGGGTCACAGTTCCCTAAAATATATAATCAACAAGGTGAACAAAAAATGCCAGAATTTCCTCCACTACACAGAGTATGGTACATATACTGTACAATGTAGAAATATACATCTTTAAAACCAAAAAACTGTGTCCAACAAGGGATCGTTAATTTGCAACATTTCTGCTGCATTCCCTGAATTACAGGCAGCAACATGCAAATGAAGGTACACAGTGAAATAATTTTTTTTATTCCGTATTAGTTTCACAAATTCAAATGTATACAAGTGTATTATATATGTATTATAAAGTGGAGGTATTTTTACCATTATTTTGCTCATCATAACTTTCTTGATGATTTGGCATATTGTCTTCTACCAGATTGCCAAAAGTACCTCGATAGTTAGACTCTGTTGGTAAGATTCCCAAGGAGTATAAGGAACATAGGATAAGATGTCTCTACTACTAGGTGGCTTGAGAGCACTGCTTAAGAGTGGCTCTTGAGATCAAATTTGACTTCCATTATATTCTTGCTATAGTTTGAATCAGGATATATGTGTCAACTGCAAAGCCAATTATCTGACCTATGTTGAGCTGGGGCCAGGCCAAGATGAATTCATTCTCATACTGAGAGGTAGGATAGATGTCTGAAACCTCAAACATGTAAACCGCCAAATGAGAACAATTATCCAATAAATGGTCTGGTACAGGTCACTGGTTGAGCCAGGCTGAGTTAAAATATGGCCAGGACCCAAGCTATAAGTTCTGGCAGGTGGAATACTGACAAAGTCATAAGAACAAGCTGGAGTCAGAAGAACATAATATCTGAACAGGAATACAAGGACCAATTTATTTATTAACAACTAAATGTCCTGTTAGAGTTGGAGGGACCTTAAACATGCACAGAAATTGAATGCATGGAGCTCATGCGACTGTCCATGAGTGTTCACACAAATTACCACCTAGGTACCTGATTGCACACATGAACTGTCTCACACACTTGCATGCCCACCACAGCATAAAAGATGGGAATTGCACCCATGTATGGATGCAAATGCATGAACATAGACCTGTGTGGGAATACAGACTTCCAAATAAGTAAAAACATCCCCCATAACAGCCTCTGGATGGAAGGTCCAGGTTGGTCAGGGTATGAATGATAAAAGGCTTAGAAAATAGGATCATGGATAAAAGATGCAGTTTTCAGAAGGTCTCCTCACTGCCAAAACCTCTCTCGTGGATCAGGTACTAGAGATGCCCTCTATGGTAGCCAGAGTTCAGAAAAGTCTCAGCTTCAGATTCCACTTTACCTACTTGAAGATCCACATTTTTGCCTTTATCTAAACCTGTGAAATTATCAGCAAGGACTCTGTCAGTTTTCATCGGTGGTGGCTAGAATCAGTAGGGCATTTCTATGGCTTCCAGTGCAGCGGGACAAAGCTGGGAGTCAGAGGTAAGCACAGTTCTACAGCTACCATGGCTGGCGCAGTGCAGGGGGATCAGTATGTGTGGTTCTATTAGGGGCAACGCTGGGAAGACAGTGTGTGTTTTATTATAGTTAATGTAGGGCAAAACTGGGAGGGCAATGTGTGGTTCTATGGCTAATAGGACAATGCTGATGGGACAGTGTGTGGTTCTATGAATAGCATGAGGCAAGGATGGGGGGGACAATCATCTATGGATGATGTGTAAAAAGTGGTAAATTGTATTTTTGATGGAATTCATTTTTTCTGTTTTAGGATGAAATGTTTTGTTCATCACTAGCTAACAGGTCTAACCTGTATTTAACTGTAAAAAATTAACACTGCAGTGGTTGGGAAAGAAAGAGAAAGCTGTTGAAATGTTGATGATAGCTAGTGCAGAGGAAAAGAGGGGAGAGATGGAGTTGCTTGATTTAAAAATAATTGTGCTAACCAGTCTGCTGACTTTTGCAGGGAGTGCAGATGGGATGCAGGTGAGATTTGTAGACCCTGACCCTGACAGTGAAAGAACCAAAATGTAAAAAAAAATCTGACTGATAGATGACCGACACAGGCAGGAAATACTACAGAAACAATTAAGAGTGACAATGACAGATACATACATACATAATACAGAAGCATACATCATACATTGGTTTTTAAACAAGGCATCACTCCAAACACAAATAGTATGCTACGTTGTCCTGTGAAACTAACTACTGATCAATTTTCTATAAACCCTCCAAAGCAGAGAAGTAAAAATATGCTTTTTATTTAAAAAAAATAAATAAATAGTGTTGATTCTGCTGACTACTTATGATGATATTGATTTAGAATATGTCCTCCAGACACTCAGCTCCTTTGTCATGAGACAGATCAAGTACTAAATGTTGATGATATGCAAAGATTTAGCTGTGTCTGAAAGGAAAAGGCTCGGTTATCCACAACTGAAAGGAGTAATATTACTGTTTAAAAACTATATAACATGTAAATAAGCCTAAAAAGGCATAATCATCTTGCTTAATATCATCATCACCATCAGTGCTTCCAAATCCAAAACTCACCCAGTCACACTCACTATTTGTGACTAATCAACAACACAGTTCAATGTCAACTAGCTACGACTGCTTCTGCTGCTGTCCGTGGTGCCGCACCACTGCTGCCTACTACTACTAGTAATATTGCAACATCTAGCCCCTGTAGTAGAGATGATATAATAAGGAGTAGTCATGAGGAACCCCCAGTCTATGAAATCTACAATTTTCAAGAGGAAGGGTTAGAATGTTGAATGTAAACAATATTAGTTGAATTAAAGTGGTGAAAGAAAGCACTATAAGTCGAATTTTAAAAGGGGGGTTAATATGTTGAAGGGGGGAACTCTATGTCAGATTTCGGTAATGTGGGGAACATATCTAACACTAACCTTGATCTATCTGTCATTTAACGTACGCCTATTTCCTTGGTCTTTGACATTTTGCATGTTCATTTTAGGCGGTAGTTGGATAGGAGCAGACAGAGTCAATTTTGTTAGTTCGTATAAATGTGCTGTCTACGCCAGTTTTGCTTTACTGTGGTTCTGCAATAGAATACCAGCATAACACTTTTGCAAAATACACATTGCTTGTTGTTCTTGTAATGCCAGTTTTAGCAAGGGTAATAGAATCGAGCTCCTGCGGGCCACTAAATGTAGATCAATTTTGGCCCATTGGAAATAAAAAAAATGCCACAAGTTGCCATTCAATAGACTGCGTTAGGCCCTAAACATCCAATAAGGGACTTGTATTAGTTCATGAAATTTATGACCCAGGTTTTTTTAAGAAAGTCCCTTTTCAGATCTTTAGTCAGCCAATACCTATTGAAATTTATATATGGGCAGTCTCTGTTCAAATTCCCTCACAGTCATTGGCTGGGATGTGTGCTTGCGCACCTCCCAACTAATCAGCTTGGAGCTGATTGGCTGGGATGCGAGTAAGCACATCCCAGCCAGTAGCCGTGAAGGAATTTGAACAGAGACTGACCATATATAAAGGTATGAGGGAAGGATGGGGGGGCGTCTGTGCTACACATTAGTTTCTCCTCCTCCTTTGTATATGTAAAATAGATTTTTTTTTTATTTTGCAATACTGATTTTCAGCATGGTAGACTAGCAAACATGCCAAACACCAACACTAATCTTTCTTGTGAAATAATTGTCTTACTGTATCTTTTTCTCATTTTCAGTCTCTTCTACTTTTCTGCAAAAAAGATAGAAAGCTTTTTCTATAAAAAAATAAAACATGTTTGATTTTTTTATTTGTATTAAATTCCATCCTATGATGTAATCTTTGTTGAATGATGTTAATCGTATCTGGGATATTTCATGACAGAACAAAACAACACAAATAAAAATTTTAATTAAAAAAATAGTCACAAGGCTTTTTATTTTCCTTCATCACCTTGAGTGATAACATTAATTTGATTTGCTTCATTGTCTGAATTTCTAAGACATTCAAAATATTGAGTCAATAGATATCTATATGTCTTAAAATTATAAATCAATCCACTCTCATAGCAAAACATATAAGCATATATTTATCAAGTTGTAAAAAATCTAATGTGTTAAAAAAATCTATTGAAATATAATTTTACGCAATAATGCTGATATAGCAAGCAGTTTTTTTTAGGCATTTATATAAATCAACCCCATGAAATAGCAAATAATTTAGATAATATTTTTCTGGACAATAGGAAAAAAATGTCTTAACTGGAAAAGATCATTTAAGTAAAGTGCTAGGATTCAGTCTTTTAGTTATTATTAAGGACATTTTAATGCAAGATTATTATTGTGCGTAATATATTTTTAAGTGCTAGCATATTGATCATTTTGCAATAATAGTGAACAACATCTATAATCTTGCAATGTAATAATTATTTTAGAATTAGTATTTTTTTTCCAAACACCTGACTATAATTCAAAATAAGAAAAAAACTAACAACTAATAAATAAATAAATAAATACATGATGTTACAATAAACATGGTGTCTTGTGATTATGGATGAATAGAAACTGTAACCTTATAATTATGGCTAGAAATGTAAGCAATCTTTTTTCAAAAATATTGTTAAAGATGTGTTCATATAGGGTTAGCAACTTGTAGACCAAAGGGGTATTCAATGCATTGCTTTGCATTCATTGCATATCCCTTTAGTCCTAAAGGTCTGAAACCCATTGAAGAGCACCCTCTAGTCCTCTAGGAGTTAAGACGCAATAATGCAAACTGTAAGGCAGGGTTGTGCAATTTTTGATTTGCAAGCTGTTTTTAAACAACACTATAAATTTCAGCTTGACATTGGGCAACTGATTTGCAACCTAAAAAAATGTTAAAAGTGTCAAGATGAGTTTTAATTATACATCTCATATTTACCACCTCTATATGAAGCTGCAACATATTAATGGGGTCACAGTTCCCTAAAATATATAATCAACAAGGTGAACAAAAAATGCCAGAATTTCCTCCACTACACAGAGTATGGTACATATACTGTACAATGTAGAAATATACATCTTTAAAACCAAAAAACTGTGTCCAACAAGGGATCGTTAATTTGCAACATTTCTGCTGCATTCCCTGAATTACAGGCAGCAACATGCAAATGAAGGTACACAGTGAAATAATTTTTTTTATTCCGTATTAGTTTCACAAATTCAAATGTATACAAGTGTATTATATATGTATTATAAAGTGGAGGTATTTTTACCATTATTTTGCTCATCATAACTTTCTTGATGATTTGGCATATTGTCTTCTACCAGATTGCCAAAAGTACCTCGATAGTTAGACTCTGTTGGTAAGATTCCCAAGGAGTATAAGGAACATAGGATAAGATGTCTCTACTACTAGGTGGCTTGAGAGCACTGCTTAAGAGTGGCTCTTGAGATCAAATTTGACTTCCATTATATTCTTGCTATAGTTTGAATCAGGATATATGTGTCAACTGCAAAGCCAATTATCTGACCTATGTTGAGCTGGGGCCAGGCCAAGATGAATTCATTCTCATACTGAGAGGTAGGATAGATGTCTGAAACCTCAAACATGTAAACCGCCAAATGAGAACAATTATCCAATAAATGGTCTGGTACAGGTCACTGGTTGAGCCAGGCTGAGTTAAAATATGGCCAGGACCCAAGCTATAAGTTCTGGCAGGTGGAATACTGACAAAGTCATAAGAACAAGCTGGAGTCAGAAGAACATAATATCTGAACAGGAATACAAGGACCAATTTATTTATTAACAACTAAATGTCCTGTTAGAGTTGGAGGGACCTTAAACATGCACAGAAATTGAATGCATGGAGCTCATGCGACTGTCCATGAGTGTTCACCCAAATTACCACCTAGGTACCTGATTGCACACATGAACTGTCTCACACACTTGCATGCCCACCACAGCATAAAAGATGGGAATTGCACCCATGTATGGATGCAAATGCATGAACATAGACCTGTGTGGGGATACAGACTTCCAAATAAGTAAAAACATCCCCCATAACAGCCTCTGGATGGAAGGTCCAGGTTGGTCAGGGTATGAATGATAAAAGGCTTAGAAAATAGGATCATGGATAAAAGATGCAGTTTTCAGAAGGTCTCCTCACTGCCAAAACCTCTCTCGTGGATCAGGTACTAGAGATGCCCTCTATGGTAGCCAGAGTTCAGAAAAGTCTCAGCTTCAGATTCCACTTTACCTACTTGAAGATCCACATTTTTGCCTTTATCTAAACCTGTGAAATTATCAGCAAGGACTCTGTCAGTTTTCATCGGTGGTGGCTAGAATCAGTAGGGCATTTCTATGGCTTCCAGTGCAGCGGGACAAAGCTGGGAGTCAGAGGTAAGCACAGTTCTACAGCTACCATGGCTGGCGCAGTGCAGGGGGATCAGTATGTGTGGTTCTATTAGGGGCAACGCTGGGAAGACAGTGTGTGTTTTATTATAGTTAATGTAGGGCAAAACTGGGAGGGCAATGTGTGGTTCTATGGCTAATAGGACAATGCTGATGGGACAGTGTGTGGTTCTATGAATAGCATGAGGCAAGGATGGGGGGGACAATCATCTATGGATGATGTGTAAAAAGTGGTAAATTGTATTTTTGATGGAATTCATTTTTTCTGTTTTAGGATGAAATGTTTTGTTCATCACTAGCTAACAGGTCTAACCTGTATTTAACTGTAAAAAATTAACACTGCAGTGGTTGGGAAAGAAAGAGAAAGCTGTTGAAATGTTGATGATAGCTAGTGCAGAGGAAAAGAGGGGAGAGATGGAGTTGCTTGATTTAAAAATAATTGTGCTAACCAGTCTGCTGACTTTTGCAGGGAGTGCAGATGGGATGCAGGTGAGATTTGTAGACCCTGACCCTGACAGTGAAAGAACCAAAATGTAAAAAAAAATCTGACTGATAGATGACCGACACAGGCAGGAAATACTACAGAAACAATTAAGAGTGACAATGACAGATACATACATACATAATACAGAAGCATACATCATACATTGGTTTTTAAACAAGGCATCACTCCAAACACAAATAGTATGCTACGTTGTCCTGTGAAACTAACTACTGATCAATTTTCTATAAACCCTCCAAAGCAGAGAAGTAAAAATATGCTTTTTATTTAAAAAAAATAAATAAATAGTGTTGATTCTGCTGACTACTTATGATGATATTGATTTAGAATATGTCCTCCAGACACTCAGCTCCTTTGTCATGAGACAGATCAAGTACTAAATGTTGATGATATGCAAAGATTTAGCTGTGTCTGAAAGGAAAAGGCTCGGTTATCCACAACTGAAAGGAGTAATATTACTGTTTAAAAACTATATAACATGTAAATTAGCCTAAAAAGGCATAATCATCTTGCTTAATATCATCATCACCATCAGTGCTTCCAAATCCAAAACTCACCCAGTCACACTCACTATTTGTGACTAATCAACAACACAGTTCAATGTCAACTAGCTACGACTGCTTCTGCTGCTGTCCGTGGTGCCGCACCACTGCTGCCTACTACTACTAGTAATATTGCAACATCTAGCCCCTGTAGTAGAGATGATATAATAAGGAGTAGTCATGAGGAACCCCCAGTCTATGAAATCTACAATTTTCAAGAGGAAGGGTTAGAATGTTGAATGTAAACAATATTAGTTGAATTAAAGTGGTGAAAGAAAGCACTATAAGTCGAATTTTAAAAGGGGGGTTAATATGTTGAAGGGGGGAACTCTATGTCAGATTTCGGTAATGTGGGGAACATATCTAACACTAACCTTGATCTATCTGTCATTTAACGTACGCCTATTTCCTTGGTCTTTGACATTTTGCATGTTCATTTTAGGCGGTAGTTGGATAGGAGCAGACAGAGTCAATTTTGTTAGTTCGTATAAATGTGCTGTCTACGCCAGTTTTGCTTTACTGTGGTTCTGCAATAGAATACCAGCATAACACTTTTGCAAAATACACATTGCTTGTTGTTCTTGTAATGCCAGTTTTAGCAAGGGTAATAGAATCGAGCTCCTGCGGGCCACTAAATGTAGATCAATTTTGGCCCATTGGAAATAAAAAAAATGCCACAAGTTGCCATTCAATAGACTGCGTTAGGCCCTAAACATCCAATAAGGGACTTGTATTAGTTCATGAAATTTATGACCCAGGTTTTTTTAAGAAAGTCCCTTTTCAGATCTTTAGTCAGCCAATACCTATTGAAATTTATATATGGGCAGTCTCTGTTCAAATTCCCTCACAGTCATTGGCTGGGATGTGTGCTTGCGCACCTCCCAACTAATCAGCTTGGAGCTGATTGGCTGGGATGCGAGTAAGCACATCCCAGCCAGTAGCCGTGAAGGAATTTGAACAGAGACTGACCATATATAAAGGTATGAGGGAAGGATGGGGGGGCGTCTGTGCTACACATTAGTTTCTCCTCCTCCGCCGCCACCTCTGCGGCCACACACAACGGCAGAGAAAAAGGACAAGCTAAGCATATTTATTCATAAATATCAGAATACCAAGTTGGAAACATTTTAATAACTGGATGCATGTTGGTAGTCACCCACATGCTGTTTATTTATGATCTCCCAGAGGACATAGGGAGCCATGTATCAGTGTTTGCCGATGACACAAAATTAAGTAGGGTAATAAAGTCTGAACTGGATGTGTCTTCATTACAAGTAGAATTGTGCACGGGCAAAATTTCCGATTAAATTCGAATTCGGACACATTTTTTTTTTTCTAATTCAGATGATCCTAATTTCGGACCGGGCCTATTCGATTCGAACGAAATTCTGATCCATTCCGAATTATTTGGCCGAATTTAACATGGGTTAAATTATAGCAGTGCGCCTCCGTGCACGCTGCTATCATTCTTTGCAGACAGGGTGTGCATTTAGAAAAAGATTCATCCCAAAAACAGACATTGTCGTACATTGCCAGTCTGTGCATGTCACCTCTACTCCAGCATGGGATACCAGTCACAATGCAAACGTTGAACATCGAGAACCCATGCCTGTCATTCAATTTAGCATATGTTCGAACATCGAAACCCCATGCCTGTCCTTCAATATAGCATATGCTCGAACATGGAAAACCCATGCCTGTCATTCAATTTAGCATATGCTCGAACATCGAAAACCCATGCCTGTCACATCCTACTCAACATAAGTGGTCGACTCGAACATGGACAAACTACATGTCACATTCTATGTTAGTACATGGGTAAAGATTAAGGTTTCATTTTCTGGTACCAGCCTCCTACCCTACTGTCCCTCTTTAGTACCCAAATTCCTCTCTCTCGTTTTCCTATCCTGATTTCCCCTCATATCAGATAAGTCGATGTGTATATACATTGTAGTGTTTCATACTACATCAAGAATAAACATCAATGATTGTTTAAACTGCAGTATGTGTCTAAACTAATTTGTGTATTGAAAATACATTAACCCCATCGCGACAAATGACTTACCAGGTACATCCCGCAAAAACTGTCACTTAGTGACAGAGGACGTACCTGGTAAGTCCTGAAAGGCATTCGCTAGAATGAAGAAGAAGAAAAATCTGTTGTTAAGTGCTGGGTCATTAAGGGGTTAATCTTGTGCTAAATCATCACCTCACTTAACTCTTCTCACAGACTGACAGAATTGGAATGAAGTGCCAACTTGCCTTTGATTCGAGGATCGCAAATTGTGGCAAGCATTAACTCGGGACAATTGTCCATGCGCTCTTCCATGTGCCGAGTAAGTTCCTTCTTCAACCTCGTTAGAAGGGCAGCAACATCTGGAAGTATATTACCCTCAGCACCAGGCAAGCGTTCCCTATGGGAAAGGAAATCATCCAATTTTAAGGCGAGGTGCGTGAAGAGGGGAATGACTTCTGCCAGACTAGCGTTCTCTTTGCTCAAAAGTTCCGTCAAAGCACGGAAAGGTGTAAGGACTGTCACTACCTGTTCCATCAGGGCCCAGTCAGCCCTGCCCAGTGTTCTGTTACTGTCAATGAAATGGTGACATGACATTGCATGAATTGCCTTTTTCTGCTCCAGGATACGCTCTAGCATATCTAAGGTGGAGTTCCACCCGGTCCCAACATCTTGTTTTAGGCGGTGCTCTGGGAGGTCTGCCTTTTTCTGTTCCTCCCTGAGTAGCTGGCTATCTTTGACGCTCCGATGGAAGTGGCCAGAAATTTGTCAGCACGACTCCAGAAGTGCTGACAACCTTCCAGTGTTACTGCCATCCTCAAGAGCAGCCTTCACTACTAGATGCAGAACATGCGCTGAGCAGCGCACACCCACAAATCTGCCATCCCGGAGAGCCTTGATCATGTTAGCTGCACCATCAGTAACCACAAACCCCATTTGCACCTGTGTGCTTGCCTGCTCCCCTAGCCATTGCGCCACCATGTTCTGCAGTGCTTTGCGAATGTTATCTGATGTGTGCTGCTGATACATTACCTCAGCATGGAGGAGGAAAGAGAGGTACCCTGTCTGCCTATACAACTTTGACACTGGCAGTGTGACTGAAGATTATTCAGACAAATAACTTGTATTTTTTATATTTTTAATAAAACCAACACAGGTGACTCTCCCTTGAGGTGGCGAAAAGGCACCCTGCCTGCCTATACAACTGTGACACTGGCAGTGTGACACTGAAGATCATTCAAACAAATAACTTGTATTAGGAATAATTTTAATAAAACCAACACATGTGGGTCTCCCTTGTGGTATCGAAAAGGCACGCTGCCTGTCTATACCACTGTGACACTGGCAGTGTGACGCTGAAGATTATTCAAACAAATGACTTCTACTTTTTATATATTTTTTTTAAGAAACACAGATGACCCCCTTGCGGTGGCGAAAAGGCACCCTGTCTGCCTATAGGACTGTCAGACTGGTTGATGTGACATTGAAAATTATTCGAACAGTGCTGCCTGGGTCCAAGGATTAAATGCTGCCCCCTCAAAAAAAAAACAAAAAAAAACACGCCCAACAAAACACACCCACATCCATTATAAGGGGGTCTTGTGTCCATAGAGAGATCTTAAGTCACCAGGGTTGTAAACATGCACTCTGATTTACAATATTTCAGCCAGTAAATATGATGGTGGGGTGTTCTGTCCATAGACAGCTTAAGTCACCAGGGGCTGTGAATGTGCTCTCTCTAATTTACAATATACCTGTAGACACCAATCAAGTGTAAGAGCGTAACCGATATTTAGACTAAATAGCAGTTATGCCCTTACACTTGGTTGGACTTGGTGTCTACAGACATATTGCAAATTAGAGAGAGCACATTTACAGCCCCTGGTGACTTGAGATGGAAGAAAATAGGAAGATGAGGGAAATAATAAGCCATTATCTATCTCAGAACCATAGCGTCCTACCCCTGGGCCCTGGGTGAACTCACTCACTGTCTCAGCTCAGAATTCAGCAGGACAGAGTCACAGCAACAGTCAGATCATGCACGGTCTCACACCACACGCATGGTACGCACCCCAACCAGCCAATGTGGATGGACCATATTGTGTGAGCAAATATGCTCCTCTTTAATTGGCTGGTTATGCGATGGTGCATGTGGGTTGGCTGTGAGGCATAGCACACTCTGGAACTGAGCCTGGTGGTGTGTCTGTGTGGACTGACACTGACTATCACATGATTCACATCACTGAAGCAGCCATCAGGCATGGCCACTGAGTGAGCATAGGGCCACCCAGCTGCTGAGAGTGACAATGATGGGACATACTGAAACACAGACCTGGCGGCTTTGCTACACTATTAGCCACAGAACAACATCTACACTGTCTGCTCCCAGTATGGTACCACTAGTAGGCAAAGAATGAAACATACATTTTCTGACACCCTAGCCTTGTTCCACTGTCCTCTAGTAGTCACAGAACCACATATACACTGTATAACAGCCACAGCCTTGTTCCACTGCCCCACTGGTTGCTGTAGAACAGTATTTCTCAACTCTTGTCCTCAGGACCCACTAACAGGCCAGGATTTGATGATTTCTTTGTTAGAGCACAGGTGAGTTAATCAATGTGCATGAGCCTCTGATCACCACACTAGCAGAGAAATCCCTAAGTCCTGGCCTGTTAGTGGGTCCTGAGGACAGGAGTTGAGAAACATTGCTGTTTCCTTAGTGGCATTCTACTGGTAGCCACAGCACCACATATAGACTGTCAGACACCCCACCCTTGTTCCATTAGTAGCTATAGATCGTAATTACATTGTCTGCTTCCCCAGCCTTGTTCCACCTGCAGCGACATCCTGCCAAAAAATAAAATGTTTTCTGTTTTTTGAATGGGATATAGAATATATGATACATTCACTCCAAATAAAATGCATGTATAATCTGTGAAAAATATGTTCATAAAATGGTTTTCACTATTTGACTGTTTAAAAAATGTTTACAGGTTTAATTTTAAGACTCTGGTCACTTTACCATAATGCACACCTGCCAGCTGTCCCTGGTTTTGACTCTCTGGACCCAGAAGGCTCTTTTGGTCCCTGACCTTAACATTGAAATGCAATCCAATATTTTCTGTGCTTGTCATCCATAGATGAACAGGTTACAATCTTACCAGTGTTTGCTATTATTATTTAATTATAGGATTAAATAATTACATGTAGTATTATTGTATAGGTAATATCCAACTGTACTACTGTAGATGTAATGTGTTAAAAAGAAAAATTGAGACATTCTGTTGTGAACGAACTGCAACACAGGAGAGAAATAAAAAAAAAAATGCTTGACATCTATACTGAAGAGGGGTCCACAGCATTGTCTTAGTATAGCAATATCACCGTTTTCCGTGAGTGTGCAAAACAGGGCTCTACGGTAATTGCTGGGCATTTCTCAATGTCATAATCAGGGGATGATGGGAGTTGTATTATAACTACTCTTAGGAAACACATAAGTGATGCACATTGATCTCCCACCTAGAAATTATTTACACACGAGGCAAGTCCCCCAAGTAATACCTAGCCCCTTTCCAAGTGAAAGGACTTCCAGAAAGGCTTCAGATCTCTTAGTGACTCACCTGTTATTGCCAGTCAGCGGGACCCGGAGAGTAGGAGGGGGTGATGCTATGGCTGCAGATTAAGTCTGGAACGGTGCTCTTAGTTGGTCACTCGTCACAATGTTGAAGCTCAGCCCGGCCAGCACCTTCCGGGTGGAGACACCTCACAGCAATCCTGTTCAGGACACATCATGCACTGTCGTGCACTCATACTAGGGATCCCAAATGTTTAGACTCATTTCGTACAGGGGGCACCCTCCTGTATTTGTAAAACCTCTCTAGCAAATCTGGGACGGTAGACCTATTTACTCAAGTCTTGACTTTAGGTGGGCGATAAACAATACAAAATAGGCATAATGTTTGACTATCACATAATTCACGTCACTGAAGCAGCCAGCAGGCATCGCCACTGAGTGAGCATAGGGCTGCCCGGCTGCTGACAGTCACACTGATGGGACACCCTGCAACACAGAACTGGCGGAAGCGCACAAAATAAACATGCTATGGGACGGCAAATTGCCGCCCCTGTCAAAGTGCCGCCTGGGTCCATGGATCCACTGGGACCCATGTAAGGGCCGGCCCTGTATTTGAACAAATACCTAATTTTTTTTATATTTAGCACAGGAACAAATATTACTCGCTCTTGCAGTGGCAATAACTGGAACTAATGCTGGCTGCCTACCTATGCCTAGCCTAATGCTACCTGCCTGCCTACACAACAACTGGACACTCTCTAATCTCTTCTTCTCTCTCTGAGCTCCAACAACGCAATGAGGACATGCAGGCTGTCTGTCTGTGTGACTGTGTCATTAGTCCAACCCCCATCATGAAACGAAGAAGGCTATTGGAATACAGACAAAAGAGGGAAGTAGTGCATGAAACGGAGAATGGAATTGGACTAGAGACATGGAGGGAAAATTATGGAGGGAAAGTAATTGAGCGCGCACAGGAAGTACAAAAAAGTCCTGGTCGAAAGTAGTCAAAACTTTTGGAAATTTGTCGATTGCCGAAACTTCCGAAAGTTTAGACGAATTTTGGTCCTGGGCTGTTCGGAGTAGGATCATTTTTTCCGAATGACCCTTGAGTTTTGGATTGGCCGAATGTCTCTGAATGACCCCATTTTCGACTAAATCCGAATGGCTCCGAATGAATTCGCACAAATCTAATTACAAGAGGATTTGGACAAATTGGGTAACTGGGCAGGCAAATGACAAGTGTAAAGTTATGCATTTTGGTTATAATAATAAAAATGCAAGATATATTTTAAATGGTGTTTCTTTGGGGAACTCTACTAATGAAAAGGATTTGGGAGTAATGGCAGCTGCAAAGGCCAATAACATATTGGCATGTATTAAAAGGTCCATGGTAAGACCCCACCTAGAATATGCTGTTCAGTTCTGGGCGCACTTTCTGAAAAAGGACATTATGGAACTAGAGAAAGTGCAGAGGTGGGCTAAAAAACTAGTAAGGGGAATGGAAAGTTTTAGTTATGAAGAAAGATTAGAAAAGTTAAACTTGTACACACTAGAGAAACTGCATCATAGAGGGGATATGATAACATTATATAAATATGTTCAGGGCCCATACAAAGGGCTCTCCAAAGACCTGTTCATTAAGAGAACAGTACAAAGGACAAGGGGTCACCCACTTAGACTTGAGGAAAAGAGATTTCATCTACAACAGTGGAAGGGATTCTTTACGGTAAGGACAATAAAGGTATGGAATTCACTGCCTGGGGAGGTGGTGCTATCGAATACATTAGATGCCTTTAAAAAGGGCCTGGATAATTTTTAAAAGAGCAGAACATAGAGGACTATGTATGTTAGTATTGGGATTAATATTCAGTTAGTGCTTGTTTATCCAAGGAGAAATCTGATTGCCATTTGGAATCAAGAAGGAATTTTTTTGTCCCCATTCAAGTCATAATTTGAAATTGCTGTATTGAGGGTTTTTTTTTGCCTTGCTGTATTGAGGTTTTTTTTTTGCCTTCTTTTGGATCAACGATGGTAAACAGGAATAGGAAAAAGGTTGAACTAGATGGATGCAAGTCTTTTTTCAACCTAAATTACTATGTTACATGGTTTAACCCTTTGAATCCCAGAGTGGTGTGTAACACGTAACCCCTCTTGCTCTCAAGGGGTTAAACTATGTATAAGTGTGTGGGTTATTTGATGAAAACATGTATTGATATTTATTTTTCTTTTTACAGCTACAACACAAGAAGAAATAAGATACAAGAGAGAGGACAGAAGAGAAGAAAGAAGAAAAGGAAAGAGAATACAGACTAATGATAGAAGGAGACGGACAGTGGATGCAAGGTAAGTTTAATACATATAAGTTAATGATCAGTGCTTGACAGTGTGTCAGTCACTGATAGTTAACATTTTTCCTAGTTCTTTAACTGTTTCATGTTTTTTAACTATTTAGTGGCATTTTGGGAACTTAACCCACAAAATGGACGTTTAGCCACAAGACCATTTCTGTGGCCTAACATCCGTTCTGCTTTTAGCTGGTAGGGCCTTTGAATACTGACTTAGATATTTTATTATGTCAGTCAGTACTCAATTTGGTCCTACCTCATGTTTTATCACATTGCTTTAAATCGGGCCCTAAGCCCCAACTCAGTTAAAAAAATCCTTCCTGATTTCAAAAGGCAGTCAGATATTTCCCTGGATCAACATCCTATCTGCTTTGAAATCAACTACCATCATTCTCAGTATTGTTCTGAGCTAGAAAGGTATCCATCACTGTTTTGAAATCAACTACAGTATCTACAAATACACATAAACCCATTGTAAATAATCCCACAACTTTACTGTTATTACTGTGCAAGATCCATGACTTTGTTTCATTTGAAAGCACATTTCCTCTAGTCTTATTGGAGATCCTCTTGTTTTTTGCCCAGCTCCTTTTAGTAAATAGCTCCTCTGAAATTTCTTTGCATTAACTTTGAATATATTTGTAAATGGTAATTATATCAACCCTCAAAACTCGCTTCCCTAATGAAATTATACCCTGTTTAGCTAGTCTATACAACTCAGCTTTTTTTTTTTTTTTTGAAGTGGTGCTCAAAACTATATTCCATAATCTAGATATTGCCATACTAGGGATTTATATCACTGCACACTGCTGTGAAGTCTATTATTATTATTATTAAATCTCATCTGTCGCTTTTCCACCCATTCACTCATTTTATCCAAATCTTTGTACAGAGAAAAAAAAACATCCTACTCTGTATGTATTTGTTTACACAATTTAGTGTCATCAGCAAATATTAAGACAGTATAGTACTTTCAATACCCACTTCAAGAACATTAACAAATTAAAAAGCATACAATTTTAGACCAACTTGAAAATATTTCATTTACAACAACTCTCTGCAATTCATCTTTTAACCAGCTCTCTTTGCATGCACAGGTATCATCTCCAAAGCCAAAACCTTTGTGGGGCACACTACCAAAGGCTTTTGCAAAATCCAAGTACACTACATCAGCAGCAATACCCTTGTTTAGTCCATCTATCTTATCAACAACAAATCAAATGTGCTGCTGACAGACGTCTTGCCTTTAGTCAGATACAGTGTACTCCACCGTATATCACATTTGATGTAACATTATATTATTCCTAGGTGTAGCTTGAGATAGGGATGGGCAAAAGGTTTTGTTGTGTTCCCACAAGAAAATCCATGAAAACAATTTGGTTGTCCTCTTTTTCACTTGAAAATCCACCCTAAACAAGCCCCTTAAAATGTTCTCCTTTTTCGCCTACTCCAAAAAATGTTTTCTCTATTCTTTTCCCACCCGTTTACTTACGTTTTTGTGTCAAAAATGTGATGTTTCCAGGAAGTGAACAGAAAACTAAGCAGGTAGTTGATTCTGAATCTATTTATTTAGCGAAATAAACCCAACAGACCCAATGATGCCCAGTCTCCCCAACATCGTCCCTTGGGATCTGGAGGAAATTTTTGAGCATGGCAGAACTGGGTAGCAGTGTGAGCAGCACAGGTCATCTGCTGGTGCTTGCTACTACTGCTGCCAGTGTGCCTTCTGATACTGAAGAGGAGGAGGAGATGATGGCAAGTATGACAGCAGGTTAACCTAAGTCACACTTGCCACCCGCAAGCAGTCCCACTACTACTACTACACAGAAGCTAGAGAGTGTTGAGGGTGAGTGTTGAGTGTGCTTACCCATGTTAAAACATCTTACAACCAAGTAATATGTGCAGGAGTTGTGTTCACTGCATTGCTTTGCAATGCAATGAGACATCTCTGCCATTTTACCTGTTAGAAACCAAAAACATCCACATTTATCGGATGAATAAGTGTTAATTTATATAGGGAAAAGATAACAAATGGGGACTTATTTCTTTTTTTGATGGTGGGGAGGCTTTGGAAGGGGTTGCAGAGGTTGATGCGCTCACTGATTGTCTGGTTACTTTGGGGATTCTTGGGGTGGATGTAGGGGTCATACTGGAGTGGGAGGTTGGTAAAGTGGACCCCTCTGTGGATTGCTGCTCCCTTTCCATTCACAGGTTCTCCCTGTGATTTTTTTTTTTTTCATCAGTATGGTTCTGCAGGGTGTTGGGGTTCTTCCACTGCTGGTGGTGAGGTGTGCTCAGGGGCAGGTCGGGGGGCCAGCATGTGGGAAAAAAAGGATACCTTTGCCCCCACCACATCTATTGACTCCATACTACCAGCTGATTAGTGGTCCTCTTGTAGATATGGTTGGGGTATGAAGTCCTCATGTTGCTGAGGGTTCTATGGCTCTAGGATCAGACCCAAGTGTTTATAGTCCAGTGGCCATGTGTCATACCATGGCCACTGGTATCCTTATCCATTGGGTGTGGGGTCATATATCCACGTAGGTAGCTGTTGTCATGAAGTGGGGCCATATGTCCCATACTGTGGTGTTGCCAACCTACTGGGCTTCCAGTGCCTTCCTGGTGGGGGAGGGGGTGGGGCCATCCAATATTCTCCTGAGGTTCAAAAAAGACTAGAAAAAGACAAAGTAGGACTCTAATCAGCACTCATCCTCCATTATCCAAAATAACCACCAGTAAGTCACTATATTCAAAATCGTTTTATTATTAACATCCACAGATAATAGAAAAATTATAAATACAAGATTGAGCTCATAAAGCCCCATAGGCATCGACCGGGCATGATACAAATCACCCCCCCCCAGACACCTCCCACCCTATATCTCCACCCACCCCTCTAAAAAACACATATAAAAAATAAAAAAACACTGGCGCCAGTATATAAAGCTAATGGAGAACAAGTGAAATATCATAACCACATTGCAATGAAGGAATATGAACATGAAATGATGAGATGATAAATGGATATGAATGATGAAGCTGATGAAGATGGCTGATGGTAGAGAGCAATCTAGATCCAATATTCACAGCAGATGTTCTCTATGCGGGCGAAACGCATTGACTAGAGAATATGCACTGACTCCAGTGTAAATGTATGCGAAGGAGATACAGCTTTGTGGAGGAAATTTTATGTGTAACGACGGATTTGGATTTTGGAGAAATATATTGTGCAGCGAGATGAAGAAACATGGAGATGATGCTATGACAATCGATTTGTGAGTGGCGGTAGTCTCCGTTATGGGAGAGTAAGGTACTCAGTTATGCCATTGTTATGTGGGAACTGTATATATGACCTAGTTATGATTGAAGAAGATGGGTCTAAGGCATACTTACTACTGGCCAGACTCAATCGCTTAAACATTGAAGTTGTTTCTTGGCACATTCTCAGTTGGCTAGTTCATTTGAAGATGGTTATATACACACAGAGGATTGAGTGTGGACTCAGACGATAGAGAACATCTGCTGTGAATATTGGATCTAGATTGCTCTCTACCATCAGCCATCTTCATCAGCTTCATCATTCATATCCATTTATCATCTCATCATTTCATGTTCATATTCCTCCATTGCAATGTGGTTATGATATTTCACTTGTTCTCCATTAGCTTTATATACCGGCACCAGTGTTTTTTATTTTTTATATGTGTTTTTTTAGAGGGGTGGGTGGAGATATAGGGTGGGAGGTGTCTGGGGGGGGGTGATTTGTATCATGCCCGGTCGAAGCCTATGGGGCTTTATGAGCTCAATCTTGTATTTATAATTTTTCTATTATCTGTGGATGTTAATAATAAAACGATTTTGAATATAGTGACTTACTGGTGGTTATTTTGGATAATGGAGGATGAGTGCTGATTAGAGTCCTACTTTGTCTTTTTCTAGTCTTTTTTGAATGGTATAACACCCTATGTATGATATGAATAGATGTTCCTCATATATTAGGAGTTGAGTAGTGCCTTCATTTCTTTTTCCTTTTTTGTTATTCTCCTGAGGTTGACAGAAGCATCCACCTCCCAGGAGGCATCCAGTCATTGATGGCCGCGGGTGGCCGGCTGAACCCCATGGTTGGTGGACATGGTGCTGATGGAGGTGGTGCCGACCACCTGCTTGTCCCCTCTTCTGGCTCCTCAAGAGTTTAGTCACTGGGGGGATGTCATATGCCTTCTCTTCACTGTTCTCCTGCTGTGCTGCAGGCATGGATGCTGTGTGGGGAAATGACATGCTGTGATTAGAAATCTAAGCAATGACAAGATGGATCCAAGATGATGACATTGACATGTGAATCCTTGAGTGGCAGGATGGTATCGAATGCATTATGTTGCAATGCATGGGATACCACCCTGGCAATCAATGATTGATGAGCTTGGCTGGATCCTGTACATTGATGTAAGCAACCTACAGTAGTTAAGCTTTGGTTATAATTTGTGTCCTGACAAGTATGGATGGCCTGGAAATCCTCCTTGCCATCACCACTTTTCAGGATACATGTGATAACCAAAGATTAACCATTACAGTTCAACCGAGACAAACTGATTGCATGTAAAACACACAGGCCTAGAAAGCAACAACACTATGGCCTTAAAACACATCAATTCCCCTCCTTGCCATCCCCACTCCTCAGGATACACATGATTACCAAAACATTTCTTCTACTTAGTTGTAATTGTTTTTGAACGGTGCATTGGTTTGGTTTGAACAGTAATATTGTTCTTTATTTTGATCCCTGTGTCGTCAGGGTAGACAATCCAGACTGTGTCTACAGCTTACTATGCCATTAAACTAACATCACAGATATCCCGCCATGGTGGATTTACAGCTACTACTTGGGTAAATCCCCACTCATTTGAGGACCAGGTCTGGTGACCCATTGGTGGATCTTACAGTGATCATGATAAACAAATTGCACTGCTTCCCCATCAAGCTAACCTACCAGATGGCATGTTGTTGTGTGGGTGGCAATGTGGGAACCCTGCCAATATCTGCAGCCTTCTCCATCCACTGTTGGGATGACTTCTGGCTTGACTGCCTTGGCTATCACACCATTGCTCCATCCTCACACCATGCAGGTGAAATGGGACCATGCTCCTACCAGTTCCTCATCAAGTTGTATCACATAGTCTGGCTGGGTCTGCATCATCACTTGGGAGTTGCTGGACTCTCTTTCTGTCTGAATGAGTAGCCCCTCTTCAAGGGTTTAAATTAAAGTACCCTAGCCACCTGAATAATCCATACTGGGGACCTCCTGTACACATGCTTGGCATGTTGGCCTTGCCTCTTCCACTGATTGCAGTGTGGCTGAGTGATATGATGTCTGTCAGTATTATCTAGGTGCTTTCCCCCGGCCCTATGGCTTAGAGTTTAACCTTAAGCCCTGTGGGTTCTGCAAATGGCCTCTTTCTCAAGCCTCACTTCCTCTAGTGCTGGCCTGCAATGCTCTGCTCATCACCCCACCAGCCCAACTGGATTTTGCTGCTCTCCTTCTCCACATACACTGACCTTTGCACACCATTAGCCTCTGTTGCAGGGGTGGAGGGTGGATGTAGCTTATGTGCAGGTGAAACACTGGCGCCCCCCCAGTGATGTAGATGATGGATGTAGGGATCCAGAGTGGGAAACTGGCAGTTCTCTTGTTCCAGCTGGGGACACTCATCTCGCAATATTGTCTGCAGGTCTAATGCCAGCTGAACTCTTCTATCTCCAATGAGAGGACCGGTTTTTAGAATGTATTGGTTCTTATATGTTACTCTTGAGCTTGATTCACTCCAGACGCATTTTTCCATTTCCCCTTTCCCTTCTTGTTTTTGTTATGCTGTTTCCCTTTTTTTGGTGTTTACATTTACAGATGGCCTTGGATTTTCATATCTCCCATGTCCATCATTTTGAGGGTGGTTGTCCCCTCCTCTGGGGTTGTGCTGTTTCTTAGCTCCTCTATCCAGGCTAGCGTCTCCTTGCTGGTAGAGATGTTGGCCTTATGACTGGTATATTACTGCTCCACCTTTCTACCTCCTTTGTTTCCACCAACACCAATACCCCCTTCTACCTTCCCCATGCCATCAGGATCACTAAACCTAATATCATGGAACGTCAGGGGCATACATAACCTGGTTAAGAATACCTGGATTCTCACTCTTCTCAAATGACTCCATGCTCATGTGGCTTTTCTTCAAGAAACTCATTTATCTGCAGAATAGCATAGTCGGCTTATCCTTCTTAGGCAATCTATTTGACCAATACACTGAATGCCTTTTCACATTCACTGACCTCCAACGTCAGTGTAATCTTTCCTCCAAACATTTATTTGCATATCTTCAGGCCAAGCACTGCGCCCAAACTGTTCTGCTGCTTCTGCCCCTCCAACTCACCAACAACCCCTTGGACTGTTGCCTCAAAGCCCTGCATAATTCACAATTTAATTCACAATGCATCACATGTCCAACAATGAACTGAGAACTTCTATAGTATTAAAGGCTTTGAAAGCCCCATTTGAATCAATGGGATTTTTTTTTTGCTTAATCCCTTCGCAAATTCAGAACTACTCCACTACTTTTATACTGCAAGTGCAGAATATATAGTCAGTTGCCTATACTTTTCTTCTGGTTGCTTGTTTGTTTTGATTTTTGTTTACAGTTTGATATACCTGACAGGGCACTCCCTGAATTTCTGTTTCCAGGCAGCTTTCTGTCTGGGATTATGAAAACAGGGATAGTGGCATCCTGAGGTATAAGTGCTACTCCAATTAACAGTTGATGAGTCTTGACTTGTCTAAATTCCAGAGCTAGAACAAACTATATCAAGGGAGTATGTGCTTTGTGTTAATTAACCATTTCAGATGTTTTGACTGAAAGGTACATACAGGAGGCTTCCAAAGTGAAAGAGGAAAAAAGTAATGGATGGGAATAGAGACTTTTCTCCTCCCAGACATTAAAAGGGAACATTCACATACCAAAAACTTTCATGTGGTTTCAACCACTACAAGAAGATTTTTTTTTTTTTTTTAATTACTTGGTATTGAAGTTATGAAGGGTTATAATATGGCACTTCCGGGTTGTGCGGCACCCTGTATGTGCAACACCAAGCTGCAGGGCTTCCCTTCTCCCTCCCAGCTGCCCCAGGAAGCGCGTTCATGCTTCCCTTCGTGCGGGCATTTATGTGATCTAACCTTATAACCGGCTCCATTTACCATGCTACTGAGGTAGTTTTCATTACAAATGTGCTTCTACCACACCCTACGGTATGTCATTTTATACCAGTGAAGTGACATTTTTCTCAGAAGAGCTGTAGCTAATGAATTCCATGGTTTTGAGATATTTCAGTACAGAGGTGTAACTAGAACCCTCCGGGCCCTGGTGCACTAATTGCCATAGGCCCCCCACCTCCCGAACACATTGGCCCCCGGGCCCTCCACAATGCCCCCATCTCCTACCTCCCAATCCCTGGTGGTCCAGTGGAGTGGCAGGAGAGACGTGCTGGCGTGTTGTGCTCCTGCACGGTCCTCTTCTGTAATGCAGAGCGCTGGGAGATGATGTCTTCTCCCAGCGCTCTGCATTACTAGAGAGACGGAGGGAGATTGCGGGCACCAGGCGGAGGGGTCGCAGGGGGCAGCCGGGCCCCTGGAGTGATGGGCCTGGTCGCCTGTGCAACCCCTGTGACCCCTATAATTACGCCACTGTTTCAGTACTTTTGAAGAGGCGAAAATGCAAAAAAAACAAAATCCTTCATTTTCCTTTAATACAAATTCTGGAAACATTTGTGCACACCAGGGGCTCCATTTTATTACCCGTGCTAAACAGGGGAGGGCTGGCCTGGGGGGCAGGGGGACAATTGCCCCCTGGGCTGGCCATGTGTCTGGGCTGGTGGGCCAGTGCCTCACTCAATCTCCCAGTTGCTGCTGTAAATGGAGCTACACTAGTGATACCACAGAGCTTTGGAAATGAATCTACAGAGCTACAATCCAAATATAGCTGCACTAGTAGCATAATCCATTTCCCTTGCAAGCTCTATGGCATCACTATTCTATCTTTACTTAATCCTTTGAGTGCCAGAGGGGTACACAACGCATTGAAAAAGCAATGTGTTGTGTACCCCTCTGGCGCTCACAGGGTTAAATTGTAAGCACTGTAGTATCACTAATGTAGCCCTATCTCAACAGTAAGCTCTGTGGTATCACTTGCTTTAATTCACAGCATTAAGGACAATTTTAAAATTAAGGAAACAGGGGTGGGCTGGGACAATGGGCTTGGACAATAGTAGATATGGGCCACTTAATTGTATTTGCCCCCTGGGCCGTATGTTGCCAGCCCTCCCCTGGTGCTAAAACTGGCGTTACAAGAAAAGCAAGAAACGTGTAGTTTGCAAACATGTGTTACACCGGTATTCTATTGCAGAACCACTGCAAAACAAAACCGGTGTAGACAGCACATTTCAGAGCACTAACAAAAAATAGTGCTGTCTGCTTTTATTCAAAAAATGCACTAAATGTCAAAGTCCAAGGAAACAGGCGTACATTTGATGACAGAAAGATAAAGTTTAGTGTTAGATGTGTTTCCCACATTATCGAAATCTAATATAGAGTGCCCCCCTTTCAACATATTAACCCCCTCCTTTGAAATTCAAATTATAGTGCTTTCTTTCACCATTTTAATTCAATAAATAGTGTTCACATTTAACATTTTAAACCAAACCCCTTTAAAATTCAACTTACAGTGTTTCCATGACTTTTTTAAATTAATTTTTAATTAAATTCAACATTGTTCTTCTCCAATTTTTTTCGACATGCCCTTGTTGTATTTTGTATTGCATTATTAACCCTATGAGTACCAGTGAGGTAGCAAAGCATTGCAATGTGTCTGCTACCTTTCTGGTACTCATACGGTTAACCCCTTAAGGTCCAGGAAAATCTGAGATTGATTTCACTTAAGGACCGGAGCAATTCTGACCTTTTTGACTATGTCAGTGTTTTCCCTCTAAGGCTTTGATTCCATCCACATAAATGATATACTGTTTTATGCACAAATAGGGCTTTCTTTTGATATAACATTTACAGGGATAACCCACCATTAAAATGAAATAAAATGGTAAAAAAATGTAAAAAAAAAAATGCCATTTTAATTTTTCTCTTGGCATTATTTGGGCTCAATGGGTTAAATTTTTATGGCGACTGCATGAAAGGTATGACTGGTCAGCCATACCTACAAAATGGGGAGTTTTAAGTGGGCACTGTTCCTCCTGGGAGAAAATCCCTATGTCCCTCTTTCCCTCCCTATTTTCCCACTTTTTTACTTATGATTTGGCGGTGTGTATAACACTATTACATGGCTCCACAACAATCACATTGCCATATTTTAGCACTTAAAATATTTATTTTATTAGTACAATTTTTTTTACATATTTGTTCTTTTTTCATTTTATTAAAAAAAAAAAAAAAGTTGATTTTAGCAGGTCAAAAATGGACCTGCATCCTGCCAGCCCTGAGCACCAGGACTGAAGGGGTTAATACCCCCATCTACTGCATGATTTTATTTTTCTATGTGTCTGCTCTCTGCTTCTCTCTCCCTTACTTTAATAGTAAGGAAGAGAGAGGCACAGAACAGACACAAAGCCAGTGTACTTGACACACTGACTTATTCAATCAAAACGCCGGTACATGTGATGACTCCTGCAGTGATCACATGAACCAGCAGAAGTGAAAAGCGTTGAGACTGAACGATTCGGTCCCGAATCAGTCTCAGCCTGCAGTGAATGATAGCAGCGTGCTTGGAGGCGCACTGTTATAATTTAACCCACGTGCCAGGACCGTCATGGGTCCTTAAGGGAAGTTTACCCATGACAGTCCTGGCACGTCATGGGTCGTTAAAGGGTTAATATGCAAGGTATGTGGCTGCATATGTGTAAATTTTTTTTTTTATTATATTTTAATTGTATTTAAAATAAATAGTTCAGACCTCAAGGGGGTATCAGGACGCCTCCCGACACCCCCTAGCATTGCAGAAGGATAGGTGATCAATGCAGGCGACAACTGCTGGCATTTTCACTAAAGCCCATATAACGTGTAATATATGTTATATGTAGGGTTGCACCCATACCGATACTGGTATCGGTATCGGTGCCAATACTGGCATTTGCGCGAGTACTCGTACTCGCTCAAATGCGACCGATGCCAGCACCGATACCCTGTGTCAGGGTCGGTGCTGCAGAGAGGGAGCCCGGGGAGCCTCTCACAAAGCTCCCCGGGCGCCTCTCTCCCTCCTGCAGCGTCGGAGCGTTGCCACAGGTTACCATGGCGAAGCTCCAACGCTGTCCTCTGCCGGGGCTCGCGAGAGAACAGCGAGCACCCGGCAGAGGAGAAAATTACAGCGGGTAGCTGGAGGGTAAGGCAGGCAGAAGCTGCAGCTTGGCACAGACTTGACAAGCTGTAAACTTCTTTTCAGCTTTGCAGGGAGACCCTGGCACAATCTCACTGTTCTTTTGCAGAAATCCATGGCTTCAGCCCCATTGCCATGCATCAGCCCCATTGAGAGCCCCCCCATCTCCCACTCAGCCTCCCTACTTCTCTCACTCAGTTCTCCCCAGCACCCCCACTTCTATAATTCAGTTCCCCTCAGCCCCTACTTCTCCCATTCAGTTCCCCTACTTCCCCTCAGCCCCCCCATCTCCCACTCAGTTTCACTATACCCTCTCACCACCCCTTGGAAAACTGTTAAATGGCATTGCAAAAAAAGTAATTGGTATCGGTAAGTACTTGGGGAAAGTATCGTTACTCGTACTCAGTCTTAAAAAAATGGTATTGGTGCATCCCTAGTTATATGGGCTTTCTTATAATGTGTATTGTTATAATAGTTAATAAATATAATTCAGACCTCAAGGGGGTCATCAGGACCCCTCCTGACACCCCACTAACATGGATAACCTATCCATTAGGATAGGTTATCCAAGCAGGCAACAATTGCCCATTTTTTAAATAAAGCACATATAACCTATTTTTAACATAGTTTATATGCACTTTTACTACAATCCAATAATTTCAGACCTCAAGGGGGTCCTGATATCCTTCCTAACATGGATCACCTATCCAGAAGAAAAGGGGATCCATGGGGTGACAAAGAAGGCATTTTCTGCCTTCCTTAGAACTGGAGCTCCAGTACAAGCACTTGAATGAATTAACCCTTTTACCGGGTCATTCTTAGAAAGAACAGAGCTGCGCTTTCAACAGTGAATCAGTCACTCGGTCTGACCCAGTGATTGATTCATTGATGAAAGCGCAGTTCACATCTGCTCTGAAAAACAGGTAAGTATACCAATTACTAGTAATATCAAGGGCAAGAGAATAAGCTATGCAAACCTGGAAAGAAGGCATAAAATCACTCGAAGACTGAAAAGATGTTTTTCGAGTAAGTAGATTTAAACGGTTACCTTCAGTTTTATATTCAATTTCTTGGAGTAGATCCATCATATCATTGAATAGCTCTGTTTCGTTCACAGAGTGATTCTGATTGGCCATTTGATACTTTTTAAACAGTTTCCCAGCTGATCCACTTTACCCCTGACAAAGCCACAGACGGTGGCAACATGCGTTGGGTGTTGTAATCTGTAGAGCCCGGAGGATGTTTCCTTTGTAACACTTGGTTATCCGCTTCAGATAAGTCTTGTATTGAGCTTCTTTGATTTTGTGCAGGTTTTTGCTCTTATATTTAGCATAGCATTGCACTTGATATTACTAGCAATTTGGATACTTGCGTGTTTTTCAGAGCGGATGTTAACTTAAAACAGGGATATATTACATTTACATTTTCCTTTCTGGATCTCCAGGGGCTTGATTCTATTACCTGTGCTAAAACCAGTGTTACAAGATAAAAAAGCAACGTGTATTTTGCAAACATGTGTTACTCTGGTGTTCTGTTGCAGAACCACAGTAAAACAAAATCGGCATAGAGGGCACATTTCAGGATACTAACAAAATTGACGATGTCTGCTTCCATTCAACTACCGCCTAAAAAAAGTGCAAAATGTCAAAGTCCAAGGAAATAGGTGTATACATGATGACAGAAAGGTCAAGTTCAGTGTTAGATGTGTTCCCCACATTATCAAAATCCAACAGAGTGCCCCCCTTCGAAATATTAACCCCCCCTTTAAAATTCAACTTACAGTGAAATACAGTCTTTCACCACTTTAATTCAACAAATATTGTTCACATTTAACATTTTAACCATTCCCCTTCAAATTTCGACTTACAGTGCTCCCATGACTTTTTTTCTCCATTTAAATTCGACATAGTTCTTCTCCTATTTTTTATTTCTACGACATGCCCTGGTTGTATTTGTATTGTATAATTAACCCTATGAGTACCAGAGAGGTAACAACACATTGCAATGTGTTTGCAACCCCTCTGGTACTCATAGGGTTAATAGGCAAGGTATGAGGCTGCATACCTTGTCTGTATATGTGTATTAATATATTTTTTTATTTTTTTCAAATAAATATGTGTATTCATTTTTTTATTTACTATTGTTTCAAATAAATAGTTCAGACCTCAAAGGGGGTATCAGGACCCTTACTGACAACACCTAGCATGGGTAACCTATCCACTGCCGTTTTTTAAATAAAGCGCATATAATCTATGTGTACCATAGGTTATATGCGCTTTTATTGTAATATATATATATATATATATATATATATATATATATATATATATATATATAAACATTTCAGACCTCGAGGGGGACACCAGGACCCCTTTTGAAACCCCCCTAACATGGATCACCTATCCTTCCGGATAGATGATCCATGTGGTGACTTTTGTAATAAAGCACATATAACCTATTTATTACAGGCAGACTATGTGTTCATGAATTTGGAACGCTGAGTGAGCCTATAATTTGGTCTGAATTTGACCAGGAAACAAATGGAAGACCTCCTTCAAGACTATATTCACACATTATGAATACTTGTTAATGGCATTTGGATTATGTAATGCCCTGGTGTTTTTCCAGGATTTTGTCAGTTACATCTTTTGCAATATGTTAACATCACACATCATAGTGTACATAGTGTACATAGATGAGCCTTCACTTTGAGAGCATGGTTTGTTTGCCAAAGCAGAAAACTATGAATTTGAAAAAAAACCAGATAATTCCCTGTTTTATATTGTAAAGGTCACCGCCCCCATTACTGTTCTCACCAAAAAGGGAGCAAAGACCCAGAACTGGTCCAAGGAGGAAATCTCAGCCTTTTCCTTCCTCAAAAAGTCCATTACAACTATACCTGTGCGCCATTAACCAAATCCCCTCAAACCGTTCTAAACCTAAGAAAGTGCTGTAGCCATCCTTTCCCAAAGAGATAGAACCACCAAGATTCTTCATCCTTGTTCATGCAACCAGGTTGGAATTATGATGTGGGAAACAAGGAGCTACTCTTGATTAGACTTGCTTTGGGATAATGGTGAAATACTGTCTGAAGAACCGATAACTATTCAAAATAACCTCAAAAGCTTTCAGTATTTAGAAAAAAGAGCACAAGAGAGCACAAGGAGGCAACCTAGTGGGTACTCACAAACAAATATGCTATTGATTCACTTAAGTGATAGATAGCAAGCAGAGCAGTTCTGGGTATATGTCTTGACCCAAAAACTGTAAATCCGTCTGCACCTCCTCAACTCAGAAAAACACAAAAGACAGCACATATAGTGATCAATAGAATGAATAAAATCTCATTCACATTTCAGTTTGGTTAGCAAATGGCTTATACCAAAGCTAACAATTAAAGCGTGTGGGGAAATCTAACCTTTTCCACTCGGTATTCAATCCCGATCTGCGACACTGGATGAGTAGATGTTGTACAGAAAGAATCCTCCAAACATCAAAAAAGAGAGCTCCAGTAATGAATGTTTAATATAAAATAAAAAAATCTATTAAAAATGTATAAAAAAAACAGTGTAATACAATATTAGCTAATGCATTTAGTGGGAAAGCACCCACATTTTCAAAGCCAGGATAAATATATTCCAGCCAGCCGTCTCTACCAGCTTTATAAATAGAACTGAAACCTAGGCGATTGTCCAAGACAAACGTTTTCTCCTTAGTGGGTAATGGGGTTAGGGGTGTGTACCTGAGTCTGACTGGCATTGAAACAATAGAGGTAGGAAGAAAACAAAAAGATGGTCATGCCAAACTCATCTGTTGCCCTCACAAAATAGATGATCTCAAAAAGTAAATAGGATGGGAATCAATCAATCCAATCGGCACAAGTAACACCCCCCCCCCCCACAAGAAAGTTATTCAGAGTAAACTTCATCATTGGGTGACTTTCCAATGTGTAAATGTAAACAAAGCCATCACCTTGGTTACTACATGGTCGAAAATGGCATGCAGACATACATAATTAAATATGCCACATATGTTATAGAAAATAAATATCTACAAAGTAATACTCAAATAATACATTCAAAGTGGGGCTAAAATATAACACACAGAAGGAATAGAAAGAAAATACATAATATAAAAATAGAAAAAATCCAAATATCAGAAATAAAATATATACTAAACAGTAAGAGCGTTATTAAATAAGTAAAAACGTAAATATCATTGTGCAGAGGTATAAATATATATATATATGTGTGTGATGGAAAAGGTGGGCAATATTTGATTTTCAATTTGTGTAATAGACTAAAGGATCAAATTAAAGAACAATGATGCAAAAAAAAAAAAAAAAACAGCTGGCAGAGGCCTCAAAAAGCCGTCTTATGAACAGCTATCGGCCGTTTTAAAATCACAACGGACAATAATATTACACCCATTGAGAACTATGGAACAGAGATCTCCAGATCTATTCAGATGTGTGAAGTACTGTGAAACCACAATAAACTGCTACTTTTTTTATGGAGGAAATTCTAGACCCGGTTATCTTGGCCATAAAACACACAACGGGCAAAAAAAAAACACTGTCGGACAAAACAAAGCAGAGAAACGGCAGATCACGCAACATGCAACATATAGCCCAAGTACAACTATGGCAACATTAAGCCCTGCAAAGCCAACCAAACACACTAACAATGCCCATACCCCACAAACAAGAGCTGGACAAACCACAAAAACCTAGCAACCCCCCAGAGACACTTTTTTTATGGAGGAAATTCTAGACCCAGTTTTCTTGGCCATAAAACACACAACGGGCATAAAAAAAAAAAAAAAAAAACATTGTCGGACAAAACAAAGTAGTGAAATGGCAGATCATGCAGCATATAGCACAAGTACAACTATGGTAACATTAACCCCTGCAAAGCCAAACAAACACACCAACAATGCCCATACCCCACAAATAAGCATCGGACAAACCACAAAAACCTAGCTACCCCCCAGAGACTTCAAAAAGCATCATAACACAAGCCATCACAACATAGCATGGAACAACAGGGCTTAACACACAACACACACACCTGTCAATCCAAACAAATACAAACTCACATGGGCAACATTAACAGTCGATTGAGATACAACCTGCACCTGACAACATCACACCCGCACCTGATGGCTACACAGCAATCAGAACAGATCACAAAATAAACAGCACACCGACAAACACTTATCTTGACTACAAACACCTTCCTATTGGTCGCTACCTACCTCATGACCGCACCTGTACAACACAACACCAATGTCTTAAAGGGACAGCTCGCCATCCTCAGACATGACATGTTTACAGTGAGACCACTCAGAGAAAGACAGAGACACAGAGAGAGAGACAGAGAGAGAGACTGTGAACACAATGTTCACATACCTATTTCTTCAAAGACAGAGGAGACGAAAATGTGCGAGGTCTAGGGATGGCCATCCTCCCCAAGCACACCTGCTGAGGCTGATGGTCCACCTGAACATTCAGACAGGTGCCCATCTCCACCTGGAGAACTGCACCAGTCAGCAGCACCACAGCTGTCACAACTGGATCTACCACAGCTGCCACAGGGACCTGTGGAGCAACACAGGGTTGGCAGAAGACCACCAATGTCCAGGATATACCGCACAAGGGTCATCCTCCTAGGAATGACCAACAATGAGGTGATAGACAGCATCAGGTTGACATTGCATAGTATCATCAACCTATATGAGGTCATCAAAGATGAGGTCGACCACATAAACTATCCCCTATCTGGTTTGCTGAAATTGATGTGTGCAATAATTTTATGGCAAGTGGAGCCTTCCAGTCCACAGAAGGATATGCATCCAGTATGTCCCAGTCCACATGTTCAAGGGTACTGCTTCAGGTGTTGCCAGCAGGTACATCCACTTCCCCACCACTGACATGGAGTGGACAAGTGTAAAACAGGACTTCTACACAAGAGGAGGCAGGTCCAGGGTCATGGGTGTCATAGATTGCACACATGTACTCACCAAAGCTCCAACTCATGAGGGACATCTTTACATCAGCAGAAAGAATTACGACTCCATCAACATGCAGATGGTGTGTGACTCCAACGTGAGGATAATCAATGTGTGTGCCAAATATCCCAGGAGCTCAAGAACTCCTCCATAAACAGAGACTTTGAGAATGGAGCCTATACAGGGGGATGGCTTTTGGGTGAGTTAACAATACACAGTCATGCCACATGCACAAGTGTTCATACAATACAGCTTAACATGCTCATGACACACAAGTATTACGTCCCCTCACACATCATCATCCACACAACATGTGCTACGTGTCTCACCATGTCACTTTCATTACACAGGTGATGGCTCCTCAAACACTAGCAAATCCCCAAACACCTGCCCAGGAGCACAAGAATGGGGCTCAGGTGAGAACAAGGAATGCCACTGAGCGCACCTTTAGCCTGCTCAAATCAAGATTCCAGTGACTAGATCACTCAGGGGTAGCTGTACAATATGCACCAGCAAAGGCATGCAACATTATCCTGGCACGTGCAATACTACACTAGTCATGGACACGTGTTTTCTGGACGATATGCAGCCTCTATCCATGGTTGATATACCTGTTGCTATTGCACAGGATGAGGAGACACTGAGAGGGGAGCAGATACAAGACAGGCTCATCGGGGACCACTTTACCAAAGAGTATAACACAGAAAGGAACACACCATGTATGTCCTTTGGGAATGTGTGCAAACACAGAAACACAAAACAAGGGGGGTGAAATTCATTAAGCGGTGATAAAGAGGTGATAAAGTGGAGATGACCTCCAGTTTATCACGTCTCCAAATTTCATCAACTTTGGAGATCTTAGTGAATATGCTCTACAGAATAACATAGGAACCGGAGAAGTGACAACTTTGGAGAAGTCATCTCCACTTCATCACCTCTATCACCGCTTAGTGAATCTCCCTCATAATGTTCTGTTTCATCCCATAGGATGAAGGACATACACAGCCCAGAGATTGCCTGCAGTATATAACCCATGCATCATCTATTCCATGGATGTGTCATATTGAGGGTGTGGATTCAAATGACATCTGCCATTTCTTCGTCCATGTTGACACTGCCACTTCAAGGATATCATGCATCCCCCATTCAAACAAAGGTACAACTCATTACTCATGTTCATCATATTCCTTGGTTCAACTGCCAGCAAATAACATAGATTGCCTTGACCATAGCCATTGCAACCATGGACCCTTGGAATGAAAAAGCGATATCTAATGCAATGCATCAGATACCACTCTGTCACATCAGAGGTTAAAGGTGTATTATAGTTAGCATGAGAACTTTAGTTGGGTATAGCTTAAAGGAGCAGCAGAGAGGTGGATCTAATGTCCAATGTCCCAGACACGTTCCATATGGCTGGTTAGCATCTCCTTATTCCTAATCTAATGGGTTCCAGAGGAGAAGACAACATATTGCAAAACAATGGGTTGTGTACTCCCCTGTAATGCAAACGGTTAATGGGATAATTACGGTTTATCCGATACATGACAGACAGATGGTGCATTTCCAATTACTGTTATACTTTCCTCCAGGCATCCATAGCATAGCATGAGGAATGTTCACTTGACTCTCCTGAAGCCAGGAATGACCCCGGTGACTCATTCAATGATTGGAGTACAGTGCTGCGCATTCTAATAATGAACCTGGTGACAGGGTTCATTCATTCTACAAGATCTTGATGCTGCAGTGGCTTACACAGCTGCTGGCAGCATCAAGAAGGCAGAAAATGCCTTTGGGGTCACCCCATGGATCAACTATTCTTTTGGATAGATGATCCATGATAGGAGGCTACCAGGAGGGGTCCTGTTGCCCCCTTGGAGGTCTAAAACACGCATATAACCTATGTGAAAGATAGGTTATATGCGTTTCATTAACAACACCTGCAATTGTCGCCCCCATGCTAATGGGGTATCATGAGGGGTCATGATACCCCCTTGAGGTCTGATGGTTTGTTTAATCACAGTAAACCTGTTAGTTTACACCTATAATAAAATGTTTTAAACATTACATGTTTTACACCTATACAGGATTACAAGATTAACCCTATGAGTACCATAGGGGTAGCAAACACATTGCAGTGTGTTGCTACCTCTCTGGTACTCATAGTGTTAATCCTGCAATACAAAATATGAGGGCATGTAAAAAAAATAGGAGAAGAAAAATGTCGGATTTAAATGGTGAAAGAAAGTCATGGGAGCACTGTAAGTCAGATTTTAAAGTGAGGGTTTAATATGTCGAATGTACAATATTTGTTGAATTCATGTGGTGAAAGAAAGCACTGTTAGTCAAATTTTAAAAGGGGGGTTAAAATGTCGAAGGGGGGCACTCTGTGTCGGATTTCTATGCTGTGTACTGCATTCTGCACTGCTTTTGTTCGAACAATGATGGTTATGAAACTGTCTTTGTGGCTTTTACGCCTCAACCTCTGAGGCACAGAATTCCCAACTTAAATGTAACCACAAAACAGGCACTAATATTGAGAGTGGGTAATAGGATACTACTTGCATATTGTTTTTAGTTGTTGAACTTGTTTCCTATGGGCTTTTTTTTGACTAGCGGTAAGTCGGGTAATAGGATACTAAAACCTGACTTTAAAAAAGCCTGCTTTTATAGCACTGGTAATAAAATCGAGCCCCCAGTGTTGTAAGAGCATTGGATACTCTGGTTCATGAAATAAGGTACTGAATTCACTGTAAGGCCCAAAGTAATTGTCCCTGGTGTATATCTATATTTGTGTTGTACTGTTTCAACTAGGCGTTGTTCTTTTGTTACCCTGCAAATCTGTTACTAAGACTGTTTTGCATTTTATTACAGCTGATTCTAGTTATTGTGTTTTATTGCATTGTTAGCTCAATCAATTTATTATTGTTGTGTTTTTCTATAATTAGTGTATAATAATTTTTTATATTTTATGTAACAAGTGCGTTATCACTGTTATAATTTAATATGTTTATATTGTTGCCTTGTACAAACTACTTGGGAGGGACTGATTTTTTGAATGGTAGTTGGTCATCTTTCATGACATCTAGTCATTCATAATTCAAAAACCCTGACAGGGCCTTTTCATTATTTCTTTTTGCGCGGAACTTTTGAAGGGACTGCTGAGGTGGATGCTCATGTAGACTGCTTTGTGATCCTGGGGATTCTTGGGGTTGGTGCAGGGGTCACACTGGAGGGGGAGTTGGTTGCAATGGACCCCTCTGTTGATTGCTGCTCCCTCTCCATATGCAGGTTTCCCCTGTGATGGAATTCCTCATTTCAATAAGCAGCTGGCTCAACATGTCCATCAGAATTGGCGCATCTCATCACTGCATGCTGTGATTCCAGGGCACGGAGGGTGGCTGTGTTCCTCAAGGAATCCCTCTGCAACCTCCTCAGGTATCAGATTGTTCTCTGGGATTCCCTGAGCTGCCTCCTCTGGATGACCAGGAACTCCCTCTCCATTCCCATGCTTTGTCCACTGGTGAAGAGGGATGTGGCTGGAGTTGTTGGCCACTCAGCATCTTATGGTGGGTCCACAACATCCTGTTTCCATTCTGCTGGTGGTTGTGATGAGGCTGGTGGTGGTAGTTGTTGAGAATATACGCAAGGAAAGGGTTAACAGGAAACCCAATATTTTGTATTCCGCACATAAATAAATAAAAAGGGGTAGTTAAATAAATCTGAGATCTTTACACAAACTTTTGTGCAAAAATATATATATATAATTTATTTAAATAAAAATATTATATATATATATATATATATATATATATATATATATATCAGTGTTACAGGAATATAGGTGAACACAAAATGACTCAGGGATATATCTTGTAATATGACTTAGTCATAAACTAAGATACATCTAAAGAAATTGATATACAGGAAATTAATAACCAACATCACAGAGTAACGTTACCCAACATAAACAGGAGTAAACCTTGCATAGGTGTATCCAGAGGTATTATATAGTAATATGAACACAGCAGCATAGCAAGGGTTAATTGTTCCTTACAATTAATGATAATACAGTTGGCTGCAGTCTATATTAATACCTGCCCCAAACCTGTATAAACTATGCTAATTAAGGTATGAGGGATTTTGTTATGTGAGTTGAGCCACAGATCTCATAACAATTACTTTTATCACATACACAATATTTCAAGATTTAGAACCTTAAAATATCACAGATCAGATAAATAGAATTTAACTATTTATCTACTGTTTTCAATACTGCATACCTTCTGGGTGAGATATAAAATTGTATATACCTTATTGTCAATAATATATTATACAATTACAATATAAACAAAATGATATATCAAAGCCAAAAACTAGTACATTTTATGCAACATACACTATTAAAATGACAATGGCAATATCATGTTTGCTACACCATATAGTACTGCAAAGGTTACCAGAGATTATGGGCATAAAACCAAACTGTTGCCCCACCCAAGATGGCAGCACTTCTTTTATTCTGTGAGAGATTTGCCCGCAGAACTTTCTCAACAGAACAAAATTTAGGCCCACAATATCATACAATAGAACAACACATGAACACAAAGAATCCTATGAAGCACACACAAAGATAGAAACAGATGGAAAAACTTTCCAGATAGCAAAATAAGAGTGAATAATAAAATTCAACAGATCAAATATAAGCCCAATGGCCTTTTCAGAAACACAAAGATATGGTTCTCTAGGTGTTAATAATTAGATTTAAAACTAATTCATAATGCTATTTGTTCTACATTACTATCAAACTATCTCACAATTATCTGGACAAATTATGTAATTAATCCCATTTAGTTCCCCAGAATAAACTAAAGCAATTAATGCTTCTTTATAATAATTACTTTACGGATTGGCCAGTTCCATTAATATTATTATAAGGCCATTATTCCCAAATATAGGGATGAATAATAATTCTTAGGGCTATACAGAATTAATTGTAAAGAAATGCATAATTACTAGACATATTAAGGTATGGTTCTCTTTTAGGATTCTTCAGCTCTGGTTCAGTTGGTTACTTCATGGAAGTCAGAACAAAAAGAGACCTCGTTGGCATCCAGCTCACTGTAATTATACTACCTAAAAACACTTATCAGAAAGTCACAACCCATCTTTCTCTGATAGGATGAGTTGCCAGATCATTAGAATACGATGTCAGACTAACTTTCTAGACTCTCTGATTGGTTAGTCAAAGATAACATTAATTGAAGCTAACCTTAGTAGCAATAATTGTTTGCCCCACGGTGTGATGCTCTAAGTTTAAAACTGCATATATGGTGTTACATACACCATGGGTATTGGGTATTAAGTCAAACTGATATGGCTGTGGATATAGCCAATAAACTAAGGCAAAACTGTCAACTTAATCCCTTCCCCAGATTTTCACATAAGATAAGGAATAGAGTCCCAGACAGGCCTTGCCTCTCTGAATACCAAAGAGATTCAAATATCCGTCTCCATAAAAGTCACTTAAATATTTCCACCCCCAAACTCAAACATGAGGTCATTGTCTCCTTTAACACACACAGTTTAAGAGAAAATTTCAACAGTCCAAGTGTTTTATCAGAAGATGTTAACTTTTTACTATACAGTCCAAGCCAGACCCTCTCACATGGTGAGGCTGGTTAATCTGTTGCCTATGTGTTGAGCCAGAGGATGCTTGTGTCCCCACCACATCTAGGGATCTTGAACTGGATAAGGAAGGTTGGCCCTCTGTTTGGAGATGTGGTGGGGGTGTAAAGTCATCTTGTTGTTGAGAGCGCTGGGGCTCCACAATCAGGCCCAAATGTTTATAATCCAGAGGCCATTTGTCATACCTTGGCCACTGGTAGCTGTTTCCCTCCTACCTGTATGTGGGGTCATACCTGGGCCCATGTTGTGACTCCATCCAGGAGGGTATCTGTGGCTGTGTGTGGGTCCATATGACCCATATTGTGGGGTGGGCACTGTCCCATGCATCCAGTGCCTTCCTGTTGGAGGTGGTGGGGCCATAAAATAGTGTCCTGAGCTGGACAGAGGCATCCACCTCCTTGGAGGCATCCAGTCACTGCAAGAAGTGGGTTTCCAGCTGAAGTCTGGTGCTGGTGGTGCTGGTGGAGCCAGTGGTGCTGGTGGAGCTGGTGATGGTGACCACCTGCTAGTCTCCTCTTCCTGCTCCTCAATGGGGGGGACATTATGTGCCTCCCCCTCACTGTCCTCCTGCTGTGCTGCAGGCCTGTATGCTGTATGCAGATATGACATGGTGTAATTAGTAATCTAAGCAAAGACAGGATGGATGCAAGACAATGACATTGACATGTGCATCCTTCAGTAACAAGATGGTATCCAGTGCACTGCGTTGCATGGGATACCACCCTGTCAATCAATGACTGATGAGCTTGACAGGATCCTGTACATCAGGCCTGGTTATGTTCACTTCTCAGTGCCACCAACAGTGCAGAATTGAAGGATTTCCATGATTAAGCACTGGTGAGATGATGAGTAGCACCTTCATTTTGTCTGACCCACCTGTGCTCAAGCAGGGATATCCTTCAATAATGCCCTGTTGGTGGGTCTTGAGGGATAAACATAGACCACCCTGCTGTAAATTGATATAAGCATCCTACATGAGTTGATGTTTGTATATCATATGTGTCCTGGCAAGAGTGGATGACCTGATATCCCTCCTTGCCATCCCCACTCCTCAGGATTGGTGGCAACCAAATCTTAACCATCACAGTTCAAGTGAGAGCAATTGCATACACAACACATTAGCCTAGGGAACAACAACACTATGCCCTTGAACCATACCAATTCCCCTCCTTGCCATGCCCACTCTTCAGAACACATATGATTCCAAGTATCTTTAATATACTTAGTTGTAATTATATTCAATAGTGCATTGCTTTGCTTTTATGAATCTTGTGCTGTTTATTTCAAGGCCTGCGTGTTGTACATACAACCATTTTTTTTAGTGGAACTGGGAGGGATATGTTAACTGATCCCTGAAGACCAGTGCAATGTAACCCATGTCTCTTCCCCCTTGGTAGACCAAGTATATCTGGGATAAATTCCCTCATGTCTAACTCTTCTTCTTAAAAAGACTTCCATTTGCAGAGACAGGTGGTAGGTTTTCATTTTTATTTTACGGATTCCAGTCATTTGCTCTCATTACTGTCTGGAATGATTTGGAGCAATAAGTTTCATTGGGTTACACTTGATGTCACAGCCCGCTATTTAAATATTTCATATGAGAGGGGAACAGAATCCTCAGAAAACTTATTGAAGCAGGATTATCTGATGCCTGACAAATAGATTTTTTTACACAAGCGATCAGATTTCTCCTGAATCACAATTTTTTTGACTTTGAGGGTTGTTACTTTCTCCAGATCAATGGAATGAAGATAGAAACCAGGTTCATGCCTAGTTATGCCAATCTGTTAACGGTAACCCTTTTAGCGAGAGTCTGGTTCTATATCGCCATTTCAATGACAATATTATTACATGGAGAGGTAAAAAATGTGACATAGAGTCTTGTTGAATACTTGAATGATAACCCCTGGAATTTAGAACTTACAAATAATATACATTCCTCTGTTATCAGATTCTTAGATGTAGAATTGATAGGATCACCAGGATTAAATATCGACACACACACATATTTTAAAATGCTGGATAACAATAGCTACCTCGATTTCAGTTGCTGTCACCATAAAAAATGTCTTTGAAATATACCTTATAGCTAATTTCAAAGTGTACGTCATAATTGCTCTAATATTGAAGATTATGACATACAGAGGGAAATAATGATTCATTGATTCGTGGAAAAATCGTATGTATAACAACTTGTTATGAACTCTTACTATAGAGCTAGATCTGGTGGTCAAACCAATAAAAATAGATGTGTATCTCTAGACAGATGAGCAATTAGGATGCCTTTGTTGACACCCCAGTTTTCATCATTAGCTATAACAATAGAGCTCCTGATACTGCAGATATTTTTAAGAAAAACGAGCATTTTGAGGAATTACCACTTTTTCAAACATTCTATTTCCAATCAACCTAGATTAGTACATAGATGGGTCCATACTATCAAAAATCTTTTAGGTCCAAGTCATTTTACCTATAATACTACTTCTCATTTTGCTAAATCAACACTGAATAGTTCATTATCTTTAGGAACATGTTTAAAAGGATCATATAAATGCCCCAAGCTGAGATGTCAAACATGTTCTTGCATTTCTCGTACAGTTTTACATTTTTCATCCTTTGTAACTTCAGAGACATTTCACATTAAAGATTTTATGAGTTGTAGTTCCAATATTGTTTACCTGCTGACATGTGTATGTTGCCTACAATATGTAGGCCACACCACACAAAATTTGTGTACACGTTTCAGTCATCATAAAAAAGAACATGAAAAGGGCTACAAACTTCATGGAGTCTCACAACATTTTTACTGTGCCATAACAAATATCCAGATGGTTTAAAAGTGACACCGATTGAATAACACCTTCCTCAGTTTATGACAGAACACAATGTTTGGTCAATAGAGAATTCTATTGGATTTTCCATTTAAATACTTTGACACCTTTTGGCCTAAATGAATGTCTAGGGTACCAACTTGAGTACTTTTTACCCCTACTCCTTTCACTTTTTCCTTTTTCTTACTTTTTGTTTCATCAACTACATATTTCATGTAATTGATTTTTTGTTTTTTCATACGTTAACATTTTACCAATCTCCAATTGGAGCTTACATATATATTTTTTTCATTATGTATAAACCATTTATTCACTTACCTTATAATAATTTTCATTTTATAACTACATTTTTACATATTACACACATTTACAATAATGGACTTATTCGCCAATTAGTCACAAATATTTTTGCCTTTCATTTTAATTACCACTTTAATTCTTCCTCACATCATCATCATCAATTTCTTCATTCACCACACTTTAATAGTTTATTCACTGTCATTAAATTTATAAATCATACCTTCACATCATACCTGGCTTGATTCAGTTGAGTCTGTTAAGGAAAAAAAACAGCCGAGAGTGGTTTTGTAAGCACAGTAAGCCATTCATTTAGCCTTCTTATGAACAGCTAACGGCAGTTTTAAAATCACAATGGACGATAATATAAATTGCATTGAGACCTATGGAACTGATATCCCCAGATAAAGCAGAGAAACAGCAGCTCACACAACACATAGCACATACCACAAGTCCAGCAATGGCAAAACTAACCCCTGCAAAACCAAAGAAACACACCAGCAAGCCCATGCCCTACAAACAGGTCCGGACAAACAACAAAACCTATCACACCCCCCACCTCCGTGACACAGGCTTCACAAAGCATCCCAATACAATCCCACACACCATGCCCTGGAACAACAGGGGTTACACGCTTTACAATACATATGTACACACAACACGCCCAGCTGTCAATCCAAAGCAATCCAAACTCACCTCTGCAACATCACCAGAGGGCATCTGACAACGTTGCACACGCACCCGACAACTACGCAGCAATCAGAACAGATCAGAAAAAAAACAACAGACACACACTGACAAACACTTACCTGGACAACAAACACCTTTCCATTGGTCACTACCTACCTCATGACCGTGTCTGGACAACACCCCACCACTGTCTTAAAGGGGCATCTCAGCATCCTCAGATGTGGAGTGTTTACACTGAGACCACTCAGACAGAGAGACAAAGATAGGGAGAAATATTACGACCGTTATGTTTGCATACCTATTCTTGCAAAGACAGATGATCACCATCCTCACCCAAGCACACTGGCTGATGCTGGACAGTCAGACAGTAGCCGTTCTCCATCTGGGGAGCCATGCCAGGCAGCAGCACCCCAACTGCCACAGCCGGTTCTCCCACAGATGCCACAGGGACCTGTGGAGCAGCACAGGGATGACAGACATCTGCACATACCCAAGAAATTATGCACAAGGGTCACACTCCTGGGAATAATGGACGCTTAAGTCAGAGACCAGTACAGGTTGACATCCCACTGCATCATCCAGTTATATGAGGTGATCAAAGAAAAGATCGACCCTATTTACAACATCAGCCGTTTCCTATCCAGCTTACAGAAGCTGATGTTTGCCATCGATTTCATGGCAAGCGTATTGTTCCAGTCCACAGAGTCTATGTATCTGGCATATAACAGGTTTAAGCGTTCAAGAGCACTTGCTCCGGTGTTGGCAGCCCTCAAGAGGAAGGGAAGGAACTATACACACTTTCCCTCCACCGACATGAGGTGGGCACATTTCAAACAGCAATTTAACACAAGGGGAGGTATGTTCAGGGTCATGAGTGCCACAGACTGTACACATGTACGAATAAAAGCTCCAATACAAGAGGGACATCTGTACATCAACAGAAAGAATTTCCACTCCATCAACATACAGATGGTCTGTGCCACAATGAGGATAACCCATGAATGTGCCTCCTATACCGGCAGCTGTCATGATTCATCCATCCCCTAACACTCCTCCTTTCACAGGGACTTTGAGAATGGGACCTATACAGGAGGATGGCTTTTGTGTGAGTCAACAAAACAAACCTCATACCTCAGTATCACGGTGCCCGTGATTGGCTGCAGTTACTTGTCTGTCACCAGTAGGGGGCTTCTATTGGCTGTCTGCAGATAGCCCGCCTCTTATTGACTATTTAAACCTGGATTGGGCACCCTTTGAGTGCCCTTTCGTGTTGTTTCTGACCTTCTTGCTATCACTATGCTAGTGATAGCTGGGCCTCTGTTCCAGTGTTCCTGAGTTCCTGATCTCATGTGTTCCTGAGTTCCTGATCTCTACTGTTCCAGTGTTTCCTGCATGCTGAAGTACTTCCAGTCCTGGTTCCGGCCTAGTCTCTGGTGTTGCAGTTCCTGCTGAACTTCTCTGCTGTTTTCTGACCTGACTGATCGTTGCTGGTTCCTGTCATCTCATCACCTGTCTTCAGTATCCTGGCGACCTTCTGCCTGGTCGCGTTGGTGACATTGCTACAATTCCGTGTTGGTCCCAGCGTGCGGACGCTGGTTTGCTCCCAAGCCTTGCGGCTATACAAACTCGCTTGTTACACCAGTGTGCGGTCACTGGTTTGCTCCAAAGCCTATCAGCTATACAAATCTGTGTTGGTCCCAGCGTGCGGACGCTGGTTTGCTCCTAAGCCTTGCGGCTATACAAACTCGCTTGTTACACCAATGTGCGGTCACTGGTTTGCTCCAAAGCCTATCAGCTATACAAATCTGTGTTGGTCCCAGCGTGCGGACGCTGGTTTGCTCCTAAGCCTTGCGGCTATACAAACTCACTTGTTACACCAGTGTGCGGTCACTGGTTTGCTCCAAAGCCTTTCAGCTATACAAATCTGTGTTGGTCCCAGCGTGCGGACGCTGGTTTGCTCCTAGCCTTGCGGCTATACAAACTCACTTGTTACACCAGTGTGCGGTCACTGGTTTGCTCCAAAGCCTTTCAGCTATACATATCTGTGTTGGTCCCAGCGTGCGGACGCTGGTTTGCTCCTAAGCCTTGCGGCTATACAAACTCGCTTGTTACACCAGTGTGCGGTCACTGGTTTGCTCCAAAGCCTATCAGCTATACAAATCTGTGTTGGTCCCAGCGTGCGGACGCTGGTTTGCTCCTAAGCCTTGCGGCTATACTACTCGCTTGTTACTCCAGTGTGCGGTCACTGGTTTGCTCGCTAAGCCTAACGGCTATACTATTCAGTGTTGTTTCCAGCGTGCGGACGCTGGTTTGCTCCAAAGCCTTGCTGCTTAACGATTCTGCTAATTTGCCAGTTCCATCTGACTGCTGCTATTATCTCTGGGCTGCCCTGCCCGGTATTGGTAAGGCCGGTAGAACCTTTTGCCACATTCCATCTGAGGTTGCCTTACCCGGTATTGGCAGGGCCGGTAGAGCCTACATTGTGTATCTATTGAGGCTGCCTTGCCCGGTAATTTGGTAAGGCCGGTAAACCGTTATGCTATTCCATCTGCAGGTTGCCTTACCCGGTATTGGCAAGGCCGGTAGAGCCTAAAGACTGTCCTGTCCGGTATATTGACAGGACCGGTAGAGTCTGCCTTCTGTCTGTGCTATATTCTGTATATATATATTATGTATGTTATTGCCATCCTAAGTTATCATTTATTATTTCAATAAAATTGATTATTTTTACCTAAAACTTGTGTCTGAGAGTCATAATAAACCGTGACAGTACGAAAGGGCCATGACCTCAGACAGCAAGGGTGAAGGTAACGCACAGAATATCCATTGGAGGATGGATGTGCTCGAGCAACGTTTGGATCAGTTGGCAGTTGCAATTCAAACGATCCTTGAACGCACGGTACATGCTGCCCAATCTAGCTCTAGCCCGGTGGTCTCGCCAAGTCAGACACCGGAAAGTGATACCAGACCCCTAGGGGGTACTGTTAAAGGGTTAACGGCTTCTGCACCCTTGCCGCTAAGATATGATGGTGACCCTAGTCTCTGCAGAGGGTTCATCAATCAACTCGAAATCTTTATGGAATTGATGGCACACGCATTTCCCAATGATCGTAGTAAAGTGGGGTTCACGATATCACTGCTCACTGGCAGAGCATTGGCTTGGGCTAACCCCTTGTGGGAGAATGCTAAACCTTGTACTAAGAACTTTAGTGAATTTGTGCGTTCCTTTCGAAGAGTGTTTGAGCCTCCTGGTAGAACCACCTCTGCTGCCAAACGCCTTATGGAGATACAACAGGGCAGGCGTACAGTGGGCGACTATGCCATCGAATTCCGCACATTGGCAGCAGAGGTAGGTTGGAATAACGAGGCATTATTGGCAGCCTTCTCTCAAGGCCTGAATGACCACATTAAAGACGAAATCGCTGCTAAAGATCTACCTATTGATCTAGATGATTACATTGAGTATGTTATGATAATTGACTCCAGAATACGTGAGAGATCAATTGCCAGAGATCGTAAGTTACGGTCAAAAAATAATGAGCCTAGTAGCATGTTTTGCCCACCCATCCCTCCCTTGGCATTGAAGTCTAGTGAACCAGTACGGGAAACAAGTGAACCTATGGAAATAGGCTTCACTAGACTATCCAAGGCTGAGAGACTATATCGCAAAAAACAAGGGTTATGTTTATACTGCGGTAAAAAAGGGCACTTGCTAAATTCCTGTCCGGTACGTCCGGGAAACGCACACACCTAGGGTATCTTGGGGGACAGGCCCTAGGTGGTGTACAATCGTCCCCAGTGTCGGGCATAATGAAACCCACCATACAGGTGGTATTGTCTTGGGCACAACGCTCTGTGGAGGTTTTGGCCTTGGTTGACTCCGGTGCAGCAGGGTATTTTATGGATAATACCTTTGCTGAATTGCACGGAGTTCCACGCATTGAAAGAGAAAACCCCTTGACTATTGAAGCGATTGATGGTAGACCCTTAGAACCGCCTCAGGTTATATTTGAAACTATGCCATTGTCTATGACTATTGGGGCACTTCACAGAGAAGAGCAGCAGTTTCAACTGATTAATTCCCCGCACCATGCGGTGATATTGGGATTTCCGTGGTTACAGTTACATAACCCACAATTCGATTGGAAAAAGTGTGAAATTGCTGCTTGGTCCCAGTTTTGTATGGACAAGTGCGTCATCCAGCCTATTAAGGTCATGTGCACCTCCTCTGCTATGCCGGATGTGTACCAACAGTTTGGCGATGTTTTTAGCAAAGGAGAGGCTAGTATGCTACCCCAGCATAGACCTTATGATTGTTGCATTGAATTGCAGCCTGGTGCAGTACCTCCGAAAGGACGCACTTATCCATTATCTTGTGATGAAAATAAGGCTATGGAGGATTACATTTCTGATGCCCTTGCTAGAGGGATCATACGTAAATCTACCTCTCCAGCTGGGGCTGGGTTCTTTTTTGTAAAAAAGAAAAATGGCGAATTAAGACCATGCATTGACTACCGGGGCTTGAATAAACTAATGGCAAAAAACGCATACCCAATACCACTCATCACCGAGCTTTTTGACAGGCTTAAGGGCGCTTCGATATTTACCAAGTTGGACCTACGGGCCGCTTACAATCTGGTTCGCATTCGAGCAGGTGATGAGTGGAAAACTGCCTTTAATACTCGAGCTGGGCACTACGAGTATCTAGTAATGCCTTTTGGGCTGTGTAATGCACCCGCAGTTTTCCAGGAACTGATAAATGATGTTCTGAGAGATATGTTACAGACATGTGTTGTGGTGTACCTCGACGATATACTGATTTACTCCCAAAACATGGCACAGCACATCAAAGATGTATCCGCAGTATTGCTACGACTCCGTGAGAACAAATTATTTTGTAAAATGGAAAAATGTGAGTTTCATAGAACCAGTGTGCCATTCTTGGGGTTCATAATTGGCAATGATGGCATTGCCATGGACAAAGAAAAGTTGTCAGCTGTCCTACAATGGCCAAAACCCAAGGGTCTTAAAGCCATACAGCGTTTCCTGGGTTTCGCTAATTATTATAGGAGGTTTATTAAGAACTTTTCTTCCATTGTCAAACCTCTGTCCGATCTTACGCACAAGGGTGCTAATCCTTCTTGTTGGCCGGTATCTGCTGAGAAAGCCTTTGAGAATTTGAAGCTGGCATTTGCTGCGGCTCCTGTGTTATCCCACCCCAATCCTTTACTTCCATTTACGTTAGAGGTTGATGCCTCAGATATTGGGGTCGGGGCAGTACTTTCGCAGCGACACGAGAAAGGTGGAACTCTCAGACCTTGTGGGTTTTTCTCTAAAAAGTTGACTGTCACTCAAAGCCACTATGAGATAGGTGACAGAGAATTATTGGCCATTATCCTTGCTCTTAAGGAATGGCGTCATTTGCTTGAAGGTACTAAGAATCCTGTCTTAATCCTAACAGATCATAAGAATCTGACCTATCTCTCGGAGGCCAAGAGATTGTCCTCTCGTCAGGCCAGGTGGGCACTGTTCCTGTCTCGATTTAATTTCATTGTATCATATTTACCAGGGTCAAAAAATATCAGGGCTGATGCACTGTCAAGACAATTTGAGGCCGACAGTGACAGAGTGGAAGCACCAGCTCCTATCATCCAACCTGATAGAATACTGGCTACTATACGCACGAGTATCACTTCTCCTCTAGGGGAGGAGATCCTGGCCTCTCAGGGGTCCGCTCCCCATGAAACCCCAGTGGGCAAATGTTTTGTCGCTGAATCATTTCGTACTAGGCTGCTCGAAACCTACCATTCCTCTAAGGCTGCGGGACATATTGGTAGAGACCAATTGTTATGGTCCCTTTCTCAGTTATTTTGGTGGCCTTCCATGAGAAACGATTGTGCCGAATTTACGAATGCCTGTGCCACCTGCGCCCGCGCTAAGACCCCGAGACATCTCCCTGTGGGCTTGCTTCAACCAGTGCCTAATGGCGAACGCCCCTGGTCTCATGTTTCCATTGATTTTATGGGAGAGTTGCCTATGTCCAAGGGGTACTCCTTTATATTCATGGTGGTGGACAGGTTTTCTAAAATGGCTCATTTCGTGCCCCTCCGTGGTCTTCCTTCAGCGAAGGAATTGGCAATGGTGTTCGCCAGAGAAGTATTCCGGTTGCATGGAGTGCCTAGGGTACTGGTGTCTGACAGGGGGAGCCAGTTTGTGTCTAGATTTTGGAGGGCATTTTGCCAACAGATGGGCATACAGCTGTCCTTCTCCTCTGCCTACCATCCCCAGACCAATGGAGCCGCTGAACGAGCTAATCAGGGCTTGGAACAATTTCTCCGTTGTTTCGTTACTGACCATCATGATAATTGGTCCGACTTGTTGCCTTGGGCAGAGTTCGCCAGGAACTGTGCGGTCAATTCTTCATCTGGGAGCTCTCCGTTTCTGATTAATTATGGGTTCCAGCCCTGTTTGCTTCCAGACTCATTTCAGACGCAACAGATTCCAGCTCTGGATGAGCATATCGAGCAACTCCGTTCCACATGGGCACAAGTTCAGAGGGCACTTGGTCAGTCATTTCAGCGTCATCAGCGCCATGCTAATCGCAGAAGGCTTCCAGCGGTTTCCTTTCAGGTTGGGGATAGAGTATGGCTTTCCTCCAGAAATCTCAAGCTGCAGGTTCCGTCTAATAAGTTGGCTCCTCGGTTTATTGGTCCATACAGAGTTATTCGCAAAATTAACCCTGTCTCCTATGCACTAGACCTACCTGCATCCATGCGTATCCATAATGTGTTCCATGTGTCCCTTCTTAAGCCTCTGGTTTGCAATCGCTATACTACCACACCTGTGGTGCCAGGACCTGTTGAGGTCGAGGGCCAGGAGGAGTACGAGGTTCAGAGCATTATTGATTCCCGTAGGCTTAGAGGAAGGGTACAGTACCTGGTACATTGGAAAGGGTATGGTCCTGAGGATCGATCATGGGTGGATAGTACGGACCTTCATGCACCTAGGTTAACTAGGGCCTTTCATGCCAATTACCCGCAGAAACCTAAACCCTATTCTAGGAGAGGGGGTCTTTGAAAGGGGGGTACTATCACGGTGCCCGTGATTGGCTGCAGTTACTTGTCTGTCACCAGTAGGGGGCTTCTATTGGCTGTCTGCAGATAGCCCGCCTCTTATTGACTATTTAAACCTGGATTGGGCACCCTTTGAGTGCCCTTTCGTGTTGTTTCTGACCTTCTTGCTATCACTATGCTAGTGATAGCTGGGCCTCTGTTCCAGTGTTCCTGAGTTCCTGATCTCATGTGTTCCTGAGTTCCTGATCTCTACTGTTCCAGTGTTTCCTGCATGCTGAAGTACTTCCAGTCCTGGTTCCGGCCTAGTCTCTGGTGTTGCAGTTCCTGCTGAACTTCTCTGCTGTTTTCTGACCTGACTGATCGTTGCTGGTTCCTGTCATCTCATCACCTGTCTTCAGTATCCTGGCGACCTTCTGCCTGGTCGCGTTGGTGACATTGCTACAATTCCGTGTTGGTCCCAGCGTGCGGACGCTGGTTTGCTCCCAAGCCTTGCGGCTATACAAACTCGCTTGTTACACCAGTGTGCGGTCACTGGTTTGCTCCAAAGCCTATCAGCTATACAAATCTGTGTTGGTCCCAGCGTGCGGACGCTGGTTTGCTCCTAAGCCTTGCGGCTATACAAACTCGCTTGTTACACCAATGTGCGGTCACTGGTTTGCTCCAAAGCCTATCAGCTATACAAATCTGTGTTGGTCCCAGCGTGCGGACGCTGGTTTGCTCCTAAGCCTTGCGGCTATACAAACTCACTTGTTACACCAGTGTGCGGTCACTGGTTTGCTCCAAAGCCTTTCAGCTATACAAATCTGTGTTGGTCCCAGCGTGCGGACGCTGGTTTGCTCCTAGCCTTGCGGCTATACAAACTCACTTGTTACACCAGTGTGCGGTCACTGGTTTGCTCCAAAGCCTTTCAGCTATACATATCTGTGTTGGTCCCAGCGTGCGGACGCTGGTTTGCTCCTAAGCCTTGCGGCTATACAAACTCGCTTGTTACACCAGTGTGCGGTCACTGGTTTGCTCCAAAGCCTATCAGCTATACAAATCTGTGTTGGTCCCAGCGTGCGGACGCTGGTTTGCTCCTAAGCCTTGCGGCTATACTACTCGCTTGTTACTCCAGTGTGCGGTCACTGGTTTGCTCGCTAAGCCTAACGGCTATACTATTCAGTGTTGTTTCCAGCGTGCGGACGCTGGTTTGCTCCAAAGCCTTGCTGCTTAACGATTCTGCTAATTTGCCAGTTCCATCTGACTGCTGCTATTATCTCTGGGCTGCCCTGCCCGGTATTGGTAAGGCCGGTAGAACCTTTTGCCACATTCCATCTGAGGTTGCCTTACCCGGTATTGGCAGGGCCGGTAGAGCCTACATTGTGTATCTATTGAGGCTGCCTTGCCCGGTAATTTGGTAAGGCCGGTAAACCGTTATGCTATTCCATCTGCAGGTTGCCTTACCCGGTATTGGCAAGGCCGGTAGAGCCTAAAGACTGTCCTGTCCGGTATATTGACAGGACCGGTAGAGTCTGCCTTCTGTCTGTGCTATATTCTGTATATATATATTATGTATGTTATTGCCATCCTAAGTTATCATTTATTATTTCAATAAAATTGATTATTTTTACCTAAAACTTGTGTCTGAGAGTCATAATAAACCGTGACACTCAGGCACAGATGCACTCACACAACTAACGGAAAAACAGCAAAGCATGTTATGAATCACAAGTACTACATCATCCATGTGGTCCGTGTCTCACCATGTCACTCTGTTTTCACAGGTGATGCCAGCTTTGGGTGTAAACCGTGGGTCCTAACATCACTAACAAATCCTCAAACATGTCAGAACAAGGAATGCCATTGAGCACACCTTTGGGCTCCTCAAATCCAGATACAGATACCTTGATCACTCTGAGGGGAGAGCTTCAATATGCACCAGGAAAGGCATGCAACATTATCCTGGCATGTGCAATCCGCCATTGGCTAGTGGAAATTTGGAGCCCTGCTATTGCTCACTATATGTGTTACTGTATCACGTTATTGGGTGCCACCCTCTCTTCTTTTGTGTTTTTCAGAGTTGCATCTTCAGTATTTAGAATCTGCTAAACATCTGAATCCTCGTCAAACCCAGTGGGTGTTCTTCTCCAGGTTCCATCATTTCCTACCAGCTAGGTTCCAAAAATGTCAAGACTGATGCTTTAGCCAGCATCCATACTTCTCCTGTTGTCGACATCATCACTTCATCCAAGTTCATCTCTGCCCTTTCGACTTCAACCCTATCCAAGATTCAACTGACTCACCACTACACATGTATCTATTTATTCAAACCTTCTCTTCATACCTTCCCGGTATCATCTGCAGATCTTTCAGTGGGCTGTTCAGTATCCCTCCACAAGCCATTCTGGCATCTCTCACACTACTGAGAGGCAATTCTGGTGGACAATCTTGAACAATATGTTTCTGAGTTTGTTCTAGCCGGTCTCCTCTGTGCTAGAAATAAGAGTTCACATTCTAAATCCATCAGTCTTCTACATTCCCTTTCTATTCCAACTATACCCTGGACACATATCTCTATGGATTTCATTTTACCTACCTACTTTGAGAAGAAACATCATAATTCTAGTAGTTGTTAACAGGTTCTCTCAGCAAGCTCACATGGTTCCTCTTCCATAAGTTCCCTTTGTCTCATCAACTTATGGATCTCTTCCTTGAACAGATTTTCTGAATACATGGATTACCATTTCAGATTGGGGCAGCTTGTTCATCTCCAAATTTTAGAAAGCTTTCAGTGTATGATTAGGAATTGACCTACAGTTCTCCTCCACATATCATCCAAAGTCCAATGGGGAAAGTACTTACCAGTACTTGGAACAATATTTGAGGTGGACTGACCTTTTGCTTTTGGCAGCGTTCACCTTCAACAGCGTCCAGCATGAGTCCATATAGTGTTCTCCTTTATATGTGGCCAAGGGATTCCATCCTCGGTCCCTTCTGCTGTTCTCTGCCTCCAGGGTCCTTATCATCAACTTCTACCTGGATAACATCCAGGGTCTCTGGATTCTAATAAAGTGTTACCTTGTCCTCTCATTGTTACTTATCAGTGGGGGATTCAAAATTGTTGGAACCTTTCCTTGTGGCGCCTGTAGTATTTGTAAGTATATATCCAGAGATAAAGAGATCTTTAGTCCAATTTTTCAAAAGAATCTTCAGCTTAGATACTTTATTAATTGTCGGACTACCAATTGTATTTATTTGATCATTTTCCCTTGTAATATGGCGTATGTAGGTCAAACTACCCAGATGTTGAAAAGTCGTATTCAGAAACATTATTCGCTAGTAAAAAATTCACTTAGAGATAAAACGAGGGGCGTCACTTTGACCTCAGTGGCGGAACATTATCTACACAAACACAATGGAGTCTTTGAGGGGTCCAAAATAATAGGACTTGAAAAAGTTAAATTAGGGGTAAGAAAGGGTGATTATTGTAAGAAGCTGTCTCAGCGAGAAGCGTGGTGGATTTTCCACCTACAGAGCTGTTCCCCTAGGGGTATGAATGAAGAGTTATTTTCTTCTTTTTATAAAAAATTTTCTAGAGAAGAAAATTTATGCTGTGAAAGAAATTTTGCATTTTGTGAATTTTTAATTAAAGTGCACATTTCTAATACTTCTTTTTATTATTTCCAGCTTACTTTCAATAAAGGTGTGAACCTAAAGGAGGATAATTATGTTCCGGAGATATATTGCAAATGTTGGATCGCTCCTTGGGATGCTCTTTTCCATTGTATTTGTTTGCTTCTCTGGACTGCTTCACTTAGGATTTCGAACACCTTATTACCTTATTTGTTTTGGAGCCTTCAAGGACTATGGGGAATTATATAGGATTCCATTTTTTGTAATAACTGGACAATGGTGGATCCCGTTTTTGAACAATATCAATTTTGTTTAACATCATTTCATTGTTGTAATTTTTGCCATATCGTATTGAACGCTTTTTGTTCTTGTTTTTGTCCTTGTTTGATTATGGTGAACATGTCCTGCAAGGTTTGTTTGAGTCAACATGACCTATTATTAGGCTACTTATCATTGACTACGGGTTCTCGGCACTTGTTTGCCAAGTTACCGTATGTCATACAAGGTGCACCTTGTCTCTATATATGTTTAATTGTATTGTATATTCTGTATTTTGGGATGTTAGGGTACATCTATTATGATGTTTACGGTGTGACGATGGCTGTTGAGCACCTGAGCTGTGCTTATATATGGATTACTGTGGTTGATACTTGTAGCAGCTTTGGAGCTCTTCAGTGCGCATCCAGTAGGAGGACTTTGTGTATCAGGCAATCCCAATCACTATTATGGAGATTGGTCAGCGTTGATTAATACGTCAGGGTTTGGTGTTGCCTGACTGGACAATCCAGGTTTAAAAAGCGTTCTGTTTGAATCACCCGCTAACCCCTGACGAAGCCACAACGGTGGCGATACGTGTTGGGTGTGGGTGCACAGGTGGAATGCAACACTGACTCTTTTCCCTCATGTTGCTACTTACTTTACCCAGATGAGTATTTATTATGTGATACACTTGTTATCTTTATTTGGATTCAATTGATATGATTTGCTCATGTGTTTTTTTGTTGCAGCATTAATATTTGAGGGATTCGAGCACAGTATTTTTATTATAACATCTTTATATTGCTTCACCTGTGTAGGGATTTTTAATTGTTTTTAGACTGTGTGATTTATATTGTATTATTTAATAAAGTATTTTTCTATTTTTGGATATCTGTGTGCCTTGATTAAAAAGCCTTCTTTTTGATCTCCGGATGGCTTCTTTAGCCATGTGGTTTTCAAATTTCTTGTGTTCATGTTCGGGCTTTGAGTGCACCAGGATCATTTATATCTATATTAGTTAATGAATGACATCTGGCTAGTGCAGCCCGATTTCCCTATAAATCACCTTAGCCACCTAGACTATGACTTCTGTCTGCCATTCTTGGTCTCAGTTAGGATTCCCCATTGCTAATCTCTACCAGCCTGACAACGATTCCTGTATCAGTTACTGTTGCTCCCTTTCTTGTCCCAGCTTCCTCTCCTGCTCCAACTGGCAAGTGATTTCTGCAGCTAATCTGTATTTTTGTTAGAGACCTTGCCTCCTGTGGGCCCTGGGCTTTGTTCTTATAGCTTTCCTGGTTTCACCTTTACCACTGCCATACCTCCTTCTGATCCTACTCCTTCCAGTGCCTTTTTGGTAGTTTTTCTTCCTGAGGCTAGTAATGTATAGTCTATCCTTAGACAGGTTATACTGAGCCTCCTTCAGCTCCTCTGTAGGGGTTACCTAATTCACAGCTTGCACATTTATATGGCTTTATCCTCAGCACAATCTCTGTAAAGGTAGCACGAGTCTCAAAGCTCAGAACTTCTGGGCGTTTGGCCAGCATTTGTCCAAATAAGCTGGGAAACACCAGGACTTATGTAGTAGGGGACCCTTCCTAAATCTATTATCGGTCTCCACTACCACTCATCAATGGTTAAGCTGTCCTGGGAGCATATCCTGGTCAGGTAAGAGTTTGACTCAGGGACTGCTGCTCTCTTTCTGAACTCTGTCTTTGCCCAGAATCATGGCATTCCTCTTCACTAATGTCATCCTCCTGTATGTGTAGCCATGGTGGGCGGTACTCCTCTAGGCCCTGGGTACATTTTGGTTTCCTCTGAACCACTGTTGATGGGTACTGGTCAGTCCCATTCCGAATCTGTGGAATTGGACATAGTATTTTCCCCAAGACACCCATTTTTGGCTTATGAAGAATAATCCTCTTATTGTTTGGTCCTGAGGCAATCTCTCTTTTTCTCATTCCTATGATCCTTTTCTGTCTGTTTCCTCTGTGGGGCTCTTTTCTGTGTGTTGTTTTCCTATCAAGGAGATTCCAGAACCATAACAAACTTGTTTAAATAAAATACAATATGCACTTCGGTGCCCAAAATAATTATTTTAGGGCTGCTGATTACTTGGTATATATAGACAAAATATATAAAATATATTTAGAAGAGACCCTTAGTTGAATTGGATAATAAAGACGCTGGAACAAATGTTCGTATAAAAGATGCCAGCACCTGAAGGTCCCCGGAGTCTATCCACACTAGAGATACACAGTAATCAGGATATACGGTAACACAAAAAAACATATGTATGTCAAATTGCGATACTGGGTATGAATCTAAACTTGGCTGAATATGAACATATCAATACATATGCCTAATATATAACAAAGTGGTAATAGTAGAGGCAAAAATGCATATAAAATCTATCGTGAATAAATATTACTAAACTTTTCCATCTCAACTGTTTGAGTGAATGAAGTCAATAGAGTCCAAAATAAATAAAAAAATAAATCCAAAATAAGATCTCAGAAATGTGGTGAAAACTTTCTGTCATGCCTGCAATTACTTTTTTATATTATTTTTTAGACCATTTGATTTAAATTTTTATTGACATTTTAATTGAGACAGTACCCTTTGATATTATTCAGATAGATGGGTATTTTTATATTATATATATATTTTTTTTGTATGGATGAATATATACACAAGCCTAAACCAAAGTTTTATCCAAGAAAAGAGATGAGAGATAACATGTAAATCTTTAGTATGCTTACAGAGAAAGTTATTAGAAGCATCAATGTAAAAAAAAAAAAAAAATTATGTGAAAAACAGACACAATTCGTCTAAGGAAGAATGGAAAAGTACACTTGAAATAAGAAAAAACACCTGTAAAACGATTAGACCAGAACATAGAGGGGAGTATAGTGGTGATGGACACCTCTAAATTTGTAAAGATGTGTAAAATATTATTTGAAGATACTGAAATGTGAAAATGTAAACAAAGATCTTACTATAGAATACCACTCTTTTTTAAAAATAGGGGAGGGAGGAGGGCATATTGTCAGAACCGGAATTTGGTTTTGTGGAGCCAGTTCCAGAATACCTGTATTTTTATGTGTTTTATTGTGTCAATACAATGTACTTGGATTACCATGGCATTTTGTATATTACAGACCCGTCACATTACTACATACTTTAACCATTTTGAGCCCCCAGAGGTGTAAGTTACGCACCCCTCTGGCAGTCAAGGGGATAAACTATGTATTAGTGTGCCGGATATTGATACATTCTACTTATACTTGTCTGTTTTGTTTTTTACAGCAAGAAGATAGAAGAGAAGAAAGAATGGAGACAGACAGTGGATGACAGGTAAGTGTAAGACACTTTAGTTAATGATCGGTGCTTGGCAGTATGTCAGTCACCGATCGTTAGCTTTTTTTACTGTTAAGTTCTCAATACCACCGTTATTTAGTAGCGTTTTGGGAACTTAATGCACAAAACAGACGTTTGGACACAACACCAGTTTTGTGGCTTAACGTCCATTGTGCTTAATGCCGGTATGACATTTGAATACTGACCAAGACAATATTTTGCCGGTCGGTATCCATTTTGCCCTACCGGCATTTTTGACGCCAACATTTGGATAGAGCCCTAAATCTGGTCTAATATACATTGCCCAAGTGATTCCCAGTTGGTGTTAGGAGAAGCCCGCTTCTTATGTGAATTAAATTATGCTTACTATAATATCATTGTGAACAAGGATTGTAGCAAACTCAAAACACTAACGGTTCTGAAAACTTAAACAAGTAAATATAAAAAAATTAAACCATTTGGTAGAACCTAAGAGATTCATTAGTGAGCCTATCTTTCTGGTAGCATATTATTGGCTTATGGATTTCACCCCTGTGCTTGATACATTGTATGTTTTATAATTGGTGAAACTGCAGGAATTTATATGCACTATATTGACTTTTATAGCTGATTAAAACAATAGCAATATCACTGGTATGGGTTGCTTCAAAATATTATTACAGGTTAAATTGAATGACCACACCAAAACATTGCAGTTTTCCTTTTGCTGTGCTTGGAAAGCTTTTGATGATTAACTGAAGCTCTTCACACAGCAACAACACAGTACCCTTACCGGAACCCCTGTGACACCAGGGGACCAATGAAGGAGAGCTAGCTGGATCACTCAGGAGTTCCAGAATGTTGAAGGACAACATACTCTCATCTGGACTCCACCTGCCTTGGACACCCATGTGTTTCAAAGACCTCATCCACCACCTCCAGCTGGCATCAGTGTTGACCAAGGCCCAATTCGGGATCTCAAAAGGCCTTCCCTGCTCCAGGTTTGGCTGATGTATTCACCACCGGAGATCCTCCCTGGCCTCCTGAGAGAGTCATCTGCTGAAGGAGATGGTCCTGATTCCTATACCAAGACCTGAGAATGTCTCTCTGGAGTTCCCTCATGTGGAACAGGAAGAAAGACCTTCCCCTGATGGGTGTTAAAGGGGAACTTTCACCCCTTAATAACTAAATCTCCCCTTACTGATGACCTGGCGACTAGCTGCTTAGTAGCGCTAGTCGCCAGAAATCTTACCCCGTTCTCAAGATTTCGGCGTTTCAGAGGATCAGGAAGCACGGACGTCTCTTCACAGTGACGTCCGTGCGCCTGCGCTGTCAGTCCCTTGTCAGTCCCTTGTGCACCGTACGGTGCACAAGGGACTGACAGCGCAGGCGCACGGACGTCACTGTGAAGAGACGTCCGTGCTTCCTGATCCTTTGAAACGCCGAAATCTTGAGAACGGGGTAAGATTTCTGGCGACTAGCGCTACTAAGCAGCTAGTCGCCAGGTCAGCAGTAAGGGGAGATTTAGTTATTAAGGGGTGAAAGTTCCCCTTTAAACCTCATGCCCAGGAATACCAGAACTTGGGAGGGCATTGGAGAAGACTTCTGCAGGTTCAGAATCCAGCCGTGGTGCACTAGAATGTGGGCACAGTCTTGGACATGGCGAGCCAAAAGCTCCCCTGAAGGGGCCTTGATGAGCAAATCATCCAGATTCAGCGTCAAGAGATGCCCTGTGCATGGAAAAAGACAGCAAGGCCACCATGATCTCTGAATATTTATGGCACTGAAGCCAAGCAAAACAGCAGAGCTGTGAACTGGTAATGATTGGAAGCAAAAGAAAAACGCAGGGTGGACCCTTCCTTCTGTCATTAGCTGTTCACCAGCCAATCACTCTCCAGTTAGATTTGAGACACTAACCTATCTGGCTAGATAGCAAGAAGGAAAAAGAAGACTCCTGTGAGCATGAACGAAGGAACTCCCACGTTCAGTCACAGGAGAATCAAGCATGGTCCCTTGACAGGGTGGGAGACCTGTAAGCTATATTGACTAAGAGAAAAGGAATTAACAGGTAAGACTAAAATCCTCTTTTCTCTGCTGTCCAATATAGTGTACAGGTAACTCTGGGATGAATAAACATTGAGTTTCCCAGTGGTGGGAAATAAGGCAAGGACCAGGTGCCAGTCCCCCAAGTTACCAGAGCTCATATGGACTAATCAGATCACAGAATAGCCCTTAACAAACTAAGTGTCAACAGACACTGGACTGGAATACTACACACTAGTAACTAACACAGCACACAGAACGAGAGCCAACAGGGCTCAACAGTTAAAGACCATTAAGACACAGAAAATAAAGTCGCAGACAGGCAGAACTGCCTCCAGAACTTTCATGCCAAAGCTGGCTTCAGACGAAGCCAGAACATCAACAGTAGTGTTTAGCAAAGGTGTGCACAGACGACCAAGTGGTCGCCTTGCATAGCTGATCAGCAGAGGCCTGATTCTCATAGACCCAGGAGGCCCCAATGTACCTGGTGGAATGAGCCGTGACACAAAAAGGAGCAGGCTTCTTCCTAAGTTCATAGGCCTTACAAATGGTAGACTTTATCCAAGATGCAATAGTAACTTTGAATGCAGCCTTACTAGCCCTGGGACACTCAGGGATGACAAAGAGTGCATCAGCCTGGAGAACAGACGTTGCACAGAAACCTTTAGGCAGTGCACAACATCCAGCAAGTGAAGATCCCTCCCCTTATCAAAATTAAGGCACAACAATCTCCTGGTTGATGTGGAACTCAGAGACCACCTTAAGAAGAAATTCCTGGGAAGTGAGAAGAACCTTCTTATCATTGTGAAACACCAGGAATGGTGGTTTTCAGGACAAGGCCTGCAGTTCAGCGACTCTGCAAACAGAGATAATTGCCAAAAGGGAAAGCCATCTTCCAAGTCAGGAGACGAAGATGAATGGTAGCCAAGGACTCAAAAGAAGGCCGCTGCAAGACTCCCAATACCAGATTAAGGTCTCACTGAGGAGTGGAATACTTAAAGGATGGGAAGGCATGAGTGACGCCCTGAAAGAAAACCTTGACATCCGGAAGGATGGCGATGCACCACTGAAAAAAGACAGAGAGCAGATATCTGAACCTTCAAAGAACTTAGGCTAGGGCCCTTGTTTACACCATCTTGTAAAAAGGACAGGACAGTCGGCAGATCAAACTCTTGTGGGGGAAGATCCCTGTCCTCACACCAAGAATGGAAGATAGACCAAATCCTGTGGTAGGCTTTGGAGGAAACAGGCTACCGAGCCTGAATCATAGTGGCTACCACTGCAGGAGAGAAACCCTTCCTCAAAATTGATGATTCAACCGCCAAGCCATCAAACCCAGATACTCCACGTTCTCCTTCCACAGGTAGCCCTGTAGGAGGAGATCCAGTCTGCGTGGAAGCCGAAACTGTTCGCACACAGAGAGGTCCAATAGCCCTGGGAACCAAGGTTGCCAAGGCCAGTACTGAGCAACTAGAATGACCAGAGTTCTCTCCATCTGTAGCTTCCTCAGCACCCTGGGAAGCAGAGGAAGAAAAATGTAGAATAGAGGAAACTTCCAAGGGGTCGACAGAGCATCCACTGCGAGAACCAGAGGATCCTTCCAGCGGGAGCAAAAGGTCGGAACCTTCCTGTTATCTCTGGTCACCATCAGGTCGATCCAGGGGAGTCCCCATCTCTAGACGATGAGGTTGAACACCTCCTTGTCGAGCTCCCATTCCCCGTTGTCCATTAAGACATTATCAACACCTGGAATATGTACTGCGGAAATGGCAGGAACATGTTCTTCAGACCAGGTTAAATAGCCTTGACCTCCAACCAAGCTGCAAGACTTCTTGTTCCGCCTTGCTTGTTGATATAAGACACGGCTGTGGAGTTGTAGGACTGGACATGGACTGGACAGCCCTCGAGATGAGTCAACCAGAACCTTAGAATATTGCCCGGAGTTCCAGAATATTGATGGGCAGGAGAGATTCCTCAGCTAACCAATGACCCTGGACATTCAGGTGACCCAGGACTGTTCCCCAACCGGATAGGTTGGCATCATTGTCACTGTGGTCCAGAATAGAATTACAAAGGGTCTTCCTTTCTCAGGTTGGAGAGATTCAGCCACCAAGAAAGACTCAGCTCCACATGCAAGGGGAAGGAAACCGACAGCTTCAAGAGATCTGGGTTCCCCTTGCAAACCTGGAACACAAACCTCTGAAGTTCCCTCATGTGGGTTATCGCAAATGATACCACCTCCACGGTTGGAAATCAACTTCCCCACCAGAGAGCTCAGTTTCTTGGTTTGATTGGACTTGCAAGCCAGGACTGATGAAACCTTGCTGGTGATCTGTAGAACAACATCTTCTGTTAGAAAGACCATACCATGAAGACCTAGAAAGACCAGTCTCAGAGATGGAAATGGGTCCGACTTGTCCATGTTCAGAACCCACCCATGATGGTTGAGTGTGTGGATGCAGTCGTGAACCTGCTGCTGAAGGAGTTCCGCAGATGGGGCCTTCAAGAGCAAGTGTTCCATGTATGGAGTTACCTGGACGCCCCTCTCGTGCATAACAGAAATGAACGCACCCAGGACGCGAATGAACACATGGGGGGCTGTGGTAAGGCCAAAGGGGAGAGCTGAAAACTGGAAGTGCCCTTTGTCACAAGCGAACCTGAGGTACTGCCAGCTCTCCAGATGAATAGCGATGTGCAGGTAGGCAGATCTAAAGAAGCCAGAAATTCCACTGGCCACATCGCCACTCCTGGTGGTAATGAGTCTTGACCACAAAGGAATTGAGATCCTTGCGATCCAGAATAGGACTGTAGCAGCAGTCCTTCTTGGAGACCACAAATACGTTGGAACAGAAGCCCAAACCTATTTATGGGTCGCAAACCATTTCCAGAACCTCCTTGCCCAATAGAGTCTGGATGGCCCCATTGAAAAGACAAAGTTTTTCCAGTCCCTGAGGAGAGTGAGAATGGAGGAACCGGAAGGGAGGAAGAAAAGTGAAAGCAATCCTGTACCTTTCGGAAACGACCTGTAAAATGTAAGGATCTGTCACTGTGTCTGTCCAGACACTGAAAGAATGGCACAGATGGCCACCCACTGGCACATGCGATCCGGGGTTCGTCGAGGCATGCTGAAGAAGGCTTGGTGGATTTGGACGTGGTGGAGGACTGCTTGGTCCTCCATTGTTCTTTGGGCTTGGTGGAGGAGTGCGGGGCCTGAGAAGCCACCAGGGTCACCCCACGTGCCTCGCCCCATTAGGCACGATAAAGACGGTGCCTACAAAGCTGAGGCTTCTTCTTGGGAACCAATGGCAACAAGATGCTCTTGCCTCCAGTAGCCTCACTGAAGAGTCTTCAACTCTGGGCCAAAGAGGGAAGTGACCAAAAAGAGAAGAGAAACCAAGGATTTCTTGGAAATCGAATCAGCAGACCAGATCTTAAGCAAAAGGGAACGTCTGGCAGTCACAGACAGGGCAGAGGCCTTAGCCTCTATCCTGATAATGTAAAAAAATAGCATCAGTAACGTAATGCTGAGCTTCAGAAATGTTAGCCAAAAGCCGCAGCAAGCCAGCTGTGGGGGCACCCTGATGAACAGCTTCAGTAAGCTGTTCTGTCCATACAGAAATAGCCCTAGTCACCCAAGCTGAAGCAAAGGTAGGTCACAGGGATGCACCTATGGTCGCAAAGGTGGCCTTCTGAATAGACTCAAGCTTCCTATCAGTCAAATCCTTGAGAGCAAAAGCATCCGCCACAGGCAAAGCCGTGGATTTGGAAATCTGAGAGACGGGTGCATCAACCTTAGGAGGGAGGGCCCACTGAGCCAAGGCCACCTCAGAGAAGGGATACAACTTAGTAAATCTCTTAGGCAGAGAAAGATGTTTGTCATGGGTCTTCCACTCATCTAGGACAAACTGGTCAAGAGTGGGATTAGGTGGAAAGACAGTAAAATGCTTCTTGCGCCTTTGGAAGACGTCAGAAGTAGTCTGAGGATCCTCAGAAACAGGGGGAATGTTCAAGGTTTCTAGGACTGCCTTGATAAAACCCTCAGCAGAGGGCTCAGGGTCAGCCTCAAAAGGGTCCCCAAAAAATTGAGAGTAAACCCCCTCAGAACATTCACCCTCATCTGAATCCACCAAGAATTCCTCATCAGAGGAAATCGACACATCAGGAAAACCCTGAGATTTAGGTGCCATAGACCTAAATAATGCAGGAGGCTTCCAAGCCTGGAGGACCCCCTGAAGGTGCATAGGAAACTGTGACAGGGTAGATTTTAACTCTTGCACCCAAGGTGCCTCTTGAACATGGCTGCTAGGCCCTGGCGGAGAAGTAAATAACCTGAGTATTCTCTAGGGAGCCCTGATTGACAGGAGGAGCAGTGTGCAATGGGGGTCACAGACACCCCAGTATCCTTAGTCTTAGGTCTAGCCCCAGGTCCCAACGGGTCTGACATCCTAACAGGAGATAAAGAGTCTGAAAGTGTAAGGAATAAACCAAATTCTGTGTCCCATATTAAGAATTCACCCCAGAAAGAGCTAAAATACACTTATCTAGCAAGCAAAGGGTTAATCTGCTGATGAGAGAGGAAGGATTCAAGCCCTGTGTAGAATACTCATGAGAGGAAAGAAAGAAAATGGCATCCGAACTGGGAGCTAATCAGAAAACAGCCCGTGAAACAGGCATTCATGGGAAATGTAGTTTCCCCTCAAAGTACCCAAAAACAGTGCCCAAATCCCCCTAAAACACTCAGAACATGCACCGGAGCGTAGGACCAGGACATACAAGAAGAATGATCCATCCCTGAACTCAGCACCTGGAGCGGTTGCAGAGATATGTCCCAAATGAAACTGTCCCATAGAAATCAATGGAGCACTGCTGCCATGCGGTAAAGCGCGCCTTAAAGGTGCTGAATTCAAATAAACACATTTTCTGAAAAGTGTTCCAAAAGTTGGAAAACACATAGAAAATACATGTACATTAATAGAAAACAGTGACCCCAAAGGAAATTTGTGAAAACATACCCCAAGGCATCAAACATGGCAAGGAAGGGGATAAAATACCACAGAGAACCAAAAAAGCTCCAAAGACCCCAGCAGACAAACATATAAACCCAAATGAGTGCAGGAGTATGTGTAGGAACTCCTAAAGAAGACCCCTGTGCGGAGGGGAATCAATGGAACAAGTGGACCTCAGCACTCAAAGGGTTGCTCACCTTTTTTGCAGGTCTTCTGTTTTCAGATTAACATTGAGAAAAGAAGAAGCCTCAGTGGGTTTCTCCTAGAGAAAAGACATAGCACTGAAGGTTTCCCCCCAGGGCTGGAAGGTCCACAAACAGCACCTGTTAACTGAGCAATCCACAATTGGGAAGTCAGTAATGGTTATCCGCCAAATGGGAGATTTCTACACCCCATATCTAACAGAAAACAATAAAATAAGCTAAAAACTAAGCAGAACTGTTCTCTTGCCTGTCTTGTTCAAGGAACAAATCTAACTGGAGAGGGACTGGCTGGTGACCAGCTAAGGAGGGAAGGAAGGCTCCACCCTGCATTCTTTCCAAGAATTTTTCCTGTCTCCTTAAAGGGGGGATCGCCTTTCCAGAGTTACCTGTAAGCTATATTGGAGGACAGAGAAAAGGGTATAGCTTAGAAAAGTGCTTCAGGAAAAGAATCTGCTGAAGAGTGTTATTGGGTGGAAACACAGGACACATCTCATACCTGTGGAAAATATCCAGAGAGAGAGCTCCCCCACCCAAGGCATCAAAGACCTGTAGGGTCACCAGGACTGCCTTAATGAGAGCTGAGCCGAGGGGAGCTGATCAGCCTCATATGAATCTCCTGAAGAGTGGGAAGAATCCATGTTCTCATATTCCCCATCATCATCATCCTCTCAGGGTAATTCTCAGAGGAAACCCCAATAAACTGAGAATGACCCATGGAAATACGGTCAATCTGCTTAAAGGTTGGCATAGGCTTCTAAGAGTGAAGAACCCCCTGGACAGAGAAAAGGATTTGGGCCAGTGAAGTGTCTTAACCCATGCAGGCTCTTGATCGGTGGTAGAGGGGCACAGTGTAGTAGTAGACCCTGATTATTCTCTAGGTAGACCCGTGTGGCAAGACGGACACTGGGTGAGGGGGTAAGGGAAGCCCCTGAATCCTTTGCCTTAGATTTGCCACTTACAATATGACATACTTCCTAGGAAAGTGTCCCAAAACTAGTAAAATACTAGTTAAATGTCTCCAGAGCAAAAGAATCCCCAATACTTAGAAAAGCACTTATCTGGAAAGCGAAGGGTTAATCTTGAGGAGAATCAGCTTTTGAGTAGGATAAGCAAGATGGCCACCAGAAAACGGTCAGTCAATTGTAAGAAAGCCAGTGAAATGGGCATTCTGGGTACTGTAGTAGTCTCCACTGCTGGTAACCTAACAATGCCTACAACTCCATTCATGGACTGGCATGGACCCCCTGGATCCCCATAGAAGTCAATGGAGCAAAGATGGCCATTGGCAGGCTCCCATTACATTAAAATTAAAGGACAACAAAAAGTATGCAAAGACCCAAAACCCCTAAGAGAACATGAGGGGTAGTTCTAAAACTAAGAGACAAGTAGTGGTGGAGCAAAAATAAGCCACCCAAACCAATCAACACACCAAATAGCCTCAAACAGCACAGAAAGAATTCATGCAATAAAATGACTTAGAAAAAAAAATCCATTCTCCAAAGTCATCAAAGAAAATACTAAAGATGCCCATAGTGAGTGCCAGAGCCTAACTGAGCTCACACCAACTCCTGTATGGAGGGGCAACATAGGTTCAAACATAAAGTGGACATAACATTCAAAAGAGTTACTCATCAGTATTCTTTCTTCAGGTTACCACCATGGGGTAGGGTGGGGCAGAGTCTCAAGAGACACTGTCATGAGAGAAAACTTGGAAGCAAGATTCCCCCCACAAAGGTGTTATTTGCACAGTAGATCCACATATTACCTTTGAACAGGGCAATCCAACTCCTGGGAAGCCCAGTGATGGTAACCTGCCTAATGGGGCATTGTACAACATCATATCTAAGGTAAAATAAAAAAAACAAACAAACAAAAAAAAAACCCTAAGAGGATGGGTGTGCCCTTCCAGCTTGCTTGCAGGACACATGAATTCTGGGAGCTACTGGGTGAAGGGTTGAGTTGCAGGACGAGGAAGTCTCCACTACAAAGACTCTGTATTTTGTGATGTGCCCTGCCCTCCACATCGAGGGGCTCAACCGGTGTTCCCTATTGGATGCAAGTGAAACAGACTTTATCTGACAGTTCGGAAAACAAAACTCTGACGAAATTAGGTTCTGCAACAGTTAAAACAAAAATCTCTACCACCATTAAACAGACTGAAATACAAAAAGCAGATTACATACATAACTTTAATGCGACTCAAATCTGTGTAGGCAACAGGACCATTTTTGCTAAACGTATTATAATATGATTAGTCCACTTTAATAAGCTGCTAGTATATTTAGTAGCAATAAGATCTAAAAGACAAAAGTCTCAGTTTTTTATTTCAGAAAATGTATTTCAACAATTGAACTATGAACATTTTAAACAATAAAATAATTGTTGTAATTACTTTAATTATTATTATTTATTCCGTGTTCAATGTCACAAAAATGTGTCATATCTATTTACACCTTTATTCTATTTACATTCTGAAATAAAGTGTTAACCCTTTCAGTGCCAGAGAGGTATCCAACATGCATTGCCTTGCAATGAGTTGGATACCTCTCTGGCACTCAAAGGGTTAAGCTTTATACATTATGCAAAACAATCCTATCTATTTCATACTAAAAATAAAAAAAATCAGTTGTAATATAAATATTTGAAAGCTCATTGTGCTGTATGTCATCTTCAAATGCATTACAGCAGCACATTGAATAAATGTCTAATGTTGATTCTGCTTGATTTTAACTATTTGAAGTGTGACACCATTTTAAAAAAAGCAATTTGAACCCTTTGAGCAGCAGAGGCATGTGAAAAGCACTGTGAAGTAATACGCTGAACACCCCTTTGGTACTTAAAGGTTTATTTCATTAAAAATTATTTAAAAGAAGAAGCTCAAGATGATCTAGGAAACATGTGGCACTACATATGTTAGAGAACTTCAATTCATCATCTTAATCTGTCCAGTAGATGACTAATGGTGATGGGAATTATGGTCCTACAGCTGCACAACCTCTGGTTGCTCACCTGTGATCTAGAAATCTTAAGTAGAAATCATGTTGCTGTATTCAAATGCATTTCTACAGTAGAAATTCCATTTATATTATATATACACTGTGTGCACAATTATTAGGCAAGTGAGTATTTTGACCATATCATCATTTTTATGCATATTTTCCAAACTCCAAGCTGTATAAACGTGAATGTTTATTGGGTTTATGCATATCAGGTGATGTGTATTTTTGTAATGAGAGAGGGTGTGGCCTAAGGAGATGAACACCCTATGTTAAGGTGTGCATAGTTAGGCAGCTTCATTTCCTCTGGTAAAATGGGCAGAAAAAGAGATATAACGGACTCTGAAAAGTAAAACAGTGTAAAAAAAAAAAAAAAAAAAAAAAAGATATTGGGGCGTAATCACAGAACCATCAAACATTTTCTTGCAAATAGTCAACAGGGTGTTGAGGAAAAAAAAAAAAAAAAGACGCAAATTAACTGCCAGAGATTTGAGAAGAATCAAACATGAAGCTACCAGGAACCCATTATCCTCCAGTGCTATCATATTCCAGAACCCCAACCTACCTGGAGTGTCCAGAAGTACTAGGTGTTCAGTGCTCAGAGACATGAACATGGTAAGAAAAGCTGAAACCCGACCACCACTGAACAAGACACACAAGCTGAAATGTCAAGACTGAGCCAAGAAATATCTGAAGACAGATTTTTCAAAGGTTTTATGGACTGATGAGATGAGAGTCACTCTTGACGGTCCAGATGGATGGGCCCGTAGCTGGATCAGTAACGGGCACAGAGCTCAACTTCAACTCAGACGCCAGCAAGGTGGAGGAAGGGTACTGGTATGGGCTGGTATTATCAAGGATGAGCTAGTTGGACCTTTTCGGGTTGAAGATGGACTCAAACTCACAAACCTACTGCCAGTTTTTAGAAGACACTTTCTCCAAGCAGTGGTACAGGAAATAGTCTGCATCTTTTAAGTCTACCATGATTTTTATGCAGGAAAATGCTCCATCGCATGCATAGAAGTACTCCACTGCGTGGCTAGCCAGTAAAGGCCTTAAAGATGATAAAATAATGACCTAAACGCTATTGAGAACTTGTGGGCCCTCCTTAAATGGCAGATTTACGCTGAAGGAAAACAGTACACCTCTCTGAAGTGACTGGGAGGCTGTGGTTGCTGCTGCACAAAAAGTTGATCAACAACAGATCAAGAAACTGACAGACTCCATGAATGGAAGGCTTATGACTGTTCTTGAAAAGAAGGGTGACTATATTTGTCACTGATTTTTTTTTTTTTTTTTTAATGTCACAAATGTTTATCTGTAAATTTTGAGTTGTTTGTGTAGTATTCTCAAATTAATAGATGAAAATAAACCCGTCAGATGGGAAAATTATCGGTTGTCATTTAGTTGCATAATAATTCTGCACGCTAACACAATAACTGTGCACACATAGATTATTCTCCTAAGAAAGTCAAAACCTCACTTTTACTTTCTTAAATACTCAGGTTTAAAGTGGAACTTTCAGATAATAGCAAGTCGCAATGCATTCATTAAATGCATGGCAACTAGCTTGAAAATAGATGTCTTACCGTAAAAAAAATAGATGTGTCTAAAGGAATCCGTCCTGTTTTGGGACTAACGTGCAGGTTAGTGTGGTCTGTGTGCCTGTGCTGTCAATCCCTTCCTGTGACCATATGGTGCAAAGCAGTCTACTCAATGGACTGTCGGCGCAGGCGCACAGACAAGATGTCTGCGCTCTAGTCTGAGTTCCGGTCTCCAAACGGGACGGATTTCTTTAGACACATCTATTTTTTTACGGTAAGACATCTATTTTCAAGCTAGTCGCCATGCATTCATTAAATGCATGGCGACTTGCTATTCCTTGCTATTATCTGAAAGTTCCTCTTTAAGGTTTATTAACATTTTGGATTGACTGAGAGCACTGTAGTTGTTCAATAATAAAATTAGTCCTCAAAAATACAACTTGCCTAATAATTGTGCACACAGGTTATATATAACTAAAGAAAACACCTGTGTGTCTGAAACACACATCCAGGGGCGGCAGTAAGGAGGATATATTCAAATCTCCACTATACTGCCTGTCCAGAACATACAGGGGTGTGTAATTTTCTCTGCAAGGAGTTGGACCTCCCCCAGTATCTCCTCTTCCACAAGACAAATCTCTGCAAGGAATTGTAGGGGCCTTTAATACACACAAAACATGCACACACATGCAATACATATGAACAACACAGACAATACACAAAATACATATATGCAACATACACACAATAGACTACAACACATAATACACACACGCAATGCACATGTGCACAACACACACACACACACATGCAATACACACAAACCCACAACAAACACGCAATACACACAAACCACATGATAAAAAACACACATACACACGCAAACCACACATGCACAACAAACACACACAATACACAAACACAACACACATGTGCACAACACGCACGCACAACAAACACACAAAATGTGTGCATAAGCATGTGTGAGTGTGTGTGTTTTGCAATATGTTGCACACCTTTTGCAGTTGAAAGGGTTAAGCACTGAAAATTCAATAACCTAGTCATTAAGAACATTGTCTTCTTTCTGGATTTGGAAAAAGGAGAGCAAAGACAGCGCAACACAGAAAAATATTTCTAAGTGTAGTAATTCAGAAGATGTCTCTTGGTATACCCTTCCCCTCTTGATGGTATACTCACATTCATCAGAGGCTATCCTGCCTCTTAGTTAAAGAGCCTGCACTGAATTTGTAAAACTTCACTCCAGGGTGGTGGTTTCCCCCGCTTTGTTGGTGCTTATATTAAAAATGTTGATCCCAGCCCTCACTACACATCAAGAATGCAATGTGCAGACTATGCTTATGTATATGCCCTTTTATCTTCCTCTTGGACCAAGAGGTGTAGTGAGGGCTGGGATCAACACGTAGAAATATTTTTCTGTGTTGCGCTGTCTTTGCTCTCCTTTTTTCCATATTGATATTTCGACGTGGATCGTGACTTGTGAGGTCCACAACAGACGGCAGCAAAGAGATGATTAAATCAGGGTAAGTGTTTTTTTGAAAATAAGTTACCATATTTTCATTGAGCGCTATATATTTCATCCTTTCTGGATTTACCTGGATGACAGGGGAAAATAGTCCTACTACTACCAGACACGTATCACATTCTATGTTTATTTAGTAATGCATACAGCTGCATGGGACTTTTTTTTTTCTTTTTTTTTGGGGGGGGGGGTGGTTTAATTATTTTATTAACCACACAGGCAAAAGTCGTGCCATTATTGCTAGTACATTTATAAAATGCAGCAAAATGCTAAAGCCAAGATTCATCAAGGTGTGAATGGCTAAATATACAAGGAAATAATTGCATTTTCTTGTACACTCAATATATGGATCTTTACCAAGGGCAGGATTGTATGATCAATAAGTGAGTGGCACAGAAATATGTCATTTCCAGCTCCCATCCATCCAGGCTCACGAAGCTCATGTTAACTTATGAAGAGAATGTAACTGGGTCTCAGGCATGGAAAATATATGCCTAATATATTGGTATTTTCCTTGATGTACGCAAAAATAGGGAATTTATAGATCACTGATAAATCCCCCAAGTTATCTGTTTGTGATCTTAGCAAAGAGCAGTGTGTTGAATATGCTTCTCTTCCTGGATCTTAAAGCTGAACTTTCACCTACTTAAGTTTGACCCCCTATAGTTTTGTTCCACTAAAGACATTCAAGAAATGTTGTAATACTTACAAAGGCAAAGACTAAACATATATAGTACCTTATTTGCCCTCGGATCTCCTTTGGGAGAGCGCAGCCATCTTTGTGATGTAAGAATGGTGAGGCAGTGGCATTTAAAATACTTCTTGATTTTTTTTAATGGCTAGCCGTGCGCATGTAAGAAACAAGGGGTGGAACTAGTGAGCTCTGCGGTACAGCTTGTACTGCACGGACAGAGAGGTGAAGTCACATGGTACAGTTTTCTTCTTTGTTATCTACTAAACAGGGTTGAATTGAGGAAAATAAATATACCCGTTTCGTACTACAAGGAAGGGATTAATCAAACTAAAATCAAGTTAATCAGAGGTGAACGTTCCTCTTTAAAATATTCTGTCATAAGTGTGAATAAGTGTCACGGTTTTTGGATGAACACTCAGACCATAACGGTAAGGTAAAAATGACTTTTTTTTAGAATAAAGTGAATACACGAATACAGGCACTTAGCCCCACAGTACAAACATAAATATATATGTATAATTGGGTACAACAATAGCAACCAGTATAGGTAATCTGGACGAACTGGAAACAATACTGGCAATGAAGGTTCTGGCTAGAACCAGAGAGACTGAAGGCACACATTCCAGGAGCTGACAGCAGGACTTTGGTGACAGGTGGTCCACTTATGGAGGACTGGCACAACCCAGATGCCTGGGCACAGAACCAACTGGAGTGAGGCAACACTGACCCTGGCCCTAGGCCACAGACAACGAGGCAACCGTGTAGTGGGCAGCACTGACCCTAGGTAAAGGGTCACCAGGAGACCAAGGCAACTGCTACGAAGGCAAAACCCTAGAATGCTAGGGGTGGATCGAGATAACAGTATATAGATGGAACGCAACCAGTGTCCCTTCAACATGAGGAATGGTATAATGCAACGCTGGCTCTTGAGCCCAAGGCTTCTGCAGTGAGGAACAGTAATCACCATTGCCTGGACGATCAGGTACTCACAGGGTTAATAGGTAACGCCCAGAGAATAACTGCATCTCCCAAAGGGAGTCAGCCCAGTGCTGATAGGGAGGTGGACACAGAGAGTGATCAGAGTAACACAGTCAGTGCTAGAACACTGTACTGGTACTTTGCTTGTGCACACCGCCGGAGGCGGTTCAGTGAGCAGTTTAAGCACGGATGCTCAGTCTTTGGTCGACAACGTAAACAGCGCCACGCGGTGCACACCGACAATAGTATTGCAACGGCCCATACCTTAACCGTGACCTCACGGGGCAACCAAGCAGTACAACCGGACACGGTAAAATGAGGAGTAGATACACGGCCGGTGCAGCTAGACACGGAGAGGTACACAACCGGATACGGTCAGCTACGGAGCGGGTTCTCAGCCAGATATGGTCAGCAACGGAGCGAGTTCTCAGCCAGGTACGGTCAGCAACGGAGCGGGTTCTCAGCCAGATACAGTCAGCAACGGAGCGGGTCCTCATCCAGATACGGTCTGCAACAGAGCGGGTTCTCAGCCAAATGCAGTCAGCAACTGAACGGCAGCACACAGGAACGTCATCAGGCAGGCCAGATCATACACGATAAGTGATAAGCACAAATACACGTCAGGAACTCGTACACCACGAAAGGGCACCATAGGTAGAAATGACAGGGTATTTAAAGGCCATCACTGGGTGGTGACAAAGGTGCCTAGCCAATCAGCATGCAGTAATGCAAAATAGTCATAATGTCGCCACCTGTGGCCCAGAGCATGGGCACCGTGATAATAAGCTATCAAATGTAAAAAAAATAAAATAATTAAAAAAATAAAATGAAATCCTAGGCCTTAGTGGTTCTTAATTTACCATATCTTACCAAGGTACAGTACAACAGCTATAACCATCTAATTATTTTTTTATTTATAGTTTTGTGTGTATGGTGATCTCCATTCAAGTCTGCCTGTAGATCAATTCTCCTCAGATCAAACAATGGGCTTCAATACACCTAAACAGAGCACAGGAGTCACTAGCTATAGATAGATGAACCTGACTGTCTTATCAAGGACACTTATTTAAGTTAATAATTCTGTAAAACAAAATAAGAGCCATTTATTCCTGAGGTAAAATTCCCCTTTAACCAGTTTGTTTCTAATCCCCACAGCCAAATCGCTTTTCACACTTTTGTTGCGGTTTACAGTCAAGCTGACAATTCATAGTGCTTCTCTATGAACAACCCACACCTCATACACTGTTTTTTTTCAGCAGAAGCAGCACTTCCAAAAGATACCATTGTTTTGTGGCTATCCCCTAAGATGACAAACATTTGTACCCAGAATGCCAAATTGTTGCAGAAATAAACCATTTAACCATACATGTTATATACAGTGTATAATATATATAAACCTGCGTTGCTACGAAACTGACAGAAAATGGTGCCACAGCACCATTTACGTTCTTTCAAATATGTGGGAATTCCTTAAAACCACATAATACCATATTAGGTTAGTTAGCTAGAAGCCTCCTGTGTAAAACACTACTTCACTTGTATGAGTTAACATGCCATAAAGGGTACCAAACCAAATCTGTCAATTTGTCAAAAACCCGACGGATCAAATGATAGGTGACTATCTCCTAACTCAGTGTATACAAATGTTTCTAGAAGATGACACTAAAGAAAATAATGCATTTTTTTACATTTTTATCCCTTAGAGCTCTGAAAACTATTGAAGTTCTTACAGCATTCATTAGCAGCTACTCTCCTGAGTGAAATAACACCTTATTGATAAGAGGTGGCATACCACAGGGGTGCTAGAAGCACAAAACTACCCTTACTCTGTTGATCTGAATACATTAACATGTTTTTGTTTTAGAAATGTCTGTAACAACTACTGATATGAAGAAAAAGCAGAAAAGACATACCGTTTTAGATATACCATCAAATATGGGGTCACTTGCCTTTCTACCCTAAGGCTGGCTGCTTCAAAGATACTAACATTTTTAAACTATTTCCAACTGTAGTCAGTACCTAAGCCAGCCCAAGACAATTGGTACCACATCGATATGGTTTGACATAACGTAAGGATGCCAAGAACACTAAACTATACCTATAATTTGTATTTTCTAATATTACCAGCCTGCACATAACAATTACCTGTAAAGGTAGACAATATGTACTATTGTGGAGATGTGGAGGTCACTTGTTTTTTTTCCATTTGGCAAGTGTGCACATTTCCAGAAAGTGGTCATAGGAAATGTTCTACTGCACTCGATTCATATTGCCAGTCAGAGAAAAATAGTACCCCATACAGTATGAAAGCATGGAATCACTAGCATAATAATGCTTTCAAAAAAATATGCGATTTTGCTTGTAAACGCACATAAACCTGAGTTTTTGTATGGGTACGTGCACATGCATCTGGGTATGTGCCTGTTCCGATGCCATATATGTACAATCTCTTTTAATAATAGAATGTTGAGTGCTCAATAGATCACCCAACATGCATACTATAACAGAGTATTCCAGAATGAAAAAAAAATCAGGTTCACTTCTAAAAAGACACCCTATAATTTTTTTTTTTTTTTTTTTTTTTTTTTTTTTTAGAGGAAATGGCACAAGGGTTTTTGGAACCCCCCAACCTTCCTACTCTCCCACTATATGTGTTTTATTCATGTAGGGTTATCTGTGATCACTCAAAATGTACATGTAAAAGGCTACCCTTGTTTGAAAGAGGGGCTTCCCTCTTTTTAAATAAGGGTAGTACCAAGATTGTAGCTTCAAGGCGGTTCTTTTAGCGCTCCATCCTCCCTGCCTATTATAATATTTGGTCACTAGAAGAAGAGCCCGTGTACATGGTCCACAGTGCCGGCTGGTTGCGGTGCAGTCATGCCCAGTAGAGACTGGCTGCGCTGCAGCTGATACAGAGCTGGATGCTCCGCCCCGCTCTGTATCAGCCTCTTCACAGGCAGTCTCTACTGTGCATGACTGTGTTGTTACAAACTATTTAGCAAATTATTAAATAGGAGGATTGTGACATCACCTGATATTATAATACACTAGAGATCCTTCTTTCACTGTACAAAATGATAAAGACAATGAATCCATATGAACCATTCAAGAGGAGGTGTGAGCTAAAGGCTAATTAATGTAAATTAAAATATATTGCAAAAAAGTATGAACAGATCTGTCAGACTGCTGTATGAAGAATTACTACCTGAATAAAATCTTTGAAATATGTTACAAGCCAGTCTGGTCCTTAGTGGGTTTTCTGTTATTCTTTAACCTCTTAAGGACCCATGACGTACCAGGACTGTCATGGGTTAACTTGCGTTAAGGACCAATGAGGTTTCTGGCACGTCATGTAATTGAGGGGTCCCCGTGCGGCTGCACACTTCTCAGGGACCCCGAATCGATATTGTGAAAGAAAAAACAAAAAGCTGCATGGCCAGTCGTTAAGGGGTTAACCACGAGGACCAGCGGACTGTGTAACACACTGCTTCACAATGCACTGCACACCCCATGGCCCTTGAGGGGTTAAAAAGTAGATTAAAAAGTATATAATTATAACTAATAACCATTTGAGTGCCAGAGGGGTATCCAACACAAGTCACACAAAAATCAAGAAAAAAACATAATAGCCCTTGCTGCATGAATTCACATTATTCTGTCATTTCTGTTTTATTATTTTGTGTTAAAAGTTAAAGATCACACATTTTAATACTTCCCTCTTTTAAAACACTGCACACACAAACAGGTGTGTATACCTTTATACATATACCTAGTGCTAGAACGAGGTATTTTCCTGCTGAGTAAAGCCAGGGTACTCCCATTGATGGCAATGCATCATTCCAAAGTTATAGTTTAACCACTGGATAAAACTTGTCACATGGTATTCAGACAGTTATCGCATTCTATAGGAGACCTGAGTCACTGACTGTAGCTCTCCCCACAATTTGACAACAGTAGCTTAAATACTTTGCAGGAGTTTGAACATAATTTTTGAATAAAATAACTCCCAGCAATTGGAGTACACAGGAAATGCAACAGATGATTCCATAGAATATTTACTGCTCCTTTAAAGCTAAATCGTCATGCATTCATTAAATGCATGGCGACTAGCTTTGAAATAGATGCCTTACCTTTAAAAAATACCACAGTGTACAGGAATCTTTCCATTTTGGAGACCGGAACCCAGGCTTCAGTGCAGACATCTTGTCTGCAGTCCTGTGCTGTCAGTTCCGGTCTCCATTGAGTAGCACTGCAGTGCACCATATGGTTACCGGAAGGGACTGATGGCACAGGTGCACGGACCACACTAACCTGCCCGTCATTCCCCAAACCGGAAGGATTCCTTTACACTGTGCTATTTTTTAAAGGTAAGACATCTATTTTAAAGCTAGTCGCCATGTGATTAATGAATGCATGGTGACTAAGTATGAACTGAAAGTTCCTCTTTAACAAATTACATCAACTTTTGTTGCGTGCAGCCACATTAACCTTGAAGACCAATAATTATAGTAAAGCTCATTATTTTCAAAGTTGTGCTTCCACAGATTAAAATACCAGATGGTAATGTATGGCCACATAAAAAGGTTTTCCAGTGTCATTTGTTTCATACGATACATCATATTTAATATAAGCCACATTGAATAACTTCTAGAGCTTCCATTTTGGAGCAAACCAGCTTCTCCACAAGTGGAATACGTATATATTCACCAAAATGCCATGGATTTAAGTGGGGCTTTTAAGCCACTTCAAAGCTTTGCTTCTCAATGCACTGGAAACTTGTCTATCATTACGGTTTCTAAAGCCATGTTTAAGACAGTGGGAATTTTCATTTGCCCCATCATACCTCTTCAGCTTATTTAATATGGCCAGTGGGTTCACATGAAACAGTATATCTATCTATTACAAATGAAAAAGTATCCCTGAATAAAACCCTATCTCCCTTTCCTCTTTAACATTTTAGCACACTAGATCATTAAATGGTCACACAACATGATTTAAAACTGTTAGAAATCATTAATCAATTTTCCAGAATGTTTTAATGTAAACATACACTCCAGTCTTCATTAGTGGTTGTCAATGAATGCTTCTACTGAGTCCACAAAGGGAAAAAAATATTTGAAATCAATGCTACTGGTTCTCAGCTACTTTTCATGTTCACTCAGAGAGTTATCCCAAACAATTGTGGAATTCGCCCCACAATCAATATACTGATAGGTTTCCAGGGAGGTCTGTGACATATGTCCAATATAGGAAAACTTAACAGATGTTCTGTGGGATAGGAACAAAGAACAAAAAAAAACTTGTTAGTTTCCTTTAAAATAATTTTACTACCGCATTTAATACATACTTTAAACATAGGTAAAAAACGATGAACTACAAGAGATTCAACTCCTTCGATGCTAAAGAGGATTCCAATGTATTGCTAAAATCTTTCCTAGCTCTTGGCACAATACAATAACAAAGATGTAATGTCCTATGTGTGGCAGACCTTTCCCTCCTATATATTTTAACTGCAGTAAGTGAGAGTGATTTCTCTTTGTATAAGAGACAGTCACAATTTCAGAGCCATAGACAACGAGACTGGAAGGACTGCTAAACTGTATTTTTATTTTCCTGTGATAGTCATTCATACTTGAGAAGTGGTGCCTAAAATTGTACTGCTTTCTTTTGGATGAAGCCTTACCACTGCTTTGTATAGTGGCAAAGTTATAATACCCAGTGTCAAAAATTCTGTTATCCACTCTTGCTTCAATACCCATTTTTTTTTAGGCAAAATATTTTTGTCTGATGTTTCTCCTGCTGTTTGACACAGTAGCATGCTTATTATTTCATCCCAAATGCACAAGTTTACACTTTCCTGCATTAAATGTCATATTTCATTGGTTTGCCTATTCTGTCATTTTATGTATATCCTGCTCAGAAAGTATTACCCTGCATTATTTAGGGTAATCTGCAAAAATTTATTTTTTGCTTTCTATACCGGTTTCCATGTCAATTATAAATATGTTAAAAAGCAGTGGACCAATTGCTGAACCCTGAGCTACTCCACCACCCACCCTGAGGTTCTCCAATAACTGTATGGGAAATTATTGCATTTACAACAACTCACTATTCCCTATCCTTCAAAAAGTTTTCTAGCCAGTTATAAATGTTATCCCCTAAGCTCCATTATACTTCACGACAATCTTGTTGCAGAGAGCCTGTGGAGATTTTAAATCTTTGAGTGCCAGAGGGGTATACAACACATTTCTTTGCAATGAGCTGCATACCCCTCTGGCACTCAAAGGGATACAGATTTTAAAAAGTGGCCTTGCCAACAATATACAGAGTTCCTGAAGAACCCTTCGATGTATAACATCAGGACCAGGTGCTTTTGTCAGTTTTAATTTTGTTTAGTCTTCACTTGTCCTCTTCTTGTGTTATCCCTATAACTTATACTAGTATGGTTGTAATGGTTATTTGTTCAGACTCTACTACTTGCTGATGCAACCCCCCCAAAAAAAAACAGAGTAGCTAGTCTGCCTTAAAAATGAAAATAATCCAATAAACCTGTCCGTTTTGTTCACGTCTCTGTATTTTTTATGTTCAATAATGTATTTTTAAGAGCCTGTATCCAGAACTGTACTCCATATTCTAGATGAGGCCTTACCAATAACTTATAAAGAGGTAGAATTATATTCCCTTCCTACCTATCAATACTCTATTTAAATATGATATAACCCTATTGGCTCTTTCGGTAGCTGAGTGACACTGCACACTGTTGTGAAGTCTATGCATAACATTACATTTATCTATATTGACCCTTATCTGCTATTTTCTGCCTATTTGCTCAGTTTATCCAAATCATTCTGCAGACAAAAAATAAATAAATAAATATGGGCTGTATCTATTTAATTACAGTATAGCGTTGTCAGGAAAGATTGAGACAATACTTTCAACTGCCAATTCAGAACCATTAACAAACAAAAAAAGAAACAAAACACTGAGCCCAGGAATGAACACTGAAATACTTCACTTACAGCTTTAGACCAGCTTGAAAGGTTCCATCTGAAACAACTCATTATGAAATTATCTCATTTACCCATTTACACAAATATTACCTCCCTGGATGAAGCCCTGTTATTTATGCAGCAACCGGTTTTGAGGCACAGTATCAAAAGGATTTTGTAAAATCCATGTATACTAACAGTTACATATGTGTCCAAGTTAGCAATTATACTTTCATAGAATCCAGTAAATTAGGTTGACATTGTGATGTTCAGATTAGGAAGTGCCCAGTGTAAGATGCCTGGGTAAACTTTGCAGAGTAGAACCCCCACAACGAGATTACAGACTGCTATTAATATAACAGAACAGAGACAATAGAATAAGCGCTAGTCAGTGCGAAACATGTCGGGTCTGTGAACCTTCCATGCAGAAGTTCTGTTTTATGTCTCCTCCCTATCCCTTCATTGCTACGTGTGTGCATTTACATGTCTGTTTTTTATACATCGAGGAATAAAGGTTGGTGTATTTTATGTCATGGATGCTCCACGTATTTATTTGATCCGTGTGCTAATGACTCTTTGAATTTGCCCATTTGCGATATTTCCCGTGTTTGGAGAGTGGGATCTACTTATGCACCGGATTATGCCAGCGCTTGTTTATATGTTTTCTATTCAACGGTGTTTGTAGCGTGCATCCATATATTGTTTTGTTGTTTCTAATTATGGCTCGACTAGAGGTTAAAGGAACGAGGCTAGAACAGAGAGGAAGTCAAACTCGACTGGAGGTCGAGGGAGTCAAACTCGACTGGAGGTCAAAGGAGTCAAACACGGCTGGAGGTCAAAGGAGTCAAACACGACTGGAGGTCCCAAAAATGCAAAATCCTTACATCAAGGTATCAGTAATACCAAGAAGATCATCCTGCTCATTCATTACGATCAGTTCAGTTTTCATTTTACCACTGCAACTAAGTGGATTTGCAAGTATACATTTTATGTTACTGATATTCTACAGATGTGAATTATTTTAAATATTTATGGTATTTGATTTTTATCAGGCCATAACATAGACTCCTCCCTATTAGCTGTACTAGCCCTTCCCAGTCTCCGCTCACATACTCCTTTTCTAATACCAGATACTCTTCTACAGGGTCTACCCCGTACTGTGTTATCCCCAGCCTTTCATAGTTTGAGGTTTCCGCCAACCTTCTAACCTCAATCCCCTAAGCACAGAGGTGTCTAAGGTCGAGCCTCAAGACTACCAACAGTACAGGATTTCCTTGTTTGAGCATAGGTGGGCCAATCCAAATGAATGAACCCGTGTTTAACTCACCTGTGCTTAAATCAGGGAAATCCTTACATTTAGTCCTGTTAGTGGCCCTGGAGGACTAAACTAGGACCCTCCTGCCCTAGCACATCATACCCACTTCCACTAAAGTGTAATTCAAATGATGCTGTAGTAAACATTAAAATGTAAACATAAAGCTATTATTGCTATAACACATTGCATTTGGTCAGTGTATTTATTGGTTTTATTAACTGCAATGTAACCAAGGACATTGTTGTGGATGTCGGGGTTACTTTAATTTTATTAACACCATTTACCAAAAAAGTTCCTCTCAACATGACAAACATACATACCGCATAAAAACCACAATGTTGTGAACAGTCATTGAAGGAAATGTGCAGAAGTAACTATAGGAAAAAGTAAAAACATTTATTAGCAAAGAATGGCAAAGTACATTTGTTTTCACAGGTTATTTCAGTGCCTGAGAGACACAGGCAGGGAGTTGGGCTAAAAGATCCATTTCTTCCAGTACTATGAAACAAAGATCCAGACATTAATAGTAATATTTTAAGATGTAACTTACTGCACAGGTTTCAATCTTCAAATGTTAGTTGGGCCTATGTCACACACCTGTAATTAACTCAAAGATTGCAGACCTACAAAGTTATTAAAAGAGTACAGCCACAGCTGTGTCTATTAAACGTGTTATTTAGAGTGCTCTCTCTGTGCACTTGCCCTGCAAACACACATATAACTGGGATATTCACACAATTCCGAATTACATTGCAGCTGGATTGGAGACTGGGAGCCAATTTTCCAGAAAAAAGTAATTTGAGCCATCAAATTCTGGCAGTTCAGAAGCTTGTCAAGGAAGATCAGGAGCTGGTGACATAACCCATAGAATACCCATGGAAGTGACCTTTCATGTGACTACCCTGCTGCATATTATGATTTGTAATGTCATGTTTGCTCCAGAAAGGATAATTTCTATTTCAACTACTTAAGGTTGTTGGAGCAGCCAAATTCCATTGATGGAGAGCAGATGTGTAGCCTTCCCTGGCTCAAATTTGCATGTGTCAAATAAAATAGCCAATATAGAAGTCTTGATTAAAATATTCATATTAAAAGTCAGAGACGCTCAATTAGGAATGGCCTTGTTGGGCGTCATCAGTGAGCCGCAACAAATCTCTCAGCAGTGTGAGCAGGGGTTCAGTGCTGGATTCCCCCTATTACCCTTGGGGTGACTAATACCAAGGATGATTTTCATACGTATATTAAGTCAGAGACGCTCAACTAGGAAAGAACCTGCAATACAAATTTGCAGGTTCTATAGGAATGGTGTGGTCTCTTTTAGCCCACTAGTGCCTTTCACAGAGAAGAAATATCCTAAAGCATATCATATTGGTCCTGCCATTACAGTAGTCTAACCACAAAATGCCAGGCAGATTACCCTTGAGATTTATCACCTCAAGGGCAATAGGGGAATCCAGTATTGGACCCCTTGCTCACAGTGCCTACAGAGATCAGCTACACCTCACTGATGAGGCTCAACTAGGCCGAATCGTACATCTGAGGTTGGCTGCTTCTCTTGTTCAAAGAGGAATTGCCTGGCATTTCGTGGCTGGACTACTGTTATGGCAGGACCAGTATGATATGATTTAGAATATTTCCTCTCTGTGAAAGGCACTAGTGGGCTAGAAGAAACTGCACCCTGGGTAGGACACCACTCTTAGAGAGCCTGCAAATTTGTATTGCAGGCTCGTTCCTAGTTGAGAGTCTCTGACTTCCACTTTACATATGCAAATTACCCTTGAGATTTGTCACCTCAAGGGTAATAGGGGAATCCAGCATTGGATCCCTTGCTCACAGTGCCTAGAAAGATCAGCTATACCTCACTGAAGAGGCCCAACTAGGCCAAAACGTATGTCTGCGATTGGCTGCTTCTCTTGTTCACAGAGGAATTACCTGGCATTTCATAGCTGGATTGCTGTTATGGCAGGACCAGTATAATATGCTTTAGGATATTTCCTCTCTGTGAAGGGCACTAGTGGGCTAACAGAGACTGCACCCTGGGTAGGACACCACTCCTAGAGAGCCTGCAAATTTGTATTGCAGGCTCGTTCCTAGTTGAGAGTCTCTGACTTCCACTTTACATATGCAAATTACCCTTGAGATTTGTCACCTCAAGGGTAATAGGGGAATCCAGCATTGGATCCCTTGCTCACAGTGCCTAGAAAGATCAGCTATACCTCACTGAAGAGGCCCAACTAGGCCAAAACGTATGTCTGCGATTGGCTGCTTCTCTTGTTCACAGAGGAATTACCTGGCATTTCATAGCTGGATTGCTGTTATGGCAGGACCAGTATAATATGCTTTAGGATATTTCCTCTCTGTGAAGGGCACTAGTGGGCTAACAGAGACTGCACCCTGGGTAGGACACTACTCCTAGAGAGCCTGCAAATTTGTATTGCAGACTCGTTCCTAGTTGAGCGTCTCTGACTTCCACTTTACATATTGATTAAAATATTCAACAATTCTCCAACTGAAACAATCTTGCTTTTAAATATCTTGTAACCCCTTCAGGGGCACATTTAATATAGTAATTCTCAAGGTCATTAAAATAAGAAAATAAAAATGTACACTTCTATATACTCATCTGTATGGTTGTCACCATCATGTGATAATTTGCTTAAAAAAGGGTAACATTTAATTTACACCAACATGCAATTTTGATCAGTGGATTACAAGTTTATGTAAAATTTGTAAATTCAGGCCATTCTAGAAATCTATTCTGCAGCTGGCTGGGAGCAGCAGACATTCTGATGGCAAAGTTTCAATGAAGGCTTATTCAGAAATCGACCATCTGATGAGTGCTGCAAAGTAATAGTTGAATAGTTGTGTATGTGTGAGTGATGTTTAGTGGGTTTTATATTTGTATGCCGAGTACTTACACTCTCTTTTTTTAGGTGGTATACAGATCAGAATGTCTACCTTGATCTGCTATGGCATGATGCAATTTTACCTGTTTACACTGTGCTACCACCTGAAATAGGAGCTGTATGAATGTATTTGTAGTAAAAATAAGATTCAAATATTTGATGTCTATATATTTGTTTATAAACTGGAGAATGTCCCAATGTTATCCATAAACACTGAGGCTAGCAACTTGATAAACTACAAATGCAGCTGGCACTATCTGACTAATTCATATATCTGGATATTCGATACCTGTAGCAGCCCTTATAGCCCAAATATATTCAACAGGAGTCAACCTTACTAAAATTGTACTATTGCTGCAATTAATTTATGTCACATATGAAGCTCCAGTTAGTGTACCAAAAGGGAAGAGCAAACATTTTTTGTACGAGAGTGAAAAACAGCCATTTTCACCTTGCGAGGGAATTCTCAAGAAAAAGTGCTGTTTTTCCAAATTTCCTTTGAGTTGAAAGTAATGCACATCATGTATCCCCCACCCCATGTGGAGCTTTGCCCATGTACTTCTACAATGCTAACTACAAAAGGGGAGTAAATTTTCTGCAGGTTTTCTGTCTGTGCTTGGCAGGAGTACTGCTGGTAGCCAGTTGTTCCATAGAGGGATGCAGAGACCAATGGGGTACTGAGACCTCCTCCAGGAGGCAGGGTACTTAAGGATGACACAACACACACATTCTGTTTTATAGCCCTCTCAAGGGCGTGCTAATTCAGCTTTCCTATAGCACACTCAAGAAAGGAGGAAATGTTTTAATCAGTAAGTAAACAAATTCCCTTTTTTCTAGCCTCAACTGAGGGATGCAGGGACAAATGGGGATCCCCCAAAGTAACGCCACACACATTGAGAGGGCAAGATATCTAGAGAATAGTGGCCAGCAAACTTTAAGGCCAAATCTAGCATGCAAAAAGGCTTTCCTGTTAAATTTTGCAAATGTATGAATGAATGACAAGGCAGCTGCCTTGCAGAGTTATCTGAGGTTGATGTTTCAAGGCCCAAAATTTACTCAATGAATGTATAAATGGGCTGGAACTCAAAATAAAGATGGTGAGATTTAAGAAAATAGGCTTGTCTAATGGTACATTTAACTCATGTAGCAATAATGTTTTGAATGCAAGCCTACCTTTCCTGACACCTTCAGGGCGACAGTGTATGGAGACTTATACAAGTAAAAAAGGAGGAGGAGATGGACTGCACTACACAAATAGTGGGACTACAGTCTATCAATGTGAATAGGCTTGTGGGTGCAGCGGTAATAAACTAAACTGAAAACAACATCCAACAGATGGGAGAGAAGATTACCTTTAGTTGCACTCCAAGACTGTCCACAACTGATAAAAAAAATCATGGTCCGAAGGCGTGTTTGTCTATCAATTAGGCTCAAACCATAAAAATAAAAACAAACTTTATTTATTAATTAAAAATAAGAATATACTCAAGTACCATAGTATAAACTTATAGCAACCTAGGTTTACATAAGTCAATAGGGAAAATTCAAAGATCCGATACGTTTCACCCATGGCGTTATTAAAGATACTTCCAGTGCACTAAGCTCCAATATTTAAACATAATGCTCCACCTCCAAATTTAGGTCACTCAATGACGTGCTCAAGATTTCATTCAGAGATAATTCATAATATGTGTAGTAATTACAATCATTGTATCATTGTATAATGTGATGATTATTGTTCTACAGTGTCCAAAAAATTAACAAAGAAGAACATAACATAAATCTGTGGTAATAATATCTGGAATTAATGGAAAATATACAAAGGCAAAATGTAAACCACGAAGCTGTGAATATTAAAAATGTGCTGCAAATCGCTTTCTATCACAGAAACATTCATAATAAAATAATATGCAGAGGATCCATGATTAACCCACATTAAAAATATCAAAATGGGCTAGTGACATTACATGAATAAGCAGATAAGCACATTTCCTCATTAAATCTGTGTGGGGTCATTGTATTGAGAAGAAATAGCCACCATTTTTCTTCTTTCAGAATAAGTTTCTCCAGTTTACCCCCTAATACCTAACTGAATTTTCATAATACCCCAGATTGTTTAATCCATCAGCATTGTGGAAGTTATATTAATGTCTAGCTATACTGGGTAAAGACTTGTTAGCCCACATATAGCTCTGTTGTGCATTATAGTTATAGGGTAGTTGAAATGCAGTCCACTCTTATCTGGGTCCTTCAGGCAGAATGGAAGCAAGGGAGCTCTCTTGCTCACCTATGTCACCTCTATTGATCTTGCAGCCAAATCAGCTGGTAGATTAGTAGCATAAGGTCTAATCTGGAACTCACAATCACTGCTATAGGGGATAGTTTTTGGGGGGAAGGAGATACTAACACCTTTCGCTGGTATGATGCCTCAGCAAACATAACCCCACCCATGTAAAAACCCATTTCAACCTCTTGCAGTATCTGACAGTATTGAGTGTTTTTGGTGGAAGGATGGTTACTTTTGACGGTACCTGTGTTGCTGCCAATGCCTGCCTCCATCTTGAATCTTAATGTTTCCCTAAAAATATTTTTTATGATATATAAAGTGATAATAGGAGGGAATACAGACAGTGAAGTTTACGTGTATCCGTTTGGGTGAGGATCCCTCCTGAAGCAAATGTCATTGTGCTTTTGCCTGAGGTTCTCCTGCTTAGCCAACTCGAACCCGCCCCACACATCCCATTGGCTGGCTACTGTCTGTAAGCCTGCCCTGGGGTGTGGCTGTCACTAATCCAGAAACCCTTTTCGAGGCATCCAAAACACAAGTTAAAAAATATTTGCAGCCCTGTTGAATCCCCTTCTGTTTAAATTCCCAGCACTTACCACACTGCTGCACTTACACACTGTTCAAGATTCAAGATCTATGTGGCTGTTTGGAAGTAATATTTTATATATATTACTGAACCTGAAGAATTATTAAATCTATGAGAATCTCCTCTTTTTTTTTTTTTTGCTTGTTTTTATCCTTAACCCATTGTTCCTTTGTTCCATAATGGACGAAATATATAAGAAATTCACATAGCCATGTTCATTAGATGGGTTAGATGTTAATCATATACAAAAATAAGTGATTCATCTAAAGTTACCATACAATAAATATACATGAATGCACAAATCAACTGTTGAAATGTTTTAGACAACAAGAAAAATGTTGATTAAATAAAAATATACTTACTACAAATATGAGAGTGTTCCACCCAACTCAGACTTAACTGTGAAATTTACCTATAAAACGAAGAATAAAAATCACGTTATTGTACGTGAAATAAGAACTAGGGTCTGCAACCCATTTACAGGTTATAAGTATCACTAGTTTTAACTCCAGATTTCCGCAAAGACTTCAGAAGGAATCAGTGTGATAAAAAAAGAGATAATATTTATCACATGAAATTTCTAAGCATAAACTTCTATTTTTTCCCTGGAAAAGAATAACCCTGGCTACAAGCAGATGTATTTAACAATAAAATAATTTACAATTATCTCTACTGACCAGCTGATTAATACAGTCAGTCTCAGTACCCAACAATAATACAGTATCATTATTCCAAATTAGGAAGGAAAACGTTGGTGTTTGCAGTCAGAGGAACAAAATACCCTGGTACTCCATAAGGACACTAAGAAAACTAGACTAGCTGGCTGCTGGGAGGGCTATTTAGGGCAGAATGTGTTTCATCACTGAGTGCCCTGCCTCTTGGAAGAAGTCTTGTTCCTGCATCCCTGGATGGAGGCTAGATGAACATTATTTGTAGCGCCTTCTGGATCAACATAAATCTAAAATAAGGATCAAATTAGATACTATGTGTGATACATTTCTATTTTCAACAGTGTCAAACCTTCGACTGTTAACCCTTTGAGTGCCAGAAAGGCATCCGATACATTGCGCTGCAATGCACTACATATACCTCTCTGACACTCAAAGGGTTAATGTTTGTGCTTGCTGGGAAGTATCCATTTTACCACAGTACCGTGTAGCCCTTGATATCATCTATAAATCGAATTTCTCAGAAATAATATGCATTCTTAGTATTGCCTACCATACATTAATTCAGATGTTGTTTGTAATTCTATGACTAATTTCTATGTCTGTAGGTGAAGAAAATGCATACTGTCTAACAACATTTTATAATTCACCTTCAACGACAATAAAATGGCAGCATAATTACACTTCCTTCTGCACAGTCAAACACACAGATGGCCTATGAATATACAATGAAATTAAAAGTAAGCATAATACCAGTTTCTCGCTCAGCGGCTGAATGAGAGACACATTGGTCATCTGCTGTGTTCCAATTACGGTATTCATGTACTGTACTTGGCTGGTTAAGCTGTCCACAGATATTGCATAAAAGTTGGAATTTCTTATTTGCAAGGTACTCTATTGTAAGAAATTAGATATGGTTACATAAATAACATCAGATTTCATAAATATTTTAAAACGATAATATTTTTCTTATAAAGAAAAACAACACATTTGAAAGAAAAGTAAATTTTGGCTGTAGTAATAAAACAATACATATACAAACAGATGGAACTTGAGATGATGGCTTGGTTTTTGAGAGCTGGCTTTTCAGTTCCTGACAATTCTAACCTTTGAATAAAACAACTGACTGCAGTGGAAGTACCCTTGTTTTACTCAGATAGAAAAACTCTATAGCATATTGGTTTTCATAAAAAAGGTTTACTGCTCCTTTAAAACAAGCTTTTGCAACACCAACTTTCCTCCTCAGGTCAAACACTAATGCACCACAAAAATTGTTCAAATCAATGCAGAGTTCCAAAGTAAATTAAGAATCTATAGTGCAACAAGGAAGGCTTGGAGAGGATATAAATAAATTCTGAGCTTGGAATACCACAGGAACAGCTGCTGCAATATAAGGGAAAAAAAAACCCAACCAAACAAACATGCACATACCACTAATAACCACATACAACCTGGAGCCAGATGATCTGTGAAAAATAATATAAGAGCCGCAACCAATAAAGATAATTTAAATCTTCCCAAAAACTACAATCCTCACATTCTGGTAACCTAAAGCCTCAAAACAAAAATCAAATAAACATCCCCGTTACGCTGATCATATATAAATGGAACAAAACCAAGCAGTAGACCTTATCACATTGTACAAATATATGGGAGGTCTATACAAGGATCTCTGCGGTGAGCTATTTATTCCAAGGCCTGATCAGATGACCAGGGGACAACCCTTGAGATTAGAGGAAAGGAGGTTTTGACTTCAGCAGAGGAAGGGTTTTTTTACAGTGAGGTCTGTTAAACCGTGGAATTCTTTGCCCAAGGAGGTGGTTATGGCAGATACAATGGATACATTCAAGAGAAGATTAGATTAATTTACTTCCAAAGGGAACATACAGAGTTATACTGTTTATTAGTAGGCAGATCAGGAAGGTCTGATAAAGACTAACTTATTTGGTAGCAGGAAAGCTATAAAATTACTGGGGAATGAGGAGAAGGTTGAACTTGATGAACTTATGCTTTTATTCAACCTAATTTACTAAGTTTCTATGTAAATGTACTACATGTGTTGGCTGGCATCTTGTCTTGTGCCATTTGTAAACTATGGATCACTTTCTGTTCTCAGATGCCTAACTGGCTTACTGTGGTGGGAGTAAGGGAGCACTGCAGAGGGCAACAATGAATGATACCAACTAGCCTGGCTGGTAAGATGGGGGGACTAGAAATGATTGCAATACTTGAGCAGTATGATCTATTTGGTGTGTCTGAAACCTGGTTAGATGATACATATGACTTAGCAGTCAATCTAGAAGGGTTATTCACTTTTTAGGAGGGATAGGGTTAATAAAAGGGGAGGAGGAGGAGTATGCCTATATGTAAAGCCTGCTTTAAAACCTAGTTATATAAATGAAAGGTCCAATGAAAAGGTACAGGTCTTGTGGGTTGAAATAAACACTCGGGGCACACATAATAAAAAGATGTTAGTGGGGAATTAATACAAGCCACCTAATACTGGGAGTTGGAAGAAGCCCAAATTTTACTGCAAATGGAAAAGGGTTCTAGGACAGCAAAGGTAATTATTTCATTTCAACTATTCTAAAATTGACTGAAGCAATATGAATTCCGGCACAACAAAGGGAAATTATTTTTTTTAAGTATGATAAATGATAATTTTATGTCCCAACTAGTAGAGGAGCCAACTAGAAAAGAGGCCTTGCTTGATTTAGTGCTCTCAAACAATTCTGACATGATAAACAATGTATAAGCAAGGGAACATATGGGCAACAGTGACCACAATATGGTATCCTTTGAAATTTGTTATGAGATTCCCAATAGCAAGGGGTTAACCAAAACATTAAATTTTAAAAAGGCTAATTTTACAAAGCTAAAAGAAGCATTAAAGGATATTCAGTGGGATGTAATTTTCAAAGATAAAAATGCACAAGAATCATGGAATGTATTTAAAATACTCTTAGACAAATATACGCATCAACATATACCATTGGGGAATAAGCACGAGAGGAGTAAAGTGAAACCAATGTGGCTTAATAATGAGGTTTGCAAGTGTTTAAAGTGATAGTAACCCCCCCAGAAAACTTGAAGACAAATGCTAGTAAGAAGCACAACATACCTAAGTCCTTTATCCCCATCTCTCAAACCGTTATGGTTTGAGAGATGTAAGAGAAGAAAGACCTCCGCTCCCTCCCCTTTCTGCTTGATGAGCTGTAAAGCTGTCAGAGGCAGAATCTGGTCGATCGACTTACGGCGGCTCTGCAGGAGCGCTGTCATCTACATATCTCGGTATAATTACTTCATCGGTATGGTCTACAACATGTGCTTGCAAGCAGATGAAGTAATTATACCGAGATATCGAGATGACAGCGTTCCTGCAGAGCCGCCGTCTGGTCACAGAAGCAGTATCTCATGACGCCCGCTATACAGCGGACGCATGAGAAAGGGGAGAGAGGGGGGGGGCGTGGTTAGCCGCGGACGAAGATGGTCGCTTGATCCCTTAGCTCCTGAGCCCTGACCCAGTCTATGGAGTAATTCCCCGATTTTATTATACATTTAACCCCTAGTTCATATGTCTGGCAGGCAAAGGTGCTGGTCTGCTCCCTCAAATGCCCCCAAAGAAGAAATCTGGCGCTCAGAAACGTCGGGGTAACACAGTGACGCACTACTTCACAGTTCCGGACCAGACCTTGGAGACCGCTCCACACCCGCTACAGACTACAGTTATGGCGGCGACGGAGGGTGGTAGTGCTCCTGCTCCACTGGTACTCCCTGTTGATGCCCTGGCAGCCCTTCCGACTAAGGAGGACATGAAAATTATCGCAGATGGTATTACTGCGGCACTTCGGGAGGAGTTGGCTGAGTTTAAAAAGGATGTACAATCTCTCTCCACTAGAGTAGATTTGGTCGAGGAATCACAAACAGAACTTGCAGATCGTTTTCAAAATCTGGAGCAGACTTGTTTGGAACAACGCGACACTATTGCGCAACTTCAATACCGGATTGATGATTTGGATAACCGAGGGAGACGCAATAATCTGCGGGTGAAGCAGGTTCCTGAATCGACGCCAGCTCAAGACTTACCTTCCTTTTTGCAGTCCCTGTTTGCCCAGATTCTGAACCGTCCGGATCCTACTACTATTGTTATCGACAGGGCTCACAGGGCCTTGAGGCCTAGGGGCTTACCTGGTGACGCGCCAAGAGATGTAATTTGCCGCCTACACTATTTTAAAGATAAATCTGATATTGTGGAAGCCTGTAGAAACTTAGACTCTGTGAAGTATGCTGGTGTTGATATACAATTATTCCAAGATATCTCTCCATATACCCTGTTCCTGCGGAGGCAGCTGAAACCGGTGACCACCCACCTCCGCTCCTTAGGAATTAAATATAAATGGGGATTTCCCTATTCTTTGCTGGCTCAACATGATGGACGTTCAGCAGTCCTTCGGTCGTTGGAGGATACCCCGGATTTCTGTGCAGCTTTGGGTATTCAGCTCCCAGCAGCGGATGAAATGGTCGCCAAACCTCGCCCAGCATTGGCGTCTAACCAGCGGTGGCGTTGGCATTTAGTGGCAGAGCAGCCACGCGGTAAGAGGAAGGCGGAGATCCAGCCCCGGGCACAGGGCCCAGTGGATGCGGTTCATTAAGGTGTATGCCACTTTATTTTCATACCTCATGCCACTTTTATGGAACTCTTTCTCCGATTTCTGACCCGGAACCTACCGGACTGAACTGTCCATGGAATTCTGTGATATTCCGAGGGTTTGTTGGACATTATTTGCTACTATGGAGACTTGGTTGATGTATTCTCTACCTGTTAAATGTATGTTGTAACTAGAGTTGGGGCGACATTTTGTCAACCTCACGCCACTCATTTCAGAGTCATCTGCACTCGGTCGGGGGTAGGTGCTATTCCGCCTTCCCCACCCCGAGTCCAGCATCAGACTTGGCCCATTATATTACTGTGTTCTATTCCCTATTTTATGCTATTGTATAAATGTACTAGGTATTATATCTTGTGCAGGTTGGGATTTGGCACTGGGGGGGGATCCGGGTATGTTTGGTTAACCCGTGGTGTCGCGGTTCTTCCGAGGCCCGGGACATCGCGGGTTGGAGGTGGTGTGGGATTTGTTGGGGGGTTATATGTGTTAGAGTGTTCTAGGGATTCCACCTCCCACGGGGTACTGTTCATGCAGGGTTATGAGGTGTTTGGAGTCCTGACAAGTCTCCGTAGTGATAAGCTCTTCCTCTCCTGCTTTCTGATGAGACCTGTGGTATGGGGGAGGTGGAATCGGAGCTACATCGGTGGCTTCTTACTTTTATGCGTGGGTGATCTCGACTTGGACCGACTGCTCTTTTGGACTTCCCAACAATTATTGGTTGCGCGTGATCTGTCGGTCCGACTCGACATCGCACTATGCTTTTTGCTTTCTTGTTTCGTGAAACCGGACTTTCAATATTAGTATTAGCTGTTTTGGGGTTTATGATATAATTCTGTTTATGGGGGGTTTGCTTAAAGGTACATAATGGTATCAGTGGGTCAGGGGGGATTACTTTTGACCTCTTTCCCCTCCTGATGCTATTTCCTGTAACTTTTGTACAGTGCTTATTGGATCTATGGATCCTTGCCGCACTACTTAGATGTGTGAGTCTTGGGCTCTATGTGGCCCTTGCGGCTCGCATAGCGGCTTTTTCTAACTGTTTTCTCTTTCTGCTTCTTACTCTCTTGTTCTTTTTGGCTTTATTCTTTCCTTCTGTCTCCCCTTTTCTCTTCTTCCTTTTCCCTATACCTTTTTTCTTTCCTTTTTGGTCCATTCGTGTGAGCAAATGGATTGGGGTGGTCACTGCTATGGGGCTGTCTATTTACATACTGGATTATGGCTAGACCGGCTTTGCGGGTTACCACCCACAATATTAGGGGTTATAACAGCCCTGAGAAGAGGTCAATGGTTCTCAGGGAACTTGTCCGCTCTAAAACTGATATCGCTTTCTTACAAGAGACTCATTTAAAACGGAATGCGCATCCTAAACTTGTCTCTAAGCAATACCCTTCTGTCTGGACTGCCTCTTGCGATGAGAAACAGAAGGGGGTGGCTATTTTGGTAGGCAGGGCAGTGCCTTGGCAGTGTTCAGGTGTTTTGGAGGATGCAAATGGCCGCTTTCTCTTTTTGAAGGGCACTATTGCTGGTACTCAGGTTACTCTAGCTAATGTTTATGCCCCTAATACTGGACAATTGTCATTTTATAGGGATGTATTTCGTCAGTTGGAATCTTTTAGTGTAGGTGTTATTGTGTTGGGCGGAGACTTTAACGCTGGTATGGATGCCTCCTTGGACTATTCTAAAGGGAGAGGGAGGACTGCGCGGCTCATTTCTTCGGGCTTATCTAAACTCCTTCTGTCCCTGCAGTTAGTGGATGTGTGGCGTTGTTTACATCTCACCGTTAGAGATTTTACCTTTTTTTCAGCTCCTCATGGCTCATACTCCAGGATTGATCACCTATATATTAGCCAATTCTGCCTTTCAAATGGTACAGGACGCCAATATTGCTCCTATACATATTTCGGATCATGCCCTGGTTAGTGTGTCCCTCATTTTTTCCGGTATGTCGAAACCCGCGAGACGATGGAGACTTAATGAGGCATTGTTGGCAATGGCTGAGGTCAGGTCTAGAGTGGCAAAAGATTTGGAAGATTTCTTTGATATTAATGGTGGTGGTTCAATACCTACTCCTGTAGTATGGGAAGCACATAAGTGCTACATTAGGGGGTCGTTTATTTCTCTTGGTAGCTGGCAGAAGAAGCTGAAGGATCAGGCGGTGTTAGGGTTATTAGATGAGATTCAGCATTTGGAAACGGCACATAAGTCTACACCCTCACCTCCCCTATATGATAAGCTAGTGACCAAAAGAGCAGAATTGAGTGCTATTCTTAAAGCTCGAACGATTAAATCCCATATGTGGTATCGTTATCAGAATTATTTACATGGGAGTAAATGTGGGAAAACTCTGGCGAGGCTCATTAAGAGGGATAGGGGTCTTTCCCATATTCCATGTATCCAGACTTCTCCAACATCTCGGACACACGATTATACTCAGATAGCTGAAGCTTTTGGCGCCTATTATACGAAATTGTATAATTTGGAGGGGAGCACCACTGGCCGACACACGCCTGAAGCGGAGGTACTTGCCTCCTTCTTGGAGGCTTCAAATCTCCCGCGTCTATCTCCGGAGGAGGTTCGGACTTTAGAACTCCCCATTAAGATTGAGGAAATTAAATCGGCATTGACTTCGACCCCCTTAGGTAAGAGCCCGGGACCTGATGGTTTATCCATACTTTATTATAGATCTTTCCAGGATTTACTGCTTCCTCGGTTGCATCAGGTATTTAACAGCGTGATGTCTGGAGTTCCTTGGTCCCAACAGTCTCTATTGGCTTATGTATCAGTTATCCCTAAACCCGGTAAAGACCCTACTCAGTGTAGTAGTTACAGGCCCATATCATTATTGAATAATGATTTGAAACTATTTGCGAAGATTTTGGCTAATAGACTACGCCTTCTGTTACCGGCACTCATAGCACCTGATCAGGCTGGATTTGTCCCTGGTAGAGAAACAAGGGATAATTTGATTCGTTCTGTATGTCTAATTCATGCTGCTAACCTGTCGGGGGCGCCCTCTTTATTATTATCATTGGATGCGGAGAAGGCCTTCGACAGGGTTACATGGAGTTTTATGGAGGCGGTACTTAAATGGATAGGTCTGGGACACAACTTTTTGACTGCCATCCTCTCGTTATACTCTAACCCCTCAGCTCAGGTTGTTGCAAATGGAGTGTTTTCTTCGGTGTTTCCTATACGGAACGGCACACGGCAGGGCTGTCCCTTATCCCCACTCATCTTTGTTTTATCTCTAGAGCCCTTATTGGCCCAGATCAGGTCCTCTTCTCAGATTAGCGGTATTTGTTGTGGTGATCGGGAAATTAGATTGTCCTGTTTTGCTGATGACATTCTGGCTACTCTGTCCAATCCTAAAGCTTCACTGGAAGCCCTGTCATCTATCCTCACCTCTTATGGAGCTCTCTCGGGTATGAAAATTAATTTTGACAAATCCGAGATTCTTCCGTTACATATTTCTCCGCACCTTAAGGAGGAATTGATTAGGTTGTTTCCGTACGTTTGGAAACAGAGCCATCTGAAATACTTAGGGGTCTATCTCACTCCGACCCTTAAGACATTGATGGGGGTTAATCTTGCTAAGCTGGAAGAAACATTACGCTCTGATATAGCCTCCTGGGGATCTATCTTTTTATCCTGGACTGCACGGGTTAACCTGTCTAAGATGGTACTGCTTCCGAAGATATTGTACTTGTTCAGATCTCTCCCGTTGCGCCTACCTCGGGCTCATGTTAGATCTCTTCAACGTTTGATTCTGGCCTTCATTTGGCAGAATAAGCCATCCAGACTTAATTTAGGAGTTTTATCTAGGAAACTTGGGGAGGGTGGTCTGGGGGCCCCAGATGTGCTTAGGTATTGGAGGGCTGCTACACTGGTCACTCTTCTTGATCTATGTGGTTCATATAGTTCGAAGGATTGGGCTTTTATGTTGCGGGATATGGTCCGGCCCCTCTCTGTTAGTCAGTTGCTGTGGTCTGTGACTGGCTCTCGAGTACCAGTTGTGCGATCACATCCTATCCTGTCTCACTTGTTTGACTCCTGGTCCCACTGCAATACGGCATATTCTTTGTCTCCACATCCTTCGCCCCTATAAATGCGGTTGTGGCCAACCTGGATTTTGCTCCAGGTGTTGAATATTCGGCACTTTCTAGATGGCAGGAGGTGGGTTTGGTAGACCTGGATCATTTATGGAGAGAGAGTGGTGTCCCTTCCTTCACGGAGTTGTGCAGAGATTTTGGATTACCTAGCTCGGAATTTTGGCATTATTTGCAAATTAAGCACTTATTTTCAACTTCCAAGTTTCGTACATATAACCCTCGCCCGCTTACGACTTTTGAGAAAATTGTCATTGCTCAAGGGGGACTGCGTAAGGGGCTGTCCTGTCTATATACTCTGTTAGTTGATCCGCAGTCTACTCTGTGTTGTAAATTTAAATCTGCATGGGAAAAAGATTCAGCAGTCTCTTTTACTGACGGGCAGTGGAGACGGGCCATAGCTCTTTCTAAACAGTATATTCCAAGTATACAATGTAGGGAAACGAATTATAAGTTGCTAACTCGGTGGTATAGAACTCCATTACTGTTGGCTAAATTTCGGGATGGGGGAAAAGGTTTATGCTGGAGATGTGAATTACAAGAAGGCTCCCTTCTACATATCTGGTGGTCCTGTACTTTGATTCGTGGATTTTGGAAGTCAGTGTATGACCTGGTGACTTCCATTTCAGGATTGGTTTTGCCCTTTACACCGGAAGTTTTGTTGCTAGGTATCCTTCCTGAGACGATTCAGGGGCGGCTTAGTTCGAGACAGACAGTTGGATGCTTCTGGTTACAACGGCTAGGATGTGCATTCCCAAGCACTGGAGGACCTCCTGCTCGCCTACTTTATTGGAATGGAAAATAAGAGCGATGGCAGTGTTAAATATGGAGCGTATGTATGCTTACTCCACGGGCACAATGGAGATTTTTCAGTCTACCTTTGGCCCCTGGCTTGGTCCCCTGGGAGCCATTGACCATTATTACCCAGTGCTGTGCACGGACGTGGTGCTGTTGTAGGAATTTCCCTGGTGGCAGGATCCATTTGACGTTGATAACGGACCTCTCTATCCTTTCTACTCTCCCCTTTTTTTTCTTTTCTACCTTTTCTATTTTCCTTTCTCTGGACTTCTTGTCCTTTTCTCTTTCCTGGTGGCATTACAGCTCTGTAATCTGCTCTTCTGACTTATATGCGGAGTTTCACAGGGTTGAACCGGTTCACTTGTGTAATTGTTGAAAGAGAGTGATCTTTGTTATTGTGTTATTTGGATTATGTTCTATTCTGGAACTTTGTCATGTTCTATATGCTTGATTGTATTGTGTTATTGATGCTGTTTTTTGCATTTCAATAAAAATATTGAGAACAAAAGAGAAAGGGGAGAGAGCAGAGGTCTTTCACTTCTTACATCTCTCAAACCATAACGGTTTGAGAGATGGGGATAAAGGAGTTAGGTATGTTGTGCTTCTTACTAGCATTTGTCTTCAAGTTTTCTGGGGGGTTACTATCCTTGTAAGTCAAACAGGTCCAATACATCATTTAAAAAATACAAAGAATGTAATAAAATCTGCAAACAAACAATTACGCTAGCTATATTGAAAATGAGAGAAATATTGCAAATGAGAGCAATAAAAACCCTTAACAATTCCACAAGTACATTAATAATAAAAAAGTTAAGGCTGATATTGGTCCTCTTGGGACTAAGACAGGTGAATTGATTAGTGAGGATAATGCTATGGCTGACACCCTAAATACATTCTTTGCTTCAGTATATACAAAGAAAGCAACAATGACAGGCTATGGGCAGATAGACAAACCACGGAATCTCCTCCATCATGTACATGGCTTACTGAGGACAAGTTCCAAAAGAGACTGGAAAAGGTTATGGTTAATAAAGCACCAGGACCTGACAGTATACACCAAAGGGTACTTAAGGAACTTAGTTCAGTAATAGCAAGACCATTTACTTAATATTTATTAATTCACTTTCATCAGGAATAGTGCCCTGTGACTGGAGGAAAGCGGACATAGTTCCATTGTTTAAAAAAGGAGCAAGGTCCAAACCAGGAAATTATAGACCTGTGAGCTTGACTTCCATAGGGGGTAAGATACTAGAAGGGTTACTAACTGACCGTATTCAGAACTATGTGAAGGCAAACAATATTAATAGTAGGAATCAGCATGGTTTCATGAAGGACAGATCATGTCAGACTGATTTACTTGCATTTTATGAAAGAGTAAGTAGTAATTTGGACAAGAGAATTGCTGTTGATGTAGTATACTTGGATTTTGCAAAAGCCTTTGGTACAGTGCCTCATAACAGATTACTGCATACATTAAAAGGCTTTGGTTTGGGCGGTGTTATCTGTACATGGATTGAGAAATGGTTAAATTACACATGGCAAAGAGTTGTTGTAAATGGAACCTTTTCAAATAGGTCTAAAGTTATAAGTGGGGTGCCACAGGGTTCAGTCCTGGGTCCAATGCTTTTTCATTTGTTTATTAATGATCTAGAAGTGGGAATTGAAAGTTAGCATCTCAATCTTTGCTGATGACACTAAGCTATGTAAGGAAATACATACAGATTTGGATGTTTTTTTCTCTGCAGAATGATTTAGATACACTGAGTGAATGGACAGAAAAGTGGCAGATGACATTTAATGTAGATAAATGTAAGTTTATGCATTTGGACTGTAGAAACAAACTTGCTACATATACTCTAATCGGGAAACAACTTAGGGAATCCTCTTTAGAGAAAGATTTAGGAGTACTGATAGATGATAGACTTCACAGCAGTGTGCAGAATCACTCAGCTACTGCAAGAGCAAATAGGATACTAGCCTGCATAAAAACAGGTGTAGATGCAAGGGATGCTAATAATTTCCTACTTCTGTATAAGTTCCTGGATAGGCCTCATCTAAAAAGAGTACAATATTGGGCGCCAATTCTTGAAAAAGACATTGTTGAACTGGAAAAGGTGCAGAGATGTGCAACAAAACTGATAAAGGGATTGGTGGATCTCAGTTATAAAGAGAGACTAGCCAAACTGGGTTTGTTTACATTAGAGAAGAGACATCTAAGGGGTGATATGTTTACCATTTACAAATACATTCAAGATCAATAAAAAAACTATCCAAATAATTATTTATGCAAAGAGCTGAGCTAAGAACAAGAAGTCATCCATTAAGACTACAGGAAAGGCGCATTCGACTAAAACAAAGACAGGGATTCTTTACAGTAAGGGAGGTAAAGCTATGGAATCCTTTGCCTCGGGATGCAGTACTTCCAGATAATGCAACTACTTTCAAAAAAGCAATGGATGTCTATCTAGCACAGAGCAATATTGAAAATTATGACCAATGGCTTCAATGCAGATAGGAGGTTGATCCAGAGAACTATTTGACTGGCATTTGGAGTCAGGAAGGAAATGTTTTACTCACTTGGGGCTTTTTTTTTTTTTTTTTGCCTTCCTCTGGATCAACAGGGGTGTTTTTGGCATGGGGTGGACTTGATGGACGCATGTCTTTTCAGCCTCATCAGCTATGTTACTATGTATGTTGCAGATAAAATTGCAGTGAAGAAGACTGTATTGAGGGATAGATGCTGATGACAATGGTTCAGATGGAGAGGACTGAAGAGCCTTTACCACTAGATTTAAAGTTCCATTGTGGAATGGGATCTCTATATTGTTTTGACCCCTTGAAGAGAAGTTTGAAGTACAGAAGCAATTTTTCTCAGGAAAGGAACCGACAGCGCTGAAACTTGAGCCATCAGAGAACTAACCCTTAGACCTTTTTCCAGGCCTACTTGTAAGAACTCTAGAAGTGTTGGGAAATGGAAGGAAGGAATGAAGGATCTAAATCTTTCTTAGCACAGAATGAAAATTAGATTCTTCAAACTCAGTGATGTAGTTTGGCTGACATTGGTTTCTGGGTGTGCACCTTCTCTTCCTTAATTTTGTGGAGTATTCGGAGAATCATAGCTAGTGGAGGGAAGACATACACTAGTCTGTAATTCCATGGAACTGTTAGGACACACACTGCTTTTGCTTGTGGATACCTTGCTCTTGAACAGAATATCTGTAGTTTTCTGTTTCTTCTTGACGCCATCATGTCTATATCTGTAACTCGCCATGGGTGTGTTATCTGAAGGAATATTTCCAGATTTAGTTCCCATTCCCCTGGGTCTATGGTCTGAGGCAATATGCCTCCCAATTTTCCTTTCACAGAATGCAGATGGCTGACAATGCTGGAACATGATTCTCCTCCCATGCATCTATCCATGCAGCTTTGCTCTTTGTTCCTCCTTGATTATTAATGTAGGCCACTGCTGTGGCACTGTCTGACTGAATCAAAATATGATGATTCTTCAATATGAAGTCCATGCCAATAGCGCATTGTACATTGCACTAACTCCAGAATGTTTATGGGTAGATGGGACTCCGATGGAGTCCATTAACCTGGAATGGAGTGACGTCTGTACACTGCTACCAATCCGAAATTACTGAAATCTCAAAGTTTGTCACTCTGTTATGGAGAAGTGTTTGCCCGTGAAGAGGTTTGAACTTGTGAGCCACCACTGTCTTGTGGTCTGAGATATCATCATCATGTGATGAAGACTGTTTGGATTTCTGGACCATTTGCTGCGTAGTTCCAATTGTAGTGTCCTCAAGTGAACTGGGCAAAAGAGATTGCTTCTATTGTGGCTAATATTTTTACCAATATCTTCATGCAGTGCCTGACTGAAATTTCTGGTTGGGAAAGAAAAGACTGGACACTGTCCTGAATATCTGAAGTTTTCACTGGAGATAATTTTGCCTACTGAATTTTGGTATTGAATACCAGTCCTAGGAAGAGAATCTGCTGAGACAGAATCATCTGAGATTTGCTTAGGTTGATGATCCAACCATGATTCTTCATAGTTAGCAGAGTTAGATGAAGATGCTGTTGAACTAACTCCTGAGATGGAGCCTTTAGTAGCAGATCGTCCAGATATGGGGTTAGCTTTATTTCCATGGATCTGAGGTGAGCTATGAGAGGAACCATTAAATACTCTCAGTGCTGTGGCTAGACCGAAAGGCAGAGCAACAAATTGAAAGTGTTGGTTTTGGTATGAAAACCTGAGATATTTCCAGTGTTTAGGCCATATTGTAATGTATATAGTTACACATCTTTGATGTCTAACACTGTCAGAAATTCCTCAGGTTCCATGGCTGCCATCAATGATTTGATAGAGTCCCCAGTCTGTTTTTGGGTACCATAAAAAGACTGAAATAAAAACCTAGTAAGCGGGAGGAGTTTTTGTTTAGAGTGCCCTGCCTCCTATAGGTACGCTTATAGTCCCTGCATCCCAAAATGATGCTAAAGAAAAGTAATTTGAACTTCAACAGAAGAAGGAGTTCTAACAGTAAGGTCTATTAAATTGTGGCATTCATTGGCCAAGGATGAGGTAATGGAAGATACAATTGTCACGGTACCCAGTATGAAATGAAGGTCAGACACAGGTATATATAATGTAAAACCACCTTTATTGAAATCACACAGTAATGAATAATTGTGCACACGCAACCACAGACCCAGGACTATGATCTCCAGTCTACTACCCGGAGCTGCACGCTGTGCTGAGCATTGGACTACTGCGCCACACCGAGGGAATGAGGAAAGGTGCAAAGGCAAACACCGGAGAACCAGCTATGCAAGGCTAGGGTCTCCAACAGGTATCGCAACTGAAGGCCACAGGGAGCAAGCCAGACAGAGTAGCGTAATGGGTGCAAATGGTCAGACCGCTGGGTAATGCACGGAGCAAGTACAGGTCAGAACCGAGGTGAGTAGTCAGACAAGCCTGGGACTACAGGGAGCGATAGTCAACCAGAGCCACAGGTCAGGACCGATGTGGATAGTCAGACTAGCCAGGGTCATACACAGAGCGGATTCGTAGGTCAGGCACGGGTCACAATGATATACAAGAGCAACTAACGGAAACACCACATAAGGGCCCTGACTCCTAGGCCCAAGGAGGTTATAAAGGAGCCGAACAAAGTGGGAACCAATTAGGCAAATCAGAATAGGCCCATAAACACGAGCACCAGCGCTCGTTCTAGTGATGTCAGAAATGCGGAAGTAACATCACAACAGAGGAAGGAAGCACAGGATTGCTTAGGCTTTCTAAGGGACACTGTGATAACAATGGACACATTTAAGAGACGATTAGATACATTTCCAGAAGAAGGGAACATTCATGGTTATAGTGTGTATTAGTAAGTAAAACAGGAAGTTTTGGTAAAGTCTAACAACAATCTTGGAGTTGGGAAGGATTATGTAATTTTTCTTTTCAGGGTTATACTGTGGCAAAGGTTGGTCTTGGTGAACTTGTGTCTTTTTTCAACCTAATTTACTATGCAACTATACATGCCATAAGTATGACCAAGGAAGTTATGTTAGAAAAAATACAACAAACCCATATGAACCATCAGACACACGCAATATCACACTATAAAGAAAAAATATTATTGTACAGCAGGACATCAATTTTCTCAACCAGGTCACTCAATGAACAATCTTACAGTTAAGATCCTTAAAAGTTATTTCAGATGCATCCAAGAAAGAGAGACATGGAACATGATTCATTATGCATCTGGCACTTACTCAGTACCAGAGATTTCTATAACCATAATCATCTGTAGTTTTCCCATGCCCCTTCACCTTTTGTCTACTCTGCATCCAGACCACTGCTCAGAGAGACACTCTACTGCCCACTACAATTCAATTTATTATATATAGGTCTTGAGAAAGGCCTCAGTTAGGGATGAAACGTTGATTCAATAAATCAGCATTATTTTGATCAACAACAATTTCTGTGAGTGTGGTTTTTGTTTGTCCAATGTATATTTTCATCCATCCTATGACTGGCACCAAGGAAACTTATAATTTGATTACACACACAGTGTATATTTATATAAATATACATATACACACACACACACACACACACACACACACACACACACACACACACACACATACAGTGGGGCAAAAAAGTATTTAGTCAGCCACCAATTGTGCAAGTTCTCCCACTTAAAATGATGAGAGAGGCCTGTAATTTTCATCATAGGTACACTTCAACTATGACAGACAGAATGGGGGGAAAAAATACAGGAAATCACATTGTAGGATTGCTAATGAATTCATTGGTAAATTCCTCGGTAAAATAAGTATTTGGTCACCTCCAAACATGCAAGATTTCTGGCTCTCACAGACCTGTAACTTCTTCTTTAAGAGTCTCCTCTGTCCTCCACTCGTTACCTGTATTAATGGCACCTGTTTGAACTTGTTATCAGTATAAAAGGCACCTGTCCACAACCTCAAACAGTCACACTCCAAACTCCACTATGGCCAAGACCAAAGAGCTGTCGAAGGACACCAGAAACAAAATTGTAGACCTGCACCAGGCTGGGAAGACTGAATCTGCAATAGGCAAGCAGCTTGGTGTGAAGAAATCAACTGTGGGAGCAATTATTCGAAAATGGAAGACATACAAGACCACCGATAATCTCCCTCGATCTGGGGCTCCACGCAAGATCTCACCCCGTAGTGTCAAAATGATCACAAGAACGGTGAGCAAAAATCCCAGAACCACACGGGGGGACCCAGTGAATGACCTGCAGAGAGCTGGGACCAAAGTAACAAAGGCTACCATCAGTAACACACTACGCCACCAGGGACTCATATCATGCAGTGCCAGACGTGTCCCCCTGCTTAAGCCAGTACATGTCCGGGCCCGTCTGAAGTTTGCTAGAGAGCATTTGGATGATCCAGAAGAGGATTGGGCGAATGTCATATGGTCAGATGAAACCAAAGTAGAACTTTTTGGTAAAAACTCAACTCACCGTGTTTGGAGGAGAAAGTTGCATCCAAAGAACACCATACCTACGGTGAAGCATGGGGGTGGAAACATCATGCTTTGGGGCTGTTTTTCTGCAAAGGGACCAGGATGACTGATCCGTGTAAAGGAGAGAATGAATGGGGCCATGTATCGTGAGATTTTGAGTGAAAACCTCCTTCCATCAGCAAGGGCACTGAAGATGAAACGTGGCTGAGTCTTTCAGCATGACAATGATCCCAAACACACCGCCCGGGCAACGAAGGAGTGGCTTCCATGCCAAACGTTTTCGGTCCTCCTTTGGATCTTCCTCAGGGCAAAAATGGCAACAAACAGATACAGTAGGAATGCCACAGTGGACATTCACCTGGCACTACTTTATTATCTGCACTTACTACAGGCTCAATATACATATGAATAATTTTTTCCTTTTTTTCATTGACACTTGTCCTTATGGCACTTGGAAGTGAGACACATAGCAGCGTTTGTTTTAGCTCTCTGCCTTCAACCGGCAAAGCTCTGGTCACAGATGCTGTGTATTGATGGTTGCTTAGCAACTACAGCCTGTCTGTCGTCATCACCAGGGGTTCCAAGCAATGCCGCATTTTGGTGCCTGGAATGCATGTGGATGGGGTAGGACAGATGGACTAATTAACTAATTGTTTGTTTTATAGCTTATTTGATGTATAAATAATCCTACTGTATCTGCTTGTTGCCATTTGCCCTGAGGAAGGTCCACAGGAGGACCGAAAACTTTTGGCATGGATAGCATAAATGTATTTCTTTTTCTGCAACTTTGTTGTCCATGTGTGCCATGTCCTACAAGGCCAGGAGTATCCCAGGCCGAGTATAACTGATTTACTGGTTTGAATATTTTTATGGAACGTGCACCTTTACATTATTGTGTGGGTATTTAACCCTGTGCATGCAGGTTATATAAAAATATACAACGATCTATATACACACACATATACATACATACAAATATCAATCACCTGTTTCAAACTCTCCAAGCTATCCCTGTTGTACCCTAGATTCTTATATAACCTTGGAACTCAGAGTTGTTTTGAACAATCTTTGTAATTTAGTACTGTTTGACCCAATGAAGAGTTGATCTCCTGTAATCACCAAAATAACTAAAAAGTACTCTTGTCTGTGTATTCAGGAAACAGAAGCACAATACAAATATTAAATGCAAGATACTTACCGTTGTTGTAAGGATGACAACCTTACTTTCTGTGTCAAACAAAACTTTTACCATCTTGATGCCGCCATCATTTACAACTACCGTGCGTGGAAACATAAAAAATACAACCAGGCCACATATCAAGAGGCAAAGCAGCACCGAAAGCACAACATAGAGTTTCCTGTCGATAAAACAGAGGGACTAAAATTATTTTATAAAAAGGTGCAATATACAAAATATGAAATAAAAGTAAAGATTTTACACATTGTATTGAAAAAAGAAATCTCGAAAAAAACAAAACAAAAAAAAACAAAACACCAAAGCATTAAGACCTTGTGGAGGGTATCAGTACCCCTGCTGATGTCCCCCAGTTACTGATCTCTCAGCCAATTTGGCTGGGAGATCAATAAAGCCAACAAAGGAGGACAACATGGCTCCTCTGATTCAACCTTCCTAGAAAGAGCAGGACTGGAGAACGCCTCCAACACCATGTCACTGGTGACGCGGAAGACTTTTCCCAGTACCATCCACTCCTACACAGTACTTCAGGTAGGATGGAAGGAGAGGAACCATACAGTTCACCTACATCACCTTTAGTGAAGTAGTCTGGGAGATCAATAACTGGGGATACATCAGGAGGGGTCCTGATGCATTCCACGAGGTCTGAATTAACCCTCTGAGTGCCAGAGGAGTATCCAGTGTATTGGATCTCTCTCTGGCATTCAAAGGGTTAATATACATTTAAATAAATATTTAAACAAATAAATACTTTTAAAAAATGTGCCAGAGGGGTATCCAACATATTGTTTTACAATGCACTCACCCATCGTAAGTATCTGAGCCTCCTGCATGGTTCCACTACAGACCCCCATACATTGTGAGACCCCCAAAGCTTGGTTTCATTGCCCACTTGAAGTAACAGATCCCCTCATACACTGTCTGTCCCCTCCTGGTTCCACTGACTACTATTAGTCCCCTGCATATACACATTAACCCCCCAACCCCATCCCAAGCCTTACTCCACTGGCAGTCGCAGAACAGCACATACACTGCCTGACCCTCCAGTAGCCATGTTCCTGTCACCCACTGCATTATGCCACTGGGATATCATTTTTCTCTGGCTGGCCCTAGGTACGGCATACACTATGAAATGCTACGACGTTTAAAGATTTTACTATCTTTAAAGTGACTGAAATGTAAAAAAGTGTGTTTTGTCCCTATAGTGTAATTTCTGGTTATGCGCACTAGTCTAAAGGTAAAAAAGGCAAAATGGAATGCCTAACTGACCTTTTTGTCATGTCTTTAATGTTCATGTTTACATGTTATGACCACTCTAGTGCAGGCAGGTGTTGGTACATGTTCCTGGGACCCCTACCTTATGTAATCCCATACCAACAGGGTACCAGTTTCTTGGCCTGGCAGAAAGAACTGAATACAACAGGAAATTCCATAGTTTTCAAACAGTTTAGTATTTGTTGGAAATGTAAGAGAAAAATAATAATTTTACCAATAGCTCACAATGTTGTGCACATCATCCATGGGGTAAAAAGGTAAACAACTCCTCATTTGATGCGGAAGAATGTCTACTTTACAAAATGATATGACTTGTATACCTTTCCTTCATTTCTCAAATAGTTTGGACTATTTTTGTGCAGGCAGTCTATTTAGTGCATCTGCCACCCCTAAGGTATGTCAAGCCATGAGGTGCCATTTTTTCTTGGAGGAGTAGTTGGTGTAGTTTTGTGTTTCTCGTACCCCCTACAGTAAGTCAACTCATATCAACTGGGTGGCATTTTTCTTGTATGAGCAGCAAGTAATGATTACAGTAAGAAATTCCATACCTTTCAAAGATTTCAGTATGTCTGAAGTGGAAATGTAAAAAAAAAACAAAAAAAACTTATGTTTTCCTTTAGCACCACCTTTTAGAAACATTTGTGCACACCATACGAAGAGTAGAAAGACAAGCAACTCATAATTTGAGTATACTTTCAGGAAACTTTAACTTTTATACAGGAGCTGTTTTAAAGGTAGTTTTACCATGTAACCAATGGAATGTGCATTTAAGTTCATAAAGTTGAAAATACTATTTTATGCTCCTGATAATTAGGGGTCTGTGCAGGCCATGCATGAAAGTAAAATAATACATATTTGGTATGTTGTACTCAGGAGGTTCAGGGCTTCTAAAAATAATTTACTTTTTCACTACCTGTAATAAGAATGAGCAGTGCAAGGCTAGAAAGCTATATCTACCAGAAATGGTAGCCATATTCTGCAGACAGGATAGAGATGTGCAAAACCAAAATTGGCCAGCAGAGGCCACTAGACGACTCACTGAGCTGCACCAAATAAATGAGACACTGCAGACGGCATGCAGCCTATACCAGCAATGGAACTCCAGGAACAACAGGGAGAGAAGGAAACTGGAGTGAAGCGAGAGCCTCCGAACAAGCGGCATAAACAGCTAACACGACAGGACCCAATGTTGACTGACCAGGACCAAAACAGACAAGAGTCCAGATGACCTGTGAGAGAGAGGCAGCAGATAAGGAGCAGACTGGGCAGAAGTAACACAGACAGGGTAAATAAGACGCTGGCAAGAGAACAGCAATCAGGCCAGGTAAGAAATGGGAGGGGCAAACAAGCAATAGGCAGCAGAGTAGTCGAGCAGGCCAGATCAGAACGTGAGGCAGACAAGGTACTGGCAGCAGAGTAGTCTTATTAGGCTGGTTCAGGTAAGTGAGGCAGATAAGGAAGCTGGGTCAATAACCTGAGGCAGACAATGAAGCTGGCAATGGAGTATTCGATAAGGCTGGGTCAGTAATGTTAGAAACAAGGCCAACAGGCCAAGATAGAGAAGCACTAAAAACAAAGTGACTAGGAAAAGAAACACCACAGGGAATGAGAGGATTTTAGTGTTCTTACCTGTTAAATCATTTTTCTCTATAGTTCATATAGAACACATGTACCATAGCGGTTGAGTCCCTCCTTCTGGAGAGTAGAACACATCTCAGAAGACAGTCTTGTAGGTGGAGACTCGCAGGGACTCTGCCAGCTCAACTTTCGCCCCACCTGCTAGCCAGTATGAATGTGACTGAAGCCACACAAACTAGGAGAACAAGAAAAGGAGGAAATCTCCTGTCAGAAGAAAGATCCTATGCAGACTCCGCATCCCAGACAGGCAAGACCAAAAGAGGTCCCTTTCGTGGGTGGGAGACCTATATTCCATATGGACTATAGAGAAAAGGATTTAACAGGTAAGAACACTAAAATCTTATTTTATCTTACATTCGATATGGAACACAAGTACCATGGGGATATACCAACAATAGCTCCCAAGGTGGGAAGAAATGAGAAATAGCCTCTCATGTCTGTTCCCATGATACTGGAGTTCCCTAGGAATATCCAGAATTGGAACGGACATTAACTGTCAACGGACATTAAGTGTCAACGGACATTAACTGTCACTGCCCACACAACAAGAGCCAACCGGGCTTGAACAACTAAACAACAGTATGGCAACCAAGTGTGCAGATCCTTAGGCAGGCACAGCTGCCTGAAGGACCTTCCGGTCAAAACTGGCTTCCCCCAAAGCTAGAACATCGACACGGTAGTGCTTATCAAAGGTGTGCATGGAGGACCATGTCAAAGGCTTGCACAACTGCTAGGCTGAGGCCTGATTTTTGTAGCCCCAGGAGGCCCTGACAAACCTAATGGAATGTGCCGTGACCCTGAACGGATTAAGTTTCTTCCTAAGTTCATACACCTGGCATATAGTAGCCTTGATCCAAGAGGCCACAGTGAACCTGGAAGCAGCTTGCCCTTCCCTAGGACCCTCATGCATTATTAAAAGAGAGAGTCAGCCTTCTGAAAAGGCTCAGTTTGGTGCACATAAAATTTAAGGCAATGCACTAAATCCAAAAAATGCAGATCCTTCTGCTTGTCAGACTTCGGGGAAGGACAAAATGAAAGCAACACAATCTCTTGATTGATGTGGAACTCACAAACCACCTTAGGAAGAAATTCCTGAGAGGTCCTAAGCACCTCCTTATCCTTGAGAAAAACTAGGAAAGGTGGCTTTGAAGACAAAGCCTACAGTTCAGCAACCCTGCAGACTGAGACAACTGCAAGGAGAAAAGCAGTCTTAAGTATCAGTTGACACAAATGAATGAAAGCAAGGGGTTCAAAAAGAGGCCTCTGCAGAGCTCCCAAAGCCAGATTAGGGTCCCAAGGGGGAGTAGCAGCTTTCAAAGCAGATAAGGCATGAGCCACTCCTTGAAGAAAAACCTTGACATCTGGAATGGTGGCAATATGTCTCTAACAAAAACACTGAAAATGCTGACATGTAATCTTCAAGGAGCTCAAGCTAAGTTTCCCCTTGTTCACTCTATTCTGGAAAAAGGATAGCACCAAAGGAACGTCAGACTCCTGTGAGGACACAGACTTATCCATGCACCAATAATGAAACAGACACCATACACTATGGTAAGTCTTGGAAGAGAAAGGCTTGCTGGGTCAGATTCATAGTGGAAATGACCTCAGTGGAAAACCCTATTCTCCTCAAGATGTGGGCTTCAACAGCCATGCAGTGAAAGCCATCTTTTTCACATCATCTTTCCAATTTCAAGGAAGTCCGGCCTGGAAGAGAGGTGAAGCAGGTCCTGAATGGAAAGAATGACCAAGTCCGCAAACCACGCCCTCCTGGTCCGGTAGTCAGTGTCCATAACCACAGTCGTGCCACCCTGGGTATGAGAAGAACTGGAGGAAAGACATAAGCTAGATGGAAGTTCCATGGAATCGACATGGAGTCCATGGCAGAAGGTCAGAGGATCTCCATCTCTGGGAGCAGAAGGTTGGAACCTCCCTGTTTTCCCTGGTGGCCATGACATCTATATAGTGGGAACCCCGCACCGAAGCACAATTAAGTAATGTGCATGGTGAGATGGCCAGAACTTAGGGTGCTGTCTGGATGTACCTTACTTTGAATCAGGTGGCTGCACTTTGAGTGCCCGTTTGATGTATGCCACGGCCTTGGCATTGTCCAAATGAACCCTCATCACTTCCCCTTCAAGTGTGAGGTGCAGTACACAAGGGCCAGATGAATCACCCCAGAACACTGATGGACTGAAGAGACTCCTTGCAGTCCACCTGCCCCGGACTCACAGGTGACACAGAACCGCACCCCAGCCGCTATGGCTGGCATTCGGCATGATCAGGAGATCTGTTCCAGGTTGAGTCAGTGTATCCACCACTGAAGGTCTCTGTAGGCTTCCGCAGAGAGGGAGTTTTGGTGATCCAGGCATGCCGGATTCCCTGACCAACTCTAAAGAACATGTCTCTGAAGCTCCCTCGTGTGTACTTGAGAGTAAGGCATAGCCTCTAGTGTTGACACTACCCTACCTGTCAGCGTGCCATGCGGCAGCTGCTCAAGCAGCCACATCCTTCCCTCCTCTGCTTTACTGGCTCAGACGGCAACCGCAGCTTCTCTCCCTCGCAGCTCCAGCCGCATCGGTATGCTGAACTGCAGCGGGTGACGTCACTTCAGGTGCACATCCAAGGGCATGGACGTGCGCACCTTCTTAATGGGGACCTGCCAATTTTGTGCTCCTCCTTCCTTTGGGGCAGGCCTTCATAAACTGCATGGACACTGGGCTCATTCAGCCTTTTGTTGGTGTCCAGTGCAGTTCATTGTGTTTAACTGCTCTTGTCTGCCTACTCGTTCTGGTGCTGACCTGTGGCTTTGTCCATGTATGATCCTGGCTTGTCCGATAACCAATCTGGTGCAGACCTGCGGCTCTGGATGACTACCCGTTGCGTACCTTGACCCTTGGCTTGTCTAACCAACCTAGCTGGTGCTGACCTGTGGCTCTGTCTGACTACCCTCCGTGTGGCCCTCCTTGTAGTCAGAGAACCAATCTGGTGTGGACCTGGGGCTCTGGTAGACTCCAGCGTACTGACTGCAGGCGTGAGTCAGTAGTCGCTCTGGTTGCCTTCCTTTGCGTGAGACTGCCTTTCCATCACTGACTTAGGCGTGAGTCAGTAGTCTCCCTCGCTGCCTTCGTTGTTTGACGGCCCTTCATTATAGGACTGCAGGCGTGAGTCCTTGGGGATATCAGCAGGGTACGTGGAGGTCTATCTCACTAGTGAGCCTACCACTGGCTTCGACCTAGTCTCCGCAGTTTTGGAAACCTAGTAGCATCCTCCTATTTCTGATAGAGGTTCGTTGCTTTGTTCACCCTCTGCTCCTTTCTCGCTTTTGCTGTGATTTTGCTGTGATTACACTTCTAATAAACGTTATCAAAGTACCATCTGACTCCTGTTTTATTTGTACCGTGACACTAACACTCTCATATACTCCCTGACTGTAGCTGAGGGCCACTTTAGGACTTGGGACACCTCCTTCATCACCAGAGATATCTTCCCATCTGGTAGGAAAACTTCCCCCTGACACGTGTCGAACCTCAACTCCAGGAACACAAGCTCCTGAGAAGGCACCGTATAAGGCACCATAAAGGACTTTAGCTTGTTCAGAATCCACCAGGAGGTTGACCAGAAGCCGGGCACAGACTTGGTAGTGCTGGGCCAGGAGCTCCTCAGAGAGCTTTGAGCAAAAGATTATCCAGATAGGGTGTCATGGAGATGCACCTGGTGTGAAAGAAGGCAGCTAAGGACCCTATGTCTCCAGTGATTACTCAGGGTGCAGAAGCCAGACCAAATAGCAGTGCTATGAACTGGTAGAGGTCCTAGGCAAATCACAGATATTGTTAGCCGTTTGGATGGATGGGGATATGTCAGTATGTATCCTTAAGATCTATAGACAGCAGATACTCTCCAAGGTACATCGCTGCAATGACAGCGAGTAGTCACCAGATATTTTTGGAGACATACAAATAGGTTAGAATAAAAACCTGAACCGCTCTCTGGGAGCCAGAGCCTTCTTGGCCAGCAGTAAGTCCACTGCCTCCTGGAACAACCATACTTTGCTTGGCACTTTTGGCACCCTGGACAAAAAGAAACAAAATGGTGGAATGGAATCGAAATTTATGCTGTACCCTTCTGAGATTACTCACAAAACCCACTTGTCTGCTACCGTGAACTCACAGGCGTGTCGAAACAGGTGAAGACACCCTCCTAAGTGTAAATTCGGACCAAGACTGCTTGACAGACTTAGTCCTCGGAACTGCTAGCTTGGGCTGCCACTGCTGTCTGGGCTTGATGGAGAAGCATGCGAAGTAGGCCTGCAAAGCTTGTGGCCTTTGCACCTCAGTTTGTCGTGGACGAAAAAGACGCAGTTTCGTAGCCATTGTTGGTCGTTTGGAGGACATCTGAAGCAACGAGATGCTCTTGCCCCCAGTAGCATCACTAATGATACTTTAATTCTGGTCCAAACAGGGACCTGCCCTGGAAAAGAAACCAGTGACTTTTTTAGAAGATTGAGCCGCAGACCAAATCTTATGCCACAAAGTATGTTGTGCAGCAATAGAAAAAGGCTGAGGCCTTAGCGAACAACCTGACCTCCTCAAAAAATAACCTCAGACACATAAGTGTTGGCCTCATTAATGTTGGCCAAAAGAACCAACAGATCATCCTTGGAAACCTCAGCATTTACAACCTCCATAAGCTGTTCACCCCAAACAGCTACAGCCCTATTAACCCAGGTAGAGGCAAAGATAGGTTTAAGTGCCAAACTAGTGGCCATAAAGTTGGCTCTGAGGATAGAATCTTATGCTTATATGCTGGATCATTGAGTCCAGCTGCACCTGCCAAAGGCAAGGCTGTAGTTTTTGCCATCCTGGAGACAGGAAGACCCACGGTTGGAGGAGAGGCCCACTGCGCCAAAGCTGCCTCTGAAAAGTGGTACGGTTTTGAGAAACTCTTAATAATAGACGGCTATTTGTCTGGGGTCTTCCACTCATCCAGAAGTATCTGGTCAAGAGTGGCATTAGGGGGATAAACGATGGAGATTCCTTATGCCTATGGAAGACATCCTTAGAAGATCCCTCATCATAGATGTAGAAGAGAGAGACCTGAACTTTCTCCAAAATGTCTCTAATGAGACCCTCAGCCGAGGGAAGGGGGTAATTCCCATAAGAGTCCTCATAGGAGTACGAAGAGTTTAAATCCTTGTATTCGCCTTCCTCACCATCCTCTTCAAATAATTCATCCTCAGAGGAGGCCCCTAGCAAGTGTGGAACACTCTAAGATATAAGGGCCACATATTTAAAGGTAGTGGGGGCTTCCAGAACCCCCTGAAGGAAGAAAGGGATTTGGGCTAGTGTGAACTGAAGTGTTTTCACCCAAGCTGGCTCTTCTTCAGTGCTAGAGGGCCCCAGTGGAGTAGTAGAGGCCACAGTACATGAAGGGCAAAGAGATCCAGAATATTCTCTAGGAAGCCCCATTTGACATGAGTAACAGTAAGCAAGGGGGGTGGAAGATACACCCCTAAATCCTTAGTCTTGGATTTACTCTCAATACCATCAGAATCTGACATCCTGACAGTAAAAGTGTCTCACACCAGTGCAAGACCCCCAGATTAATAATTCAACATAGAAGGACAGAAAAAGTACTTATCTGGCAGACGAAGGGTTAATCTGGAGAAGTAGAGAAAAGAGAATCGTTCTCTGTGTAGGATAAGCAAGTGCCCAGTCTGACTTCTGTGTGTCAAACAGGTGCATATCCCAGAAAGGTTCGCCCATAGAAGTCAATAGAGCAAACATGGCTGCAGTGCGGCCACCCATTCTTAAAGGGGCCACAACACAATTTAGGTCAGCAACAAGCAAGGTGCCCAAAGACCCAAAAACCCCAGGGAACATGTAAGGTCAACCTAAAATGATACCCCAAAGAAGAAAAAGGTAGAAAGGTAGACCACAATATTCCCAAACTAGTGAAAATCAGCAGAGAAATGGTTAACCCTGGAAAACTGCAGCCATCTTTCCCCCAAAGCACTGGATTAGCACAGAAAAGAATAATAAAATAATCAAACATGAGTGCAGGAGCCCAAGGGCTCAGATGAAGCCTATGTATGTAGAGGTAACAAGGTAGGGACAACCCTACTCATCTGTCTTCAGGTTACCATTGTGCAAGTAAGCAGAGCCCCAGAGAGACTGTCCTGGGAGGGAAAACTTGGCCTGTAAGATTCCCTCCACAGGGTCAATACAGCAACTGTACACTGGTCAGTCCACTACAGGGGAAGCCCAGTAGTTGTAACCCGCCTAATGCAGGTTTTTGTGTGTCAAGAGACTCTTGGGACAATAATCTATTGGATTATTATGGAAATCAGAGACCACATTAAAATGAAACCATGTGGGAATAATCTCCAGATCACAATGTATAGATATAAAATCAACATACTGAAATTCACTGATTCTTCATTAAAAGTAACCACCTGTGTATAAAACAAAACATTAGAACACAATGGACTAGAATCACTAAAGTTCGACGAGGGCTGAAAATGTCAATGACCGGTTGGAGCAGTGTTAATATGTTAAGCTGTGTTTAAGTGTTAAGCTGGAGCACTCTCATCGGCCAGAGCTTACAAGCAGAAATCCTCTGTCATCAGATGAGGCAGGATCGAGATGCTATGTGGGGAGTGGAGGAGAGGAAGATTGACAGACTGAGGTGCAGAGTTGTAACCGCAGTCTGTCCGGAAGTAAGGCACCACATAATTTCTAAACCTTTCATTTTAGACATACCACGAATTTTATAAAAAGATAAAACAAGTTTTCAAGCTAATCGCTAAACTTCGTTAATTAATTATTAGCCAGACTTGTTTGGGGGTGATTGTTCCCCATTAAAGCACATATTGGCAAATTATATTTTTAAAGGGGATGTATCACCCCTACACAAGTTAGCCCAAGTTGCATTATATAGCGAATATAGACAGATAGACACCAACAGGTGCATGCAGACCAAGGGTCGGCTAATCCTGCCGAAGTAGGCTAGGCTCAGGGGAGGAGCTACTTGAACTCCAGTGCTGTGGTGGCATAGGGATAGAACACGGTGCCTGGGATAGCACTGGGCCGGACCCCGTGGTCCATCAGGAGGAGCATGAAAAAGAGGTGCCTTCTCACCTGAGGATTGCGCTTAGAGGCCAAGGGGAACCAAGCACTCTGGCCCCCAGTAATCTCGCCAATGATGTCCCTCAGATCAGGGCCAAAAAGGGAGAAACCCTGGAAAGGTAGCGAAAGCAGAGATTGCCTAAAGATCGGGTCAACAGACCAAAACTTAAGCCACAGGAAGCACCTAGCAACCACAGAAAGGGCAGAGGCCTTAGCCTCAAGCCTAACAGTATCAGATAGGGCATCAGCAAGACAGCGCTGAGCCACAGAAATATCATCCAAAAGCAACAAGATGTTAGCTTTAGGAGCACCCATACAGACAGCATCAGACAGCTGGTCAGTCCAAACAGCAACAGCTCTGTTAACCCATGCAGAGGTCAGGGTAGGCCGCAAGGATGCACCTAAGGCAGAGAACAATATCATCAAGCTCCCTACCAGCTAACTGTGAGAGACGAGGGATCCGCTGTAGGAGATGCAGGGGAAGGGAAATGACTGGCAATATAGGCATCGACCTTAGGAGTTGTAGCACACTGAGCCAAGGCCGCGTCAGTAAACGGATAGAGCTTAGAGAGTCTCTCAGACAGACGAAAACATGACAGGTGTCTTCCACTCAGCCAGGATGATCAGGTCAAGAGTGGGGTGAGGCTGAAAAAATGTGCAAAACTTCTTGTGCCCCGAAGGACAGCAGAAGAAGACCGAGGTTCCGAAATAATAGGAACGTTTATGGTGTTTAGAACTGCCTTAATAAGACCCTCAGCAGAGGGTTCAGGGTCAGGTTTAACAAAGGCACCACCAAGGTGGAAGGAAGCCCCAAGTGAACACACAGAGTCCTCTGAAACTTCCAGCGGTTCCTCCACACAGGAATTAAACAAGTCAGGAATGCCAGGTGCCATAGGGGCCACATACCTAAGGGAAGTGGAAGGCTTCCAAGACTGAAAAACCCCTTGAAGAAGAAGAGGAATCTGACCCATAGAGGACCTAAACCCCCTGACCCAATGTGGCTCTTGCTCATGGCTGGAAGGCCCTGGAGCAAGCACAGAGGCCACAGTACATTAAGGGCATAAGTGTTGAATACTCCATTTGGCATGAGGAACAATAGTTAATGGGGGTCAAAGATGCCCCAGAAACATCAGCCCTAGGTCTAGCACAAAGTCAAAACGGGTCTGACATCCTAACAGGGAATTAACATCTGAAAGTATAAGGAAAATCAAATACAATGTTTAAGATTAAGAATTTCACCCCAGAAATAGCTAAAATACACTTATCTGGCAGGCCAAGGGTTAATCTGCTGAGGAGAGAAGGAGAGTCCAAGCCCTGCTTAGGATACTCATGAAGGGAAGGCAGAAAAATGGCGTCCTCGGCAGGACCCAATCAGAAATGAGCGTGCAAAGCAAGCGCTCATGGGAAATGTAGTTTCCCCCGAAAAGTACCCCAAACAGTGTCCAATGCACCCAGAGCCTCCCAAAACACTCAGAAAGTTAACCGGATGATAGAACAAGGGCAGACAAAATGAGCCGTCTCTGAAGTCTCTAAGATGAGTGGTTGCAAAGATATGTCCCAAACTGTAAAGTCCCATAGAGGTGAATGGAGCATGGAGTCTATGCAGCAAAGCAAAATCCAAAAGTTTACAAATAAGTGTAAATAATGGTAAAAACATGAGAACACATTAAGATAAATGAATAAACACTGTACCCAGTAGGGAAAGTGCCAAAAAAAAACAAAAGGTGCCCAAATCATCAAACAGAGGGTTAAATTACCACAGAAACTCAGTTGCTCCAAACCCCAACAGACATACAGATAACCCCAATGAGTGCAGGCGTATGTATTAGGAACTCAAAGGAGATCCCTGTGCGGAGGGGAAGTGTGGGGCATGTGGACCTCAGCACTCTAAGGGTTGCTCACCTTTTTAGCAGGTCTTCTGTCTTCAGATTACCATTTGTCAAAGAAAAAGCCTCAGTGGGAGAATTCTAGGGAAAAAACATGCTACACAAGCTTTTCCACTTAGGGCTGAGCACCTGAAGACTGAGCAATCCACTAGGGAATGTCAGTGATGGTCATCCACCTAATGGTTGGTATTCCATATCCAGAAAACAAAAAATAAGCTAAAACTATAGCAGTTCTGTTCTCATGCCTTGCTTCATCAAGGAACAAATCTTACTGGGGGGGAATGGCTGGGGACCAACCAACTAAGAAGAGAAGGTAGGCTCCACCCAGCATTCTCTTCAAGAATTGTTCCTGCCTACTTAAAGGGGCGTTTGCCTACCCAGTAACCTATATTGGACGACAGAGAAAAAATACTTTAGGTAGAAGCTGAACGACCAAAGTATTGAACTACAATTCCTATAATCCTTTTTTTGAAGCAATAACCTCATCCAAGTCTTGCTGAGCGCTGCCCCGGCTCTCTATCCCATTCTCTATGAGTTCCATTCCGCCCTGTCATTCTGCAGGCAGAGAAGGGGAGAGAGAGCCAAGGAAGCGCTCTGCAAGACTGGGATGAGGTTATTGCTTCAAAAAAAAGCCTCTCTTTCTTCTCAGCGCTCACCAGATGGTTAAGGATTATGGGAGTTTCGTCATTCAACTTCTACCTAAAGTAATTTTTTTATTTCATTTTTTCCAAGCTATATGAGTGTATTTCCCTATCTTCTGAAAACCCCATGGGACAGACTTCACAACTGGCATACACAGAAGAACATTCTTCTGTGTTTCCAAACTCCATGAGTCTCAGTGTATTGTCGACATTGTTCTTCATTGAATATAAATTGCAAGCTCTTTTGTTCAGTTAATCTGTAGTATGGGAAAGGTATGGCAAAACAGTTTGGGTTCAGTCTACAGAGATTGCAAGTTCTGTTGTTCAGTTCCTCAACTGGTTGCTCGTTCATTGTGTTACATTTCTGTAGTTTGCAAGCGCGATGCACAATTGTAAGCAAACAAAAGTCAACAAAAATAAGTGCATAATCCGGGACCACTACTATATAGGCTTGCTCCAAAGGCCAACAGTTGGTAGAATGCCCCTGCATGTTCCTTTTTATCTATTTTGTACAAAAGCTGTTTACCAGGGCTGCCTTGTGTGTAGTTGTGATGGAGGGAGAGATCCCTGCATCATACAGCCACCTAGAACACACCAAGACACAGACCTGCTGCAGTGCTTATGGGTTTGAGCACAGTGCACCACAAGCCAATGTGATCCGAGCAAGGTTTTTAATATGCCTCACCAAAAACGAAAGTAACCCTCCTCCTATGTCTTCAGTCAAGTTAAACCTTTAAGTACTCTAACTACACTGCACTGTCTGCAGAAACGTTGCCTGTAGCTAGGAGTTGAAGAGAATCACAGAAGAGCCACTATCGGCTCTGTAATTATTCTGGAGGTGTCATGAAGAAGGGGGATGAACGAATTAAGGGTATGCGACCTTTCAGTACGTGAAATGAGAATCTCGCGATTTCATGCAGTGCGAGATTCTCATGTCTCCATTTTTATCATGCCGACATGGTTATTGCACCATGTGGTCGCATGCTCTTTTGCGTGCAATCTTTTAAAAGGATACCGAACAAGTAGAAGCTACAATAAAATCAATTAAAAATGGCAAAGTAGCTGAACCTGAAAAGGTTACTATTGAAATGTTGAAATCCGGAGGTCATCCCTTAATCAAAAGCCGTAGCTAAACTATTTCCAAAATGCCTACTACTAGGCATAGGAGCCGAGTAGTAAACATGGCACAAGCTAAAAAAGTAAGCAGGTTTCATTGACTATGAGAAGGCCTTTGACTCTGTGAAAAAGCAAGCAATAAGCGATGCCCTGATAAGCCAAGTAATAATACAGGTCAACAATGGTGGAGTTCAGAGCAACATAGAAAAGAGTGTCCGACAAGGAGACACAGTCTCCCCTAAACTATTTTCTGCACGTTTAGAAGAAATTTTTCACAAACTAAAAAAAAAAAAAAGAACATAAAATCAATGGAGACTATCTACGTCACTTACGTTTTGCAGACAATATAATACGCTTTGCCATTAGTCCAGAAGATCTGGAAGAACTGAAGATGAATGTCAACAAAATAGAAGTCATGTTTAAAAGATTTAACATACCAAGGAAAATCAGAGTAGATTGACAGGAACTAGAAGACGTGGACAAGCATGTTTACCTTGGACAGGAAATGTCACCAGATGGATACACCATGATGGAAATTAAGTAACAAATAAAATTGGAATGCAAGCATTTGGAAAACTTAGTAGTACTGTCTTTAACCCCTTAAGGAATGAGTGACATGCTATGACTGTCACACAGTTTTTGCCTTAAGGACCGGTGACGGACATAGCACGTCAAGTACATTTTACTTACAGCGCTCCTCCAGGAGTTCTGTAAGTAAAAGAAAGGTCTGAAATGGATCATTCCAAGAACGATTATTTAATATAGATTAATTAAAATAATATAAAACAATAATCGAATGTGCAAATAATACAGTATGTTAATATGCCATAAAAAAGAAGATGTTGTGCAGATAAACTGCTTCTTCAAGAACAAACGGCAATTGCACAATACAAAGACAAAAACTTAAGGTTACACAGAGAAGTATGGAACGGAGAATTCTAAACATAACAAAAAGAGAACGAAAAAAACGTATGCATGGATTCGACAGCTAACAAAGGCCTATGACACAACAGAATGAGTAAATATCCTGAAATGGACAGGCTACATAGCAAGAAGACTTGAGGGTAGATAGACCAAACAAATTTAGAATGGATTCCACTCAATGCTAATCCCCCAAGAAGAAGACCAAAGACAAGATGGGTAGATGACAAAAGGCACAGGATCGATGTTGTTGGAGGCCTGCTGAGGAGTCCTTCATCTTGCAGTAGATCGACAACGGCTAAAGAAGATGATTATATAATCAGCTTTTTATACATAGCTAGACAGTTACCTTTTGGAGTGATACCTAAACAGGTGCATAGCAAAATTGTTGAAAATGTGTCTGGCATTCAGGGCCCAAGACCCCGGCAAAGGGTTAATTCCCCTTCTCTATGCTCCACTGCACAAGTAATACATTTACTCTCTCCAGCTAAGCAGTAACTATATTCACTTCTGACTGGCTGGAGGGGTTTACAAGGGAACTGTAAATCAGGAGCAAATCGCTTAAAAGCCAGCAAAGAGAAACACTAGCAAAATAAAACATTTCATAAGCAATACATTAAGAATGGGAGCAAAAAAACAATTTAGTATTGCCAAAATCCACGAGCCAGACACTGCAATATATCATTTTTGTATTTAACACAATATGCTCCAGAGGTTACCAATGATCTCACAATTGACACAGCTTGTACAATTCACTGAATAACCCTTTATTTTGACCTTACAGTCCTATCACTGGAGAAGTCATCCCCACTTCATCACAACTTAGTGAATAACCCCAATGTGTACAAGTTACCTGGATCTCAGTTTCCTGAGAGTTTATCAATGCAGGATGATATACAATGTTACAGCCTCTCTGCAGAAGTGAATGCTTTGTGCCTCCTTTATACATAGTTTCTTTTTTCAATAATTTTACTAGACCCGCTTTCATGTTGCCTGACAGAAAGCTATCTGTCAGGAAACATGAATTCAAATCCAGGGGGCTCACGGTCATGGACATAAGGATAGTATATTATAGCTATCTCTTTCTCTCTCCCTTATATCTATATACACCTACTAGATGTTCCTGCATGGCTTTGTGTATTGAAACCGTGAGAACCAGGGATGTATTGATTTTTAATTTCATACTTCGAGCATCAGAACCCCTCCTGATACCCTCCCCAGCTACTGATCTCCCAGCTGATTCAGCAGGAGAGAGAGAGCTCCCTTTCTTCCACTTCACTTGGAGTAATGGGTAGGAGTGGGCAGGATCGGGAAACCCTCTCATGTCAATGACCTTTTTACTTACTTACGTATATGTACCAAATTTTCAGGGAAAATAGTAATTTTGTTCAAAAGTTCTAGGCATTTGAAAATCAGCATTTAACATGCTGCTAAAACTTTAACTAGAGCTGCTATAGTAATTGTACGGTTATTTATACAGAGTTCTTTACACTTACGTTCTTTGTGGCTGCAGCCTCTGGTCACTGTATGGTATTAATGCAACCAATTCATTCACTTGTTCTGAAATAAAATAAAGTGAACAGTTTCACTGATCCAGACAATATCGGCTGCCACCACAATACTACACATACTGAGCCACACTTTTCAATAACATTTCATTTTGAAGGTTCTGAAGCCAGCAAAACAGCTATTTTTTTCTACAGGAATATTTCTCAAAACAGATGCCATTGTTTGATACATATCCTCCCAATTATGAACTAGACACGGATTACTGACACATCAAGGAGAGGTGATTTTCAGCATGGAGATCGATCAGTCTAGGGCTGATGCCTTCATGTCCCACAGTTCAAGGAAGCAGTGCGGAGTAGCATATCACAAAAAAAGGTCTGGTGGCCTCAAAGATCAGAAATTAACCTCAAGACCCAGGGACCAATTAATAAATATAAGCAAAAGGTTAAGCTTTAATACTATACTTACTTCATAAATGCTTCCATAAAAATGAATACAAAACTTTCAGGGACTGAAATCAGATAACAGTTCCTTTACGAATGCCTGTACTCAGCTTGCTTAAATTATATTATGGCCTTTACATTGCAGTCAGATTAAATATGCCATGACTCTTTAAATTGATGGCATCAACTATCATAGCTGAGTTAGTTAAAGGGACAGTAATACTTAAAATGTAAAAAAAAAAAAAAAATATGTTGTAGGGTTTATCCCCCTTAGTAAAACAAGGGTACTCCCACTGCTGAAAGGTATTTTATTCAAAAGTTATTACAGCTGTAATTGAACTGTAATACCTTTTGAATAAAACACCTTTCAGCGGTGAGAGTACCCTTTTTTACTAAGGGGGATAACACTACAATATATAAGTTTTTAATATTAAATATTACTATCCCTTTAATGCACCAGCTCTCAAATCTGTTCAAACCTCAGGGTCGTAAGTTCTAGTCCCGGAAAGGTCAGCTCGCCCTTTCACCCCTCTGAGGTAGTTACATAAAAGGAGTGTCCAAGACCTACTTGAAAATGAGAGACATTCTCAATGTATCCATCCTGGTTAAATACTTTGAAAGCGGCAAGGCTCTTGTCCAAACAGTGATATTGGGACCTGGCTGTTCATGCTGGAGATGTTCTGACCAACTCTCAGTAGTTCTTTGTAAACATTTATTGCAATATGACAGCATGGGAATCTCAGCATTAAGCTCATTAATAAAAACAATTAAATACATCAAATAAAATGTGAAGGCAGTGTGCTCCTGTGAGAACCTACTTGAGGGAGCATTATGATACCAACAGCTTAAATGCTTACTAAAACCAGGAAGCAATGGGAGTGGTTCCCATCATTATAGAAATGTAATAAAAATTAAATGCAATCACTGTTATGGGTTACCACATCAATCACATGGCAGACAGCACACAATGTGAACTCTGCCATCAATAGCCCCTTGTTCATTATGATCAGCAGCTGTTACTTTGTGTCCAATGAGAATTGTGCTGTTGAGTTCAACTCTCTGTATTTTGTGGCCATAATCCAGCAATTTAAACACTATATCCTACCAACGTTTCCATCTACAGAAGCTTCCCAGTCACTTATCGGAGTTAAGGGACTTCCTTCAGATCACATACTCTCACTGCTCTCCAGTCTTCAGACTACTGGAACTTTATCCTTCCCACTAATTCTGACCTTAACAGCCTTGTCAAAACCTACAACTCGGTCCTGTCTTCCTCTTTGAACCTGCATGGCCCTCTCTTTTTCTGCTGCTCTTGTAAATCTAATCCACAGCTGTGGTTTAATAAAAACACAAGCTTCCTCTATTCCTGTCCCCATTAACAAAACAACTCTGGAAAAAGTTGGGCTCACTGGCAGACTTTCTCCACTACAAATTCCTCCTTTCCTGCTTTAACACTGCTCATCCCCATCTATCTCTACTCCACCTTTCATTTGCCTCCCTCCCAAATTCTGTACAGCAGCAAGACTCTGCTAACTTCTCCCAAACCAAGGTAGATTCCATCCAGGAAAATACCCCGCCCCTTGTAAATACCCTCCTATCCTCTCTCAATCCCCTTCTGCCATTCAGGACTCTCACCAGTCGAGGATGAGGAATTGACTAAACTGTGTTTAATACATGCACACTTCATCTGGTTCCCTCTCACCTCATCCAGTCCCTCTCCCTCACAATAATCCCTGTACTATGACAGATTTTTAACTCCTCCTTTGCTTCTGCTACTTTTCCTGAATACTTCAAACATGCCATATTGGCACCTGTCCTCAAGATCAATTCCACTGACAGCACCACGACCCTCTAGATAGCAACTGGTTTCTCTCCTGCCTTTCACCACTAAACTCTTGGAATGCCTAGCCTACTCCTCCCTGCTTGACATCTTTAATACAAACACACAACGTCTGGCCCATTACAATGTCTCTTTTGCACTGGTCACTTTGCAGAGACTGCTCTCAAAAGGGTGGCCAATGATCTACACACTGGGAACCCACAAGGTCACACTATTCAGGACTTATTCTGCTTTATGTATCAGCTTCTTCTGACACGGTCTATCATGCTCTCCTCCTCCAAATTCTTCACTCTTTAGGCATTTGTAACTTAGCACTGAACTGCCTGTCCTCTTATCTAACTAACCAATCCTTCAGTGTCTCCACTGCCACCTCTGTCCGCTCCCCATCCACCTCTTTGTTAGTATTCCTTTAACTTTATGACTTAGGAAATCTTCAATGTATGGAGTTTGGGGGTCAAACCCTGAAACAAAATCATGTCCTCCACTGCAGAGAGGTTATCCATGAAATTACAAAAAAAAAAAAAAAAAAACAATTTTTTTTTTTTTTTGCAATTTCCTCCTGAGGAAGTGGTCAGTGAGACCAGAAAACATTTTTCACATGGAAACTTTCATACCGGAGAAGGTCTCAAAGAGGACCTCGTCCACCCTAAAAATTTTTAAATTGCATTGGCATCTCAAAAGTTTTGAAGCATCTGATGGGACAGTTTGCCGTCACACCCAGCACATAATTTAGGCATAGGAGCCAATTTGTCTTCCTTGGGGGCCACTGCATGAGTGGAGGCTTTAGTCGTTACTGCTTGTTCAGGCTTAGCAGAACAGGACATAGTGTAATGGCACGTAAAGATGAACAACCCAGAAATATATGCACAGGAAGCAGTATTATGAATGTAAAAATTAATATACGTTACATCCGTCCATGCAACATTGAGCCTCCGCTTTAAATAAGTCAGGGAAACAGGAAGAAGCTGCATGTGTGTTATGCTTTCCAGCGGTAGAATACATAGGAGTAGGTTCCTGTATGACTTCATAAAAGAAGGCCTCCGCTTCCCTGCATGTCCTCCTAGCCAACGGATGTAAAGGAAAAGCATGGAGAGTTCCACGTATGCCTAATAAATAAATACCACAATGTATTTATGGTCCCATGATACGCTAATAATAAGGGTATGTGGACTGCAGTGCCCCCAAGCATGCACACCGCATTAGATTGCAGCGTGCATAAAATTAAAGCAAAAAAGAAATTAATATTCCTAATAATCAATAAGGTTTTCTAGCCTACACCCACCAGCTTGCTTGGTAGGTTCAAACTAAAACTGAATCCTCTTTCCCGGAGCGCTCTTTTAAGAATTGTTTGATTGGGCCTACCAACTGTGAGGTGGAGCAAATACCTACTTTTTTGCCAGGGTCAGGACACAGAGGAAAATCTACTTTCTAAACAAAATATTTGATTGTTACCCGTTCTTCTTTCCTGTGATAAAAGTAACTATCCTCCTAAAGCCTATGACATCCTTAAAAGTATTCAATAAAAGCATGTTGCCAAGAAAAACCATAGCTGAGGTGAATTTTAAAATTATTTCAAATAGGTGTACTTTTAAGGCTCCATCTTGTAATTCATGGGTTCATAAAGATGTACCATTTTCTATAGGGAGCAAGCTGTACCCACATCTATTCAGAGTAGAGTAATTCAACCCTTAAAGGGATAGTAATACTTAAAATGTAAAAAAAAAATATATGTTGTAGGGTTTATCCCCCTGAGTAAAACAAGGGCACTCCCACTGCTGAAAGATGTTTCATTCAAAAGTTATTGATTTTCAAAGTTGAATTTTTTAGGTGCAATATCACATTGGCCTGAAATTGTACAGTGGCGCTGTTGCTACACCATCCTATGGAGATTTATGGTCAACTGACCAGAGCTGTCCATAGGATCGTGTAGCAACAGCGCCACTATACAATTTCAGGCCACTGTGATATTGCACCTAAAAAATTCAACTTTGAAAATTAATAACTTTTGAATGAAACACCTTTCAGCAGTGGGAGTACTCTTGTTTTACTCAGGGGGATAAACCCTAGAACATATTTTTTTTTACATTTTAAGTATTCTTCCCTAATTAGAAAAGAGGTGCTGGTCCTCTGTCTCCCATGTTTCAATCTGACTTATCCATATGAAAGATGGATAGCTTGTAAACGAAAACAAACTGAACATATTTCAGATTTCTCAGAAGCCTTTGCTCTCGGATGTGCACTGTGCAGATTCTTCAAGAAAGATCTATCACATCAACGGCTTTTGCCTTAAAACAATCTCATCCTCCTTCCACTAGACTAAGTAGCAATTCTTATGATTCCTTAAGCATCTGTTGAAGTTGTCTCCTCAGAAAGTGAGCTTTTCCTCTTTCTGGAACCAACCTTGGGTATCTCCTGCATGTACAGGTTTATTTATATGATGCCATAGTGTATATACAATGCTTTTCAATAGAAATATGTTACAATAAATAAAATAAGTTTCATAATCATAGAAACAATAGGAAAACAGTCCATACCCTTAGGAGCTTATAGTCTAAATGACTGCAGATAGTCTTTGAGGAAAATATGGCAAGTAACCAAGAACTGCTCTGCTCAGAAGGCAAGCTGCAGCTCCTTTAATCCACATCAAGGCAACATCTGAATATAGCAGCAACATTGTAAAGTGATCTCTGTCAATGTGGAAGCAAGGCATGTTAAGCTGGTATTATGTTAATAATAGACATTAAAACAAACAGGATTAGGATAGCCACTATTTAATCATAGGTTAATCCTTTTAATTTTATTTTAAATGTCCATCAATGAAACAATTTGATTTTAACATGATTGTGGATTAAAGGGAAAGTAATGTACCATAAAAAATGGTTTTAGTTTTGTAGAGAATAAAAAAAAAACTGCATGGCACAAATCCTCTCTCTCAAACCATTATTGTTTGAAAGATATATGTATTTAAAGTTCCCCTTCCTTCCCCTTCTCTTGATGTCAGTTGTAAAGCTGACAGCAGGAGATCCGTGTCGGCCGACACGAGGAGACTCTTCACCAGAGCTGAAATTGCGTTATTTAAAACAAACTACTTCACTGGAATGGTCTACAAAGTGTGCTTGCAAACCCGGCACACTTTGCAGACCTTTCCAATGCTGCAGAGCCACCGGCTGGTCCCCGGTCGGGATCTCCTGCTGTCAGCACAGCTCTGACGTCAGGAGAAGGGGAGGGGGGAACTTTGAATGCATATCTCTCAAACCATAGCGGTTTGAGAGACAGGATTTGTGCCATAGAGTTTATTTTTTTTATTCTCTAAAAAACTAAAAGCATTTTTATGGGACATAACTGTCCCTTTAATTTGCCTTACTTCATGATTGGATGAGTGTGCTTTTTAACAATGATGCTACATTTCATTTAACTCTTGTGTTGTATACTTTCATTAGACGAATGTTAAATATTATACTTTAGGTCTTCTGCATAAAGGAGTAATGTTTTATTCCTGTCACTGGACAACAATGGAGATCTTTTATAAGGCAATGACCTTTGTTTTATGTGTTATTTAACTTAAACTGTCATACACCTATTTCCACCCCGACCCCCACCTGTAGGAATACATCCAGTTCCTTGGCAAGAAGGGCAGGTAATGCTGTCCCGTCCAGTAAATTCAACATAAGGAAACCGAGCAATATCATCTTCTCTGTCCCTTCCATCCAATAAATCATCATCCTCTTCAACCTCTGTGTTAGAATTCTTCACAGTTTTTGAACGACTGGTGTATGCAGAGGCTATGGAGCCCATGACCACTGTTCAACATCTGTTTTAAGAAAAGAAAAAGTGTAAGTAAAGTAAGTGTGATCAAAGCAAACACATCAAATCATCAACAGTTAAGAATCAGCAATGTGGACAGTTGAATTTTACCTATGTAAAGTATTTTCTTTTATCGAACAGTTGCATGTGGGGGTACACATGACCTCCCCACAACATCACTCACCTCTACTGCACCCATATAATGTCATTAACACCACATAATAACCATGTATCTCCCACCAACAGAAGGATTAATATCACATACATCACCGATATAAAACACCAATCAGCCAAACAGTACTAATTAAACAAAAAAAAAAAACAAGTCTTGACTTTACGTAATATACAAATAAAAAAACAGGGTGACTGTCACTCTTACTCACTGATGCAAAGCATTGAGCACCTCTCTGGCACTCAGAGGGTAACATCTGCTCTTACTGGTTTAGTCTATTCTACGACACAATCAGGAAAATGAACAGCCAGAAACAATTTACTAACAGTTTTCAACAAAAGGAGATAACAATGGACAAAAGGTGAAATTTACTCACTGATATTTTGTTTTCCTTTTTGTCCTTCCACAGCAATGACTGTGGGTGTTAGCTCTGCCTCCCAGCTGGTAGGACCAAATCAAAATTATAAATATCCGGTTCCTCCTCCTCCCTCTCAGTTATACTATTGTCCAAGCTGTAAAATACCAAAAGGTTAGTAACCAGAAAGTGCAAACAACTGATACATTTGAAAGCCTAAAAACATCCTATAATAGGATCATACGGAGTAAGACAGGAACTATACTGTACCGTGTACCCGAGGGAGGAGTGCCGTGGATTGGACATAGAGGAAAAGGTGAAATTTACTCACCAATATTTTGTTTTCCTCTATCGGTGAGTAAATTTCACCTTTGCCTCTGTGTCCAATCCACGGCAATGACTGTGGGACTCATCAAAGCAGTGCCCCAGCATACAGGGGGGGACAATACTTATCTTAAACAGGAAGTGCAGCGTCTAGCACTTTCATGCCGAATCTGGCATCTACTGAGCCCATAAGATCCACATAATACTAAATAAAAGGTGGCTACCGATGACCAGGTAGCAGTTTTGCAGATTCATCAGACGTAGCTACTGCATTCGTGCCCAGTTCATGGATATAGCTCCTGTAGAATGTGCTTTGATCTTTACAGGAGTCGTCTGGTTAGTTGATGTATAAGCTAGGTTAATGCAGTCCCGTATCCATCAAATGATAGTGCTGCAGCTCTTTTGAATTTCTCGGAGAAATGTACAAACAAGGTACCTGTCTCACAAATTGCCTTGGGTCTAAATATATAGTCAGCCCTCCGACCAGGTCAGGATTGTGCAAGGAGCAGTCCTTGTGGATTAGATGGAGCAGCGCAGAATGATGGAAGGAAAATTTCTTGGCTGAGATGGAATTCTAACACTACCCTGGAAAGAGAAGATGGTTTTGTTTATTTCGTCCTGATCAAATACCCTCTGTAGAGAAGTACACAGGAGAACCTGCAGTTCGCCAGTTGTTTGAACAGAATTAACTGCCATGAGTAGAATGGTCTTGAGGGCTAAGTGTTTCATAGAGATCTCCATCAAAGGCTCAAAAGGTTGTGGGAGCATAACTGTTTTAAAACAAAGTTCAGATCCCCTGGAGCAATTAAGACCCAGAAGGTGGGTTTAATCTTTGTAATTGCAGGCCTGAATCCTTTGATAACACGAGTCTGCAAAAAGGTAGGAAGCACAGCTGATAAGTCTGAGATCTAAACTGCCGAAAATGTAGGTTTAATCCCCTCTGAAAAACCTTTTTGGAGTAAGTCAAAGATGCTTGCAGGGAACAACTGGTATCTGTCACTATGTCTATCCCAGCACCATCTGGATGAAATGGACCTTGCAGTATATGTTCATTGTGGAGGGGCGATGACCTTCGAGGATAGCATCTACAACCTGCTGTGATGAGTCTTTAAGCCTAAGGCAGCTGCTTCTAGCCTTCAAGCAGTCATCTCAAAGAATGTTGGATTGAGGTAACACAGATGCCTCCATAACAATAGATTTGGAATGACTGGTAATGGAAATGGAGGAAGAATGTACATCCTCTTCAGGTCAGCACACCATGACTTTTGTGGCCAGTCTGGATCTATTCGTATTACACTTGACTGGTCCCTTCTGACCTCCCTCTGTTAGTAAATGAAGAGGAGGGGAGATGTAAGCTAGATGAATTTACCTGGATATCTCAGGACATCCTGGCCTGCTGATCTGTTTGATTCACCGCGAGACAGGAACTTCTGACATCATATGCTTATATCCGAGGCCAGCAGGTCCATGGATGGACTCCCAAACACTTTTGTCAGTTATTTGAATACTCCTCCTTTACAGACCATTTGTCCTAGTCCAAGCTTTGTCTGCTGAGGAAGCTGGTCAGTCAATTTAGGGTTTCTTCATAGGTAGACAGCTGTCAAGGCTAGAAAGTTGTTTTCTGCCAATTAAAGAATCCGAAGGGCAAGTCAGTTGAGGGCTTGAGGGCTAAGCTTCTTGTGCCTCTGTTTCAGTATATATTGCACCGTTGTGACGCTGCGTGAGAGTATCACCACTAGTTGGTGTATGAGATCTTTTTTGTAGATGTTGAAGTGGTTCCAAACCGCAGTTAGCTGTGGATTAGTGATGTATAGGGAGATTCCAGATTCCCTGTACAGGCTTTGCATTCCAAATGCCTCCTTATCCTGTTTGCTGGCAACTGTGTAGACTACCTGCCAGTTAGGGTCTTGTAACCAGAAGTATCCTTCGAACGCATAGATACTTCCGGCTTGTATTAATGAACAGAGGCCTATCACGGGTTCAGCCCTGCTCAACTGACAGAACAGATGGTGCTTTCTATGCTGACTCGCACCACTGAAGGAGAGATCGGAGCGCCAGCACTGTACAGGCTCCAAATGCAGCTTGTATCCCGGATGACCTCAGGAGAGATGGGCAACACTGGCAGCAGATTACTGAAGGCTGATCTAGCCTGACTTGTTTGCCAGGACAAATGGTGCATTCCACACTGAAAACACAGCGCTGTCCTGTGAGATTGTGGCACCGGTACTGCGAAAGCTACTTAATGCGGCTTACCCCCCGTATCTCATGGGAGAGGTAAGCACACTAAACGGCAGTACTTGACTTAGTAATGTGGCCACCCGCAAACCTCCGTAGTGGAGGATATTCGGGGAAGATGAGAGCAAGAATATATTGCACGCCAGCTGGTGCAGTATATAGCTGTACAAAATAACAAATCTTCTAGAGAGGTATGGTATTACCTCCGTCCTTCCAGCCTGGTAGGACCAAAATAACTGAGAGAGAGGAGGAGGAACCGGATATTTATCATTTTGATTTGGTCCTACCAGCTGGGTGGCAGAGCTAACACCCACAGTCACTGCCGTGGAATAGACACAGAGGAAATATTATTTATTGTTATGGGGGCGTAGCATCAATGATAGTGAAGTCAGAAGGCTAAATAACTCATTTATAATTTCTACAGATCTTCACTTATTTTTCCCCATATGTATAATAAACTAGCAAAATAAGAACTGTGTTGCCTGTGCATGAAGCAGTGGGGGGTGGGGGTGGGGAGGGGAGTATATACACTGCTTCCACATTCTTTTTCTACTGTGCGTTGGTAGTATGCATACACTGTCTACCACATCAGCCTTGTTCTCCTGTGCACCGGTAGTCACAGACCCACATGTACACTGAACAAAAGGGGTCTTCCCACAACAATCCACAGTCACAAAAATGTTCTACCTGGGAGACACACGCACATGTGTGTGCACTCTCTCGCTCTCTCTCTCTATTGGGCATGGGAGGGGTGGAAGATACACTTTAGAGAACCACCCTCCCCTTTTACGCTGTCCAATGCTGTACATAATAATCAAACTAAGGATCTGATGGGGTCCTGTCCCTTTGTAGGTCACAGAATCCTTAATTGCCAGACCTGTATGAAAGTGTTTTGTTTTCATTTTCAGCTTCCCTCTGCTCTGATCGTCTCCCCACCCAGTGATACTGTGCCCATACTGGTAAGGGGAATCAGTGTATACTGTGTCAAGGTTAAGTAAGATACTTCCTGCATCTCTGATTAAAGTAGCTTACTTAACATTGAGACAGTATTACAATGCCCCTACACAGTATCATTCAGAGTGGAGATGAAAACCAGACCATGAGGACACTTTAATGCACACCTGAGACCAAAGAACACTGAGTTGCTGTTGTACAGGATTCCACTGGATCAACAGCTTAATTACCCTGTATAGCAAGGAGAGTGTATGGGTAAGTGTACTAAGGAGTGGGGTTTTTCTCATGATTTGGACAAGACAATGGTGTTATGACCACTGTCCTATCCAAATTATTGCCCTCATGGGCAGTGTGAAAGAACCCAGGTGCTGAGGTATACAGAGGTGTATAGAGATTAACTGCAATGGGTACCAGAATGGCGACAATTTTTTTCAGCAATTAATTACATTTTGTTTTGGGATAAAGTGACGGGCAGAGTCACATCCAAGACCTGTAGAAAGGGTTTATCCAGAAAGGTCAACCCAAAGGCACACATCGCCATTGGCTAGTGCATGGCCTGGGGAGCCATATTGTACGAAACAATATCCCAGTTAGTGATCGTTAAAGCAACGTCGAACAGGCAAGAAAAGACACCTCCCAGGAATGAATTCAGACACTTATTGAATCAATGTAACTTTGTGTTCAGGAATACTGTGGTGCTCGAGGTGCTCAAACAAGATACTGATTTTTGACAATGAAACTGTATAAATTAACCATGCAGCCTTGTGTTTATAGTCCTTTATTTAGTATGCCAGTGTCAAAACAAACAAACACACACACACACACATTACTAAATGAAAACAGAAGCACACTTGGGACTTCATAAAAAAGGCTGAAGTGTAAAATGACTTAAGGATAAATGTTTTAGGTACATCCTGACGAAGGATATTTTATGTAACCCAAAAGTTTATCATTAAAAGTAATTTTTCACTTCTTAAGTGTGCCTTCAATTTTAATTTAGTATATCTTAAGCTGTTAGTATTGGCACCCAGTGAGTGCTTCCTGCTTTACTACTACATTATATTATACTATAATAATAATAATAATAATATATATGTATATATAAACACACACACACACACACACACACATATATATACAGTGGATATAAAAAGTCTACACACCCCTGTTAAAATTCCAGGTTCTTGTGATGTTAAAGAATGAGACGAAGATAAATCAAGTCAGAACTTTTTCCACCTTTAATGTGACCTATAACGTGAACAATTCAATTACAAAACAAACTGAAATCATTGAGGGGGAAAAATAAAAAACTCACAATAACCTGGTTGCATAGGTGTGCACACCCTCTTATAACGTGATGAGGCTGTGTTCAGAATTAACCAATCACATTCAATCTCATGTTAAATAGAAGTCATTACACACCTGCCATCATTTAAAGTGACTCCAATTAATCACAAATAAAGTTCAGCTGTTCTAGTAGGATTTTCCTGACATTTGCTTAGTTGCATCTCAGAGCAATTCAGAGCTTCCAAAACATCAGAAGGATCTCATTGTTGAAAGATATCAGTCAGGAGAAGGGTACAAAAGAATTTCCAAAGAATTAGATATACCGTGGAACACAATGAAGACAGTCATCATAAAGTGGAGAAAATATGGCACAACAGAGACATTACCAAGAACTGGACGTCCCTCCAGAATTGATGAGAAGAAAACTGGTCAGGGAGGCTTCCAAGAGGCCTACTGCAACATTGGTAGACATTCCAGGGGGAATAAGCCAAACGACAAATGATTTAGGTAAATTAGAAGAATGGACAAGAGTGTGGCAGATGCAGTTTAACGTTGATAAATGTAAAATAATGCACTTGGGACATAAAAAAATATACTGTTAAGGGTACTGTGCTGTCAGAGACAACAGAAGAAAGGGATTTGGAAGTAATTATTTCTAATGAATTAAAGGTAGGCAGGCAATGTAATAAAGCAGTGGGGAATTCAAGCAGGGTACTAGGTTGTATAGCTAGGGGCATTAGTAGCAGAAAAAGGGAAGTGGTCATGCCACTCTACAGATCTCTAGTTAGACCTCATCTAGAGTATTGTGTACAGTACTGGAGACCCCATCTCCAGAAGTGTGTATATATATATATATATATATATATTATATATATATTATATATATATATATATATATATATATACACACACACACACTCTACAGAAAATGCAAAGAAGGGCTACTAAAATGGTGACTGGTTTACAGGAAAATAAATATCAGGATAGACTAAAGGATCTGAACATGTATAGCTCTGAGAGAGAGGGGATATGATTGAAACACTGAAATACATGAAAGGATTCAACAAAGTGCAGGATGGAAGTATATTTCAAAGGAATAAAATGTTAGGACAAGAGGCCATAGTCTAAAACTAGAGGGACACAGGTTTAGATGTAGTGTAAGAAAGTTTTACTTCAACGAGAGGGTAGTAGATAAGTGATCCCAGCCTTAGTTTACTGTGTGTAACTGTGCCTTCTGCTTGCTCTCACAGCATATTAGTCTTGTAACCACCATGTTGTTATGTAAAAAAATGTGTATAAAAGGACATGCTGTGATGCCCTGTCTTTGAGTCAGCTATAATTTGCAAAAGATTGTTGTTTCACGCCTCATCACTGGTGGTAATAAACTGTTTGCCAGCTGAAGGACTCTTCTTATGTGACTCTTCCTTGTTAATCTGAACTGCTGAAACAATTTTAGTGCCGTGACAAAGATGGCTGGTTTATTCTCCCTGGAACCTTGACCATCTGCCACCCTGCACTGATTTTCACAGCTACTATAAAAAGGTAAAATACTTTATTTTAGAAAATCTCTATTGTCATTATCAGGTGGTAGACTGCCAGAAGGCATAGGTGAGACAGCATGCCAGACCTAGGTCATAGTCCACATAGATGAGCACACCTGAACGGTCAAGTTCACAGAGGTTTTGAGTTCTAATTTATAAAAGTTACTCTGCTCCATATATTTATCTGTCGCTATTTCACACCAAATCCCCACTTGTAGGGAAAAAAAATTAAATCTAAATCAAAATTACTGTGTGAAGCACAATAAAATATATATGAATGCTGAATGAAAAAGGATACCCCAGAGACAATCAATGATGATACTGCTAAACCACAGGATAAAATGACAAAAAACAGTACTAAAATGTTTGCTATGTCAAAATTATCTAAGGAAAAAGTAAAATCTGTCCAGCTTGGGGAAAGGTGGCACTGGCATCCACTACCCTGACCCCAAAAAGATCAGGGGCAGGACACTAGATGATAGACCCTATTGTTATTCCCCAGATCTCTTTGATTGATCCCCTACCACACCAGTATTTAATACTCCCTTATGAACTGTAGTGGACCCTGGATCCATCAGGATCAGCCTCTACTATAACATACTATAAGCCATGAACCCATAGTGAAATAGTGACATGCATGCAATGACTACTAAATTACCTACCCCAAAAATTGGAGAAAATGTGTGTGAGTTGCAAAGAAAATTGAAATGATTAGTAACATGTTACAACTGTAATATAAGGAATATCCTATCTTGCAAGTACTTCTTAAAGGGGAACTTTCACCTTTAACAAAAGCTGTCTCCTATTATTATTGTAGTGTAATGTTTTTAAGTCCAAAGTTTATGAGAAATTAGCTCTCAAAATTACATTCATATACCCACAGGGTAACGGCTGCACAGAGATGCAAAACTTTCCAGTCCTGAAATTCTCCTCAAAGCTCCCTCAGGGAGAAAGGTCATACTTCCCTTTCGTACTCTTGTGCCTCATGTCTATCATTACAGCAAACTCCGTGCCATTCAGACTGTATATAAGCAAACTTGAAAGTAAAGAAAAAAGCACTCTGAGGACTCCAATAACAGCCAAAAAAATAACACATTTAATTATCAAAGTTTCTGTTATAGTATCATAACCTTTCTCAAGATGACAACAATGTGAAAGGTCCCCCTCCATATACCTTCAGTGAAAAAGGGCTCTAAAACTAGCATCCTATCCATGTAGTGATGTCACCTAAACTCTTGTGATGTGAATTAGCATACTTGATTAGATATGTGCAAGAAATTTGCTGTACACACATACTGTAAAAACTATGTCAAAGGGACAAAGTGCCTAATTAATTATTATCTAAGGTTACTAATGTGTCGGACTGAAGTAGAAAAGAGAATCTAACTCTAGTCAGGAGGGCAGTAAATAGAATATGTACACAAGTGTAGAAGCGGGTGACCATAATATGCCATGAAATTGTAGATTGCAAACAATGTATCTAAGGAAGAAAACAGTATCACTGTACAGTCATGTGACACAGCTATTAAAGATAACCGGTTAATAAAGTTATATAAAGTATATGCTGCAGAAACACCAATATCCAAAGCAAATATATGGCAATCCAAACTTCTTTTTTGCTATTATGATAAACATGATATGAGTCCAATGCAAATGAGAAAAGCCTCACATATATGTAATGTAGCTCAAGAAGCCCAATGCACTCCGTTGCACTGTAACGCAGCAGACAATGTGCATGGTGAGACAAACTGTAAGATAAACATTAAGTATGACCGACTAAGTTTGCCATTATGTAAAGCTCAGAGCTAGGGTGACGGGTCTAGACTGTCACGGACAGCAAATTCAGAATGCATCAGATGACTCACACATATTACCCTCCCAATGATCACATGGTGATCATCATGGTATATGGTTATGTGGAGGTGTATGTGCAAAGCAGTGCTATCCACTCTAAGTCGTGCAATGGCCTGATAGAAGGTAAGAAAACATTCAGTGAAGGCATAAGATAGAGTGAACAAATACTTATATGATAATTACTCCTGTGCAGATGGAGACATCGCAGTGACAATAATTCCATTTTTAAGCAACATGCCAATCGAAGCAAACAGTTTTGCTATTATGATGAATATACTATTAGTAAGAAAATACCGATGAACATGCCGAAAAATGACTCATGTCCAAATGGAATATCTGTTCCTACTAGCTGCAGACAGACCAACAATCATGAGAAACTCCTCCCATATATACAATGTGGCTCAAGCTGCCCAATGTACTCCGTCATATTGCAACGCAGTGGACGATTTGCATAGTGAGATGAATTATACGTCATGCAGTAGGTATGAACCAGACGGTTTGTCATTATGTAAAGCTCAGAACAAGGGTAACGGGCGCAGCACCAGTGGAACTTTGAGCAAGTAAATAACTGAATTTTATTGGTCAAAGTTTCAGTCCTCACAGGGACCTTTCTCAAGGCTTCTTCAGAAAGGTCCCTGTGAGTACCGAAATGTCAATAATAAAATTCACCCGTTTAGTTGCTCCACTAGCCCCGTGAGTGTTGCCCTCTTTATTTATTCCTTATTATCTACATTGGGATTGTGCACCTGATAATCTATTATCCCCTTTGAGCGAGTGCTTTCACCAACCATGGAGTTATATATATATATATAATTTCATATAAATTTATTAACACGTGGATAGCTCAGAAACTATTAAGTCATTAATAACAATTACATAGAATATGAACTTGAGTCTCAACTTTAAAAGTCAAATTATCAGACAGTGAATTACAGCATGATCACCTTCAACTGACTCAGACATTTCTATCACATTCTACAGAGAACTGTTTGTCTGTGGCTCAACTCTTCTACAGAATGCAACAGAATAATTGGAATCTTAACTTTTAATGAAAAAAACAATGGTTTAAACTGTAATTCCTCTGGAAATATTCTAAACAGAAATCTAAGATATTGCTCACTATACCATACTTTGGACACAAAGATAAACAAAGAACATAACACAGCCATGTATGTCTGTATAATGAGCAGTCCAGTCTAGACAACTCTTGTCTAAACCGAAACTCAATATCCATACAAATCTTATAACTGCATCATAGTCTGTCAGGGATACAGGAGTTTGGATCCTGATGGAACAAAATGGTTGATAAGTCTAAGGCTCATGGTCTCTGCAGAGAAACCTAGGGAGTGAAGCTTGAATATGAGGCTGGGGAGTGGAGTCAGAAACCAGTGTACTCTTGCTGCAGTTGAAACCATATTAAAAAGGTGCTGGCCAAGAAAGCCAAATATCCTACCCCCAGTAGAGCCAGGTGCCAGACTAGGATAAGTACACTTGTAGTCCTGGAAAGCAGAGATACTGGAGAGGGAGACTGAGGAGTAGTTGGAGGCAAGCCAAATAGTCAAGGCAGGGGGAGTTCCCTTCTGTGTCTTTCACTCACAGCAACAGATCTCTCCAGAGCACAGCTATGTCTCATGCACATTGTCATCTGATACTTGTTTGCCAATCATAAAATATCTTGCAGCATTAGACATTGTAGACACATGGGAGCATATAACAAAAATGGACACAGTATCAAAGATCTCAGGGTCACTGTACTGATGAAAAACAATGACAAAGACAGAGAAAAACATCTGGGAGTATAAGCTTATGACTGTTTAACACTCTGACCTGTGTCCGAACTATGACAAGAAATGTATGTCAAATTATTTCACACAATAAGCATATTTTAATCTACAAACTCAACATGTCTACTTTTGGTTGCATATTACAAGCTTTTCACATTATTTGAGCAGTTAATACATCAAAAGGGACCACTTGGCCACACCTCATAATGGGAAGTGGATTTTATTGCAGACTACAAAAAGATGCCTCTACTGAAGTCTAAAGTGCAATTTATACAGAGACTGTGATTAGGGTCTAATCTTCATTGGAATCCAAAGTAATCAAGAACTTGCATTTCCAATTGTGTGTGTGTGTGTGTGTGTAACTACTGTACATTCTGTCATGTTTTGTGTGTGTATATATCTCATGTGTTCAGCTCATGCCTGATGAGACCTAAATGGTCTTGAAAGCTTGCACTCTAAAGATACTTTATTAGTCAATAAGGGTATCAATTTTACTTCACCAGTCTCCCACAAATTTACTGAAGATTTCTGAAATCCTGGTCAAGATTCCAATGTTGTAGACTCGCTATTGAATCACATTCTCTAGCATGACACAAGATAAAGATAAGTGGGAAATTTAATGGAAACTATGTAAAAAAAAAAAAAAAAAAAAGTGTTAAATATCTGGATTTAAATGGCTTGCAAGACCCCAAACAGCACAGGTTTACAGTAGGGTGATCTGTCAAACTAACCTCAGATTTGTTTGACTGGGTAACTCAAATAATAGACCAAGGGGAACAGTAGATATAGCTTATCTAGATTTCAGTAAGACGTTTGACACTGTCCCTCATAGAAGACTCATTCATAAATTGCAGTGTTTGGGCCTGGATGTAAAAATAGTTAAATGGATAAGGCAATGGCTGAATGACAGGAGACAGAGAGTGGTAGTCAATGGAGAATATTTGAACAAAGGAAGTGTTACTAATGGGGTAACTGAGATCTGTACTGGGGCCCATTCATTTTAATATTTTTATTAGTGATATAGCAAAAGGTCTTCAAGGTAAGGTATGCCTTTTTTGCAGATGATACAAAGATCTGCAACAGTGTAGACATTTCTGGAGGAATAAGCCAAATGATTTAGGTAAATTAGAAAAATGGACAAGAGTGTGGCAGCTGCAGTTTAATGTTGATAAATGTAAAATAATGCACTTGGGATGTAAAGATGCAAAGGAAAATATAGTATTAAGGGTGCTGTTAGAGACAACAGAGGAAAAGGATTTGGGAGTAATTATTTTTAAATGACACGGGCATTGTAACAAAGCGATGGGGAATGCAAGCAGGGAGCTGGATTGTATAGCTAGGGGCATTAGCAACAGAAAAAAGGAAGTGGTCATGACACCCTACAGATCTCTGGTTAGACCTTGCTTAGAGTGTTGTGTACAGTACTGGAGACCCCATCTCCATAAGGAGATAGATACTCTAGAGAAAATTCAGAGGACTACTAAAATGGTGTCTGGTTTACAGGAAGAGAAATATCAGGACATACTAAAGGATCTGAACATGTATAGCTTGGAGGAGAGTAAGGGATATTATAGAAACATTCAAATACATGAAGGGATACAACAAAGTGTAGGAGGGAAGTACATTTCAAAGGTGTAAAAATGTTAGGACAAGAGGCCATAGTCTAAAACTAGAGGGACACAGGTTCTTAAGTAAGAAAGATTTACTTTACCAAGAGAGTAGTGGATATGTGGAACAGCCTGCCAGCAGAAGTGGTAGAACTTAATACAATGACAGAATTTAAGTATGCATGGGATAGGTATAAGGTTGTTCTGAACACAAGATAAGACCAAGGAGCAAATAAGTTTTGAAGTTTTTACAGTAGGAAAATGGGCAGACTAGATGGGCTGAATAGTTCTTATCTGCTATCAGATTCTATGTTTCTATGATACTGCCTATACACTGGCTTCTTGATTTTAAGCAGCATGATGGTTTTAGTAATTTTTGGGTTTAGAAGTAAAAAAATAAATAAAAAAAAAATAAAAATTTAACCTCTGAAAAGCTGCGCTCTCTAATCTGTGTGGCAAAATCCTCATAATTAACTACTTACCTATCCTAAAACTACCTCCCTTCTCCTGACTCCTCCTGGGATTGACACAACACACCAGATTCCACCAAAATGCAAATCCTGTCAAGTGAAATGTACCCACCAGGCAAGCATTTGGAAAGACCATGTTTAAGTAATTTTCCAGTCCCACCAACTGACTCATCAAGTTATGGATAGTTGTGAAATACAATTTCCTTCTCTCACAAAAAGGGAGTATTTAGAAAGTGAATGCATACCCAACAACAGGTTTTATCAGCTGAAAACACAAATCAACTTGTGCAGCCAAACAAAAACAAATAAACCCTATAATTACTGTGATACCCAATTTCCAAGCAGTCACATAACCATACAAATGCAATTATTTTATGTGGCCATATTCTAGTTCACTGCACAATTATACATATCAATGTATGATCATGATAACTAATACAATCCTTATCTGAAGCATATTGCAATATATTATCTGTTATGTTGAAAAAAAAATGTAAAAGAAAAAACAACATTAAAATTAGGGATACATTTAATTAGTTTAAATATTTAAAGAATTCCACAAAATTCAAATATGAAGAGGACACAGAATAAAGGATAATTTGATATAGACATCACAAACAACAGGTCTGGTTATTGATGGACTTGCTAAGCAATAGAGAGAACAAACCAATTGTATCTGAGTGTCTCCCAAAACACCACTTATATTGGCAGCTATTTGGGGAATTAACTCATTTCCCCTTGTAACATCAATTACAAACAACTGTGAACTACCACAGACTTGCATATACTCATTTTAGCATTATATAAATGTGTCTTTAAAGTTTAAACGTAAACAAAACTTGACTACATATTGGGGACTAAAACAGTTGACATCAAAATGTATCACTGTGACAGGTTCAAGATTATAACCACTTATAATGTTCACTGTATTCATTGCATCATTTCTAATATGTTTTTAAAGTATTAGTAATGTCCCAGAAAACAATATTTATCATTCTGTAGTGCTTAAAAAGTTGAAGTAAATGCAAAAAAACCCTCTCTCTCAAACCGCTGTGGTTTGAGAGATATTCACTGTCAAAAATTTGACGTTTCCCAGGCCAGGACCTTACAGCTAGTATTGACAGTTATTTGAGCGATATAAATCTACCTACGCTGCCGGACTTAGACAGGGAAGCTTTGGATTCCCCTATTACTTTTTCCGAAGTACAGAATGCCATTAACCTACTCCGGACAGGGAAGAGTCCAGGACCTGACGGATTTTCACAAGCTTACTATAAACTATTTAGTGATCTCTTAACTCCGCTTCTTACGAACGCTTTCGGCACCTTTCCTGACTCTATCTCCGGTCATCCAGAATCGTTAGCTGCCCATATTTCAGTCATACCGAAACCTGGCAAGGATAAACTCCTCTGTTCCAGCTACAGGCCAATATCCCTACTGAATCTGGATATCAAACTATATGCAAAAATTTTGGCCGAATGCCTAAAGAAATATCTACCTCTGTTTGTTGATATGGATCAAGCAGGCTTCGTACCCAGAAGGGAAGCAAGAGACAATACTAGGCGCCTAATTAACTTACTACATATAGTAAACGAATCTGCCTTACCTACAGTCTTTTTAACGACGGATGCGGAGAAGGCCTTTGACAGGGTCAGCTGGCTCTTCTTATAGTGAACTTTGAAAGCTTTTGGGCTAGGACCAGGCCTTATATCGAGTATTCTAGCCTTATATTCTGTCCCTTCTGCCGGCGTCCGTGTAAATGGCACTCTTTCTGAACCGTTTCTGATTTCAAACGGAACAAGACAGGGCTGCCCCCTATCTCCTCTTTTGTTCATCATGGTTATGGAAACATTGGCGCATCATATTAGATCCAACCCAAGAATTTCGGGAGTTCAACTTTCATCTTCAGACCAGCAACTATCGATGTATGCCGATGATATCCTGATCTCTATTACAGACCCCTCTACATCTCTCCCGACTCTTATGAAGGAATTTGAGATCTTTTCTAATCTGTCTAACTTCCAGATTAATTTTGACAAATCAGAGGCTATGCCTGTTAATATCCCCATTACTACTCTGCACGAACTTCGATCATTGCACTCCTTTAGATGGACACAGTCCTCCTTCAAATATTTAGGGATCCGTTTTACACCCCACACTTCCTCCCTTTATTCGGCTAATTTCCCTTCTCTTTTGACTAGCATCCAATTGGACTTAAAGAGATGGTCACCTCTTCTTTTCTCCTGGCTCGGTAGGATTAGTGTGATAAAGATGAACATCCTTCCATGGATTCTTTATCTGTTCCAAGCTTTACCAATTGATATCCCATTACTCTTCTTTTCACATCTGAATAAAATTATTTATGATTTCATATGGCAATACCACAACCCTCGACTTAATAAAGACACTTTGCAGAAGCCCAAACTGTTGGGTGGCTTGGGCGTTCCAAACTTCAAGCTATACCATCATGCGGTACTGCTAACCTCTATACCAGATTGGTGTTGCAAGGAACCTTCCAAACGATGGGTTCAGATTGAACGATCGTGCTTTCCTCACGGTGATATCCTTACGGAATCCTTACTACGGGAAAGATACTGCGCCCCTGTATTCCGCTCCCACCCTATCTTTCTTCCCTTTCTAAAAATATGGAACACATGGACCCTCCGCGGTGACTTGATAACACTTCCATCCCCCCTATCGAGGGTTTTCTATGATAGACCCATACCCTCTACCCTACTTCGATCAGAATTCCCACTTTGGTCCAACCATAGAGATGTATGTCTAGCAGACTTAAGAACAAACGTTGGTGTACACCCATTTCCGATATTACGGGACATTTACGCTTTGCCACCAAGTGAGATTTGGAGGTATCTTAGAATAGTGCATTTTCTGGACACTCCTGTATTCAAAGCAGCAACTGCTAGAGATCCTCTACCTTTCGAGACACTCTGCCTGGCCACGGCCCTAAAACACGATTTTTAGGAAGGATATATAACCTCCTGTTACAGATTACATCTCGGCCTTCTCCAGCATATGTCAAAGCATGGGATAAAGAGCTAAACGGCTTACTTACGGCAGACGACTGGAAAACCATTTGGAATACAGCGGCATCTCTTTCCGTCTCCTCACAGGTATTGGAAATTAATTACAAGTTTATCTATAGATGGTATTTCACTCCCTTGAGACTGCATACTATTTCAAAGGCCAACTCCTCACTTTGTTGGAGATGCTCTGTTCACGCAGGAACTTATATACACCTCTGGTGGTCCTGCCCTAAGATTCGACCTCTATGGTCACAATGCTTGTCCCATATTGAATCTTTCCTGGACCTCACACTTAACCGAACCACTAGGTCTCTCCTGTTTTTTCTTGATCTCCCTACTTTACCGCGACAAAAGAAACTCATTCTATATACGATGATCATGGCTTTGAGGTCTCTAATCCCTCTACATTGGTTGAAGGCCAGTCCACCCTCCTACGCAGAATGGAAGTCTAAAGAACGAGAATATTTGTTATACACCAGGCTAACTTTCCTACGGAGAGGTCTCGATTCACAATACATCAGCTCTATTCTTATGGAATGGGACGCATCCTGCCAAACTAACTAACATATTGTAGTGTGCCGTGATGGTCTAGGTTCTGTCACCCGATCCAGAGTTCATTCTTTCATGCACTTACCCATCCGTCTCTTCTTTCTTTTCTTCCTTCTCTCTTTCTCTTCTTCTTCCCTATTTATAATTCTTTCTCTCTTTCTTTCTCTCTTTCCTACCTTCTTCCTTTCTTTCCCTTTTTCAGAACTTTCACTTTCTACTCTATCCCTTTTCTCTTTTCTCGTCCCTCCTTCTTCGCCCACCCCCACCTTAACCTGTCATCCCTGCTTTTCCCCATACTACTTATCCCTCCCCCCTCCTCTCCCATCTAAATTTGACCAAAACTAAGACTGCACATATTAAGACCTCCGTAGATTATTACCTCATTGACCTCTGTGTGCAATATCATTACATTGTTATGGTCTTCATCCAGGAAATGATTGTTTCTCTCATTTATTACATTTTACCTGTATTGTAACCCTTTTCTTGTCCTTTCTGAATATTATTTTTGCACGCCATGTACTATTTCACTTATGTACATTTTTGGTCTCAATAAAAAATAACAATAAAAAAAAAAATTTGACGTTTCCTGCTGTCAGATGTAAAGCTGACAGCAGGAGATCCGTGTTGGCCAACACAAGAAGGCTCTTCAGCAGAGCCGCAATTGTATTATTTACAACAAATTACTTCATTGGAATGGTCTACAAAGTGTGCTTGCAAACCAGGCACACTTTGCAGACCTTTCCAAAGAAGTTACTCTTTTTAAATACCACAACTGCGGCTCTACTGCAGCCACCAGTTGGTCCCTGGACATGATTCCCCTGCAGTCAGCACAGAGCTGACTTTAGGGAAAGGGGAGGGGGGGGACTTTGACAGTGAATAACTCTCAAACCACAGCAGTTTGAGAGATAGGGTTTTTTGCATTTAGTAATAGTTCAACTTTTTAAGCACCACAAAATGATAAATATTTTTTCTGGGACATTACTGTCCTTTTAATGTCTCAATGCAAGTTTTAAGAGCAAGTGAAAGTGTATGAACCTAGATGTACATAAAATAACACCAAAGTTAAGAGGCAGGAGTAAAGTTTGAGGAACCAAGGCTGCCAGGATTTTTACACCCTACCCTAAGAAAAGCTTAACAGTTTTTTAGATTTTTTACTTTTTTATTATAATTCTCTGTAGATTTTCGAAATGTCCATATTGGTGTAGTTTTATTGTAATTATATTTTAAAGTTTCCCCCTCTCTCCCCTTTTCCCGACACCACTCTTTTTCCCGCACCTTTACCACTTCCCTATGGAAAGACTGTTTACTGGACCTTATTGCATACCTGGGAACTTACATTTGTGGAGTCCCCAATGGGGCAAATTGTGGCAAAAAGGGACAGAGCTTTCCAAGGCATCAGACATGTGGGAGGGAAGTGGGAGGAACTGGGTTGCGAAAGGAGAAAAAGTGGGAGGAACTGGGTGGGAAGGAGTAGAAATGGGCAGAGTTTTAAAGAAAACTCCCCACATCTGCAGAATCAGCCTCTGCCCCGGTATTGCACTCTTAAAACCGGAGTCTCCAGGGCAAATCCAGATCATTCCCAGGTATGCTTACAGCAATCATAACAGAAAATAGCAAAGACACCATAGCCCATAATAGGACCTTTCACAAGAGAAAAGGAACATACAAAAAAAGGAACAAACAAAAAAAGGAACACTGCTGAATTAATTCCGTAGCTAACAGAGAAAATCAGGTGTGATCATGGCCATACAACGTGATTAGAATTTACAGGAAGATATCATGTCATGTAAAAAAAAAAAAAAATGACATACCTATGAACACTTATGTATATGCCCCTTCTGTCTGTGTCTCGTTGTCTGTATAAACAAAGGGTTTGTTTTTTTACCCTTTAACCCCTTAAGGACCGGACATTATGGGACATTTCCGTCCCATAACGACCGCATAGGGGCACTTTGACGAGCCGGTACACGTGACCTGTCACGTGTATCGGCGCGTCACTATGGGGCTTGAAACAGATCCTTCCGATCTTGGAGCGGTCTATTTCATGCCCTGTTTTTACTTACAGCGCTCCCGGTAGAGCGCTGTAAGTAAAAAGTACGTGACGTACCAGGACCGTCAAGGGTCTTTCGAGCAAATTTACCCTTGACGGTCCTGGTACGTCAAGGGTCCCTAAGGGGTTAAAGGCTAAGGACGTACATGTACATAATGGGTAGAACATGCCTAAAGGACCCATGACGTTCATGTATGTCCTGGAATTCAGGGGTCTCCTCGCAGCTGCATGCCGCTCAAGGATCCCAGAATCAGCTGCAAAGAAAAAAAAAAAAAAAGTCCTGTGGTCCTTAACCCCTTAACGACCGTCCGATCGTCACGGCGACGCGACTTAAGGACCGTGGAGCATTTTTTTTCCAGTTCCGGACTCCCCGAATGGCGTGCAGCCGCGGGGGAAGCCCGGAACTCCATGACAGTCATAGTACTCCATGGGTCGTTCAGTCAGATCGACCCTTGACGTACTATGACCGTCAAGGGTCGTTAAAGGGTTAATAGTTATACAAATATAATCATACATCTCAACAGTCCCTGTTTAAGTGGGACAGTCCAGTCCCTCTATGAGATACAAATACCACTGTCCTGCTTTCCCATCCTGGTGACAGTGTCCCTCTTTATGGGAGATCAAACTTTGTGGTGTGTATATATGTGTGTCACATAGCTCCACAGCAATACAACTCACAATGTTTGTGTAAGTGATAGTATATGCGTTTATAAATTAGCCTGTGTAAATAAAATACTTTGGTCTTCATATAACTCATTTATTCAGTTACACAAAGAAGTGCCAATAGGTAATAAGCGTTAAACATTCTTGGTTATGCCCTGTCCACCAGCCGGACCCCAAATAGCACCACCTAAATCAAAAGTGCCCCTCTTTGGCCACTTGAAATGTTGAGAAGTATGTATGTGAGGGCATGCCTGTAAAAGACAATAATTATCGTAAAGTGAAGTTTCCAATTTGACAATGTCTACAAATGTATGGAATGCACATCCTTACTGTGCAGGAACCGGTGGGAATCATGCAACGCTCCAGATGTTGTTTTATTAGAACCCTCATCAGCACCTAAGAGTCACGAGCTATCCCTGTGTAAGACCTGTAACTATACGCCATTAAAAGGTGTTACCTAGTAGGTATTATTACAGACATACATATGGGTTCTGTACCACGTGCTACCTCCCTTCTGTATTCATTAAAACTAATACTAACCTGCTACCCGATACACCGGAACATCACACGTCATGAATATAAGTGACAGCTATGGGGAACGACTGCCAGTATTCAGAATCCCATTCGCACAATGTAGACATAAACAAACCTAGTCCCCGCCCACCGGCCAGCAAGTCAATAGTGCTGACCGGAAGCGGAAGTGAAGTTTTGTTGTACAGTGCATCCAAGCAATTTACATAGTAGTCAGTTTTAAGGACTCCACACTAGGGGAAGTGCGTTAGCTTTGCTTAATAGCTCATTGCGATGGTTTAATGTTTACCTATTTATTCACGTATACATGAATGAGATTGTGGAGACCGAATACACTTTAGGATTTATTATACATATATCAGGGTTGTTAGAAGGCCTGCTGCAAAACGTGCTGCAAGAGTAAAGCACAATCACTAGCTTCCGTAATGCGAACGGTGTATCAATTAAAACTAGACTTTAATGTCATATGAGTTGTATTTGATTGCTAGATATATGATAATAGCATTCGTGTAGCATTATCATATGTATGAATCAAGTACTAGAAGGGTTAGAGTGTAGCTAATTAACCCGTGTCAATGCTGGATCACACAGGTTGCATGTAAAGTAAATGATAACTATTAGTTCAGTTACAAAACGCTAAAGACAAGTAATGTAACCATTTATTATTCTGTTCGCCTTGATTCAGAGTTACTAGTAGTCAAGTGATACTTATTCGCAATAACTCTGTGGTCTTGTTTGACACGTTGGAACCTAGTATGAAGTGTGGTAGTCACTTATGCTCGCTAGATACTTTATTACTAAGTATTTATTTGTTACACACGTACATACATGTATCATGAAGAAAATCAGTGTGAATTAATACCAGTGATTTTTTTTTAGTTATAAGATTGGTTACCAGAAGTAAATTGCTTATAGTGAGGCAAAACTTGTAATACATTGAAGAGTTAATGGCTGCACCCAGAGCCTATGCTTATTCACTCATGGAATGTTCACTGACTGCCATATTCTAAGGTAGGCTGACCAGATCTCACCTTTAACCGGGGACACATAGGAAATAGCCATTTTGCAGTACTTCACTGAAATCAATGCAGTCCTGCAGTATGCATTTCTCCTATGCTTCCCCGGTTAGAGGTGAGGTCTGGTCAGCCTAAGGCTACATAAATAATTAATGGGCTGCCATTTAGATTAGCTTCCAGGGATGGAGAATTTCCAGTGATGCAAGACTCGTAATATATTTAGCGCTCAATGGCGGCATAGTAACCAATTTTAGTTCCCTCGTGGACTAGTCACTGCCACATTCTAAGGTTGCATTAAATATTAGTAGGTCGCCACAGTACAGAGCTACATTGAGCGTTCAATTGTACATTAATGAAGCTGTCTGACTCAGGACATGCAAATAGTTAATCTTTTTTTCTATTTCAAAGACAATTGAGCTAATTCCAGCAGAACTCGCTTATTTGTTCAATGAAGTGCGTAAAGGAGGATGGAAGTAGATATGACTGGTCGCATTTATTTATTTAGACTTTTTTTTACCAGGAAGAATACATTGAGATTTATCTCGTTTTAAAGTATGTCCTGGAGTAAAATATTTACACAAATATGTACTCATACACATATGTACAAAACATTTATAAATACTTACATATTGTTTTTAGATACAAAAGGGATTTTAGACTGGTAGAACGTCTGATGTTTTTCAGGCAGGTAGGTTATTATAGACTTTCAGAGCTCTGAAGGAGAATGCAGATTGACCGGCTTCTTTCTTGTAGTGTGGGATACTTAGTGAGTTGTTAGTAGTGGGGGATGAGGTTATAGTTAGTATAGAGAGATGGAGTGAGTATACTACTCAGGTAGTCTGGCAACTTTCCAGAGAAGTGGTTGTATACTACGAAAGAAAGGTGAGGGGTACATATAGATTTGAGTGTTAGCCAATTTAGTTATTTAAACATATCACAGTGATGGGTAGTATAACTGCATTGGAGGAGAAGGTGGCATAATGAGTAATACAGTGTCAAGTTTACCAAGATGGATTTGCGGAATGGCAGCATATACTACATACACATAGTCTATGACTGGCATTAACATCCGTTGAACAATATGTTTTCTTACCAGGGAACTTAAACAGAGCACATATTTTAGGATAAAGTTTGGATGATAGTTTATCAATAAACACCACCAGAAAGAGAAGTATCTGGCTACACGGATAATCCTTTGTTAGACTGTATAATAAACACATACTAGCACACACTTCACGGGATAGAAACAAACATAGGTGAATAATAAATATCTTCATCCATTATCTTGGACTTTAATACACAAACACCCAGTTGGTTCAGTGCAACAGACCCATATCAGCATAGCAGCAAAATTTGCACAAATAGAAAAAGGGAGCCAGCATTAAAAGTCCACTTTATTGTGTGATTCAGTAAGAAGTTACCCCATCTGTCATACTGAAACACACAATAAAGTGGACTTTGTAACGAGTGAGTGCTGCCTCCTTTTTTCTGTCTTTGCTAATTTATCAATAAGTAGACCTATGTGTGTGTGTGTTTATATATATATATATATATATATATATATGTAGCACTGCGCAAAAGTCTTAGGCAAGTGTGAAAAAATGCTGTAAAGTAAGAACGCTTTAAAAAATATTTAATAGTTTGTGTTTATCAATTAACAAAATGATAGTGAGTTAACAGAAAGAAAATCTAAATCAAATCAATATTTGGTGTAACCACCCTTTGCCTTCAAAACAACATCGATTCTTTTAGGTATACTTGCACAAAGTCAGGGATTTTGTAGGCATATTGTCAGGTGTATGGTTAAACAATTATACGAAACAGGTGCTAATGATAATCAGTTTAATATGTGAGTTGAAACACAGTAATTCATGGAAACAGAAACAGCTGTGTAGGAGGAACAAAACTGGATAAAACAGCCAAACTCAGTGTCACTGTTTTATTGAACACTCAGACAATTGGGCAGGATAAAATAAGAAAGCTTTATTAGACAGAATAAAGCGCACAAGGCCCTTCACGGGTCCAAACTCTACAAGGCAGCAATAATAAAGTTTGACACAGGACAGGGCATACAAGATAATATACAATAGTGAGGCTCTACCGGCCTTACCAAATACCGGGTAAGGCAGCCTAATAACTGGTGCAACAAGGAACTGCGGAGGCTGTACCGGCCTTACCGAATACTGGGTAAGGCAGCCTAAACTGGTGCAACAAGGAACTGAGGAGGCTCTACCGGCCTTACCGAATACTGGGTAAGGCAGCCTAAACTGGTGCAACAAGGAACTGAGGAGGCTCTACCGGCCTTACCGAATACCGGGTAAGGCAGCCTAAAATCTAGTGCAAGCAGAATGGGAGCATGAATATCAGAGTGGTTAACCCATGAACGTTGCTCTGGACCATAACCCTTCCAATGCACCAAGTATTGGACCTGGCCACGGAATTTACGTGAATCAAGAACACTCTGCACTTCATATTCATCGTGATCCTGTATGCGCACAGGACCAGGGACAGCAGGAGTGGTAGTGTAACAGTTGTACACCAATGGTTTGAGGAGGGACACATGGAACACATTGTGTATTCTCATAGAAGCCGGTAACTCCAACGTATAGGAGACAGGATTAACTTGACGGAGCACCCGGAACAGACCCACAAACCGGGGAGCAAACTTGAGACACAGAACTTGCAACCTGAGATTCTTAGAGGATAACCAGACCCGGTCCCCCACCTGAAATACAGGAGCCGGCAGACGTCTGTTATTGGCATGCCGCTGGGCATGTGCAAAGGACTCACGTAGGGTATTCTGGACTTGTGCCCATGTCGAGCGGAGCTGCCTAATATGCTCATCCAGAGCCGGAATCTGCTGTACCTGAAAGTTATCTGGGAGCAAGCATGGTTGAAACTCGTAGTTGATCAGGAAGGGTGAGCTCCCAGACGTGCTGCACACCGCACAGTTCCTGGCAAACTCTGCCCACAGCAACAAGTCAGCCCAATTGTCGTGATGATTGGAAATGAAAACGCAAGAACTGCTCCAGTCCCTGGTTTGCACGTTCAGCGGCCCCATTAGTTTGGGGATGATAAATTGAGGAAAATGACAACTGAATCCCCATCTGTTCACAAAAGGCCCTCCAGAATCTCAAGACAAATTGACTCCCACGATCCGAGACCAGCACCTTGGGTACCCAGTGGAGTCGGAATACCTCCCTGGCAAATACAATTGCCAGTTCCTTAGCAGATGGCAAGCCAGGGAGTGGCACAAAATGAGCAATTTTAGAGAACCTGTCAACTATCATAAGGATTACGGTAAACCCTCTGGAAGCCGGCAGTTCTCCCAAGAAATCAATAGATATGTGTGACCAAGGGTGGTCCCCATTAGGAACAGTCTGTAATAGACCCACGGGAAGATGTCTGGGGACCTTGGAATGGGCACAAGTGGCACAAGCTGCTGTAAATGCCGCACAGTCATCTCTCATGCCAGGCCACCAAAACATATGGGACAATGACCAAATCAATTGATTCTTCCCAACATGACCGGCCACCCGAGAGGAGTGGTAGGTATTCATAAGTTTAGCCCGAAAAGGCTCGGCCACAAAGCACTTGCCCACAGGTTTCTCTGGAGGAGCATTGGCCTGGGATGCCAAGATCTCCTCTCCTAAGGAAGACGTGATACTGGTCTGTAAAGGGGCAAGTATATGGTTCGGAGGGATGATAGGCACAGGAATAGAGTCAGCTTCTGGATCTGAGCCAAATTGTCTGGAGAAGGCATCAGCACGTACATTCTTAGTACCAGGCAAGTATGAGACAATGAAATTAAAATGAGACAAGAATAGCGCCCATCTTGCTTGCCTCGGAGAAAGCCTTTTAGCCTCTGATAGATACATGAGGTTTTTATGATCAGTCAGGATCAGAATAGGTACCTTAGTGCCCTCCAGCAGGTGTCGCCATTCACATAAGGCCATAATAATCGCTAGGAGTTCCTGGTCTCCAATGTCATACAGGCTCTGTGCCCTGGTCAACTTTCTCGAAAAGAACCCACAGGGTCTCAAAGTCTTATCTGGACCTGGTTTTTGGCCCAAGACTGCCCCTACTCCAGTCTCAAAAGCATCCACTTCTAACGTAAATGGCAACCCAGGAATAGGATGCGACAGAACTGGAGCAGTAGAAAAGCCAATTTTAGAGTCTCAAATGCCTTAATTGCCTCTGGGGACCATTCAGATGCGGAGGCACCCTTGTGGGTCATATCGGTGAGTGGTTTGACAATACTGGAATAATCGCAAATAAATTTCCTATAATAATTTGCGAATCCTAGGAAACACTGTAAGGGCTTGAGACCCGTAGGTTGCGGCCACTGTTGCACAGCTGCAAGCTTGTCCTTGTCCATAGCGAAGCCCTCTTTAGAGATCACGTACCCCAAAAAGGCCACACTGGACCTATGGAACTCGCACTTCTCGAGTTTGCAATACAGCTTGTTCTCCCTTAACCTCTGCAAGACCGCAGAGACCTGGCCACTGTGAGTCTCCAGGTCAGGTGAGTAAATCAAGATGTCGTCTATGTACACGACCACACAGGATTGTAAGATTTCACATAGGACATCATTAATCAATTCTTGAAATACTGCCGGGGCATTGCATAGACCAAATGGCATAACTAAATACTCGTAATGCCCTGTATGAGTATTGAAAGCCGTTTTCCACTCATCACCGTCCTTAATCCGAACTAAATTATACGCCGCCCTCAGATCCAGTTTCGTAAAAATGGAAGTGCCCTTTAAACGATCGAACAATTCGGTGATGAGTGGAATGGGGTAGGCGTTCTTTACCATTATTTTGTTAAGACCCCTATAATCAATACAGGGTCTTAGTTCCCCGTCCTTCTTTTTAACAAAAAAGAATCCAGCCCCCACAGGCGAGGAGGACTTGCGTATAATACCCCGGGCCAGGGCGTCACTGATATACTCCTCCATGGCACCGTTTTCGTCACCAGACAATGGGTACGTTCTACCCTTCGGGGGCACAGCGCCTGGCACAAGATCAATAGCACAGTCGTACGTACGATGTGCCGGCAAAGTGCTAGTCTCACCCTTACTGAATACATCACTGAATGACTGATATTCCAGCGGTAAGGAGGGAGAGGTACACAAAATTTTGGTAGGCTGACTCATACAGTGGTTTTAAAGTACTCAGACCAAGACAATACTTCACAATTTCTCCAGTCCAGTCTGGGATTATGCTTATGTAACCACGGAAACCCCCAAATGACCTCAAAATGGGGGGACTGGATAATCTGGAATTGAATGGTCTGTTTGTGAAGGGCTCCAATGCACACAGATAAAGGACATGTCTCCTGTGTGACTTGAGGTGGTACCAACGGTCTCCCATCAATGGTCTCAATGTCAAGTGGAGAGTCTCTGCTTACCAACGGAATGTTATGCATCAATGCAAAATTCTTGTCCATGAAATACCCGGCTGCACCAGAATCAATTAGGGCAGGCATCTTAGTATTTTCAGAGGCCCAAGAGATCACAATGTCAATCACAGGTTTGCTTAGCATGCCTTCTGGGGACTGGTATACGCCACCTAGGATCTGTCCCCCACATGACCCTAGGTGCGCTCGTTTCCCGGTCGCACGGGGCAAGTTTGTAGCAAATGCCCTGTCTTGCCACAGTACAGACATAACCCTTGTTTGCTACAGAAGGAGCGCTCTTGCCTGGATAATCGTGTAAAACCAACTTTCATAGGTTCCGTGCTCCCTATAGCAGGACCCGGAGGTATGGGAGGAGAGGGAGGCATGGGTGGGAAATTAACCCTGTTACCAAGTTTGCCAGTGGATCTTGCACTGCGATTCTTTTATAGACTCTTCTCCCTTATGTGAGAGTCAATCAGAATTGTGTATTGAATGAATTCGTCAAGACCCACCAGTAGGTCTTTGGCCGCAATTTCGTCTTTAATCTTATCGTCAAGACCCTGCGAAAATGCAGCAACCAGCGCCTCATCGTTCCAGCTTACCTCTGCAGCAAGTGTACGAAATTCAATGGCAAACTCAGAAACAGTACATGTGCCCTGCTGGATTCTTATAAGGCACTTAGCAGCAGAGGTGGCACTCCCTGGAACTTCGAACACACTGCGGAAGGCCCTTACAAATTCAACAAAATTTGTAGTAATAGGTTTGCCAGTCTCCCAAATCGGGAGCATACAAGATAATGTACAATAGTGAGGCTTTACCGGCCTTACTGAATACCGGGTAAGGCAGCCTAATAACTGGTGCAACAAGGAACTACGGAGGCTCTACCGGCCTTACCGAATACAGGGTAAGGCAGCCTAAACTGGTGCAACAAGGAACTGAGGAGGCTCTACCGGCCTTACCGAATACCGGGTAAGGCAGCCTAAACTGGTGCAACAAGGAACTGAGGAGGCTCTACCGGCCTTACGGAATACCGGGTAAGGCAGCCTAATATCTAGTGCAACATGGACTTGCTAGAGACCGGATAGCACTGACTGAAATAGCACAATGGAGACCACAGATAGTCACAAGCTGAGCAACATAGGGAGACAACAGTAACCGCTTAGTGACTGGATAGCACTGATTGGAAGTGCTTAACGGAGGCAACCAGTGGTTACAAGCTGAACGATATAGGAAGGCAACAGTAACCGCTTAGTGACCGAATAGCACTGACTGGAAGTGCTTAATGGAGGCAACCGATGGTTACAGGCTGAGCGATATAGGAAGGCAACAGTAACCGCTTAGTGACCGAATAGCACTGACTGGAAGTGCTTAATGGAGGCAACCGGTGGATACAGGCTGAGCGATATAGGAAGGCAACAGTAACTGCTTAGTGACCGAATGGCGCTGACAGGAAGTGCTTAACAGAGGCCACAGATAGCAACCGGCTGAGTGAAATAGGGAGGCAACAGTTAACCGCTTAGTGACTGGGTAGCACTGACTGGAAGTGCTTAACAGAGGCAACCAATAGTACAGGCTGAGCGATATAGGAAGGCAACCGTAACTGCTTAGTGACTGGATAGCACGAACTGGAAGTGCTAAACGGAGGCAACAGGCTAAGCGAAATCGGAAGGCAACAGTAACCGCTTAGTGACCGGATAGCACTGACTGCAATAGCGAGGGCAACAGGATAGCGTAGTCAGGCGTGCCCGGATCAATACACAGAGAGTGGTACTCAGCCACAGCCAGGGTCCGTACACAGAGAGCGGTAGTCAGCCACAGCCTGGGTCGGTACACAGAGAGCGGAAGTCAGCCACAACCTGGATCGGTACACAGAGAGCGGTAGTCAGTGACAGCCTGGGTCGGTACACAGAGAGCGGTAGTCAGCCAGAAACCGGATCAACACGGAACAGGAGCACTGAATCACGAATCTCAGAAACACCACGAAAGGGCACCCGCTTAGTGACAGAAGGGGGTATATAAAGCAAGCACCAATAAAAGACAGCAAGGCACAAACCCGGAAGTCAGAATGTTGCACAAGAATCACGGGCACCGTGATTCTCAGCTAACAAGGTGAAGTTGCTGAAGACAGTTTAATATCAAAAGTCATACACCATGGCAAGACTGAGCACAGCAAGAAGACACTAGGTAGTTATACTGCATCAGCAGGCACAAATTTCAAGGCAGACAAGGGTTTCCAGATTTGTTGTCCAAGTTCTTTTGAAGAAGCACAAAGAAACGGGCAACGTTGAGGACTGTAGTTGGAGTGGTCGGCCAAGGAAACTTAGTGCAGCAGATGCAAGACTCATCATGTTTACTTCCCTTGGCAATCAGAAGATGTCCATCAGCGCCATCAGCTCAGAACTGGCAGAAAACAGTGGGATCCTGGTACACCCACCTACTGTCTGGAGAAGTCTGGTCAGAAGTGGCCTTCATGGAAGACTTGTGGCCAAAAAGCCATAACTCCAATGTGGGAACAAGGCCAAGCAGCTCAACTATGCACAAAAACACAGGAACTGGGGTTCAGAAAAATGGCAGCATGTGCTCTGGACTGATGACTCAAAATGTGAAATATTTGGCTGTAGCAGAAGGCAGTTTGTTTACCAAAGGGCTGGAGAGTGGTAAAAGAATGAGTGACTGCAGGCATCAGTGAAGCATGGTGGAGGTTCCTTGCAAAATTGGGGCTGTATTTCTGCAAATGGAGCTTGGGATTTGGTCAGAATGAATTGTCTCCTCAATGCTGAGAAGTACAGGCAGATACTTAGCCATCATGCAATACCATCAGGGAGGCATCTGATTGGCTCCAAATGTATTCTGTAGCATGACAATGACCCCAAACATACAGACAAAGTAATTAAGAACTATCTTCAGTGTAAAGAAGAACAAGGAGTCCTGGAGGTGATGGTATAGCCACCACTAATCTCAAAATCATTGAGTCTATCTGGGATTACAGGAAGAGAGAGACGCAACTAAGGCTGTCTAAATCCACAGAATAACTGTGGTTAGTTCTCCAAGAGTTCCTTAACAAAATGTGTGCAAGTGTACCTTGTAGAATTGATGCTGTTATGAAGGCAAAGGGTGATCAAACCAAATACTGATTTGAATTATATTTTTTTTTCTGTTCACTCACTATGCATTTTGTTAATTCCTAAAAAAAAGCATTCTTACTTTACAGCACCTGCCTAAGACGTTTGCACAGTACTGTATGTGTGTGTATATATATATATATATATATATATATATATATATATATATATATATATATATCCAGATTCATAGAAATTAATTATAGACAAATTATTTGCATTAATGTCTAAATCAAATTTAACCTTGAATGATTATTAGGTTACTGTCAAATATTAATCAGTGGTCTTAGCAGTAGTCTCAACTGTTATAGATAGTAGCAATCCTTCAGATTCCCCCTCTTCATCCTATGTACTACTGCTAATAGTACATTTGCAGTTGGTTTCCCTGTCTTATGTGGTTTTGTCCATTTGTGCCACCTTATATTCAGAAGGAATTAGATGCTGGTTCATTTTTAGAAATGTGGGTCTCCCAACACTGCAGCTTGTTAGCCATGTCCTTTGGTCATTAACAAAATTACCAGCTGCACTGAAAACCGTCAGCTCAGACTGCAAGCTTTCTGTTAGGCAACTAGGAGTTTTCACAGCAGTACCCGGGGCCCCTGGGGAAGTGGAGGTCCTGGGCCCCTTTACCCTGCCCTCCAGTTATGCCTCACCCAGATTTAAGTTCTGCCCCCAAAATATCCCTCCACCCCACTGTCCAAGCCAACACTCTTTTGCTACTTTTATAACTGACATTAATGTTGTGAGGTAAAGAAAGTGATACCACAGAGCTTCCAATTCGAATGGAACTACACTAGTCAAACCACAGAGATAATAATTGAAATGTAGCTAAGCTAGTGATACCACAGAGCTTACAACTGAAATGGAGCTACAATTCTAGTGTACCTCCATTCCCACTGCAAGCTCTGTGGTATCACTTGTGTAGCTCTATATCAACTGTAATACCACATAGCTTACAACTAAAATAGACCTACACTAATGATACCACATAGCTTAAAACTGAAATGGAGCTAAACAAATGACACCAAAGAGCTTAGAATTGAAAATTAGTGACAAAAGTAAAAATAATTTACAATAGAAATTGATCTACATAATTTATACCATTGTAAGCTCAGTGCCACAGACCTTTCAAATCAAATGAAGTGACATCACAGAGCTTACAACTGAAATTGAGCTAAACCGGTGATATCACACAGCTGACAACTGAAATTGAGCTACACTGATGATACCTATCATGGTTGCCCCATGATCTGCTGGCATCCCCACGTATTTCCTGTCCTCATCCTGGTCCTGCCGGCGGGCGGCCAGCAGCGTGGTGCCGATCACTTCCGAATTCCTGCTACCTCTTAGAGTTATGCACATGTAGACTGGGTTTAGCTAGTGACGTCACGCTACTTTTGTAGTCTTCTGTACTATCGGCCTTTACGCGCCCAGCCTCCCATATAGACTACTTAAGCGGGTTGGACACTGGACTTAGTTTCCCTTTCATGGTGTACCAGTGCGTTATCTTCTTGTGTCTGCTCTCTGTTGCGACCCTTGCTTGGTGTCACAGTACCTTGTTTCCAGCTCCGCCTCTTCAGCGACGCTTGGCGTCTTTCCACCCGTCATCTGCAGACGAGAGGCTTCAGAGCATAGCAGGCCTTTGTTTTATGCCATGCTTCCTGTAGTCTCCTCCTACCTACTTTCTTCCTCTGAGCCTGCTCCTCCTACCTACTTCCTGAGGAGGGGTTTAAAGGGCAGTCTAAATCCTGACTCAGTTACCCTTACATTGTTGTTCTGAGCAGTTAATTTTCTAGTATTCCTGATTCCTATGTATGATCCGGCTTGTCTGTCCATCCATTCTGGTTTTGACCTGTGGCTCTGTCTGACTATTCTCCTATTCCGATTTGGCTCAGATATCCTTTCTGGTGCAAACCTGTGGCTCTGGCCGACTATCTGCTCCTTGTATGACCTAGGTTTGACTACCCACTCTGGTGGGGCTTGACCTGGGGCTCTATCCACTGCGCATCAGCATTCATACTCTCCAGTGGATATCATATCTGGTGCAAACCTGTGGCTCTGGCTGACTACCCGGTCCGTGTGTGACCTAGGCTTGTCTGACTAAACACTCTGGTGTTGACCTGAGGCTCTATCCACTGCGCATCCAGCATTCCATCAATTCAGTGGATATCCTATCTGGTGCAAACCTGTGGCTCTGGCTGACTACCCGCTCCATGTATGACTTTGGCTCGTCTGACTATCCTTTCTGGTGCTTACTAGAAAGCTCTGTCTGTTTGCGTAGTTTGTTGGTTCCGTTATTCAGACATCCTTCCTAGTACTGACCTGGGGCTCTAGCAGACTCCTAGCTACTGACTGCAGGCTGAGTCAGTATCTCTTGGGCGTTACCTTACCACGAGACTCCGGTGGGCTGAGGCCTAGTCTCGGACAGTGTGGTGCAGAGATTGGGAGACTGCTATTCCTGAAACAGTGCTCGCCGTTTCAATCACCCACTGTGTGTATATTTATATATTGCATTACTGTCATTATTCTCCTAATAAAGGTTATATTAACTATACTGTCTGACTCCTGGTTTTGCTTGCCAAAAGTAACACTTGGCATCTGATCCTCCGTGTACACTCCTTGGCCTTGTGTGACTACCCTTTTCAGTTCTGACCTGTGGCTCTGGCTGACTACCTGTTCCATGTATGACCTTAGGCATTGTCTGACTACCCACATTGGTCTGACCTGGGCTCTGGCTGACTGCCCACTCTGTGTATGACTCTTGGCCTTGTCTGACTACATGTTTCAGTTCTGACCTGTGGCTCTGGCTGACTACCCGCTCCGTGTATGACCTTTGGCATTGTCTAACTACCCACATTGGTCTGACCTGGGCTAAAGCTACTCCACTCCATGTGGCCTCCAGGCTAGTTTGTTGCCTCCCTGAGATTGCCAGCATTCTGGCCCATTACCGTGTGTATTGCCTTGGGCCCTAGCGTTCTAGGGTTCAGTGTGTCCTCCTACCAGCCCCCCCTCTGATCTCGGGTAGGCTGGTATTATCTATCCAGAGAGAACCGTAGGCTAGGTTCTATCTGCCTCTGTGGGGAGTCGCAGATAGTGCAGGCTTTGGCTCAGTATACAGCTCCTGGGTAGTGGACTGTAGCGCTGTCCTCACGCCTGTCTCCAGGGAAAGTTGGGGAAGTGCTTTTATCAATATTATTTCCTTAATAAAGTGGTGTTGATCTTACTGTATCTGTGTCGTGTTCTCATTTACTTTGGTTACCATGACACTGCCACAGAGCTTACAACTGAATATGAGCTACACTAGTGAAATCAAAGAGCATACAACTGAAATGGTGCTACACCGGTTACATCCCAAGCTTACAATTGAAATAAATCTATACAAGTGACACAACAGAGTTTACAACTAAAATGGAGCCACAATACTATTGTAGCTCCATTGCAGTTAGAAGCTCTGTGGTATAAATTGTAAAGCTCCATTTCTGTAAGCTTTGTGGTGTCACTTGTGTAGCTCCACTTTAGTCGTAAGCTCTGACACAATTAATGATTAGTGTTCCTTTTTTTCTGTGGATTTCTGTATAAGAACTATATCAGTGGTATTGTCATATATTTGGATAAGAGGGAGTTTAGCTGACTGGATGACAGATTTTTATTATGTGAGTGGATCATTACACCTTTTTACATGTGGAATTGATAAGTTATTGAAAGGCTTCCTTTCTTTGTCTTTTTGTGGTTGTATTTTGTGGAAAGAGGCATCATTTATCTAAGAGGACATTTTGAAAAGTCAAAAGAACTGTTTAAGATTCTCTGTTGAATGATGATTCATTGATATTGCTGTGATTAATGGTTGAATCATCTGGGTATTATTTGTATTGTGATATATATAGGTCTATGGGGGCATCCTTAACCTATGACTGAATCAACCTTAGATCAGCTTTTCATACAGTGTATTTATTGTGTATCGCTGATGTTCTGTATATGACAAGCATTATTAAACATTTTAATTACAACTAATTGCAGAGCAAAATGGCAAGAAACAATTGTTGCTGCCACATATTCTTGTGTCATTTGTTACCCAGCCCTGATGTGGAGGGTCCCAGAAGAATGAACCCAGCATTCTAGTTCAGGAAGTGAAACCTGTGGAGCTTTAGCAATTGTTGTACTAAAACTCAGTTCATTTTCATCTAATTAGAGGCTAACTGTGGATTATGACAGATATAATCAAACAGGTGGAAAGCCACATATTGCTCCTCCCTTTTTTAAGCTGTCTTGCTGCATTCAGCAGTACATTATAAAAATCCTGCTAGGTGTTTGAAAAACCTATTTCTCCTACCTGTACCTTGAGAAAATGTGTGTGCCACCGTATCCTTATTCCTCCACATTTATCAGCCAAAGGAAAGAGTTGGATGTGGTTGAGCCAGAAGTTAGCTCCTCCCTTTCCTATTTTCATTGACTGAGAGGTACAAGGCAGATCAGTCTGTGTTATGGCTGCTGAAAGCAGTCAAATTCACTTTACACAGAGAGGAGCTTCCTCTGCCAACTGACTCTCCAAATGGAAAGTTTGATGCATTCTCATGTCGGTTCCCTGTAGTTCACCTGGTGTCTGAAGATATTATCTTGGCCCCTGGCCATTTCTTTCTGACTTTCACAGACATCTACTCCCAGATTAAATCCTGTCCTCTACCAGAGTCAGATTTTCCCAAGCAACATCTGCACTCCAAAGACAGTCTTTTGCTCTAGCATGATCATGTGTTTGTCCCTGCCACTCTACATGTGGAGGTCCTATAGCTCTGCCATGATACTCCCCTGGCCGATCTGCCTGACTTTTGACCCTGTACAGTGTGCACTATATCCAAGAGTCTACACACCAGGTCTGTGGATAAATTGCTACCACTTCTGATTCTGGTGCATATTATGTCTCCATGGATTTCATTGTGGAACTACCACCAGCTCATTCATACCTAAGCATCCTGGCATTTTTGACTGATTAACCTATATGGATAATTTTCTATCTGCCGTGAAGCTGTCAATAGCTACAGAGACAGCTTTCTGCTTATTCAAGATATGATCCACCTACCCAGGGTTCCGGGATGACGTAATGTCAGACAGAGGGTATCAGTTTACCTAAAAATTCTGGAAGACATTATGTTCATCCATGCACATCCCAGTCTCCCTGTCTTCAGCCTTCCACACTCAGTTGAATGACTAGGCAGAGTGAATCAGTCAATCTCTCGAACAATACCTATGATACTTCGCATCATACCAACAGGATGATTGGACTGATTTCCTCTCTCTTGCAAAATTCTCCTACATTCTCTAAGTGTATGTCCCCATTTTGTGCCAACTATGGCCTGCATCCTGTTTCCTTCCCTGGATTTATCCCGGCTTCATGGGTTCCGGAGATCTCTGTGAGGTTTTTGTGCCCTTACCTCTGTTCTCCAATCCTTAGGTAATCTGTTGTCAGCTCAAACTGCATGCAACTCTGCTGCAACAGACCACAGGAGGCTCAGGAATATTTCAAGACCACTGTTGACTCCATAGACTAACCCCTCCCCTAAAATTAGGAGATTTGGTCTGACTTTCAACAAAGAAGTTGATCTATTCCTCCAAAAATTGGCCATGAAATTTGTGGGGCCTTTAACAATCAAAGTTAAGAACAATCCCTTGATTGTTCAACTCTAACTTCCTACTTCTTATAAGAGTCATCCAATCTTCTCTCCTTAAACTCTTTTACTCTGAACAGTTTTCTACCATTTCCCTCTTCCTCCTGAACTGGTTAAGCACAACAGCTCTCTGTTTTTTTTTGTCTGCCAGTCTTCTGTTTGATTGGAGCTTAGCCCTTTAAAGCCTTCCTGGTTTGGACTTCCCGTGCATGATCTTCGAGCTACCAGTTTGATTTGTGAGTATTGGCATTTGATCCTGGTCCTGATACCAACCCTGATACTAAATCCCAGCTTTGTTCCTGACTTCTGCCTTTGTCTGCTCCCTGTTCCAGTTGCATACCTGAACTGACCCGGCTTGGATTTCTCAACTACAACTTTCTCTACTGCCCTCCCAGGTTGACCTAGGCCTTCATCCTCAACATCTCTTCAGTCTTCCATGTTGCTTGAGCAGTTGATCTCCGACTAGGCCTGCTACCAACGTCTGGTTAGTGTGATTAATCCCAGTGTGGCAGGTTTGATCTCCTGCAGGTACAGTTACACACCAATGGCCTGTAGCAAAGATCCCAGCCACGTACCCCGGCAGACTGATCTTCGGTTAGGCCTAACACCATCAACTACTAACCGAATTGATCCCCGCCTCTGTGACTCCTTGTCGGAGACTGCTGCTGTACTCGACATTCCAGTGTTGATGCCGTCTGACTATTCGACCTACTGACTGAGAGTTCCTGCAAATACCAGACTTCTTCGACCTTCTAGTCTTCGACTTCCCTGAGAGTTGCAGGCCCTGCTACCGACTGGGTTATGACTAACACTCTCTACAGAAGTCTTACACCGACAAGTAGTCCACAACATCCTCTGAGCTTTTCCGACCACTACAGCAGTGTTCAGGCTCCACAGAGAGGTCCTGACATCTTCCCTCTACCTTGTTACAACTGCTCAGACTAATCAAATCAAGTTGGAGAAAGTCTGATTTAATTCCATAAGGTTGGAATGTCATTGGAAGGACTATGGACTGGAGGAACATAGGCTCTTGATGTACATTCTCCTTGCCTTGTCCAGGCATTTAATCTAGCTCATCCTGATAAACCTGCACCTTGTGGCACCTGGAGATCACCCTTGTGTTGGGTAAGGCAATGTCAAGCAACCTGTTTCATGGCTCCTAGAAGTAACATAGTGACATTGTTGATGCAGCTGAAAAAAGACATGCGTCCATCAAGTCCAGTCCATGCCAAATCACTCCTTTTTGTCCAGGGAAAGGAAAAAAAAACATTGACGCCATTTTCAGTTAAGACCTAAGTGGGAAAAAAATCCTTCATGACTCCGAATGGCAGTGAGATAGTTCCCTGGATCAACAACCTATCTTCATTGAAGCCAACTGTCATAATTCTCAGTATTGCTCTGTGCTAGATAGGCATCCATTACTTTCTGACGCCTTTCCTCTAGTTTTAATGGATGACCTCTCATTCCTAGCTCAGCTCTTTGAGTAAATAATTAATCAGAGAGTTCTTTGTATTGACCTTGAATATATTTGGAAGTAGTAATCATATCACCCCTTAGATGTCTCTTCTCTAATGTAAAGAAACCCCGTTTGGCTAATCTCTCTATAAAACTCAGATCCTCTAATCCCTTTATCGGGTTTGTTGCACGTAAATGCACTTTTTTCAGTTCAATAATGTATTTTCTAAGAACGGATGCCCAGAACTGTACTCCATATTTTAAATGAGGCCTTACCAATGATTTATATAGAGGTAGAATTATATTAGCATCCTGTGCATCTCTATCTTTTTTATGCAGGATAGTACCCTATTTGCTTTTGCAGCAGCTAACTGACTCTGCACACTGCTGAGAAGTATATTGTCTATCAGTACTCCTAAATCATTCTCTAATGAGAATTCCCCAAGTTGTTTCCAATTTAGTGTATACGTACTGTGTTGTCCTTCTGTTGCTGACTCGGCCTGTCAGCTATTCTTATCTCCGACTCTGGTGATCCTCTTCCTGTGCCCTTCAGTCAAGTTAGACTTCCTTGAACACTATTCGAGATTGCCTTCCTCGACCACCAGTCGTGTTCGACTTCCCCGACCGCCAGTCGAGTTCGACTTCCCCGACCTCCAGTTGAGTTTGACTTCCTCAACCTCCAATCAAATTCGACTTCCTTGCCTTCCAGTTGTGTTCGTTTTCCTCTACCGCCAATGGAGTTCAGTTCCCCCTTACCACTGTTTGAGCATTCCTTCGACCCCTAGTGAAGTCTGATGTATAACTGTCATTGGTTCCTGGTGTCTCCTGTTCCAGTTTGCCAGCAATGACAACTATACTTCTGGATGGTTTCTGCTCTCTCTGTTCCTGTTCTCAGTGAGTAATTGCTGTTTCCAGTGTTGTCATATGGGGTGAGGCCCGGCTCCTCTGGTCAGCACTAATCTGGCCTTGCAGCCAGCACCTTTATTCCGGATTAGGTCTCAGCAAGGCTTCCCAAGAGCATCCACCGCCAGCCGAAGCTCCCCAGCCAGCGTTCGCTATCATTTGGCTCACTGAGTCCTATTTAGCAGTATTCTTGTATTATTTCCTGTTGTCTCTGTTCTATCATATCAATAGCAGTCTGTTATCTCTTTGTGGAGATTCTACTCTGCAAAAGTTTACACAGGCAGCTTACATTGGGACAGGAAGATCTCTCTAAGCGTAGTATGTAGTAAAGCACATTACCAACACCATCACCCGGTGCTCTCAAAATGCTACTCACATAGATGGAGGCTATAAAGGAACGCCTCTAGATCGCAAAAACACTCCTGGTATATACCCCAGGTCAGTAATCCCACGCAACTCTCCACCAGATCACTCGATACTTCTGGATAAGCTGGAACCGATATATAGGGCCACACTATTTCTCACTATAGGTATAAACCCAAGTGGATATTCGTATGCCCAATGATTCAGCTAGAATGAGCTAGGTGGGTATATGAGTATATATATTCAAGCACTCAGGCTAAAATATCAGAGATATTTAAACGTACTGAAATTTATTATCTATAAACACAGATAAAACTATAAAAAATCTTAAAAACAATATTACAACTGCAATAGCTCTACGCGTTACGAAACTCTTGTTTCTTCTTCAGGAGCCAAAAGTATAAATACAACCATAGTATTTATTTATATGTGAGACACAAACTTACTTGGCGCCAAACTCCCCGCATCTCCAAAACATCGAGCCGCCCCACCACAAGATCTCGCGAACCCATGGTCATGCGTACAATCCCCGGAACGCACAGCGCTCCTCCCATCCCAGGTGCCCCACTTCTGTCCAGACACATTTACTACGCATGCTCCATGTGCCCCACACATCCCAATACTAACGGGACAGCCGACACTAACGGAGAGGCAGGTTGATATATATTATCAAACAGTAACAATCATGGGCATATGCATAAGCCATAAATATAAACAATAAAGATGTAAATATAAGAATAAACCATTTTTCCTCAAGGATAAATACTAAATTTTCGGACACTTTTGGCTCCTGAAGAAGAAACAAGAGTTTCGTAACGCGTAGAGCTATTGCAGTTGTAATATTGTTTTTAAGATTTTTTATAGTTTTATCTGTGTTTATAGATAATAAATTTCAATACGTTTAAATATCTCTGATATTTTAGCCTGAGTGCTTGAATATATATACTCATATACCCACCTAGCTCATTCTAGCTGAATCATTGGGCATACGAATATCCACTTGGGTTTATACCTATAGTGAGAAATAGTGTGGCCCTATATATCGGTTCCAGCTTATCCAGAAGTATCGAGTGATCTGGTGGAGAGTTGCGTGGGATTACTGACCTGGGGTATATACCAGGAGTGTTTTTGCGATCTAGAGGCGATCCTTTATAGCCTCCATCTATGTGAGTAGCATTTTGAGAGCACCGGGTGATGGTGTTGGTAATGTGCTTTACTACATACTATGCTTAGAGAGACCTTCCTGCGCTGCTGTTTTTTGTTTCCTACTACAGTGTGTGCCGTGGAGAGCCCAATATCCACTACCAGTTAGCTGCGGAAGGACTGAAGCGGACCTTTTTTTATGTCTTTAGGACATTGACATAAGACTCTTTCATCATTGTGAATTTATATATTTATTGGGCGCCTCCTTAGTGTGTATCTCCAGGGACTGCCTTGTGGTGTCTTGTGGAAGATTACACATATTTTGTATTTGTGTTTGTTTCTATTGGGTGAAGGAGATAGCAGCCTTTGAATTCAATTTGTTTAAGTATATATAATTTTCTCTTTCTAAGAATCGAATAATTATTCTAATACATTAAGTATGGTATGTACTGCTATTTTGTCACTTATAGAAAGGAAAAAAGATGTTCAGAGTTTTTTTAATAAGGATATTGTTAACCTTGAAGTCCCTAAGAAAGAAAATATGGATGAAATAGAAATGAAAAAAATGTTTCAACAAGCTAGAAAATATGTTAAGTATGGAACTGAAACATTGGTGGGACTGCCTATTGTTGGAGCAGTACCTGGAAAAAGATCTAATACCTAAGGGGTTAAGGCTATTTAAAGCATCACTATTCCAGGATCAAGAATTTTCTAAAACTTGGAATGGGGAATTACAACAATGTTCAAAAAATCTGATGAAACATATAATAAAATATAGGGAATCGAGGTTGACAAATTTGGAAAAAGATATAGAAGATATGAATCTTAAGTTAATCAAATATGAGAAAATAAAAACATTTGAAGAGATGGACAAAAAAGTACGAAATAATGTAGATAAATTAGAAAGAGAATTAAAAATGAGAAAACAAAAAAGTTGATTAGAGATGAAAGAGAGTCCCAACAGGGAAGTATTGTTAAAAAGCACACCACACAAAATTTTGAAAATAGCAAATATAAATATTTTGGAGAAGTATATAAAAATCAAAATAAGGCTGATAATACGGCTAATAAAAATAAAAAAAAATGAGGAAAAAGAAAATGAAAATATAACTATACCACTCCAAAATAAATTTACGGTACTAGCAGAGATACATACGATATCTGAAGAAGAGGATGATTGCATTACAACTGATAAAGATAATATTAATGTATCCTCTAATGAAGAGGTAATAGATAGGATGGTAACTAAAGACAAAGATAAATTTAAAGGAAATGGCAATCCTGTGAGTTCTTTTTTGGAGAAGAATTATACCAAGGGAAACAAGGAAAAAGATATAAATGTAATAAAGGGGCGAAAAAGAGATATGGAGCCCGATATAGAGGTAATAGAGGAGGAAAACACACAAAAAAAGAGCAAAGTATAGATATTCCATCTCAAACAAATAGAGATGGAATATATAATTTACCATGCATTGATTTGAAAAGTCATGAGGTAAGATTACTTAAAAAGGGACTCAATTTTGCCCCCAGGAATAACGTGAATGATTTTGAATTTTTTATGGATTTTAGTAGATTCATCAGAAAATTAACTCTACAAAGGTATTTTAATATTAAAAATAAAGAGAATTTAAAAGCTATTGAAGATCTGGATAGTTTGGATGATCTGATGAGCTTGCTTAAAGAGAATAGTGACTATCCTATACAGGAAGAAGTTAATATTGAGGATACAAATATTGGAGACACAAACATAAATTTAAATAATTTTATAAAAAAAAGTTTTAAAAAGAAGTCTAGATTTTATTCTACCAGCTACAAAGGACCTTATATGTTATTATTTAATAAATTAGTAATGGATGAATATAAGAAAAATATAAAAGGGAAAAAATATAAATATGATAATTTGACTAAAAACGAAAGAAGAGCAATTGTAGATTTATCTAAAAATAAAAATATAACGATCCGTGAAGCGGATAAAGGGGGGGCTATTATAATACAGGATACTAAAGAGTACATAGAGGAGGGTTTTAGATTGTTAAAAGATATTGAATTTTATGAGAAACTTAAAGGTGATCCTAGTGAAAAATATGATAAAGCTTTTGTGAGACTTCTCAAAGAAGCTTTAGATAAACATATAATAACTAATAAAGAATATGGTTACCTTTATATAGAACATTCAGAACCAGCCTTTATGTACCATAGTCCGAAGATACATAAAGCTACAAAGAACCCCCCTGGTAGACCAATAGTAGCTGGGATGAATTCAATGACATCAAATCTTTCTAAATATGTTGATTTCTATCTACAACAATATGTTGTCCAATTGCCTGGATACATACGTGATACCCAGAATGTCTTGGAGATCATGGAGGATATACGTTGGTCAGAAGGATATATCTGGGTGTCGCTTGATGTTGTTTCTTTGTATACAAATATACAACATAGTTTAGGCATGCAAGCCTTAGCATTTTATTTAGAGAAAGATTCGACCAAGAGTATTCCTTTTAAAGAATTCTTATTGAATAGTGTTCTATTTATATTAGAACATAATTTCTTTACTTTCCAAGGAGAGTTTTACTTACAAAAGAGGGGGACGACCATGGGTACCAAGTTTGCTCCCTCCTATGCAAATTTATTCATGGGATATTTTGAACATGAATATATATGGAATTCAGCATGGAGGGAGCACTTGGTATACTATGGTCGTTTTATAGACGACATCCTCTTGATTTGGAAGGGCGAGATAGATATATTAGATAAGATGATTACTACTCTCAATCATAATAATTTGGGTATTCAGTTTACTGCAAATATACAATCAAGAAATATTGAGTTTCTTGATATTATTTTAGAAGGGAATGCAAATGGACACATAGATAGTAATATGTATAGAAAATCAGTGGCTACTAATGTATATTTACGTGCCGATAGCTCCCACTATTATAAATGGTTATTAAATATCCCCTTTGGCCAATTCCATCGGGCTAGAAGGAATTGTAGTACTAATGAATACTTTGAAGAACAGAGTTTGAAGATGAAAGCAGATTTTATAATCAAAGGATACAAAAATGAGGTTATCGAGCAGGCATATGATAGGGCAAAAAGTTTAAATAGACAAGATATAATTAAAAAGAAAAAGAGGGAGAATTATTCTTCCAAAGTAAATAATGTCAACTTGATTACTACTTATAATTGCCAAAGTCAAAGTATTATAAAAATTGTTAAAAAGCATTGGAATGTATTATTACAAGATCCCAATTTGAGTGAGAGTCTATCCGATAACCCCGTAATGACATTTAGAAGGAATATGAACTTAAGAAACTATGTTGCCCCGAGTAAACCTAAAATTTTAAGTAATTGGGTAATTAAGATGGATAGTAGGGAAAAGAACATATGTGGGAATTATAGATGTAATAAAATAAGATGCAAGACTTGTTGCTATATAGTTGATGGTAATAAAACCTTTAGGAATGTAGTAGGGGATAGAACATATCAGGTTAAACAGTATATCAACTGCGGTACCTCATATGTTATATACCTTTTAAGTTGTAAATGTGGTTGTTTATATGTTGGAAGGACTACCAGACAATTGAGAACTAGGATAGGAGAACATAGAAGAAAGATAATTAATAAAAACTTGGATCATGGAGTATCTAGACATTTTTCTATATGTAATGGAGGCAATACAAACTGTATTCAAATTATGGGTATAGAGCATATACCAGTTGGTAAACCGAATAGATATGCTCTTCTGTGTAAACGGGAGGCATATTGGATATATACTTTAGGAACCTTAGAGGGGGGCTTAAATGAAGATATAGATCTATATTCTTTTTGATTGATATAGCACGGTATAATCACAAAAATATAAGAATTTTTAACAAGTAAAGAAAATAAGGTATATAGAGAAGAAAGAGTGAGAATTTAGAAGGGGGAGGGGAGGAAAAAGAAAAAAAAAAAAAAGAGGATACAGGTAATAAATAGTATATATAAAGAGAAGGGGAAATAAAATAAAACCAAAACTAAAATATATATAAAAAATTTAATGAACGAATTGGTTTAAAGAGGCACAGGTGGATATAATAATATTTAGTTTTAGAAAAGTAGGTTAATGAGTGCACCTTAATAATAATATATAAGACATATTTTCTATATATCTATAAAGTGAAGTTAGATGGTGAATTGGATCTTTAGGTTTGTGTCTTCTGCCCCCTTTTTTTGATGTTCTTTATTCGGACACTGGAGGGACACATGATGAAGGTTTTAAGTGGTGTTTATGTGTCAGTCCGGTGTCCGAAAATTTTGTATTTATCCTTGAGGAAAAATGGTTTATTCTTATATTTACATCTTTATTGTTTATATTTATGGCTTATGTATATGCCCATGATTGTTACTGTTTGATAATATATTTTTAATATATTGAGATTGATTTTATATTTACTTGCTGCCATATCAACCTGCCTCTCTATTAGTGTCGGCTGTCCCGTTAGTATTGGGATGTGTGGGGCACATGGAGCATGCGTAGTAAATGTGTCTGGATGGAAGTGGGGCACCTGGGATGGGAGGAGCGCTGTGCGTTCAGGGGATTGTACGCATGACCATGGGTTCGCGAGATCTTGTGGTGGGGCGGCTCGATGTTTTGGAGATGCGGGGAGTTTGGCGCCAAGTAAGTTTGTGTCTCACATATAAATAAATACTATGGTTGTATTTATACTTTTGGCTCCTGAAGAAGAAACAAGAGTTTCGTAACGCGTAGAGCTATTGCAGTTGTAATATTGTTTTTAAGATTTTTTATAGTTTTATCTGTGTTTATAGATAATAAATTTCAACACGTTTAAATATCTCTGATATTTTAGCCTGAGTGCTTGAATATATATACTCATATACCCACCTAGCTCATTCTAGCTGAATCATTGGGCATACGAATATCCACTTGGGTTTATACCTATAGTGAGAAATAGTGTGGCCCTATATATCGGTTCCAGCTTATCCAGAAGTATCGAGTGATCTGGTGGAGAGTTGCGTGGGATTACTGACCTGGGGTATATACTAGGAGTGTTTTTGCGATCTAGAGGCGATCCTTTATAGCCTCCATCTATGTGAGTAGCATTTTGAGAGCACCGGGTGATGGTGTTGGTAATGTGCTTTACTACATACTACGCTTAGAGAGACCTTCCTGCTCTGCTGTTTTTTGTTTCCTACTACAGTGTGTGCCGTGGAGAGCCCAATAGCCACTACCAGTTAGCTGCGGAAGGACTGAAGCGGACCTTTTTTTATGTCTTTGGGACATTGACATAAGACTCTTTAATCATTGTGAATTTATATATTTATTGGGCGCCTCCTTAGTGTGTATCTCCAGGGACTGCCTTGTGGTGTCTTGTGGAAGATTACACATATTTTGTATTTGAGCTTACATTGGGCGCTTCCTAGTCTGAACATCACATGTGCGATTTATTTCTCCAGCCAGTGTCTTTGTGTGCTGGTACTGAGATGCATTTATTTGATCTCTTCTAGGGAGATATAGCACAGGATAAATTGTATCAGCTGTTACAGAACAAGACTCCTGGGAGGTCAAAGCAACATGGGGTTGCAGGGGAGTGAGTGGAAGATAGAAGACGAGCTGTGATTTGGTATAAAAAATAGAGGATGAACATTAGAGGAGATTGATACACTGCTTATTTATGTACACTATACCAAAAAATGATACAGTAAGAGCAAAGAACTAACTGAAAAGTGAATATGATAAGACTTTTATTCAGAATTGCCACTGTAAGCATACAATCCTAAGGGGGATGGTGTATGGCCCACTTTTGACCAGTTCTTTTTATATCTAGTTCACACTGTTGGAATTAGTTCCCTGGATTTATCTTATTGGAGGTCACATCCTCAACCTGAAGATTGCCAATATATCACAACTCCACTCAAAAGTTCCCTTACTCTAATCACCCTACTACTTCTGCTTCCTTAATTATATCACTTACCCTCTGACATTGGGTTTGCTGCAGATTGTATTCTGGGTGTCTGAGCTCCTTCCTTTTGGGACTCCGTACTTTTGCTTATTATTTACACTTCCCATGTTTAGTCTTTGCCCTAGCACAGTCTAGTCTGAATTGCCACTTACACCTTACATATATGAGTTCAGGTGAGGTGCCTCTGACTTATATCTCCAAACACATATTAACCAATCTAATTGGGCACACTCATCAGTGGCGTAAAAATAGGGGTCGCACCTGTGACCGGCCCGTCACTGCAGGGGCCCGTCCGCCCCCTGCGATCCCGTTGCCCGCAGCAGTCGCTTAGCTGATCTCTCACTCGGCACGCAGCTCTAGTAATACAGAGCGCTGGGAGATGACATCATCTCCCAGCCTCTGCATTACTAGAGCGGCGCATGGGAGCTTCAGTTGTAGAGATCTGTGCCGAAGGAGGCACAGATCTGTCAAGACACGCCGCTAGACCACCAGGGACTGGAGGTAGGGCCAGGGGTATTGCGGAAGGGACAATGTGGAGATGAAGGGGAAATGTGAAGATGGGGGCATTGTGGAAGGGAAAATGTGGAGATGAATTGGAGATGGGGGCATTGTGAAGATGAAGGGGGCATTGTGGAAGGGGCAATGTGGAGATGAAGTGGAGATGAAGGGGGCATTGTGGAAGGGGCATTGTGGAGATGAAGGGGTCATTGTGGAAGGGGCAATGTGGAGATGAAGGGGGCATTGTGGAAGGGGCAATGTGGAGATGAAGGGGGGCATTGTGGAGATGAAGGGGCAATGTGGAGATTGGGGGGCAATGTGGAGGTGGCCAATGTGGTCGGTGGGGCCCATGGCAATTCTTGCACCAGGGCCCGGTGGCTTCTAGTTACGCCTCTGACACTCATTAAAGATAAAACTTAGCTTTTAATGGTACACAAACATCCTCATAAAAACGGGAACATTGATGTACAATCTGATGTTTCAGTCGGTCACACCCACTTTCATTAGGGACTATTTACAGAATACTATGTTTCCTTTATTTAAATACTTAGCTTTCCTTCGGACTTGGTGCCAGGCTAGTGCCGACGTGGTTGTCAAAGCAACCCCCCGGCATCCATCCGGCTGTCAAATTCGAACGAGGCTGCTACTTTGTAACCAATGGATGATCCTAATAATATGAACAAACTACTAGTTAGAGATATCAAGGTATAAATCCAGAACATCTCCCTTCTGGATAATTTCATCATTATATCTCCACCACGTGGACTACATTTAACCCATTCTATAGGGCAACATTTTAATTCCTTAAGTTTGTGTTTGCAAGATATAAAATGCCTTGCAGCAGGTGTCATCTGTAGTTCTTTGGCACTTAAGGTACCATTCAATCCTCTAATAATTGATGAGTGATGCTCCCTTATTCGCTCCATAAAAGGCTTGCTTGTCTTACCTACATAACACCTGTTGCACGGACATAATAAGAGATAAATTACAAATGATGGTGAACATGTCGATTTTTCTTTGATGTGAACCACATAATTAGTGGGTGGTACCATTATGGTAGTCCCAGTTATCATATGTGAACACATAACACATGCCACACATCAGACCACTCTGTTAAACCCTGGTGGTTTCGGATTAGAATATTTGTTAATCGGATCTGAATTCATCAATTGGTCTCGGATATTCCTTCTCTTCTTGAACCCAAACATGGGTTCCTCTTTAAACAAGTGGCCCACCTCTGGGTCAGTGCTCAGTAATTGGCAATGGTTTTTAATGGACTGTTTAAAATGTGGTAGTAATGATCATTCTATCAGGCGTTTCTGTGTTGTTTGGTTTACCACTGGGTAACAAGTTTCTATCCAGACTATTGACATATTCAATATTTTCTGCAATATCTCTTTCTCAATATCCTCTATCAATGAATTTGCTGCCCATAGTGTTTATGGAATCTAATACTTAATCAGGTATTGACACAATCCTCTTTACCCTCATTTGTGTTGACTATGTGCCATTAAGAGAGTATTTCTATCACATATAAAGTGGTTTGAAAGCTACTGTTAATTCTCTGTACAGAAACATCTCAAAAATTGATCTCTGTTTCATTGAAGTTCATCGTTACCCTATTGGGGGTATTGAGGTCATTCAAATGTTGAAAAAACTCCTTGTCACGGTTTCGTAAGAACACTCAGACAGTTAGGTAAGGTTTAAAAGCTTTATTGAAAATAAATAAGACAATCACCCTACTCAGGTCCAGATGAGGTCCGTACCAAGTACTTCCCAGATCTGACTCAGGTCAGGATGTATGAATATCACAGTAGCAATATATAATAGGACTTTGTCGGCTTGATCAGTGGACAGGTTCAGGAACAAGTAGTACCACAACAGCCCCACACTGCCACTAGGTGAGATAAGGCGATGGGTAACTGCAGGGCAATTCCCTAGGAGGCTAGGGATAGCGGAGGCAACACAGGCAGTACTCAGGCAGTGACCTGACCCTAGAACTCTAGGGTTAACAGAGACAACACAGACAGGACTCTGGCAGTGGTCTGACCCTAGAATGCTAGGGTTAACGGAGGCAACACAGACAGGACACTGGCAGTGATCTGACCCTAGTACACTAGGGTTAACGGAGGCAACACAGACAGGACTCTGGCAGTGGACTGACCCTAGAATGCTAGGGTTAACGGAGGCAGCATAGACCGGACACCGGCAGTAATCTGACCCTAGTACACTAGGGTTAACGTTGGCAACACAGACAGGACTCTGGCAGTGATTTGACCCTAGTACGCTAGGGTTACTGGAGGCAACACAGACAGGACTCTGGTAGTGGTCTGACCCTAGAACGCTAGGGTTAACGAAGGCAACACAGACAGGACTCTGGCAGTGACTTGACCCTAGTACGCTAGGGTTAACAGAGGCAACACAGACAGGACTCTGGCAGTGGTCTGACCCTAGAATGCTAGGGTTAATGGAGGCAACATAGACCGGACACTGGCAGTAATCTGACCCTAGTACACTAGGGTTAATGGAGGCAACACAGACACTGGCAAGTGACCGGACTCCCACAGACCCCTGGAGACTACTGGGGTAGATAGGCTTGACAGGCACTGTGCAGTATAGCGAGTGGGAGTAGGTGGAATGTGATACAGGGTACAGATACTCAGCCCAGCCAGGTCGGTACACACGGAGTTAGTCAGCCAGTCCTAGTCAGTAACGGAAGCGGATACTCAGCCAAGCCAGGTCGATACACACGGGGTTAGTCAGCCAGTCCTAGTCGGTAACGGAATCAGATACACAGCCAAGCCAGATCGGTACACACGGAATTAGCCAGCTGGTCCTAAGTCAGCAATGGAATCGGATCACAGGAGCATCAGGAATCAGAAGCGTAGTCAGGCGAGCCGGGTGATACACGGAAACAGGAACATGCAGTCATAAATGCTAGGTACGGGTACACCACGAAAGTGCACCATAAGGATGACAGGAGGAAGTATATAAAGGCAAACCCTGGGAGGAGACACAGTCCCAGAGCCAATAAGAATGAGGCAATGGTAAACCCGGAAGTAACAATGTCACTCAGCAACAGGAATCACGGGCACCGTGATACTCCTGTAGGGTAAGAGTATCGCCGGTCCAAATAAGGAATAAATCCTCTATGAATCTCATGTAAAAGCTGATATATTGCCAGTACTGGGACCCAATGATGTATGTTCTTTCATAATTCCGCATGTATTCATTAGCATACGTGGGTGCCTTGGGTGACCCCATCGCTGTGCCATCTACCTGAATATATAAATCATCTTCAAATTTAAAATTATTCCTGTTACAAATAAAGTCTATCAGTCAAACATGATACTCTATCTCTTCCAATGTGAATTCCCCACTATCGGATAATAGCCTCCAGACTGCATGTTTTTCTCCATCATGTGGTATGCTCATGTAAAGACCTGTAATATCCATTGTAACAATTATGCATCCCGTTGTATCTGTTTGAATCTGTGACAACTGGTTCAAAAAATCTGTTGTATCTTTGATGAATGTAGGTAATTTATCTGGACATGCTTCCATATCCAGATAAAAAGGAAGGCAAGATATACAGGTTGTATATATGTCTATTGAATGTGGTAGTTTGTTCATATTATTAGGATCATCCATTGGTTACAAAGCAGCAGCCTCGTTCAGATTTGACAGCTGGATGGACGCCGGAGGGTTGCTTTGACAACCACGTCGGAGCTAGTCTGGCGCCAAGTCCAAAGGAACTCTAAGTATTTAAAGAAAGGAAACATACTAGTCTTTGCCCTAACATTTTTACTGCTTGTTTGAGATAGCAGTGTTAAGCCAGAAACCATATGAGCCATATCTGTTGAATTCCCTTAAAGAGTAACTGGTCAAACGTTGACTTTGCATTAACCCCATCCCGACAATGGACTTACCAGGTATGTCCCGCAAAAACTGTCACTTGGTGACAGAGGACGTACCTGGTAAATCCTGGAAGTCCGGGTCTTCGTGCAGCTGCACGCCATTCGGGGACCGGAATCATTTAGTAAAAAAAAAAAAAAATGTTAGCCGGGCGTTAAGGTGACAACCGCGCGGCTGTCACTAAGGGGTTAATGCTTTTAGGTTAGGTTTTTAGGTTATACATTATATCATTCATCATTTCAATTCATCTGAGCATCGCATTGAATGACCTGTGGATGGTCGTTCAAGTGATACTTTACCCTGGATGGAATTGTTTTACAGTATGTGCTGTAGACTATCATTTATAGAATAACAGTACATAGAGGCACGACTCCAAGTTCCACAGTGCTACTAACACTTGTATCTGGAACTATAAGTTCTAGAGTATTCTAATCAAGGACAGCTTTTATTCAGTCACTGGTCACTTTGTTAGCTCAATATCTATTTATGTGGTTTTGTTAAACTATTTGCTTGTTTTTTGTATATTTGATTCATATTAAACCTATTTATATTATATGAGATCCCATTATAATATTTAGATACTTTTCTCTGCTGACCCATCATTTCACTTTTAATTAGTGTGGTTCTATAGAACAGCCATTGTAGGCTTTGGTTATTAGACTAAGCCTCTTACTTCTCCTGACTGAGTTGTTAAGCACAAAGTTTTGTTGTATGGGCAAGTAGGAGGCCATTGGAAGAATAACCTTCAAACCTCTTTTTTAAGAGGTATATTGTTGATATCATGATTATGTGAAGGAATCATCAGAATCTGAAGGAATTTTTTTCATATTTTAAAAACACAGTCTAAAATTCACCAGAAATTACAATAACACTGGTAACATTTTTAGATTCCTTCAGCACTTAGTCGAATCTAAAACAGAATCCGTCACATGCTCCGACCAGTCTGTGGTAACCATCTTACACATACAGAGACTGCGAACATTAAATGGAGAAGAGGGGCTCTATGTTGCTCTATGGACATTTGTGTTACTTAATCCATTTTGTCTCTATCTCTTACTAAGTCCATGTTATCTATTTGTTTGACCTCTTTTGTATGTATGTGACTGTGTGAGTGTGTGTTTGCTTACCTAAGTTGATGATACAATAAAAAGCACCTTTGTAAATGATCAGTATACCAAAGTCCACTGTAAAATGTTAGTCCCAAGACAATAGTAAACGTGAGCCTTATGAATTACAACCCAGTTCACTCTTAACAGTACCTTATTAGTGTAGTATATAATGTTATGATTGATTAAATTATACCGATTAAAACGTGGAGATGATGAAGGATGAATAGATGAGAGATTGAAGATATATGGTTGTTCTGTATTCTGATACTGCTACAAACTTAATATGGCCTAGTCCACAGGTAAAATGAAATTCTAGGACAGTGAGAGTGCAAAACAAAAAAGCAGAAGAACAGTAATACTATCTAAGTGTAGCAATTTGTTACAAAAGGAAAGTGAAAACATAAATAGTTGCAATCACATGATGCCCATTTTGGGCTGTATGTATATAAGGGGTCCCAACCCAGATAGCCAACGTGCTGTGTCCTCTCCATTAAACCACTTCTACCGGTCCTTTGTAGTTTATCTCCTGCGATGGTACAAGATCCATATGTGCGATGTGAACAAGGGGAGCCCTTTGATGTAAAAGGAGGATATATTCCTTGGCTCTACAGAAGTAGAGTGGAGATTGTAGCCGTATTAGTCCAGTGATACAGATGTAGATATTACAAGATACTTATTTTGTTTGTTATTTTACATTCCTTGGCTCTGGAATTTGTTTAGATGGAAAAGAATAAACACATAATTCTTTAACAACACGGGAGCAACCAGCTCCACGTGTGAGGGCCAACGCTATCCGTGCATGGTGGGATGGTAATCGGGAATGGGGGGCGGGTTCTCACAGGGGGCATGGGAGGGTGTCACCACCGCTGTGGTTTCTCCACCCCTCTAATTCAAGATTGGGTGATCTCCCTTTAAGAACTGTTGCTTTCTGGCTTTCTGCACCCAATCTTCGAACTTCACTGTGTTCCACAATTCCTGTTTATTGCTCCGATGTTCCTGTTATGACCTTTGGCTTGACTCCGACCACCGACTTTGCTTATATCCTTACTGTATAGAGCTGCTTTTTATGACTCGGTTTGTTCATCAACCATGCCTTCTCTACGGTCCTCCCGGCTCGAACTCGGCTTGTGACCTTGACTACTCTGCTCAGCCTCACCTGACCTTTCACCGGTTGATTTCTGACTAATACTCTCCTTCATCCACTGTAAATCGGATCGATCCCGGTCTCTGCTACAGCAGTTCGATCTCCAGCTGTCACAGTGCCTTACGTCAGCCAGCGCCATTTGGCCGGGAGCAGGGTCCTGGACTGACGATCCGGCGTCACTAGCCGCGTCCCTCTCTGCCTGCAGCCTGGTCGCGTCTGGTTCCTTGTTACTGGCATCATGAATTAGGCACTTGCCTGGATGCCTGTTATAGGCCCAGCCTGGGGGGAGCTAATTGGCCCCGCCTTCTCCTACTCCTTTATAAACATCTATGGGCCTGTGTATCAGTTACCCTTACATTGTTGTTCTGAGAAGTTCTAGTTCCAGTTGTTCCTGTATCCTGTGTATGACGAGGCTTGTCTAACTATCCATTCTGGTGCTGCCTTGTGGCTCTGTCTGACCATTCTCTCTGTGCACTCCATTTGTCTTGACATCCAATCTGGTGCAGACCTGTGGCTCTGGTTGACTACCCGCTCCGTGTATGAACCTGGCTTGTCTGACTATCCTAGCTGGTGCTGACCTGTGGTTCTTTCTGTTTACTCCACTTGTGGCTCCGTTACCTACAGACACCCATCCTGGTGCAGACCTGGGGTTCTGGCAGACTTTTTCTTACTGACTGCAGGCGTGAGTCAGTAGTCTCCATTGTTGCCATCCTTATTGGAGACAAGCTCTTTCATACTGACTGCAGGCGTGAGTCAGTAGTCTCCTCTGCTGCCCCATACAGGAGACTGTAGGTTCAGTGTTACATTATTTTCGATTCCTGAGACTACCAGCTGGCTTCGGCCTAGTCTCCAGAAGTGTGGTTGACCCGTCAGCAGGCTCCTATTGCTGATAGAGTCTCTAGCCTTTCCAATCACCCTCTGCTTGTACTGTCATACTTACTTGCATTTGCTTATTATTATTATTTTTAATAAAGGTGTTCTTAACTATACCGTCTGTTTCCTTGTCTTGTTTTGCTTCCGTAACACCCGCTGGGCCAGCCAGCTACCTTCAGCCTGCGGGATTGATCCCAGCCTTTGTGGCAAGCAGAACTCCAACTGGACCTTGCAGTACTAGAACAGCCACTGTGTTGTAACACCACCGACTACCACTAGACTCCAGTCGGACGCCAAGGAGTCGGTAGCCTTTGACATCGACTATTGCCTAATCCAGAGACTTGTCATTTGTCTTCCAGTTGGACACAGAGGAGTCGGTAACTATTGACACTGACTACTGCCTCCCAGAGAGTTGTTATATCTGCACCCTTTCACTACCCGGGACTTTAGAATATTATCTTTTGCTGCTGCTCCTGACTCCTATTTCAGCCTTCCTGCAATTGGGTTCCTGCATAAGAGTCCTAGTCTTCCTAACCCTGGTTACAGAAAAATTGGGCCATATGGACCCACTGTACCTTAACCATCTATTCTCAAGACAAGAGCAGCAAGAGCAGGTCCTATCTACTGACATGTCACAGCTAGTTACTTTGGACCGCAAGTTTGAAGCTGTGTTGGAAATGCTGCATACCTCAGCACTGACTTCTCCTTCAACATCAGGAGAGCCAACTATGGCTGTGACCCAGGCTTCCCAGACCGGACCCACCATGACACCTGTGGTGAAAAATCCTAAGATACCTTTACCAGGCAAATTTTCTGGTTCCCACGTGGAATGCAGAGGTTTCCTCAATCAATGTCTTCTCCATTTCCTCACATTGCCACAGACTTTTTCCACACACTCCTCAAGAGTGGAGTTTATCAGATCCCTTCTTAAAGGAAACGCCCTGGCCTAGGCATCACCATTAATGGAAAGGAATTCCACTCTCCTGGAGGACTCTGATGCCTTTGTGTCTGCATTCTGATCAGTCTTCGACCTCCTGGGCCGGCAGGCTTCTACTGAGGCCTCTCTACTGGAACTTTGTCAGGGATAAAGATCCTTGAGTGACTATTCTATTGATTTTCGAACCCTGGCCAACGAAAACAGTTGTTGTTGTCTTGACAACCACCCTGGCCTGTGGTTGTAAGTCCTGTTTTATAGGAAAAGTATAGCTCAAAAAATAGGAAAAGGGCTTAAGGCCTTATAATGTATAATGTTGTTTATAGTCATGGTGAGAGGTCACTTCATTATCTGCCTAGAAACTAATGTTAGCCTATGTCTGCCTTTTTCAGAGTCTTTTAGACTTCCCTTGATGTAAACAAGAAACTCTGTCCAATAAATTACTCAGTATAATGAACCTGTGTTGGCATCTTGTCTGTGTGAAGAAGCTGACACCCACATACAATTAAAAGCAGCACTGAGGAGGAAGGGGGATTTGAAGGGATGCTACCATGGAATCAAGAGGTGGGCGAAAAGTGAGAAAAATTTCCTGCATGACTTTTTCTGAAAAACTGATGTTTTTTTTTCTCTTTTTTTTTGTTAAAGTTTTCTCCAATGCTAAATTGTACTTCTTTTCACCTATTACAGCAAATTTTTTGCCTATTCCAACACACTTTTTTCCTATTCCAACACATTTTTTGCCAAGTTTTCTGAGGGCTGTAGTGAAGAAATAAGTCATTAAAAATCAATGTTGTAAGTCTAACAGCAACATATACCTTGAAAAATGTGTTAGCATGCAGAGTGCATTTGTCCTTTGCCCACAACACAAACGTGCAATGCGTTGTGTACCCCAGGCTCTCAAAGGTTAATAAAAATATTGACTCCTTTATGCCACCAGCATTCAGCGGGACAGAATGTCCACAGATGCTGCCTGATACTCTCATTTGATTGCTTTCCACCACATTGCCATGCATGCTGAGTGCATCACACTGTGTAATGGGTGGACACGAAGTGCCAGATCCTCACATCTATGGACAAATGATTTTTCTTGTAATGAGGTGAGTGTGGCAAAAGATGTTTTTTAAGAAGCTATGTAAGGATCTGCAGCAAGTTGCTTCTACTGTATCTGTTTCAGAGGTTCTACCAGTGTATAAGGAAGAAAATGGTAAGATGCAGTGGATTAGAGACTTTAATTAATGGCTAGGGAAGTGGGGCCAAAAATATGGATTTGGCTTTGTTTCTCACACCAACCCCATTTGGTGTAACAAGGAATTGTACAAAAAGGATGGCTTGCATCTTTTTCAAAAGGGAACAGAGGTGAGGTTCTCAGCAAGCGATTCAGAAATTTAAAAAAAAACAGACATTTAAACTATTAAAGGGGGGCAATGAAATGATACAGGATAAAACCAATTGCCCCCACAGCATTGCACAGATTAATTTGAACAAGGTATGTCTGTGATACATAGGTCAAGAAGACTTCAAGCCATGTGTGCAAATGTCTGCAGTTTAGGGAATAAGATCCCTGAACTCATTGCAATAATAACTAGTGAAGATGTGGACTTAGTGGTGATTTCCGAGACTTGGTACAATGAAAAAAATGACTGGGATGTAGAAATACCAGGGTATGCTCTATTTAGGAAAGGCAGAAAATGAGAAGGGTTGCCATTTATGTCAAAAATAGCTTAAAAGTTAATCTTATACATGGTATGGAAGAGAAATCAGAGAATGTTTTTGTGACGGAACCGTCACGGAGCTCTGGACTCTGCATTGGAAAGTGGTCCTGGACAGATACTTTTTCCCCACTAAGGACTGAAATTCTCGGGGCCGAGGACAGCCGGCAGAACTATGACAAGCCGCCATTGACACAACATGGGAAAGTAGGCAACTTCCGGATTGGCCGAAGCCCTGGGTGACAGGTTTAAAAGTCCCCCATAGAGTTAACATGAGGAAAAGTAGGCCACCCAGGGATTGGTCAGTCAGCTACCTGCCCAAAGGTTCTGATTTGCCGAGACAGCCGTGACGAGCTTGGCCAGGATTGGTCAGCCAATTCTAGGCACCGAATTGGCCAGGGGTTGAAGCGGAATATTCAAAGATGCTTCAACCCCCTGGCCATTGTTTTAGAAATGTGTATTCAAGCCCCTCAACATTTTGTGCCAATGTTTATTCAGTGTTACATCCTTTGTCTAGATAACCTAATCATGTCTGACCCTTTGTATCATGTATTTACCATACGTTTCAGTCTTTTGTGTGCATTGTGTGATTCTTGTGAGTAACTGGGTATATAAGCCCAAAGAGTTGAGCAAGAAAGAGTTCTAGGTTTTACCCTCCAAACTGGTCCTGTCTGTTTCTTGGAGGGGTTATGCTGAATGAATGATGGAGATTGAGATGTCGGTGCAGCAGAAGCAGAGAAGTGACGGTGGTACTGACCTCTAGTACCAGGACTCACGTCACATTTGGTGGCAAGCGGTGGGATGATCCTCTGTTGCGTGGGACATCCAAAGTTCCACCAGGGCCTCGTCACCCGTGAATGGAGCAGCGCTACAAGAAAGAGTTCTAAGTTTTGCCCTCCAAACTGGTCTTGTCTGGTTCGTGGAGGGGTTATGCTGAGCGAATGATGGACAGTGGGATGTCTGTGCAGCAGAAGCAAAGGAGTGACGGTGGTACTGACCTCTAGTACCAGGATTCACGTCACAGTTTTGATAACTTTAGAATATGGGAATAAGATGGTCACTCGTACAGGTGTGATCTATAGACCCCCAGGACAAGCAGAGGAGTTGGATCAACTGCTGGTCAAGGAAGTAACTAAGATGACAGTGAAAGATGAGGTTATTATTATGGGGGACTTTAATCTTTCTGATGTGGACTGGAAAAACCAAGCATCAAGTTCATCCAGGAGTAGAGATATCCTAAATGCTTTACATGGATTAGCTCTTAGTCAATTAGTAGAAGAGTTGACTAGGAAGGAAGCCACACTAGATTTATTATTTACTAATGGAGACTTCGTATCAGATGTAGCTGTAGGAAAGTGTTTGGGCCCCAGTGATCACCAATCTGTGTGGTTTAATATAAAGATAGAGGCTGAGTTGCACCACACAAAAACAAAGATTCTAGATTTTACAAAGGCTGATCTTCCTTAACAACTTGGAGATCTTTAGATGGAATCCATGAGAAATGGGATTATCTGGGATTAAGGGCCCAATTCAAATGTTGGCTTTAAAACCAACGTGAAGAAAAAAAACTGCCTTTGCGCGTTAAGCAAGACCAGGTAACGTGAGATTCAAATCTTCCTTACCCAGAAAGGCTGACGAGCGATAACCAACAAAATACACGTTAACCTTAAACCTGCGTCGCATAGAAAATCTTACCTAAAAACACACGATAAAAATGTTACCTAGCACCACAGCCAATCACAGCACTCCAAAGTATCAAGTTCAGTCAGAAAATCCAAAATCCACGTCGACAGTTCTGAACAGCTTTCTCTGTGCTTCCCTACCCAGCCAGTAGGGGAACACAGAGATGGCTTTCAGCACCATGGACAGCTTTGAATGCCATAGGGATGTGCACTGCTCACCGCTGTGTCATTCAAAGGGTTACAATAATGAAAAGTAGTTCACCAAGCACTACACAATGCCCCCCTTTGACCCCCCCTTAGTATGTCACATATATTGCATATATGGGACATACTAACCCCATCCACATCCACCTCATGGACAAATCTGTCTTTTATTGTACAATTAACCCTTTGAGTGCCAGAGAGGTAGGAAAGCATTGCTTAGCATGTTTCCTACCCCTCTGGTACCCAAAGGGTTAATAGGCAAGGTATGGACTACATACCTTGCCTGTATATATGTGTGTGTGTGTTTGTGTGTGTGTGTGTTTTAAACTTTTTTTTATTAAAAGACTATTATTACACATAGTTTAAATTAGATCTGATTCATTTTTAATTCCCTGCCTCCTGTGTCCCATTGCTATTAGTACTTTTGCTCCACTCTCCTTCAAACTCTCCTGCAATATATGTGACATACTAAGGGGGGGGTCAAAGGGGGGCATTGTGTAGTGCTTGGTGTACTACTTTTCATTATTGTAACCCTTTGAATGCCACAGCGGTGAGCAGTGCACATCCCTATGGCATTCAAAGCTGTCCATGGTGCTGAAAGCCATCTCTGTGTTCCCCTACTGGCTGGGTAGGGAAAAGCACAGAGAATGCTGTTCAGAACTGGCGACGGTGGTTTTTTACTCTGTGTGGTGTGCTGTTCTCCAAAAAAAAAATAGGCGTTAGATTTCTGGAGAGAAATGTTGCAATTTAACGTGAGTTAGCCCTAACTCCAACATCTGAATAGCTTTTGGCGTTGCTTGTACATTATCCTCTATAGGTGAGATCTTGCTGTTCTGGCGACGGGCGACGTGTTTCAGAACTGGCGTCACTTCTTACTAGTGGAACATTTGCATTGCTCTGTTGACGTTAAAACCAGCGTCACCTTTTTTTCTGCCGATGCCAACATTTGAAGCGAGTCCTAAATGTGTTTTACTAAATGCAACAGAGCATTGCATTAGACATGTCAACAAGGGTAAAAGAAAACCAGTGTGGTACTCTGCAGAAGTGGCAAATATAGTAAATGAGAAAAAAGAAGAATTTAAGAAATATAAGCAGACATAGAAGGAAGAAGATAGGTATCAGTACAAGACTAGGCTGAAGGAGGCCAAATGCATTATTAGATGTGTCAAAGCAGACACAGATGAAAAAATTGGCCAGTCAATAAAAAAGGGGGATAAAACATTTTTTAGAAATATAAGTGAAAGGAGGAAAATGAAACAAGGAATAGTTAGACTGAAAACAAAAAATGGAAACTATGTAAATGAGAATAAAGGGCTAGCTGACTGTCTCAATGAATATTTCTGTTCAGTTTTTACAGAGGAAGATGAAGGAAAGGGGCCTCTGTTAGAAAAAAGAAATGGCAAAACATGGGAAACATGCATGTTTACAGGGGATGTTCTACTTCAATTTTCTAAGGTACAAACATAAATCAATGGGACCAGATGGTATACACCCAAAGTTATTAAAAGAACTTAGGAGTATTCTGGAAAACCTTTAACAGAATGATTGGAAGGTAGCAAATGTAGTACTGCTTCACAAAAGAGGTAGAGTCTGGTAACTACAGACCAGAAAGTCTTACATCAGTAGTGGGAAAATTAATGGAGACTATGTTAAAGGAAAGAATTGTTGAATATCTGAATTTGAATTGCTTGTAAGATACAAAACAGCATGGATTGACAGCAGGGAGATCTTGTCAAACTAACCTCACAGATGTTTTGGACTGGGTAATTAAAATAATAGACCAAGGGGGAGCAGTAGATATAGCTTATCTAGATTTCAGTAAAGCATTTGACACTGTCCCTTATAGAAGACTCATAAATAAACTGCAGTGTTTGGGTCTGGATGCAAAAATAGTTAAATGGATAAGGCAATGGTTGAGTGACAGGAGACAGAGGGTGGTAGTCAATGGAGAATATTCGGACGAAAGGAATGTTACTAATGGGGTACCTCAGGGATCTGTACTGGGCCCCATACTTTTTAATATTTTCATTAGTGATATTGCAAAAGGTCTTCAAGGTAAGGTATGCATTTTTGCAGATGATACAAAGATCTGCAATAGAGTAGACATTCCTGGGGGTATAAGCCAAATGACAAATGATTTAGGTAAATTAGAAGAATGGACAAGAGTGTGGCAGCTGCAGTTTAATGTTGATCAATGTAAGATAATGCACTTGGGACATAAAAATCCAAAGGAAAAATATACTATTAAGGGTAATATGCTGTCAGAAACAACAGAGGAAAGGGATTTGGGAATAATTATTTATAAAGACTTAAAGGTAGGCATGCAATGTAATAAAGCAGTGTGGAATACAAGCAGGGTGCTGGGTTGTAACGCTAGGGACATTAGTTGCAGAAAAAGGGAAGTGATCATGCCACTCTACAGATCTCTAGTTAGACCTCACCTAGAGTATTGTGCACAGTACTGGAGACCCCATCTCCAGAAGGATATGGACAATTCAGAGAAGGGCTACTAAAATAGTGACTGGGTTACAGGAAAATAAATATCAGGATAGACTAAATGATCTGTACATGTATAGCTTGGAGGAGAGAAGAGAGAGAGGGGATATGATAGAAACATTCAAATACATGAAGGGATTCAACAAAGTCCAGGAGGGAAGTACATTTCAAAGGAGTAAAAATGTTAGGACAAGAGGGCATAGTCTAAAACTAGAGGGACACAGCTTTAGACGTAATGTAAAAAAGTTTTACTTCACTGAGAGGGTAGTAGATAAATGGAATAGCCTACCAGCAGAAGTGGTAGAAGTTAATACAGTGACATAATTTAAGAATGCATGCGATAGGCATAAGGCTGTCCTTAACATATTAAAACACCAAGGACCAAATAAGTTTTGAGGTTGTTACAGTAGGAAAATGGGCATACTAGATGGGCCGAATGGTTCTTATCTGCCGTCAAATTCTATTTCTCTATGTTTCTATCAACTGAGAGTTAACTTGCCTTAGGTTGGTGCGCACAAATGTTTCAAGAAGGTGGAGCTAAAGGGAAAAAAATATATGTTTTTTTTAACCTTCCCACCATATGAAAGATACTAAAATCTTTGAGAACCATATAATTCCCTAAATCATTACCCTAAATCAGTACCTATCTGTGAAAAATGGCCTTACCATAATGGGTCCCAGGAACACAAAACCACACCTATCATTTTTATTTTCAGTCATTTATGCACTAAAATGGTAATAACAATTACAGATATAGAGAAAGGGTAGACAAGGCATTACGTTTTGGAATGTAACAACCAGACACATCAAATGAGGGGGATTTTTACCTGTGTGCAAGTATATCCAGAAGGTGGTAATATGAAAAAAGGTCTATTTCTCTTATTTCTTCTTTGAAAACCACGGAATTTCCTACTGTACTGTATGTACTGCCATCCCAAGAAGAACTGCACCCCATTAGTATGAACTGAAATACTGCAGGGGGTGCAGATGAACCACACCATGTCTACCACAATCTTTTTTTTTTTCTTTCACATATGAATGTTGATGTACTTTTAATGGCAGTTGATTTACAAGAACCCTTATCTGAAAGAGGGCCCTCTCTTTCAAATGAATGCCTTTTCAGCCCAATTTGATCAGGGGAAGGCTCTTTGAGAGCCTATATTTCTCTCACCCGGAAAAACATTTTACCTGGTGTTGCATCTTTTCAGTGACATCACAATCATGGACAATTTCATCATTACCTGCTGCTAAACCAGGAAGTGGAGTGGTTCATCTTGGGACCAGAGGCCTGCAGGACGGTAAGTCCCTGGTCCCATGATTAGCCGCTTATCGACTAACTGAAGATGATGTGATGAAGAACCATTTCAGCAATTTTAGACTGTTTCTGACAATGGGACCCACTGCAATCTTAGCAGCAAAATGGTTAAATCTAATCAATAATATTCATGTTATTAAGTGACAAGTTAGTAAGTTCAACAAGGATTTGGCAATAATTATCCTTCTGAGTGCCAGAGTAGTACGCAAAGCATTGCAAATCAATGCTGTGCATTCCCCTCTGGCACTGACAGTGTTAATTCTATTTTCCAGCTGGTTTTGATACCAGAGACACAAACACATATTTTTCTGTCTTCTGAAGATCCTGCCTTGAGTCGTAGCAACAATGTTATAGAAAAAGCTCAAACTCTCAATCATATATATACTGTACCTATAACCAGCTATGTTCTCAGAGTAAGGGGACTACACCAGGATAAACACATAGGAATATACATTTTTGTAGTACATTATATAACATTAGCAGGTAGTTCTATCTTTATGGAGTAGAACCCTGACATTCACTCATAGAAGAATAAATGAATCTAGAGCACAGCACAAAAATATGACGAACATGAGGAAAGATTACAAAGAAATCCATTTGTTTCCAAGACAACCTTGATCTATCTTCATTTCTTGCCCTTTCACATTTTAAATAAGCACTAGGCGTAGAATAACAAGCTGAATTCCATTAACAGGTCAAAATAAGTAACTTTGTGTATGCAGCCTATCAGAATGTTCCGAAGTGGAAAACATTTTCGACTGCACAAACTAGTTCCATCTCAAGAACGAATGTAGTTTGTTGTCAAGGATACCTTTCAATTAGTTCCATTTAGACTTTTTGTGAACAGTAATTGATGCCCTCAAGAGGACATGGAATTTTTGTAGAAGAATCAGCAGCTGCTGAATTCCATGGAATAAAATGTTATTATTGCTTACCATGAGGCTGGCTCAAACTTCCCCATTCTAGGAGCAGTTACATAATACTCCTGACCAACATGTTTTAAGCCTCCTCATATTGAAAATTTCAAACCTGCAAAGAACGTTTATTTCTTAGGCACATATGCCTTCTTGTTTCTTATATCAGATTAAACATTATTAGAAGTAACAAATGTGTTTATATACAAAAAATTATATTTTGTAACAACAGTCCCCAAATAGTGATGGAGCCAAAAATACAGCAAGATAACAGCTGTTTTTTCAATTTTCATTCTAGTCATGTATTTTAAATTACAGCAAGATGTGCGAATAAATGTACTTATTTTGCAGTGAAAGTGGTTCACATTTTGAAAATCAGAATTACTGTTTTCAAGTGTTTTGTAAACAGTATTTTAAATGTAGTGGATATAAGAGGCTGGGAGATACTAAGAGGTAAAGAAAGAGAGAGAGAGAGAGAGAGAGGCTTCTATATAAAATTCCATAAGTTTTTAAACCATCTTTTAGTTTAACCATTTCACTGTACATTTTACAACCAGAGCAGACCAGACATCAAGGGTAATGTAGGGGTGCACATTCATCAACTTAGTTTAAATAAAATTAATAGCCATAGGCAGCTCTATAAAGGTGATGGTAAGGCAGCAGCTTTATTAAACATTAAGTTCTGTAATATTAACACAATTAATTTAAAATATCATTGTATTCAAATAAACACATAAAGCATACCACCCTGTCCGTAAGACCCAGTTGACCCCGACAATTGATAGTTATAACCATAAACTTACCATCCCACCATATATAGTCAGGGTGTTCATATCTTAACTTAGCTTATATCTTTTACACCTTACTCTGAAAAAGTAAATATTGACCCCATGGACCATGTCTGAGACTCATCTCACAGAGTGGGCCCTTCTAAGAAAGAAATGGCTCCCTCAGGTATACGTTGTAAATAATTAATCATGTTTCTACATGAGATAAGTGAAACTTAGTATCGCTACAAAAGCCAGAATCACCACCTTCTAGAACAGTCTTTTTTGCTCAATGCTCTTGTAACACAAAATCATTAATTTTTGAGGCACACATATCTTATAGGTCATTTGGCAAGGAATAATAAACGGTACAAATACATAAATATAACGTTATAGAGATGAAGGGGCACCCTAAGTGCATTGGACACCAAAGCACCCTGGCTGAGAATCACTGTCCTTGATCAATATGCTGAAACAGAAGCTTTTCAAAGCTGTTAAAAACTTTTGCCACAAAAGAGAAACAGAGAAACATACAAAAAAAAAGGCACTTTTCACCTTACAAGCAAATTCTCACAAAATTTGGCAGTTTTCCACATTTTCTTTTTTTCTTTATACTGAAATTAATGATAATATATTCCCCATGTTAAGTTCCTTCCATGCATTTCTGCCATGCTAACTATAAAAGGGATATCACTGTGCCACATATTGTCAGTCTATGCTTGGAAGAGACAGATATAGACAGAGAGAGAGAGATAGAGAGAAAGCAGCGGAAAATGTGCTAACAGAGGCAGAAAACAAAGAGAGGGAGCTGGAGTTGCTTGATAAGCATACTGGTGGTAGTCAGCTGTAGTCTGGGTGTGGATATGACATGAAATTTTAATAAATAAAGATAAATAAACTAAATAAATAAATAAACAAACTAAAAAAGCAAAAATGTGAATGATTAGTGACTGGCAGGCAGGTAATCAAAGTTCCTATGTTAGGGAATTAGCAACAGATTATTCGCAAACATAAATTGTCACTATAAGGCAATTCAGGGAGTGATTTAAAGAACATTGAAACCACATTTCAAAATTAAGTAAATCACTGTATAGCTAGACACTGTGCCACTTGCCAAAACTATCTGAGTATCAAACGATATCAGATTACTGGCCTAAATACATAAAACTCAAGAGATGGGAACATATTTCAAGTGTTAGCCAAAAGAGAAACATATCTGATTTTTAGAATGGACACTATGAACCCCAAAGGTCTAAATGAGGGGTTAAACACCTGGGGGTTATGAACTAAGGTGTGATAAAGAAGTAATAAAGTGGAAATGACTTCTCCAGTGATATCACTTCTCCAGTTCCTATGTGATTCTATGGAGTCGATGCACTAAGATTTTTCCACCTCTGGAATATAAAATAACATAGGAACTGGAGAAGTGATATTAGTGGAGAAGTGATTTTGCAACAATGTTTCATAAAACCGTAGGTCGTGTTTCCATCTAACAATCACTAAAATGGAGCTACTTATGTATTTATATAATGTCCACACAGAGAGTCATTTGATTATCGTGGTTTGGCCCCATTTGTTGGGAATCAATAGGAGACCAGCACATTGCAAAGCACAAAAACATATCAAATAATACATTAATTTTTTTAAATTCCTTGTTTGCTGTTTGTAGTGGGCCAGAGTAAAAACCAGCGCATCTCATAATGAAACTTTGGATACCTCTCTATAGTCTAATGCACAACAATGGGCAAATCTACTGAACAATATCTCCCTCATAAACCTCTTAATCACAAGTTTAACAATGTCTTTCAGATTAAATATGTTTCAGTAGAACCATTCAGTCCTTTCGGCTGCAAAATTGTTACCATGAATATTTTTCTTTAATTGTAAACAATTGTCATGGCTGGCAAGCAAAGACAAGAGTCAGACGGTATACTTAAATCACCTTTATTAAAATAATATGCAGAAATGGAAAATAATAGTAATAATAATACCAAGCAGAGGGTGACGGGAGAGGTCAGGGACTCTATCAGAAATAGGAGCCGCCAACAGGTCCACCAGAACTGCTAGAGACTAGGCCAGAGCCAACTGGTAGTCTCAATCGCCCCAAGGGAATCACTGAATTGACCCTTCTGTCTCCCTTACGATGGCAACAAGGGAGACTACTGACCCACACCTGCAGTCAGTATGGCCGGAGTCCGCCAGAGCCACAGGTCTGCACCAGATAGGATGTCCATTAGTCAGAAGGCAACAGAGAGGGTAGCTGGACAGAGCCCCAGGTCAGCACCAGGTTGGATAGTCAGACAAGCCAAGGTCATACATGGAGCGGGTAGTCAGCCAGAGCCACAGGTCTGAACCAGATAGGATGTCCACTAGTCAGAAGGCAACACTGAGAGGGTAGCTGGAGAGAGCCCCAGGCCAGCACCAGGTTGGATAGTCAGACAAGCCAGGGTCATACACTGAGCGGGTAGTCAGCCAGAGACACAGGTCAGCACTAGACTGGATGGTCAGACAAGCCGGGTCATACACAAGAGAATAGGAACTGGAACTAGAACAAGACTAAACTGAACAACAACGTAAGGGTACTGAATGAGGGCCTCAGTGCCCTTTAAAGGGATAGTAATACTTCATTTTAACTTTATTTTATTTTGTAGGCATTAAAAAAACATGAAGAATGATATAAGTCTTATCTCTGAAACCTTTATGGTTTAAGAGATATTCACAAACAAAGTATCCCCCCCCCTGTTCAACCAGATAAGAAGGGAGATGCCCAGGTAGACTGCAGAGAGGGACAATCTTCAATTAAGATAATGGAAAAAGCTGAAAAACTTGTTAAGGGGGGAAGGGCTTTCATTGTTTTCATACAAAGAAAATTGTCCCCTTCTGTTATCTGTACTGTCATACAACCAGACTCACATCTGAGAAGAGATGGCTTACACTAGGTAAAAGGGGCGGGGAGGGGAACTTTGCTTGTGAATATCTCATAAACCATAAAGGTTTGAGAGATAAGACTTATATCATTCTTCATGTTTTTTTAATGCCTACAAAATAAAATAAAGTTAAAACGAAGTGTTACTATCCCTTTAAATACTCCTTCCAGGAAGTAGATAGGTGGAGCAGACCAGAACCACAATATAAAGCTGAGACCTGCTTCATAGAGCAGCCTCGCTCCACAAGATGATGCATCGATCCGCGATGCGTCCATCACCCCCGTGTATTTCTACTTCAACCAGCCTCCTAGGATGAGGACATGGCAGACTGATCCAACCCCAGAGCGCTTCCAGGCCGAGCATCACAAAGCAACGCCTGGGTGACGCAGAAGCATAATTTAGAGCTGGGTTTAAGGTACGCCGCAACAGTACCCCCCCCATCAAGGACTCCCCCTCCATGGTCTGAGATGGGGTTTGTGTGGAAAATGGGCATGGAATTTACACACCAGTTGAGGAGCATGAACAACAACAGCGGGTATCCAGGAGCACTCCTCTGGGCCACAACCACTCCAGCGTATCAAATATTGTGATCGCCCTCTGACCCACCTGGAGTCCAGAATGCTCTGTTCCACATACTCCTCATGATCCCCGACCTTGACCGGAGCTGGCCGGACCATACTAGTAGTTTACCGGTTACAGATCAGAGGTTTCAATAAGGAAACATGGAACATGTTATGAATACGCATGGAGACGGGAAGTTCCAGAGCACAAGTCACAATCTGGAGGTTAAGGTTATGGGATGACAGCCACACTCTCTCCCCCACCTGGAACGTAGGTGCCGGCAAATGTCTACGGTCAGTCTGCCTTTTTTGCCGCTGTACAGAACCACGTAGTGTATGCTGTACCTGAACCCAAGAGGAAAGGAAAGCCCTCAAATGCTCATCAAGAGCCGGAATTTCTTGTGCTTGAAAAACCTTGGGAAGGACAGAGGGTTGAAACCCATAGTTGATCAAGAACAGAGAACTCTGTGAGGAAGAGTTCTTGGCACAATTCCGGGCAAACTCCACCCAAGGTAACAAGGTAGCCCAATTACCGTGGTGGTCAGAGATATAGCAACGGAGAAATTGTTCTATGGCTTGGTTTGACCTTTCTGCCGCACCGTTAGACTGGGGGTGATACGCGGAGGAGAATACTAGCTGAATCCCCATCTGAACACAAAAGCATCTCCAGAAACGAGACATGAACTGGCTACCTCTGTCCGAGACAATCACCATGGGTATGCCATGAAGCTGAAAGACCTCCCTAGCGAACACCACCGCCAATTTCTGCGTGGATGGTAGGCCTTTAAGTGGTACAAAGTGAGCCATCTTAGAAAATTTGTCTATGATCATCAGGATGACCGTGAAGCCCAAGGATGCCGGAGGATCAACCATAAAGTCTATGGACGAATGTGACCAGGGACATTCCCCCTTAGCCACAGGTTGAAGGAAACTGACAGGCAAGTGTCAAGGCGATTTATCTTGAGCACACATAATGCATGCTGCGGTAAAAGCCGCACAATCGGATCTAAGGCTCGGCCACCAGAACAGCCTAGATAAAGACCAAATCAATGTGACCAGCTATTTTGGAAGCATGGTACGTCTCCAACAGTTTCATGTGCAACTGAGCAGGGACAAAGCACCTCCCGCTAGCTTTCTCCTCCTGCGCAGATGCTTGCTCAGCCAATATTTCCTCTCCCAGGGGAGACGTTATACATGTTCTTATGGTAGCCAGAATCTGATCAGCTGGAATAATCATGTAGGAGGAACCTCCTCCTTGGATAGACTGCAAAACTGGCGTGATAGGGCATCCGCCTTAATGTTCTTAGAACCCGAGAGGTAGGATACCACTTAACTGTACCAGGAAAGGAACAATACCCATATTGCTTGATGGGACAACAGGCGTTTGGACTCGCATAAGTACGTGAGGTTCTTATGATCCATAAGAATCAAGATCAGGGAACTAGTACCTTCCAAGAGGTGTATCACGGTGCCCGTGATTTGCTGCAGTTCCTTGTCTGTCACCACTAGGGGGCTGCTATTGGCTGTCTGCAGATAGCCCGCCTCTTATTGCCTATTTAAACCTGGATTGGGCACCCTTTGAGTGCCCTTTCGTGTTGTTTCTGACCTTCTTGCTATCACTATGCTAGTGATAGCTGGGCCCCTGTTCCAGTGTTCCTGAGTTCCTGATCTCCTGTGTTCCTGAGTTCCTGATCTCTACTGTTCCAGTGTTTCCTGGATGCTGAGTTACTCCAGTCCTGGTTCCGGCCTAGTCTCTGGTGTTGCAGTTACTGCTGAACTTCTTCTCTGCTGTTTGCTGACCTGACTGAGGGTTGCTGGTTCCTGTCATCTCATCACCTGTCTTCAGTATCCTGGCGACCTTCTGCCTGGTCGCGTTGGTGACATTGCTCTATTCCGTGTTGGTCCCAGCGTGCGGACGCTGGTTTGCTCCTAAGCCTTGCGGCTATACAAACTCACTTGTTACACCAGTGTGCGGTCACTGGTTTGCTCCAAAGCCTATCAGCTATACTAATCTGTGTTGGTCCCAGCGTGCGGACGCTGGTTTGCTCCTAAGCCTTGCGGCTATACAAGCTCGCTTGTTATACCAGTGTGCGGTCACTGGTTTGCTCCAAAGCCTATCAGCTATACAAATCTGTGTTGGTCCCAGCGTGCGGACGCTGGTTTGCTCCTAAGCCTTGCGGCTATACAAACTCACTTGTTACACCAGTGTGCGGTCACTGGTTTGCTCCAAAGCCTATCAGCTATACAAATCTGTGTTGGTCCCAGCGTGCGGACGCTGGTTTGCTCCTAAGCCTTGCGGCTATACAAACTCACTTGTTACACCAGTGTGCGGTCACTGGTTTGCTCCAAAGCCTATCAGCTCTACAAATCTGTGTTGGACCCAGCGTGCGGACGCTGGTTTGCTCCTAAGCCTTGCGGCTTTACAAACTCACTTGTTACACCAGTGTGCGGTCACTGGTTTGCTCCAAAGCCTATCGGCTATACAATTCTGTCTTGGTCCCAGCGTGCGGACGCTGGTTTGCTCCTAAGCCTTGCGGCTATACTACTCGCTTGTTACTCCAGTGTGCGGTCACTGGTTTGCTCGCTAAGCCTAACGGCTATACTGTTCGGTGTTGGTCCCAGCGTGCGGACGCTGGTTTGCTCCTAAGCCTTGCTGCTTAACGATTCTGCTATTTGCCAGTTTCATCTGACTGCTGCTATTATCTCTGGGCTGCCCTGCCCGGTATTGGTAAGGCCGGTAGAACCTTTTGCCACATTCCATCTGAGGTTGCCTTACCCGGTATTGGCAGGGCCGGTAGAGCCTACATTGTGTATCTATTGAGGCTGCCTTGCCCGGTAATTTGGTAAGGCCGGTAAAACCGTTATGCTATTCCATCTGCAGGTTGCCTTACCCGGTATTGGCAAGGCCGGTAGAGCCTAAAGACTGTCCTGTCCGGTATATTGACAGGACCGGTAGAGTCTGCCTTCTGTCTGTGCTATATTCTGTATATATATATATATGTATGTTATTGCCATCCTAAGTTATCAATTTATTATTTCAATAAAATTGATTTTTTTTTACCTAAAACTTGTGTCTGAGAGTCATAATAAACCGTGACAGTACGAAAGGGCCATGACCTCAGACAGCAAGGGTGAAGGTAACGCACAGAATATCCATTGGAGGATGGATGTGCTCGAGCAACGTTTGGATCAGTTGGCAGTTGCAATTCAAACGATCCTTGAACGCACGGTACCTGCTGACCAATCTAGCTCTAGCCCGGTGGTCTCGCCAAGTCAGACACCGGAAAGTGATACCAGACCCCTAGGGGGTACTGTTAAAGGGTTAACGGCTTCTGCACCCTTGCCATTAAGATATGATGGTGACCCTAGTCTCTGCAGAGGGTTCATCAACCAACTCGAAATCTTTATGGAATTGACGGCACATGCATTTCCCAATGATCGTAGTAAAGTGGGGTTCACGATATCACTGCTCACTGGCAGAGCATTGGCTTGGGCTAACCCCTTGTGGGAGAATGCTAAACCTTGTACTAAGAACTTTAGTGAATTTGTGCGTTCCTTTCGAAGAGTGTTTGAGCCTCCTGGTAGAACCACCTCTGCTGCCAAACGCCTTATGGAGATACAACAGGGCAGGCGTACAGTGGGCGACTATGCCATCGAATTCCGCACATTGGCAGCAGAGGTAGGTTGGAATAACGAGGCATTATTGGCAGCCTTCTCTCAAGGCCTGAATGACCACATTAAAGACGAAATCGCTGCTAAAGATCTACCTATTGATCTAGATGATTACATTGAGTATGTTATGATAATTGACTCCAGAATACGTGAGAGATCAATTGCCAGAGATCGTAAGTTACGGTCAAAAAATAATGAGCCTAGTAGCATGTTTTGCCCACCCATCCCTCCCTTGGCATTGAAGTCTAGTGAACCAGTACGGGAAACAAGTGAACCTATGGAAATAGGCTTCACTAGACTAACCAAGGCAGAGAGACTATATCGCAAAAAACAAGGGTTATGTTTATACTGCGGTAAAAAAGGGCACTTGCTAAATTCCTGTCCGGTACGTCCGGGAAACGCACACACCTAGGGTACCTTGGGGGACAGGCCCTAGGTGGTGTACAATCGTCCCCAGTGTCGGGCATAATGAAACCCACCATACAGGTGGTATTGTCTTGGGCACAACGCTCTGTGGAGGTTTTGGCCTTGGTTGACTCTGGTGCAGCAGGGTATTTTATGGATAATACCTTTGCTGAATTGCACGGAGTTCCGCGCATTGAAAGAGAAAACCCCTTGACTATTGAAGCGATTGATGGTAGACCCCTAGAACCGCCTCAGGTTATATTTGAAACTATGCCATTGTCTATGACTATTGGGGCACTTCACAGAGAAGAGCAGCAGTTTCAACTGATTAATTCTCCGCACCATGCGGTAATATTGGGATTTCCATGGTTACAGTTACATAACCCACAATTTGATTGGAAAAAGTGTGAAATTGCTGCTTGGTCCCAGTTTTGTATGGACAAGTGCGTCATCCAGCCTATTAAGGTCATGTGCACCTCCTCTGCTATACCGGATGTGTACCAACAGTTTGGCGATGTTTTTAGCAAAGGAGAGGCTAGTTTGCTACCCCAGCATAGACCTTATGATTGTTGCATTGAATTGCAGCCTGGTGCAGTACCTCCAAAAGGACGCACTTATCCATTATCTTGTGATGAAAATAAGGCTATGGAGGATTACATTTCTGATGCCCTTGCTAGAGGGATCATACGAAAATCTACCTCTCCAGCTGGGGCTGGGTTCTTTTTCGTAAAAAAGAAAAATGGCGAATTAAGACCATGCATTGACTACCGGGGCTTGAATAAACTAATGGCAAAAAACGCATACCCAATACCACTCATCACCGAGCTTTTTGACAGGCTTAAGGGCGCTTCGATATTTACCAAATTGGACCTATGGGCCGCTTACAATCTGGTTCGCATTCGAGCTGGTGATGAGTGGAAAACTGCCTTTAATACTCGAGCTGGGCACTACGAGTATCTAGTAATGCCTTTTGGGCTGTAAAATGCACCCGCAGTTTTCCAGGAACTGATAAACGATGTTCTGAGAGATATGTTACAGACATGTGTTGTGGTGTACCTCGACGATATACTGATTTACTCCCAAAACATGGCACAGCACATCAAAGATGTATCCGCAGTATTGCTACGACTCCGTGAGAACAAATTATTTTGTAAAATGGAAAAATGTGAGTTTCATAGAACCAGTGTGCCATTCTTGGGGTTCATAATTGGCAATGATGGCATTGCCATGGACAAAGAAAAGTTGTCAGCTGTCCTACAATGGCCAAAACCCAAGGGTCTTAAAGCCATACAGCGTTTCCTGGGTTTCGCTAATTATTATAGGAGGTTTATTAAGAACTTTTCTTCCATTGTCAAACCTCTGTCCGATCTTACGCACAAGGGTGCTAATCCTTCTTGTTGGCCGGTATCTGCTGAGAAAGCCTTTGAGAATTTGAAGCTGGCATTTGCTGCGGCTCCTGTGTTATCCCACCCCAATCCTCTACTTCCATTTACGTTAGAGGTTGATGCCTCAGATATTGGGGTCGGGGCAGTACTTTCGCAGCGACACGAGAAAGGTGGAACTCTCAGACCTTGTGGGTTTTTCTCTAAAAAGTTGACTGTCACTCAAAGCCACTATGAGATAGGTGACAGAGAATTATTGGCCATTATCCTCGCTCTTAAGGAATGGCGTCATTTGCTTGAAGGTACTAAGAATCCTGTCTTAATCCTAACAGATCATAAAAATCTGACCTATCTCTCGGAGGCCAAGAGATTGTCCTCTCGTCAGGCCAGGTGGGCACTGTTCCTGTCTCGATTTAATTTCATTGTATCATATTTACCAGGGTCAAAAAATATCAGGGCTGATGCACTGTCAAGACAATTTGAGGCCGACAGTGACAGAGTGGAAGCACCAGCACCTATCATCCAACCTGATAGAATACTGGCTACTATACGCACGACTATCACTTCTCCTCTAGGGGAGGAGATCCTGGCCTCTCAGGGGTCTGCTCCCCATGAAACCCCAGTGGGCAAATGTTTTGTCGCTGAATCATTTCGTACTAGGCTGCTCGAAACCTACCATTCCTCTAAGGCTGCGGGACATATTGGTAGAGACCAATTGTTATGGTCCCTTTCTCAGTTATTTTGGTGGCCTTCCATGAGAAACGATTGTGCCGAATTTACGAATGCCTGTGCCACCTGCGCCCGCGCTAAGACCCCGAGACATCTCCCAGTGGGCTTGCTTCAGCCGGTGCCTAATGGCGAACGCCCCTGGTCTCATGTTTCCATTGATTTTATGGGAGAATTGCCTATGTCTAAGGGGTATTCCTTTATATTCATGGTGGTGGACAGGTTTTCTAAAATGGCTCATTTCGTGCCCCTCCGTGGCCTTCCTTCGGCTAAGGAATTGGCAATGGTGTTCGCCAGAGAAGTATTCCGGTTGCATGGAGTGCCTAGGGTACTGGTGTCTGACAGGGGGAGCCAGTTTGTGTCGAGATTTTGGAGGGCATTTTGCCAACAGATGGGCATACAGCTGTCCTTCTCCTCTGCCTACCATCCCCAGACCAATGGAGCTGCTGAACGAGCTAATCAGGGCTTGGAACAATTTCTCCGTTGTTTCGTTACTGACCATCATGATAATTGGTCCGACTTGTTGCCTTGGGCAGAGTTCGCCAGGAACTGTGCGGTCAATTCTTCATCTGGGAGCTCTCCGTTTCTGATTAATTATGGGTTTCAGCCCTGTTTGCTTCCAGATTCCTTTCAGACGCAACAGATTCCAGCTCTGGATGAGCATATCGAGCAACTCCGTTCCACATGGGCACAAGTTCAGAGGGCACTTGGTCAGTCATTTCAGCGTCATCAGCGCCATGCTAATCGCAGAAGGCTTCCAGCGGTTTCCTTTCAGGTTGGGGATAGAGTATGGCTTTCCTCCAGAAATCTCAAGCTGCAGGTTCCGTCTAATAAGTTGGCTCCCCGGTTTATTGGTCCGTACAGAGTTATTCGTAAAATTAACCCTGTCTCCTATGCACTAGACCTACCTGCATCCATGCGTATCCATAATGTGTTCCATGTGTCCCTTCTTAAGCCTCTGGTTTGCAATCGCTATACTACCACACCTGTGGTGCCAGGACCTGTTGAGGTCGAGGGCCAGGAGGAGTACGAGGTTCAGAGCATTATTGATTCCCGTAGGCTTAGAGGAAAGGTACAGTACCTGGTACATTGGAAAGGGTACGGTCCTGAGGATCGATCGTGGGTGGATAGTATGGACCTTCATGCACCTAGGCTAGGGGGTCTTTGAAAGGGGGGTACTATCACGGTGCCCGTGATTTGCTGCAGTTCCTTGTCTGTCACCACTAGGGGGCTGCTATTGGCTGTCTGCAGATAGCCCGCCTCTTATTGCCTATTTAAACCTGGATTGGGCACCCTTTGAGTGCCCTTTCGTGTTGTTTCTGACCTTCTTGCTATCACTATGCTAGTGATAGCTGGGCCCCTGTTCCAGTGTTCCTGAGTTCCTGATCTCCTGTGTTCCTGAGTTCCTGATCTCTACTGTTCCAGTGTTTCCTGGATGCTGAGTTACTCCAGTCCTGGTTCCGGCCTAGTCTCTGGTGTTGCAGTTACTGCTGAACTTCTTCTCTGCTGTTTGCTGACCTGACTGAGGGTTGCTGGTTCCTGTCATCTCATCACCTGTCTTCAGTATCCTGGCGACCTTCTGCCTGGTCGCGTTGGTGACATTGCTCTATTCCGTGTTGGTCCCAGCGTGCGGACGCTGGTTTGCTCCTAAGCCTTGCGGCTATACAAACTCGCTTGTTACACCAGTGTGCGGTCACTGGTTTGCTCCAAAGCCTATCAGCTATACAAATCTGTGTTGGTCCCAGCGTGCGGACGCTGGTTTGCTCCTAAGCCTTGCGGCTATACAAACTCACTTGTTACACCAGTGTGCGGTCACTGGTTTGCTCCAAAGCCTATCAGCTATACAAATCTGTGTTGGTCCCAGCGTGCGGACGCTGGTTTGCTCCTAAGCCTTGCGGCTATACAAGCTCGCTTGTTATACCAGTGTGCGGTCACTGGTTTGCTCCAAAGCCTATCAGCTATACAAATCTGTGTTGGTCCCAGCGTGCGGACGCTGGTTTGCTCCTAAGCCTTGCGGCTATACAAACTCACTTGTTACACCAGTGTGCGGTCACTGGTTTGCTCCAAAGCCTATCAGCTCTACAAATCTGTGTTGGACCCAGCGTGCGGACGCTGGTTTGCTCCTAAGCCTTGCGGCTTTACAAACTCACTTGTTACACCAGTGTGCGGTCACTGGTTTACTCCAAAGCCTATCGGCTATACAATTCTGTGTTGGTCCCAGCGTGCGGACGCTGGTTTGCTCCTAAGCCTTGCGGCTATACTACTTGCTTGTTACTCCAGTGTGCGGTCACTGGTTTGCTCGCTAAGCCTAACGGCTATACTGTTCGGTGTTGGTCCCAGCGTGCGGACGCTGGTTTGCTCCTAAGCCTTGCTGCTTAACGATTCTGCTATTTGCCAGTTTCATCTGACTGCTGCTATTATCTCTGGGCTGCCCTGCCCGGTATTGGTAAGGCCGGTAGAACCTTTTGCCACATTCCATCTGAGGTTGCCTTACCCGGTATTGGCAGGGCCGGTAGAGCCTACATTGTGTATCTATTGAGGCTGCCTTGCCCGGTAATTTGGTAAGGCCGGTAAAACCGTTATGCTATTCCATCTGCAGGTTGCCTTACCCGGTATTGGCAAGGCCGGTAGAGCCTAAAGACTGTCCTGTCCGGTATATTGACAGGACCGGTAGAGTCTGCCTTCTGTCTGTGCTATATTCTGTATATATATATATATGTATGTTATTGCCATCCTAAGTTATCAATTTATTATTTCAATAAAATTGATTTTTTTTTACCTAAAACTTGTGTCTGAGAGTCATAATAAACCGTGACAAGGTGTCACTATTCTTTCAGGGCCAGTATGATGGCCATTAATTCTCTGTCCCCAATCTGATATACCATCTGAGTTTTAGATAGTTTTCTGGAATAGCCACATGGGCGTAAGGCCTCCCCTGGAGCCGAGCGTTGCAAAAGGAGGGCGCCTACTCCAATTTCAGATGCATCAACCTCCAGGGTAAAGGGTAGGGTGGGATTCGGGTGCACCAAAATGGGAGCTGCAGCAAACACTGCCTTGAGGTGTTCAAAGGCAAGTAACGCACTGGGGAACCATTCAGAGACCTCTGCACCCTTACAGGTCATATCAGTGAGTGGTTTGACAATTGTCCAGAAATTTTAATAAACTTCTGATAGTAATTAGTGAACCCCAAAAATCTTTGGATAGATTTAAGTCCCACAGGACGAGGCCATTGCAACACTGCGGACAATTTCTGGGGGTCCATGGCCAACCGAGATGAGGAAATAATGTAACCCAGAAAGGTTACTTGGGGTTTGTGAAATTCGCATTTTTCCAACTTGCAAGAAAAGTTGTTCTCTCTAAGCAGTTGTAGGACTACATCCGAACGATGAATCTCCAATGTAGGGAAATGAATGAGGATTTCATCCAGATAGACCTCCATGCAACCCTGTAAAAGATGTCTCAGCACATCATTGATAAATTCCTGGAAGACAGCGGGAGCATTACAGAGACCAAAGGGCATGACAAGGTACTCATAATGCCCTCTCTGGGTGTTAAAAGCTGTCTTTCTGTAACGGTTTTCAGTACAGAGGCAGGCAATTTGGTAAAACACAGTTTTATTGAATAAGCAAACTGAAGTAACCCTCGCGGGTCCAGTAATGGAATAAACAGAACTGACACAGGACAGGTTAATAAATTACGTTTGCCTACATGGGTCCAGTATACATATATATCACGTAATAAATATTCTGACACAGGTTGGGAACAGTTCACGTGATACTGTGAGACACAAATGGTTAATGCTATTAGGCCAGGAGACTGGGAGGCCCTAATAGCGAGGCCCAGGAAGCACTCAAATGCTGATAAGTGCAAATATGGTGACTAGCCCAGGAAGGTTGAGCGAGGCCCTTGAGGAAACACAGACTATAGTAATACTGCAACCGGAGGAACCACGGAACGCCCTGTATATACACAAACTGCGACCCACGGTACCGGGTACTATCGTGAAACGCACGGCTTGTTGGCAACTGCCAGGGGACAGAGCCGATAGAGGCGCCCAGAGACCAACCTCGATAATGGTGAATTGACAAGCCAGTGTAATAGTGCCACAGTGAAGCTCCTACCCGGGTGTATAACCGGAAGGCTCTGAATGGGTGCCTGGATTGTAGAATGACAGAACAGGAGCAGAGACTAACTGAAGCGCCCGGGAGACCAACCACAGTGACAACTGAACAAGCCAAACGTATACGGAGCAACAAGCTGAGCAACAACCCTGGGTATGGAGTAAGGAGGCAGCAAAGCACTAGTGGGTCGCAGTACAGAATGGTAGTGCAGTATACAAAGCAACCAACTGGGCTAGTACACTAGAGGCAGAGAACTGTATCAACTCTCTATCGGATCCGTTAGTACAGGAATCACAGGAGTGGAACAGACTCCACTATGGTCAAGCACAGACAGGAACGTCAGCCAGGCCAGGTCGGTACACGGAGCAGGAACGTCAGCCAATCCAAGTCGATTCACGGAGCAGGAATGTCAGCCAGGCCGGGTCGGTACACGGAGCAGGAACGTCAGCCAATCCAAGTCGATTCAAGGAGCAGGAACATCAGCCAGGCCGGGTCGGTACACGGAGCAGGAACATAAACCTATAGAGAGTAGTCAGGCAGTCCGGGTCATACACAGGAAATCATACGATAACGGCAACAAGGCACTAAGCAACGGAACACCACGAAAGGGCCCTGTAATAGTGACAGAGCACAGTACTTAAAAGCTACCACTGGGTGGAGCCATAACATTAGCCAATAGGAAAGCATCAGATCTGTAGTGTCAAAATGTCGCCAGAATACACGGGCACCGTGATACTTCCATTCCTGGCTCTCCTTCATTCTGACCAAGTTGAAAGCCACCCTTAAATCAAATTTGTGAATATCTTAGAACCTTTTAGACGGTCAAATAATTCTGTAATCAGCGGTATCGGATAGGCGTTCTTAACCATCAATTTGTTTAATCCAAGTTAATACATGAACGTAATTCTCCGTCCTTCTTTTTAACAAAAAAAATCGAGCACGGCAGGGGATGTGGATTTACAAATGATGCCCCTCTCCAGGGCATCAGAGACGTATTCCTCCATGGCCTTGTTTTCTTCCACAGATAGAGGGTATATATGGCCCCTAGGAGGGGTTGTACCAGGCAGTAGCTCCACAGAGCAATCATAAGGCCTATGAGAAGGTAACGCCCAGGCCTGGATTTTATTAAATACATAGGCGAAATCAGAATAGGCCTCTGGTAGGCCAGAAGACTCGGAGCATGCCAGTCAAACTGGGAGCAATAGACAAAAGTCGTCACACTGTGGGCCCCAAGACAATATTTTGCAAGTCTTCCAATCAATCTTAGGGTTATGCGCCTGGAACTTCAGGGTTTCTTTATGGAGGGCCCCCACCCTCAGGGTAAGTGGAGAAGTTTCATGGATAATGTGTGATGGCAGAAGGGGTTTTTCATCAATGGCCTCAACGGCCAAAGGAGAGACACGCGATTGTAAAGGAATACAGTATAGACACAGTCCCTCCCTCCTCCGAAAGGCCCTCTCCTCCACAGAAAGATGGGTGGCCCCAACCTGCATAGGTTCACTATCCCTAGAGTCAGAACCAGGAGGCATGGGAGGTGAGGGAGGACTGGATGGGCAAGCTAAAAGGGATGTCCCTCTAGAAGGATGCCTCCGCAGGCGCTCCTTGAATGAGGGTCTCTCCGGACCCAAGTGTCAATCAGGATGACAAATGATATCAGTTCATCCAGAACCTTAGGTAACTCACGGGCAGCAATCTCATCCTTCACATATTCACCAAGCCCTTGGGAGAAGGCGGCTACAAGAGCCTCATTGTTCCAACCAACCTCGGCTGCCAAGTTACAGAACTCAGTAGTGTACTCCGCCACAGTACGATTGCCCTGGCGGATGGTCATAAGGTGTTTGGAACCCGAGGTCGCTCGAACTGGCACATCAAAGACACGTTTGAAGGAAGCCATGAATGCATGAAAGTTATAAATTATAGGTTTGTCCGTCTCCCATAAAGTATTCGCCCATGCCAATGCCTTGCCAGAAAGGAGGGAAATCATAAAGCCGACCCTACTACGCTCGCTAGGGAAGGCATGCAGAATAATTTCCAGGTTTATGGCCAGTTGGTTCAAGAATCTGCAACATAACTCAGGATTTCCACCATAACGCTGTGTGAGTGGAACCAATCCAGACAAACCTCTGACCAACCCTGCATCAGAGACGGTAGGAACTGCCGGTGCCAAGGAAGGAGCTGGTGTGGCCACCAGTTGTGGGTTAGAGCGTTCCAAGTGAGTTGTACAGCTAAGCAGGGTTTGCAAGGCCATGGACAAATGATCGATGCGTTGGACTTGGTCCTGCATCTTGTCCAGTATGATCTGAAAAGATGAATCACTATTACAGTCTGTTGTCATGACCCTTATGTACTGTCATGATTGGCAAGCAAAGACAAGAGTCAGACAGTATAGTTAAATCACCTTTATTAGAATAATATGCAGAAATGGAAAATAATAGTAATAATAATACTAAGCAGAGGGTGACAGGAGAGGTCAGGGACTGTATCAGAAATAGGAGCCGCCAATAGGTCCACCATAACTGCTAGAGACTAGGCCGAGCCAAATGGTAGTCTCAATCGCCCCGAGGGAATCACCGAATTGACCCTACTGACTCCCCTAGGACGGCAACAAGGGAGACTACTGACCCACCCATGCGGTCAGTATGGCCAGAGTCCGGCAGAGCCACAGGTCTGCACCAGATAGGATGTCCACTAGTCAGAAGGCAACACAGAGAGGGTAGCTGGACAGAGCCCCAGTTCAGCACCATGTTGGATAGTCAGACAAGCCAAGGCCATACACGGAGAGGGTAGTCAGCCAGAGCCACAGTTCTGCACCAGCTAGGATGTCCACTAGTCAGAAGGCAACACAGAGAGGGTAGCTGGACAGAGCCCCAGGTCAGCACCAGGTTGGAGAGTCAGACAAGCAAAGGTCATACATGGAGCAGGTAGTCAGCCAGAGCCACAGGTCTACACCAGATAGGATGTCCACTAGTCAGAAGGCAACATTGAGAGGGTAGCTGGACAGAGCCCCAGGTCAGCACCAGGTTGGATAGTCAGACAAGCCAGGGTTATACACGGAGCGGATAGTCAGCCAGAGCCATAGGTCTGCACCAGACTGGATGTCAAACGAAAGTGAGCGCACAGGGAGAATGGTCATACAGAGCCACAGGTCAGCACCAGACAAGCCGGGTCATACACAAAAGAACAGGAGCTGGAACTAGAACAAGACTGAACTGAACAACAATATAAGGGCACTGAATGAAGGCCTCAGTGCGCTTTAAATACTCCATACAGGAAGTAGATAGGTGGAGCAGACCAGAACCACAATATAAAGCTGAGGCCTGCATCATAGCACAGCCTCGCTCTACAAGATAATGCAATAATACCACCCAGGAGCACAGATCAGTTAGCTGCTGCTAGTGCTGCCTGTGTGCCTTCTTCAGGTCAACAAGAAATGGCAAGTGTGACATTAGGGGACCCGCTGTCACATTTCTCATCACCTCCTCCAACCACTGAGATGTCTGTAATAGAACAGCAGCAGCAAGGAGGGACTCATAGTGGTGACGATGGTGGAGAAGCTGTGGTGGAAGAGACATTAAAGGCATTTTTAGCCCAAACTGAGAAGGAATGGGAGACAGGCATGGGGATGGGCATAACCACCACCACCAGCAGTGAGCTTTTGGAATTGGAACTACTCTAATTCCTGCTGCTGCTGCTGCTGAGTTGCAAGGGCAGCAGGATGCTGAGGAGCAGGCTAGTGTGCCACAGACCGCCATGGACGCAGAGGGAATGGGGTCCAGTGATGCGGGACTAGGACAAGTTCCACTTGCCAGCAGCAATACTCCTGGTCCCAGTTACAGTGCTGATTCTGAGGCAGTAGCAGCAACAGCAGCCACATTATCCACTGCACCAGCCATTGAAGGGGAATGTGTAGGAGAAGAAGAAATAGGCCATTCTTCTCCACCTTTCCCCTACCCCCTGGGTGTGGGACTATTTTTCTACTGGGGAAGGCTCAGTGCAGTCATCAGCAATAGCACTTTGCACAATTTGAGACAAATCAGTGAAAAGGAGAAAGGAGGGAATTGAAGGTGGGCAGATGTTTAAAAAAAAAGGAGAACCCAGAAGAGTGGTACAGGCATAGAGACCTAGAGTATTCCCTTGAAAGGCCAGTATAGCATGAGAAATAGTGGGTAAGGTAGGGGAGGGAAGCCCCTGTATTCTTAGCCTTTGATTTCCCCATATGCTCCTTTGTGTCAGACATGTCACTGAGAGAGTGCCTAAATCTTGTAAAACTAGATTAAATGTCACACCACCACCAGCAGTGAGCTTTTGGAATTTGTGGAATTTGCAACTGCGCTAATTTCTGCTGCTGCTGAGTTGCAAGGGCAGCAGGATGCTGAGAAATCGAGCACTGCTGTTGCTGTCCCCCTGACTCTCCAGAAAGGCAACAAAGGCAAGGAGGAGATCAAAGAGAAGGAAGAAAAGAGAAATCAGACAGAAGCTGGAAGTTCAATGATTTGGGAAACAACTAGCTCATCATCACCTTCTTGCTCTTGGGTAATTACATATTCTGCCAATCCACCTCATTCATCGTTACATGGCAGTGTGGTGGAGGAAAATCGCAAGCAGGGCATCAAGCGGCATCTGAGGAGATTCCATCCTACAGAATATGCTAAGATTATGGCAGGGAGGGTTCATTATTACTATTAAACTGTCAGCAATTTGTCATGTGCCCCTAGCGGGGTGTGGACAAGGGGCACAGTGACAGCAGAAGTACTTGGTTTCTGGTGTCATTGTGTTTGGATACAGTTGAGCCAGGTGTTATTTACCAAACACTGTGTACATTGCAGTTGCTTATGAGAGGCACAGTTCCTTCTCTGAAGGGAAACATTTCTATTCTAATAACAACACACCCATAATTATGGAGGTGGGGCAGGTGGAGAAGAATTATTGGCTAACTTCTTCTTTTCTCCACATATACAATGAAGTGGTGGGGGTGTAACGGTTTGTTTGACACACAGACACAGTGGTTTAGGATAAAACACAGTTTTATTGAAATCACAGTAATAAAATAACCTTCACAGGCCCTGTAGTATATAAGCTGAATAATACAGACACACAACAGGTTACATATACATATGCCTACACAGGTCCAGTATAACCATAAAGTCCATAACAGTCTATACTGACACAGGTCAGGCAGAATATGTTGGATTCCCAAGAGAAAGGTACTGCATGGGTTAATGGTCTTCAATGAGTGTAAACAGTCCCATGTGCAGAGAGGTCTGTGATGGAGCTCTCCCCATATAGACAGCTTAAGGCTTCGTAACGCCCAGAAACAGGTTAGCAGAACAAACGTGAACTGCCAGAGTAATAATAGGAATTGAGCAACATAGGACACTGCCGTAGCAGTAACGGAGACCAGACCACTCGCACTCTGCCAAAGCAGTAACGGAGACTAGACCAATGGAACACTGCCGTAGCAGTAATAGAGACAGGCCACTTGCACTCTGCAGGAGCAGTAACGGAGACTAGGCCAATGGCACACTGCCGTAGCAGTAACGGAGGCAGACACTTACACTCTGCAGAAGCAGAAATGGAGACTAGGCCACTTGTACACTGCAGGAGCAGTAATGGAGGAAAAGGTCAATGGCACACTGCAGTAGCAGTAACGGAGTCTAGGCCACTTGTACTCTGCAGGAGTGGAAACGGAGACACAATTGCCTGATGGATCAGAATGCCACCAAGGTGACACAGAGCAGGAACGCCAACCAAGCCGGGTCGAATCACTGAGCAGGAACGTCAGCCAAGCCGGGTCGAATCACGGAGCAGGAACGTCAGGCAAGCCGGGTCGGTACACAGGAGCAGGAACGTCAGGCGAGCCGGGTCGGTACACAGGAGCAGGAACCTCAGCCAAGCCGGGTCGGTACACAGAAGCAGGCACAGAAGAATAGTCAGGCAATCCGGGTCGGTACACAGGAGCAGGAGACAAGATGCAGAGTAGTCAGACAGGCAAAGTCGGTACACTGGGAATCACTGAGCAGAAAAAGCACTGGTACAGGAACACCACGAAAGGGCACCGGAAGGGTGCCAGAGCCCAGTATATAAAGGCCATACTGGGCGGGACAAACACAGAGTAGCCAATGGGAGCAAAGCACAGAATAGACTGACAGAAAACAACAAGGGGAGCACGGGCACCGTGATAGGGGGATATTTATGGTGCTGTTACTGCCTCAGGCGCATCACTGGAGCTAGTCGTGGCAAGTGGAACCTTCATCATCCATCACCCATGTTAATGCTGTTGTTGATCCCATTCCCTTTCAGCTGTCTAATCATTCTGCTGCTTAAACATTTCAGCAGCAACAAGAACAGCAGTCGCAAATTCCACATCTACATTAGGGCACTTGGCAGTGGCCACTGGCCAGCATCACATTACCTGCTGGCACTAGGCCAGTAGGGCTTTTTTTTTCTCAGGTCTACAATAAAAATAAACTATTTGGGGGGGCTTGTTTCTAACAAACCTAAGTCCTACGAATCAATGTTTCCTCAGGGCTGGCATATAGCAACAAATCTAACAAATCATCCTCTACAAAATACTCTGCCACGTCAAGATCAGTCTACTCCAGTGGCAGCTTACATCAGGGGGTTCCTGTCTCTGTTACGTTACATACAAATTTCTTAGTTTATTATATTTATTTTTTTAATGAAGTGTCCACCCAATACCAGTCAAGAAACCCCCTCAAACAAATTCCCTGTACAACTGATTCTTTCCCCAGACTCCACCCACCCACATAGTCAGACCTCTTTAATACCATGTCTAATGGGGTATTTTTAATTGTATTTAGGATGTATTTTTATTAACTGCCCCCAATCCCAGTAAACAAACCCCCCAAAAAACATTCCCTGTTCAACTGATTCTTTCCCCATACTCCACCAACACAGGCACACTCATGCCCCTTTTATACTATGCCTTTGGGAAATAAAATAACATTTGCTATGTGCTTTGTGTAAATTTTTGTTCCCATTGATTTCAATGGCATGAGCTAGGCGAAAAAAGCGGAAAAACTACATTTTTTGTGGGAAATTCTTTCCCAAGCGGGAAGTGCCATTATTCAACAATTTTTGGTTTGAGGTGAAATTTTTTGCTCCTCCCTACTAGTAGTGAGGGAGCAGAAATAAGCCCTCCCCACAAAGCACCCAAGACACTCCCGTAACCAAAACAGCAGTGAAAGGGTTAACCAACAGAAGGAGACAGTAGTCAAATCATCATAGGAGTGCCAAATCATAGCATAGGTACACAGAGCATGAAGGATACCTCAGAATGGGACACAGTGGACCAAGAAACTCAAGGGATTATTCATCAATCTTCTTTCTTCAGGCTACCATCATAGGAGAGGGGCTTTTGCTATATAACAAGACGCCACAGCTCAGTGGGCTCTTAGTTATATTGTGAGCCACTCGTATCTATTGATCCCTAACTTTCTGAAGATTCCAGTTTTGAACCTTTGTCGATGATCCATGAAGTCTGCCTGCCCTGACCTCCTGGTTTGCTCTTGGCCTTTCAACATCCTTGAACCAACATCCTCTTAACAGCAAATACCCAGGAAATTTGTTCAGTTTCTGGAATATCAGTATCATTCTATTTCCTGTCTGATATATATATATATATATATATATATCTATATATATATATATATATATATATATATATATATATATATATCTATATATATATATATATATATATATATATATATATCTATATATATATATATATACATATTTACATATATACTTCTGTGCTTTCTCAACACTATCAGTATCCAGGGCACTATTACTTTGGGGTCTCTGTCTGGGTTACTGCCTCTATTTTACTGCTTTTCAGGAGCTAACCTGCCACTGGGTTCCATTGCCTTACTAGGATCCCTTTTTTCTGTCATCTCTCAGAATAAATCACTTTTTGTTGGGTCTTTGTGGGGTCTCCATCCTCATAGAATAAGGTTTAGCAAGCATTCAAACTTTAACCTTATTAAACCTAGCAGGAACAGACGACAAAGTCAAGCTCCATAGGGCTAGAAAGGTACACAAAGAACCTGTGAACTAGGCAATCCAACTACAGCTTCATAGGACACATGAATCCTGGAAAATGGGTGGGAGGTTGAGCTGGTGAAAGAGGAGAGAGTCTACACCCCAAAGACCCTGTCTTTGATGTGCCCCCTTTCAGGTCCTATGGTACCTGTGTTCCATATTGGACATAAGAGAAAAAATGTATTACATAGAAAAAGATAAGAATATAGGATACTAAAATATATTAATGACAGTTATGCAAAGTTAGAATGGACCAATGTCTGTTGAGGATTTCTTTTATCTGTGAAAGCTATTGTAACCTGTAACAAAAATGGGTTCATTTTTATAGTCAGTAAACTCCTTTTTTTCTTATACTTTAGTCTATCTAAATTCCTTGCTTTGAGATAGGCTTTTTCTATTAAAGCTGTATCACAACCTTTATCAACAAACCGATTCTTTAACCCCTTAACGACCGACCACGCAGGCACGCAGTGGTCACTAAAGGACCATGGATTCCAGACTCCCCGAACGGTGTGCAGCCACGGGGGGAGCCCAGAATTCCATGATGGTCATAGTGCGTCTTGGGTCGTTAACTCAGATCGACCCATGACGTACTAAGACCGTCGAGGGTCGTTATGGGGTTAATATCAGACCAGTGATTCCTGATCATAATCCTGCAGATGTGTGCAATTGTGCCTGTTTTTCCTACTATACAAATGGCAGCTTGAATAATTTAAAAGCAATTTGTTCTCCCCTCCTTCTCCCTCTTCACAGCCTTCTCACAGATTGTGCTGATCATAGCTGGGGACGATTGCACACTCCCTTTCCCAAGTGAAAAGCATTCCCACACCCAAGATTTCAGGGGGAGGTAAAGAAACATCATCTTGACTGCACAGCTTCTCCTTCAATACACCTGGGGTAGACTGACTAAGAGATGATAAAGGGATGATAAAGTGGAGATGACTTCTCCAGTTTTCACCTCTCCAATTCCTATGTTATTCTATGGAGCCTATGCACTAAGATTTATTCGGCTTTGGAGATCTTAGGGCTTGATCCAAATGTTGGCGTCGGCAGAAAAAACTGGCGAAGGTGGTTTTGTACTTCAAGTAAGCAATGCAAATGTTCCCACTAGTAAGAAATAACGGTAGTTCTGAAACACACGACGCCTGTCGCCAAAACATCAAAATCTCGCCCATTGAGGACAATGTAGAAGTGAAACCCAGAGCTGTTCAAATGTTGGAGTTAGGGCTAATTCGAGTTAAATTGCAACATTTTCCTCCAGAAAGCTAACACCCATTTGTTTTGGCGAACATCATACAACTCAGAGTAGAAAACCACCATTGAAGAAAATAAAACAGACAAGCAGGTCATTCAAGGACATAACCCAAGCATACAGAGGTCAGATATTAACCCCTGCGATGTCTACCAAATACAACAACAAGGCCTACAACAGTGGTTCACAACCCCTCCACCTAAGACACCCCTAACATGAAATCTGGATGTTCCAAGGCACAATCGATGGATACATACCTATTAGTAGGTCTCACAGTGGGGATGACAAGAAGGAGATAACTGAGCAGAATGACCACTACAAACATACATCACAGAAAATGTGTCTACAAAGCAGTTGTAACCTGTATGGGAATAGTCAGGCAACCTGAGCTTGCGCTCATAGTACACTAACGATCCACGGCACAAAGGTTGTGAAACACCGAGGCATGGAGGGTGCCAGACTCAGCTGTTGAAGACCCAGCCATAAATATTGTTATCATTCCCATTTATATTGCTACCGAGGCATGGAGGATGCCAGGCTCAGCTGATGAAGACCCAGCCATAAATATTGTTATCATTCCCATTTATATTGCTACTTTATTACACTTCACTGAGTTCTTTATGATAGCCACATACTTAGTTACCTGATATTGGACATATCCGTTATGGTCTCTATACTGTGGACACACCTGCTACAACCCGTATTAATTAGTTAACCCTGTGTGTACCTACGCCGGCTTAGATAAGGGTTTGTGTTTGTAGTGATGTGATTTTGATCAGTGGGTACATTGCTATGTTTAGAGACTTTGGTACAAAGTGGAGATATAGTATTGCTGTCTAATAGTGATGGTCATCGTATTAATATCTGAGATGACTGCACTATAGATGGTGATATTCCTTGGTCCCTTACTATACATTTTTAGGTAGTCTTGGCAAGAGTTACTTTATGCAACTGATTAGGTGTTTTTAATACGGTATATGGTTTATGGATTGGAGGGGGTTGAGGTATTATGGGATATAGCTACTGCTGTCTATAATATAATTTTATTTATTATAGTGATTAACTTATTTTTGATACGATTACAATATTGGTGATGTAATTTATTTTATTGGTCGGTGTGCTTACTTTAATACCTAGTTATTTATTTTTCTTTTTCTTTAATTTTCTTATGTTGGATTTGTATTATTAGGTATATAGCACCACCATATATGTTATGTATGGTTATGACATATACTGTAATCTAGTTATATGTGCTCCTTCTGTTATTTTTTATTTTTTGGATAGTACAGAGTATGACTGAATTAGCTGTAAGGTTGCAACCTAACTTTTACTTCAGTTTATTTAAAAGCCTCTGCTTGGCCGATTGGTCAAATAAAAAATTCCATGCTAAAAGCATAGCCCTTTCCTTCCTGCTTGTATTAAAATACAATCATATGTAATAAAGGATATGTTGTATCCACTTGGAGGTGTATCAGTAAAGTCTTAGAAAGGACTATTAGAATGTCGTTCAAATAGTAATTAAGATAGTATAGTAAAGGTCCCTAGAGCCTTTTAGAAGAAGATCAGGCACATACACTTAAATTACCTCCTTGGTTTGAATTCCAACCTGGTATACCTTCCCTGAGTCGCATCAATATAGGATAGTGCCAGGGTAAGTCAGTGAAGCATAGAAGTGAAGAGGAATAGATAGAGCAAAAGTTTAGTCAGAAACTAGTCTCCCATGATACAGCTCTAGAATAAAATCCCCAGTTTGCGGTAAATATCATTAACCACTTCTATTTGCCCTCTGTGTTTCACCGCTGCTATATGCAACTTCTTCAGGGGTCATCTAATTTCAAAATTATCAACAATTATTGTAAACAATATTGTACTGTACTTGCTTCTAACTTTTTTTTTTTATTTTCTGTAAGTTTTTATTGCTAACTTAGCCCCTTAAAGCAGAACAACCAGGTCACAAAATGTTTAGCTTAACTAAGTCTGCTTCTGGTGACTAGCTGCTTAGTAGCGCTAGTCGCCAGAATTATTACCTGATTTAATAGATACATGCTTTATTCCCCAGCTCTCAGTAGCACTGAGCCAGAATGACGTCTGCACGCATGCGCTGTCAGTCCCAGCCGGAGCTCCTAGCAATGCCTCCTAGACCCGGCTGGGACTGACAACACAGACGAGCGGACGTCATTCTGGCACGATGTCCACGTGCTACTGACAGCTGAGGAATAAAGCATATATCTATTAAATCAGGTAATAATTCTGGCGACTAGAGCTACTAAGCAGCTAGTCGCCAGAAGGGGACTTAGTTAAGCTAAACATTTTGTGACATGGTATTTCCGCTTTAAGAAACTTTGAAAAATCAGGAGGTACAATTTCTTTCATGTAACATTTGTACCAGTCATTTGTGTACAAGGAATGCACTGATTATTAGAAGAATGTGCACCTTTACTACTAAATTAGTTAACAGTAGTGTTTAACTCTTTAGGTATTACAGGACAGTTCTCCATTTGACATACGTGTATATGTGTGGGTGTGAATGTGTGAATGTGTGTGTGTATGTGTACGCTAGTGTAAGCATGTATATGCCAGGGTGTGAATGTGCGTGCTAGTGTATATATATATATATGTGTGCCAGTGTGTGTGTGATTATGTTTTCTAGTGCATACCTGTGTGTGTTTGTGTATGCATGTGTGAAACAGTGTGTTAATGTGTGTGCATCTGTGTGCTAGTATAAGCGTGTGTTTGCCAGGATGTGAATATGTGAGTTAGTGTATACATGTACATGTGGGAATGCATGTGCCAGGATATGAATGTGTTAGAGGGCACCTGGGATTACAGCGGGCTGCCTTCAACTGCGTCTCCCTTCCGCAACTATGTCTCCTTTCCACCTGATGATCCAACCAGCAGGAGGAGCTAAGGGCTTTGTGGTATCACTAGTTTAGCTCCATTACAATCAAAATGTCTGTGGTATTACTTGCCTTAATTCACAACATTAATGCCAATTATATTATTAACAATAGTGGGGGGCAGCTGGGATGGTAGGCTGGAGAGATAGTAGAAATGGGTCACTTGATTGTACTTGCCACCCTGGCCAAAAGTTACCAGCCCTCCCTTGGTAGTTCACAATTAATTGTAAGCTCTATGGTAGTGTAGATCAGTTTAAATTATTAGTTGTGGTCGGGCCTAGGAGAGACTATGATGATAAGGTGTATGTCGGATGCCTATTGCCCATTCCAACCTGTAAGGTAGGCCTAAGAGTGGGCCCACGTGTATAAGAAAAAGAATGAAATTGATAGAGCTGAGAAAGGGATATGGGTTGGGTGGGTAACAGAGCTCAGTCGGAGCTCTGCGCAGTCCCGAGGAAAGGATTGAGGTTGGTATAAATGTCTCCAACCGGCCCTCCCACAACTCCAGGCTAACCAATAGCCTTACATTTGTTGTCGGGCCTAGGAGAGACTATGATGATAAGGTGTATGTAGGATGCCTATTGCCCATTCCGACCTGTAAGGTAGGCCTAAGAGTGGGCAAAAGGACCATGAATCCACAGGGATCATGACCGTAGATCTATATCCAATGTGAATAAAGAATGGGTACTGAAATAACCTGATACTGGATAACCCCCTGCCTGGTGACCCCTGAAATCTAACAGAAGCCATAAGAAAGGTGGAGCAAATGTAACTAAAAAGGAGGGCTGATAACCGAACGGTAGTGAGCCGTCTACTCTGCTCCAAAAATATACAATCTAAGGTGTCAAGTGAAAGACTACTTACAATACCTCACATGATCAATCGTAGGAGTGTGCGACAGTGTAACTTACTGTAGTAGTTGTGTTGATAAAGATGTTTGATACCTGCCAAGACGGATTAACAAAATGAGATAAAATATGCATAACTAGTATATAAATGGCCAAAAAGATGTAAAGGCAGAACACATGTGGCACCCTACCACAGAACAGCTAGCCCAGTCAATAGTTGACGTGTATGGTGGAAACGGTGAGAACCTTGAAATACTACCTCCCATATGTAGCTTCATAAACATGGCACACGTCATAACATCAGGGCCAGGTATGTAACACATGTACGTCTGAAGGTGGTAGTCTGTCTTGCCATGACACCAATGCAACGTCTCTGCCAAATTAACTCACATTTTGACTGCCTTAGCCCCGAACATAAGGCAAATAACATCCTTCTTCCCCAGACACCCTGTAAAGCCATAGAGCGGTGTCATGGCAGTATCTTACCCGCATGTTCCGCTACCGGATTTGATTATGTAAATTCTTCCGGTAACGCCACTGGTTCCATTGTGAGGGATCTTCCTTACATATGATGATCCTGTAAACAAAACTGATTCATGATACTTAATATATTCCTATAATGCTGCTGGTTCATGACCCCCTGCCTAGTGAAAAAGAGAGAAAAGAATTAACTTGTATATGGTGACTGGTGAGTCCCTCTCTAGTGCCAAGCGGCTGATACGAGATGCTACCTATGGTTTGGACCGATGGGCATGAGGCCTATGCGATAGGCTGAGGGGTGTTGGTCTCGTGGTGACAAATAATCTTAAGCAGTATAAGACCCTATGTCTATAGAGTGGGTGTGACAGGTGAAGCCCTGTCTATCAAGAAAACTAGGAAGAAGGCTCTGTCTATGAGTTGGGCCGAGGGAAACGTGGGACGGGACTAAGCTGTAGCCTTCCCCTAACTATCCTAAAAGACGAACCAGCAGTCTTAACATAACCTAAACCTAACTCTGCCTCTGAAAGTAACTTGCTCGAGCCTGTATGCGTGTCTCTGAAATGAGGAGACTGAATAAGATATACAAGATACCGAGTTTAATGACAAACAGTATCTCGTGTGAGATAAAACCCATTAGATTTAATTGTGGACTACCTAGTTTAAGAACATACAAGAACGTACCAATAAACCCTAGAAACCTATCCGTAAAAAATGATGATGAAAAAAACATGAAGAGATCTCCGTGTGCGACTATCAAAATAGGAATAAATGAAAAGTTCCGCCAACATTACTTATTTGGTGTCGGTCACCTGAAAGCCTAACTGACTAGAGAAAAGGATAGATCAAAAGCACTTAACTGAGCTATATATGTGGGGAAGGTGAGGCCCTAAAATAAACACCAACCAGAACTACCTATGATTTGGACCGAGGGGCGATTGCCTAAGCTGTAGGCGGGAACGTGACTGGCGGCGTTATCTATCTCAAAATATAAACCTGGCTGTCCGTGACGCCCTACCTAAAAGAGACCAGGAGGAGGTACGCTAACTATGATTTGGGCTGAGGGGAAATACACGAGATTTCCCAGGGGACTGGACTACTCCTCCATTCCTACCCTAAAAGACAGGGTCCGACAGACTTTAGAAAAATAAAAAACCTGCCCTACCTAATCTTAGTAGAGTCAGCTTCATAAATGCCGGGGCACCCTTCCTGCCCCTGTAACCGAAGTAGCTACATCTCCAACATCAGATTAACAAGATACCTCTGAGATTTGAGACCCGTAATGCTTGGTCTAGATGCCCTAGCCCCAAAAGTCAAGATGTAGAACTTAACTATAACAATAGGGACCTACTGAACAGGATAAAGATCACGCTCGAAGCTGTATGCCTGTCTCTGAAATAAGGAGACTGAAATGATACACAAGATACTAAGTTGAATGATAAACAGTATCTCTGTGGGAAATACCCCTATGTGATTCCTTAGTAGAATATCTAGTTCAGAACGTACAAGAACATAACCAAAAATACCCTATAAACCTAATCGGAAAGTATCATAGCAAAATGACTACAGAGATCCACGTGAGTGACCTGAACGTAGGAGCTCCCTAAATGATGGAGCTCCATACCTGCCCTTATCCCAGAAGTAGCTAACGCCCTCAACTTCTGAAATCTAACACCTCTGAGATTGGGACACCAGATCTGTCCTAAATATATGCTATATCCAGATTACATATTGGATGACAACATAAGTTAGTAAACGTACTCATACACACTAAACGGCAACATGAAAGCTTCAAATTAAAATACCTTACCTTTGATGCTTGAGACCGCCTTCGTGTGTCTAGACAAACCTAAGAATGCAAGATTAACAGATTGCCCCATATGCTAAACCTGAAAAACATCAGTACCTACATGGTCAACCTGTACCTAGGACTAGTGATTATAACAAAGTACTGATAAACAGTTGCTGAACCATACAACCTTCCCCGAAGACCGGACCGGCTTAAATAATTCCTATCCCGCTAAGCTTATCCTAATTCTAACTCTACCCTCACCTCAATCCCAGGGGAAATTGAGAGACGTATCCATAATTGGACATAATAGGAGGCACTAAAAAAATTTAACTGGTAAGTAATATGCTGGCCTAGACAACCTATCTTGATCGCGATTAATCGAACGTCAGAAACTAAAAACAAAAATATATACATTACAGTAAGACAAGTGAATGGCTGTCGTAACGGATGCCTGAGCAGCTATATGAGCAAGATTACATTGTAGTATAAACCAGAGGAGTAAGTAGACATATATGAAATCAAACCCGATCTTGACTGCAGTAAAGTTCAATGCTTGTGGAAGGAAAACCAGCCTGCAAGAGGAGCACTTGGGGTGATCGCGTGCTTGACTGTGCGTGGCTGAACACATGGTCGTGTAGTGATGACGTGAACGTGACTTAGTCTAAGAGAATTGACGATTAACACAGAGCTCAGTCGGAGCTCTGCGCAGTCCCGAGGAAAGGATTGAGGTTTGTTTAAATGTCTCCAACCGGCCCTCCCACAACTCCAGGCTAACCAATAGCCTTACATTTCTGTGTTATAGCAAAAATAATTGGGTCAAATATTAAAAATAATTAAAAGTTAATAAAACAGATTGCCATATTACCTCTCATGAAAAATGTTACATGAGAAAAAAGCACACTGCAAGGCAATATCACTCAAAATGTACATATCAGTAAATTATGTTAACATCATTAAGTTACTGACTGATACTACTTCACAACATCAATGCCAAGTATAACATTAACAAAACGGGATGGGCCGGGTTATGGTCTGGAGTGATAGTAGAAATGGGCCACTTGCTTTTACGTGATCCCCCCAGGCAAAAAGTTGCCAGCCTTCCCCTGTATACATTTCTGTAGTGATCTAATTTCAGGTAAAAAAAATATTTCTAAATAGAATTTCACTTCTCCCTAACAGGATAATTATGTTTCAGTGACTCAGCGTTTTGTAAATGAGTTTTTAAAGATATGTTTAAAGTATTTAGGACTCTTCTGGTCTAGTTCATGTTTTAATATGTCTGTATCATTTACACAGATGACTTTGTATGATGGTGTTACCAGCACAGGGTGCAAAATGAGCCATCTTATATGATTGTAAAACAGTATAAGAATGAAGGTCTGAAGTAACATACTCCCTCATAACATGGAGAAAGTGCAACATCATGCAAGGAACGTTTGTCATATGAAGATAGTCCTTTTTTTTGTTTGTTTGTTTGTTTTCTGCTCCAGTAACTTCAAGCATGCTATTTTGTAGGTAGTGTACTTGCTTTTAATAAATACATATTTTTTTCTACTTGGATTGATTGCTTCCACCTTTGATTTTTATAGTCATGTTATTTTTTATCTCTTATAATTGTGGATAAACACAGTATATATATTAGCTAATGGAAAGTCTACCATGGTATCACTTACTGCCCTACTCCAGAGAGAGGCTCCTTTCCATCTGTAATACTGCTGAGTGGCTAAAAGGCACAGTCAGGGGGCAGTCCATTTCCTATGTCTGCTAATAAAACTATTTTGAATTGTATGTAAAAAAAAAAACCAAGCCCCCCACACACAGGCCTTTAAACAACCAGGGGGATCTTTTGACCCATAGCCCCACTCAGCTCATCTCTCTGCCTTTTCTGCATTGGAATGGGAATGGATAAGTCAATACATTGTATTTTATAGGGATGAGTGAAACATGCATAGTGTTTCACAGATCAAGTTTAGTAGATTTAGATAGAATTCTTGTTCCACCAAACTGATTCAGACATAATTACAAACGATAAAGAAAAGGAGGGACAGGGTAAGCAAGAGACAAGTTGCGTGGAGGAGAGTGTATAAGAGAGGGAGTGGGACTGGGGGTGCACAGCAGAGAGAGGGAGAGAGAAGATTGGAACATCCGTGTAAGAATGGGGCTTGGAGATTAGGAGATAGAGAAAAAAGGAGTGGCTTGACTAGAAAGGGACCCAGTAGCGTGGGAGAGAGGATAAAGGAAAATAAAATGATGGGGAGAGAGTGGGGGAAAGTAAGAGAGGAAAGGGGGGTTTATTGTAAGAACTCTGGAGAGATGGGGAACAAGAGAGGAAAAGTGGAGAGACATCCAACAGACCTGCCAAATATTTGTAACCCTTCCTACTTCAAACAAGTAACTCCAAGCAAACCAATTTAACTGATTTTAAATTATAGTTTCTGTTTTCTGTTAAATGGCAAACAAAATGTAGAAATTAAAATATTTTTTTAAAAGATGTGTTTGAGGTCTTGAAAAGCAGTTTTTGTCCTAGATTACTGAACTGACAGAAACATTCAGGGCCAGATTTGTAATTAGGCAGAGTAGGCATCTGCCTACAGGTGCACCCCACAGAGCGGCGCCTGTCATTCGGATCCCCCGCTTGGTGCCCACAGCCCACAACAACATGGTGAGGTCTGTCTGTGCTTTCTTCGGCTGTGAGCTCCCTCGTCGGCTCTTTAGTAATACAGAGCGCTGGGAGATGACATTGTCTCCCAGCGCTCTGCATTACTGAAGAGAAGACCGCGCGGGACCTCCAGCAGTTGCAGCTCTGTGTAGGAGGAGGCACAGACAGACCTCTCCTCTCCAGGGTAGGAAACGGACACGGGGGGCAATATGGAGATGATGGGGGCACTGTGAGGGGAAATATGGAGATGATCATGGGGGCAATGTGAAGGGCAATATGGAGATGATGGGGGCAATGTGAGGGGATATGGAGATGATGGGGGCACTGTGAGGGGCAATATGGAGATGATCATGGGGGCAATGTGAGGGACAATATGTAAATGATCATGGGGACAATGTGAGAGGATATGTAGATGATGGGGGCACTGTGAGGGGCAATATGGAGATGATCATGGGGGCAATATGGAGATGATCATGAGGGCTAGTTGGAGATGATGGGGGGGTTAGTTGGAGATGATGGGGGGCAAGTTGGAGCTGATGAGAGCAATGTGGAGATGATGGGGGCAATGTGAGGGCAATATGGAGCTGATGTGGGGCAATGTGGAGATTAGGATCATTGTGGAGATGGCAAATCGGGGGGGGGGGACTTCAGATTTCTGTGCCTACAGGCTCTTGAGATGTAAATCCAGCCCTGGAAACATTTGACAACATAACCCAGTAAGGGGTGAACTGAACTAAAGGGGGATCATACAATTCCCCTTTCAATGTCTCACCTTTTATTTTGGGTGGAAAAGATTAAAAAGATAGCATGAAAGTAGGTGTTTCAAACAGACATGTGCATGGAACAAATTTGCTTTTGGAGGAAAAAATGATGGTCATTCTTGATGCTGAAAAACTAGAGTTCTACACAATGAATAAAATAAATGGAATTTTTTCACAGCTTCATGTGACTATTTGATTTGATATGACTTCCAGACATTCAAGTCAAGAGGAACAAGTGCTAGAGTCCATTTAAATGCTTAGAAAAGCTATGAGCAGCATGTTGCATGCTACAAGCATAGCCCTCCTGCCACAGTAAATGCTGCACCGATTGGAATATTCCTTCGTATAAAGATAAATTGGCCCGAAACACAAGCTGATGTACAAAGTAAAATTCTGGTGCTAGCCAAGTACACCATAGGGAATAAATATAACCCTTTGAGTGACAGATGGGTACACAATGCATTGCTTTGCAATGAGTTGCGCACCCCTTGGCACTCAAAGAGTTAAACTCCAAAACATCCCAATGCATGACGAAGCTATGTTTTGAAGACCACTGTAGCATTCAAGGGGGTTAAAGACCCCCTTTAAATCAATGGGAATTTTTGTATTTGTTGACTATAGAGCAGTTGATTTTCAGCAGAATTGTGCCACTTTTCCATAGTATATCAGACTCCATGTTTGGAAAAAAAAAAAAAAAAGCTGAGGAACTGTCCTTTGAACTATTAGACAAAGGTTTCAGTAGCAGGAGTTTAAAAATGCATGTGTGGGATGCCTACAACTGAATGAATGACATGCAAGAGGACTAGATGTCACATTGGCTAAGAGGGGAAGGGGTAGTCCCACAGGGTAGAGAGAGGTTATTAGGTAGAACAGATGAAGAAACAACAACTAGAACTGTCACTAAGTACTTGATAGCAGGGAATATAACATTCAACTCACATGCATATGAAAGCTGGATAATGAATGGCCAAAGGTTGGCAGATGAAAAACTTGCTCACAAAGCTGCTGCAACTGAAAGCTGTTTGAGAGCAAAGCTAGATTAGGAAAACTGAAGTAGCTCACACAGGTGAATACAGGAGTAGGAGCACACAAACAATCAATGTCACAGGATCCAAATCAGCTAACAGGATGAGGTTTGGAAAAAATCAAAAGTCAGGTCATGCTGCAATCAAGTGTGGCCAGAATAGAAAGCCAATGCCTTACACAGGAAATAGGAATCTCAACACTGGAATACTTCGTAAGACACTATACTGGTGCAATGAAATGTTTGTAATGCTGCCTTAATATAGGCCACCGTTGGTGTTTCCTGAATACAGACAGGAGGACAGGCAACCGCAGAGCTGCACTTAATGGAGTGGATTTCTCCAGGCAAAGAAACAGAGCTGCAAGTAGTAGCAGAGCAGGGCAAAGCTTTCTGGACTGGATTCTTACACTAGGAATATTAATACATTTTTACCAATTAATGCTTGGGCAGGCAGGCCTGACTAAAGGGCCCACGTTTATAATATATAGCTAAAGGGTGTGGTAGTAGGGATTTTTCCCCACCACATAAAAGTGTTCTCTACTTTTCCTGCAGGCTCTCACAGCATGCCATTCTGAGTTTGTGTGAGGAGAAAGCAGCACATTTTCAAGCTAGAGAAGATTAGGGATATGGTAGAAAAAGATGAAGAGACAACTCTGAAGGGAAGGGAGCAGAGTGTAGGTTTAACCTTTATTTAGACTGATACTTTGACTCCATGTACCTCAGGGGCACCATCATATGCTGCAGTCTGTAGTATTTGTTGTTTGTGCATGTGCCTAGTCCCTTATGCACATGAACAGATACTATAATTCAGTGTTGCTTACATTGTTTGTTTTCTTCTAGCAATAGATATATATAGTTATCTACCTTTAAGCATAGCCTTTAAATAGTATCAGGATATTTGGCATTCTGTTTGAATATTTCTCCTAAGGAAATGGCCTTGTGAGGGCCAAGTAACACATAGAGGTTTTTTTTGTCTGTTTAATATATCATCCTGGATTTTGTGAGCCCATTTCGGTATTTGAAGCAATTACAGTGCCCCTCCATTTGTTGACTGTGTTGTCTATTTCATGGAAACCGGAAGGAGGTTGTAACACAGGGGGCTGCAACAAACACTGCTAGAAAGCAGTTGAGTTGTCCTGCTTGGAGGCAGTTGTATCTTCCACAAGTGAAAATATCCAGTATAATTGTGTATTGCTGATATTCATGTGAGGAATTACAATCTTGATTCAAATGACCCCTCTAAAACAGCCGGTAGGGCAAAAATGGCTAACAACCCATTTACAAAATGGGTTAACTGAGCCATTCAATTGCCCTACCAGCTGAAACCACAATGAACGTTGGGCCACAGAAACTGATCTATGGCCAAACGTTCATCATGTGTTTTATGTTCTCAAAACTCATTCTCCTTTCATCAAAACCAGGAGATTAGTAGAGTAAAAGAGATACCTTTATTGGCTAACTGAGTAGCTCTGGGGTGCAAGCTTTCAAGACACTAGGGGCTCGATTCAATATGCCCTGGTAAAATTTTCAATAGGGCAAAAATGGATACCAAACAGTACACACAGTGTTACCATAGGAATCCAATTGCCCTACCAACAAGAACGACAACGATCATTGTGACACAGAACCAGATTTTGGCCCCAACATTCGTTATGTGTTTTTTGTTCCCAAAACTCATGCTAAATATACTTCGTAATGTAAACATCAAAGGAAATTGGCTAATGCTTGGTGCCTGACACACTGTCAAGCACCAAGTGTGAGCTCAAATGCACAGCCACCTTCCCAAACACTAACCCTACACTATCCCTAACAGTAAAGTGCAGCAATACTAGCCCTAACACTAGCCTAACACCCAGAACTGTATAACACTTACCTGTCATCCACTGTCTTTCATCTTCTATCTTCCTTCTTCTTTCTTCCTCTTTCTCTTAATCTTCTTTTTTCTGTCTTTTGATCTTCTTCTGTTCTAAAAGATGTACATGTAAAAAGAAAGAAAGTCCTTATTAAAATTCTTTGTAAAACATACATGTTCAAGTAATGTATTCATTAACACTTTGAGTGCCAAAGTGCTGGAGTACCGGCACTCAAAGGGTTAAACTATGCCCGATGCGGAACAAATATTTGGCAAATCCATTTTGTATAATAATATTTTTATCCCCACTGAAAATATCAGTTGATTCAGTCCAAGTATTAATTTACACCAGCAGTTAAAAGTGTTAATGATGCTGGAGCAACTGATAAAATCCTTTGGCTTTAACCAACCATCTCTATGCAGACGATACACAAATATATCTCTCAGCACCCTCAATATCACCTGAAATACAGCAGCGGGTCTCAGATTGCCTTAACGCTGTCTCTTCCTGGATGGCTCATCGTCGCTTAAAACTTAACTTATCCAAGACTGAGCTCCTTATCTTCCTTCCTAAATCCTGCACAACACCTCCATTCTCTATAACTGTCTAAGGCTCCACAATTTACCCTGTAGACAAGGCCCGCTACCTCGGGGTAACTTTGGACTCTTCTCTTTCCTTCTCCACCCACATTAACAACGTTACCAAAACCTGTCGCTTCTTTCTTCGGAATATAGCAAAAATCCGGCCATTCCTCTCTCACTCTACAACAGAAACCCTCATGCATGCTCTTATCCTTTCTCGCCTAGACTACTCTTTACTTACTGGTCTTCCTACTAACCATATCGCTCCTCTTCAATCAGTTCTTAATTCAGCCACCAGAATACTCTTCCTCTCCTCCAGGACAGTTCTCACCCCACCACTCCTAAAATCACTGTCATGGCTTCCCATAAAGCAGCGTATCACATTCAAAATCCTCCTCATCACCTTCAAGGCTCTCCATATCACTTGTCCCCGCCTTGTATCTCATCTTTGATATCCCGCCATATTCCTGCACGTTCACTACCCAGCACACATGCTGGACGACTCACTGCCCCTTTAACCACTATCGCTGTTTCACGATTGAAAGCTTTCGCACATGCTGCCCCCTACCTCTGGAACTCCCTACCACCCAGTATTCACCAAGCGTCAACCCTCAACAATTTTAAATCTGAACTAAAAGAGCACCTTTTATCTCTAGCAACAACATAATATGGAAACATTATCATTATTATCATAAGCCAAACACTGCACTTCCTCCTCTACCAACTTGTATCTGTATGTCACCCATCCTATACTTAGATTGTAAGCTCTACGGGGCAAGGACCTCTTATCCTAATGTATACTCACCTGTCGATCCCCTTATGACTGCCTATATAAGCACTTAACCTCTGCACTTATTGTACCCCTGCTATATTAAATGTAATCTGTAAAGTGCCAAGTACACCGGTTGGCGCTATATAAATAAAAATATACAATACAATACAATACAATACAGTGCTGCAGCCTCCATCTCCGGCAGTTGCACAAGGTTTGCATACCCAAAATCCAAGCCCTGATACCTTCCGGGCCACTGTCTGAGCGTTCCTGTAGAAAAATTTAATAGAGAATGGCTTTTATATTGCCAGTCTCTGTCCAAATGGTTTCCAGCCTACCATTGACTGAGATGTGTACTTATTCACCTCCCAGCCAATTAGCTTCTAGCGGGGGGGGGGGGGGGTGACGAGACCTGGATGTTTTACTACACCTACAACACACCCATGCAAATAATTAAATACATACACGAAGTAGAATTTACACAGATGTGTTATATTACCTAAAACACACTCTTGTGGATAATGGTAGGTACACAGGCACCCATATTAAAAACACACACTGAGATAATAGCCTGTGTCCTCACACTATACTGTTAGAAAAAACTATAGAAAGCCAAAGAGCTCCAATTCTGAATTAAGCGCTAGAGGCTGTAATGATTGCATATTGAATATCCACTCTGATTCTTTTCCTGGACATCAGTTGGATATAATTACCACCTCTCCAGTCCTTCTGGACAATTTGTATGGGATAAAAGGACATATCACTAACACTTGCATTGTGGAACTCAGCATTTTTGTATCATCTGTACACTTGTGGCATCTATATTAAAATAATTTTTAGATTATCAGGTTTGGTTTGTGGTGTATATATTAGCACCCAGATTATACATATTTCCAATAATAATATATTTATTACAGAAAAAAATTAAGAGCATGGCTGATGATTCTTATAATAACAAAAGCACAGATATGAACCACCTGGTTCAATGACATGTTAACATGTTTTATGCAGGATCCTTGCATAGTCTCCATTGAAACACTGGGGAACAGATTTGCGCAAAACTGCTGGATCCCGTTTCAAACATAAAATTTCTGAATTTGTGCCTGTAACAATACAGGAACACTGACCCAGAGGCAGAGGGAATAATAGTTGAGTCCTCTTCCACCAGTAGAGGCTGGGAATTGTTACTTGGGTGGGTAGCCTGAAAAGCGCTGACAGCTACAGTGACAACCATCGTGTGACAAAGACCATAAATAAAGTTGTCGACCAAAAGGCTGAATATCCAGAAACCAGTTTAGCTGGACTAGACCGGGATAGCTGTCACTGTATTCTGTGTAGAGGTGAACCACATAGCAGAAAAAAAAAAATGTTGAGTGTGTGTAGTACTAGCAGTGGCCACTAGATGTCAGGATAAGACATGGAACTAATGTGCACTGAAAATCCCCAAACCACAGGGAAGCCTTCAGCAATAATGGCGGCAAATTCAGGTCTTAAAGGGGATGTATCAATTTATACATTTTTTTAACCATATGTTTTGTTAATAAAGTAGTAATAGGAAAGCTGTTTTTTTTTTAATGTAAGTACTTTATATTCTATCTTCAAGCTTTGCTGGTCAGCATAATGTAGCACTCTGAATCACCAGCAAAGCTCTTGCTCACTTCCTAATTCTCCTCCCACCTTCCTCCCAGCTGCCCCAGGGACGGCGTTCACGCTTCTCTTCAGTGTTGTGTGAATGGCTTCTATCATTATATCAAGCTCAGGCTAGCATTATACTGAGGTTGCAACCTCAATATAATACTAACGAGAGCTTGATATAACAAAAGAAGGCTTTCACACCACACCAAAGGGAAGTGTGAACGTGCTCGTTGGGGAAGCTGTGAGGGAAGTGGGAGGAGAAGAAGTGCTGTGCCCATTATGCGGAAGTGCACAGCACAGAAGATAGAATATCTTTAAAAGTAGTTACACTTTAGAAAAAAAAACAGCTTTCCTAATACGACTTTGTTAACAAAAAAAACATTTATAAGGTGATACATTCCCTTTAAGTACACAGCAGGTACTTAAAGGTACAGAAGTTAGAAAAATGGACATACAGGAAACCAGAACAAGCGCCATGGAATGGATCCCAAAACAGCACAGGATTAAATGGAACAGTCCTGACAGTGCCAAGGCATGAGCAGCACCCTTCTGAGGAATCAGATGTGAAAACACATAAACACAGTCTCATAAAGAGGATGAGCAAAATGTAGGGGCAAAAAAGCATAATGAGAAGCAAAAGGATTATATATGCATGTGAAATAGTTGCAGCATACCTGAAGGATAACTGTGTTCTAGGCCAAAATAATGACCCACACCATCTAGAGTGCAATTTCTCAATGCAGCTGGTTATTTCATTAATGACTGTAGGAAATGTCTACAAAAAAAGAAACTAGACAGAGAAACATATTGCAAATGTAGAAACAGTAGCACTGAGAAGGATAAGGGATTTGCACAGATACCATCGTTGCCAGGACCAATGTATGAACATTGACAAATGACTGACAAAAATTATTAGAAATATAATTTTCAAATTACATTATCAACTGTAATAATGTTATATGTTTGGATTCAGATAGCAACATAGACTAATCACATTCATATGACATACACAACTGGTATGCCTTTATAAGAATTAACAGGTCTACATTAACATGGAGGTGAACAGAGGAAGGCAGGTCTACTCTAGAGAGGTAATTTACTAGGTAAGGTTTTATAATTGTTTTGTTAACAAGCTTATACTTCTTGCAACTTTATACAGGTGTTTACAGATTGGTTAGCCAGCCACTATGGCAGGCCTTTCAAAACATATTTTTATTTACAGCTGGTTTACAGGCTAAGTAAACAAATCTAAAAATTAGAACAGTGGTTCATGAATTAGATACAAAAGAAACAACAACCAGGAGAGTGTTCATAGTATAATGGACAGACATATGATTTATGATCTCATGAATGACATTTAAATTGCTAAAATCAATAATCTTACTTGGCTGTCTTCTGACCAGTGATGTGTAATTACCAATAGGTCTTAAAGCTTGCTGTGATAGTTGTACTGGCCTTCCTCACAAAGACTGATCTGTCTGGATCTCTCTCTCAAATGTAGACACAGCAGCAGTGCAGGACAATAGGGAGTAAACTGGAGCTTAACATTTTATTAATGTAAAACAAGTGTAGACCAGAAATAGTAAATTTAAAATATAAATAGCTTGATGAGTTTCATGATTCACTGATTATTTCTTCGGGAGGCTATCAAGTGGTCTACACATTTTATACAAAGAACTATCTTAATTGGAATTATTGTTATTGTAAGCGACCAATCTGCCAATCCATCGGCTTATTCAAATGGTCTAATCATGTGGCTCTTGAAAATTAACCCACACCTGGTACCTGAATCATAATCCCTACAGCTCAAAAAAGCCTCAGGAGGAAAAAGAAAATAACCCAGATACCAGTGAATCCAAAAGAACCATATTGGAACTACTTATATAACTACACATAAATTGCACCAACTGCATATTAACCACCCGAGCACCAGAAGGGTGTGCCACACACACACGACAAAATGATGTGCCACACACCCTCTCAGCACCCAAATGGTCATGGCACCCAAATCATAAGCACTACTCATGTGCTAATAAGGTAAGTGGCACACAAAATGATCATGCACCACCATCTCCTCGGCCCACGGAAAGGACAGAACAATGAACAATGACATAAAGACATATTCATATACAGGCAGTAACTCAGATTGACAAATGAACCATAAATCAAAAGTCAAAACAAATGAAAAAATGTCATAAAATAAAATCTTATGCCCATAAGGGTCAAATAAGTCTCATATCAAACATGAATAATATAAAATAGTACCAGATATAGAGCTTCAAGAGGTTAACCCATAATATCTGTCTGGATCATAATTATACACTGCTATATTAAAAAGACATATGACAATGTGTCTCTACTGAAGGCACAAACAGGTACCTAACCTATTGGTTTATTGCTCATCTCAATGGTACAACAACATAAAGAAATGTATAAAATGTAATATCTTGTTCTAGCATTCAAATTTACTTAAAGGGATAGTAATATTTCACAAAAACAGCAGCTACAATTAATTTTCATAGGATTTGAACCATAGAGAGTGTTATTTCAATACTGTCAGAGTTGTAGTTCAAGAGTAATTGAATGATAAAGTTTTCCCCTCCCGCCCCTAATACCTAGTGTAAACCACCTCCCCTCATATATGGAATCTGGTCTTGAGACCAGACAGCTCACAGCAAGGGACAATCTTCTTACTGTGAGAACAATGAAAACCCTGCCCCTCTTGACGTATGTAAATTCAGAAATATTCTTCTGCCAAAAGGTATGAACTAATTTAATTGCCTTTAATCCTTTGTCTAAATGGATACACATAATTAAAAAGAGACAATAGATGATTGGTTTCTAGATACACTTGTACATCTGATTGGAAGATCAGTAGCGGTTCAATTTTGTTCCTGGATCATGAGCAAAGCACTATCTAAGCTTGAAACGCGTTGATCAGATGGATTAAGCAAAGTTCTTTTTGCTATTCCTAACTTCACTGTTACTGACTCTCCTACATTCGCTGTTTGTGCAGTAGATCCATATATATGTTTTTAAACAAGTTTGAATAAACAAGGTTTTATTGTATTGTTGTGTCAGTAGCTGCACATATTTAATCCCTTAAGGACCGGCCGTGCATGCACGCGGCGGTCACTTAAGGACCACGGGGCATTTTTTTTTTTTAGCACCTGATTCCGGACTTCCCGAACGGCGTGCAGCCACGCGGGGAGCCCAGAATTCCATGACGTACATGTACGTCCTTGGTCCTTTAGGGACCTAAACCTCATGACGTACATGTACGTCATCGGTCATTAAGGGGTTGAAGGCATTTTGAGGTATTTCAGTGCGAACTCCAATGTTTGTATTGCTCTTGAATTTCTCTTGTCTTCCTCTGGGATTTTCACCCCCATTCCTTGTGCCATTGTGGAAGGACAAGGGGCACAGTGACAGTGGCACTTGATTTTTTTTTGGGAGGGTTGTCTTTCACATGCTTAACATAAACTTTGTGGTGTTTATGTTGTATATGCTTTATGAAGGCAGATGTGCTAAGTTGTGACCCATCCGTTCCCCTTTTCACTACCTTATCGCACATTGTATACAGTAGTCACTAATGATTGCACTGTGCATGCCTCATGGGGAAAATATTCGCACAACCATGATTTCTACTAATAGGCATGAACGTGGTGGATAGTACACCAGCCTGATACTGTGATTTGACTTTAGATGGCCAGACATCTCAACAACAAGAACTGTTTTAGAAAACACCATGTTACTTGTGGGTGACTTACCTGGCCATCTATTAAATTGTGAATGTGAAGTGCAGTATGTAGGTGTCAGGATTCTCCTATTCACCGTTCTGGCCTGTTTGGCTTTTCTGTTTGCACCTATTTTGGTCTGCCTTTGTCAGGATTCTCCTGTTCACCCTTCTGGCCTGCCTCTGTCTGTTTTTTCCATTTGCATATATCTTTGCCCGTCTCCCCTTGAATCACTTCCTCCTCCTCCTCCTGAGATCCTCCTGGTCCGATTATTCAAGCTTGTTTGTGGATAAACCTGACTTAGCAATTCGACCTTTGCTTGTATATTTGATTGTCCTCCCGGTTGTTTACTCCCTGGCTTACATTTACTGACTTTGGCTTGTTTTGACTATTCTTCTATTTGATTCCATCCACACCATCTGGTACATTCATATCTTGGACCTCAGGGCCCGGAGGAATTTATTGTACTCACTATATTACCTGTATGTTTCCTCTGACCTAGTCAACAGGCGCTATTATTGTATTCTTCTACATTCACCCCTTTTGGGCTTCCACATCTGCATAGACGGCCCCTGGCTAACTCAGCTGAACAGTGTGTTTCTACTGCAGGGCAAGTCAAAGCCGGGTGTGCAGAATCTCTCAGTGGTCCCATCTCTAAAGGTTCAGGGGTGCTTTACTATAGCTGTGGTCCTGGCATAGTCATAAGAGGTAGCAGGGATGATTATGTTTATCCTCCTTATCAATCTGTTACCTTGACATTGTTACCCTATATCCCTTTGGGTACTTGTGGTATAGGAGTCGTACTAGTATTAGCCAATCACTTGGTGGTCATAGTGCTCCACTTTACTCTATCTCTGGGGTTATTAGTGTTTTGTTGATCCTAGTCGTATTCTGTTCCAACTATGTTTGGAAGTCCTTCATACATGTCATTGCTATCCTACTCTCCTCCTACTCTCCTTCAACACTTTATAGTGAGAGATATTCTTTACGTGTTTTGGCTGAACCTTAAGCAGTCCCAGCCTGCTACATTAAAAGGGCTAGACTCTATTGCCTTATGGTCGAACCATAAGCACTCCCAGCCTGCTACATTTAAAGGGCTAGTCCTTATTACCCTACTGGCGAGATTTAAGCAGTCTCAGTCTGCTATCTTGGGCAGATCCTTTTCGGTTGAGTGTGAACTTAGAAGGTCTGCATCTGCAGTGCTCACTGAGTCCTTAATCCGAGACCAACACCAGTGTGCATCTGCTCCCATCCTGGTCAGTATCCCGGCTCAACAGGGATCAGACATCTGGCTTTGCGGCCAGCACCTTTATCTGGCTATGGCTGCAGCAAGGGAGAAGTGCCCCCATCAGCATTCCCAAACTATGCTCCCCAGCACCACTCTCCAGCAACGTTAGGGTCCAGACATTTGGACACCTGGATCCTTGACACAATAATTGAGCCATGATTATGGACCCTGCAGACATTTCTAGGCTAATCGCTGGACAAGATCACCAGGAGCAGATTCTGACTTTTCCCGAAGGTCACTTTCATAATCTGTAAAATAATTTTTCTGGCAGGGAGTTATTTGGGCAATGCTATGGAATGCAGAAGATTTATCAACCAATGCCTACTGCACTTCCATACCCTCCCTTAGAGTTTCACCTCACACATGGCTCAAGTTTCCTTTATCTCTCTACTGTAGGACAAAGCACTAGCTTGGGCCTCTCCACTAGTGGAACAGGATTCACCTCTTCTACAAGATTTAGAGGCATTCCTTAAGACCTTCAGACTAGTATTCAATATACTTGGAAGAAAGGCATAAGCAGAGAACTCTTTACTGGAACTCAGACAGGGTTCTTGGTTAGATAGTCAATTCTCCATTAAGTTCAGGACTTAAGCCTACAAGACCGACTGGAACCAGGGAGAACTCAATGCAGCCTTTCACAGGGGTCTTAGTGGGAGAATTAAAGATGCACTGACCTGCAAGGAGATCCCCAAGTCTTTAGAAGACTTAATTTCATTGTGCCTGGAACTGGATCATATGTTAGAGAGGCAAGTGGAATGCGATGGCTTCTTCCATCCTAGGAGCTTCCCACCCAAGCTACTCCTCCAGACACTAGTGGGAACAAGAAGCCTATGGAAAATGCCAGCATTTGTATACTATCTGAAGTAGAGAGGAAGTAGAGAGGAAATGAACACAGTCTTTGGGACTATGTCTTTACTGTTGTATTAAAAGCCATTTTCTCCATCAAAGACTCTCACATTTGCTCCAGCTTAGAGATTGCTGGGGGAAAATCTCTAAGTTGGTGTTCTTTACCTTCCCCCTCGCTTTCGCGAATATTGGTTCCCATCTCTTGTAGATGGTCTACCAGTTCTGCAGTATTGATTAGGGGCAGCAGGCATCTTCATAGATTTGGAATGGGCTAAAGACTAGGGAATACCACTCCAAACTAAGAAGAAACCACTATTGGTGTCCACGATCGATGGGAAACCCCTGGGGATGGGGTTGATACTTTTGGAGACTGTTCTCTTACTCCTCACAACAGGCTCTCTCCATAAGGAGAATGTAAGCTTTGATACTATTTCCGCTTCTCATACCCCTGTCATTCTGGGACTACCATGGCTTCAGGTTCATAGCCCATCTATTCACTGGCATAGTATACAGATTAAGGCATGTAGCTCATCTTGTTTCACATCTTGTTTACACCCCATCCAATGTATTAGCACTATCACCTCTCAAGTTCCGCAACCTAAGGTGAATTTCATTCCATCCCCATCTGGAATTTAGGGACGTTGTTGCTCTGCCCAGAAAGACCAGTTACTACCTCACCGTAATTGTGACTGTCCTATCGACCTTTTGATTGGCACTATGCCACCTAAAAGGAGGACTTTCCTGTTATCTCCTTCCAGCTTATCAAGCTCTGGCTGATTATATTCAGGAGAATCTAACAGTTTCATGCACCCTTCATCCTCCCCAGCAGGGTCCTGATTGACATTATTTTTTTAAGAGGTTCAGTTTTATCATATCATACCTTCCCAATTCCAAGAACATCAAGGGGGGGCACTCTGTCACCTAAATTTGAACCCAGTCCAGTCCCGAGTCCTGAACCTATCCTTCCTCCAGATCACATTGTGGCAGCATTATCATCTGCAACCTTGGAACAAATCTGTTCTCTCCAAGGCCCACCGGCCAACATTCAACCCCAACATACCCTTTTTATCCCTCTTCAATTTCATTTGAGATTCTTCAGTGGTCTCTTCTGTGTCCAGTAGCAGGTCACCCTGGGATCAAGAAGACTATATACCTCATTACCCAACAGATTTGGTGGCCAACGATTTGAGAGGATGCTCAGGCATTTGTTTCTTCTTGTCAGAATTGTACTTGTCACAAATCCCCTCATTCTCATCCCACAGGATTACTATGTCATTTGACTATACCTACCTCTCCATGGACCCATCTGGCTATGGATTTTGTGGTTGACCTTCCACTATCCCAAGGCTGTACCATCATTCTGGTGGTCGATTGATTTTCTAAACAGGGTCACTTTATTTCTTTCCCAGGACTACCATCTGCCCCTAACCTAGGCCTAGATTTAAAGGCAACCGTTAAACCAGCCGCTAAGTGAAAAAGGCACATCGCTCGCAAATAATACAGGAGTTACGGCAGATTCAATAGCTACTCTACAAGAATAGCTATCGAGCGTAGGCACACAAAAAACACGTAACACAAAACCCGTTGTCGCTCATGTTAATGCACAACGGGCGGCCAAATCACACGATAACTGAGCTCCAAACAACATGTAATATAACGGCTGCCGTTGTCAAGCAACCATGATTGATGCCAAAACAAATTCAAACACACAGCCAATCCCAAAGCCCCAATGTATCAAATAACTTCAAATACACCTATATATACCCAAAAATAACCGCCACACACTGTCTGTTATCGAGTTCTTCAGAGCCAGATATCAGGACCCAGGAGCGGAGGATAGTGATCAGAGAGAGGGAGACAGGAGCATTCATTGGAGGTAGAGGAGTTTTGGAGTTTGGAGAGAGGAGAGCATTGCACAGAATACGACACATAGCACACCTTTGCACATATTACATACACACATACAAACACATACACATACATACACATAGTCCTTTTATTTTATAACACCTCACACATTTTACTTTTATTTTTGACAGTGTGAATCTGGGAGTGAAAGTGTGTGACAGAGAGTGACTGGATCGAGTGTGTCTGTGAGGGCCTGTGGGAGTGCCTGGGTGTGACTGGGTGAATGATGGCGAGGAGAGGAGGACAGGAGAGAGGGATGGGGAGAGTAGTGGAGGAGGAGGAAGCTCAGGAGGGGATCCCTCAGCAGAGCAGGGGTGGGAGAGGGAGATCCGCAGGGCGGAGGGGGACCCGGCCCACAAGAGCAGGAACACGCAGGACAGGGACAGAACCTGCAGTGGGACGAGGGGTAGTTGCTGGGGAGCACCCCACACAGTCAGGGTCAGACCAGGCAGGGCACTCCGGCTCTGAGTCATCCCATGCCGGAGCTGATGAGGCCAGGATCAGAGACCCAAAGTATACAGAGGAGGAGAACACGGCTCTTGTGGAAGCTGTCCTGGAGAGGCAGAGTGTTCTCCACCCGACAGCGAAGGTCCCTGGCCTGTCAGCGAGGAGGAAGGCAGCCTGGAACCAGATCTGCAGCCGGGTCAACGCGGTGGCTCCATGCAGACGGGACGTGGAGTCCATCAAAAAGCGATGGGGCGACTGCCGGAGGGTGGTCAAGAACAAGCTCTCCGAACTCGCCAAGCACGCCCGAGGCACTGGAGGTGGCCCACCTGTCCCTATCACCTTCTGCGGCTGGGAGGAGATGGTGCGCCAGAATATGTCCCCAACCCTGATCGAGGGGGTTGTTGGAGGAGCTGACACTGGGGATGAGAGGACCCTCCACACTACCGGTAAGTGCAACACTACAGAACAACACACTACAGCAACCAACACCAGCTGCACACACAGTCACACCTCAACACATGCCCATCATTCATGCACACAACTGCACCAACACAGCACCCTGAGGGTTAAAAACAGGACACAACACAAGGACAAATATCAAGGTCCAACTTGGAACAAACCTGTCCAAGTCCTACTTCAACCCTCCTGTCACTGTGCTCATCACACACAATACACAAACCATGCAGTTCCAAATGTCGACTGTCATCACTGTTCACACACAATGTCACCCATGTCCCCGCTGGGATGTCAGCACTTAACCCCTCGAGTGCTAGAGGGATCATCAATGCATCGATCAACAATGCTTTGGCAACCCCTCTGGGACTCAAAGGGTTAACCAGACAACAATCAAGTCAATAGGCCAACGATCACATGCTACACAGGGGACATTCACTAAGCGGTGACAAACACATGGTGGAGAGAAATTCACCCTCACACATCCTCATTTCACCAATACCAGTGTTAGCCTATGGAGAATATGCAATAACATGAATCAAGTTGCTAAGGTCCCATCGTATACACTCCATAGAAAACACTGGAAATGGGGAAATGAGATCACTGGAGAAGTCAGCATTATGTACACTCCATCATGTCAACAACACCGCTTACTGAATCACAAAAAGGATGGAGCAGGTCACACATCACAGTGGCACTGAGAATAACTGCTTGTATGTGCAACACACAGGCCTCAAACAATACCCCAGAATTAAAGGGGGAAAAGTAGGCCTCGGTGTTGTGTCTGCAATCATTTACCCTAACTTCAAATGACATATCTCACATCTGATTCCCACATGGATCCTCAGGGGTGCTGATGCCATGGATGTATGGTACACCAGACACTGTTTGCAGGATACACATGGGAACCAAATATCATCCATTGTACCTTGGTCACCAACAGGCCATGAATGATAGATATCTCGGATTGAGTACGGTTGCCTCACTCAGAAGGATGGATGGGCTCATACTCAAAGAAAAACAGGCCTCAATCAGAGATATCCCTCACTACTGGCGTGATTGTTGCCCTTCAGGATTCAACTGGAACACACGACATGGACAGGATCCTGTCCAGTTCATCAATCTCTGATTGCCAGGGTGGTATCCCATGCCCTACAATGAAATGCATAGGATATGATCCTGACAACCAGAGAGTCACCTGTCAAGTAATGAAAAATTGTGAATTGGACGGGATCAGCTAAGAAGATAGGGTTGAATAACACTTGATTCCCACTGCACATCTGTTCAAACAAAGATATGCACACAAAGGAAAATGGTCAGATATGTACCTTTCAAATGGCTCAAAATATGTCCCAACACGATGTGAACCCAGAGATCATCTCACTGCCTGTGATTGCCCTACTGGCCAGATATGTGCATCCATCAGAAACTAACTTACATTGATACCATCCAAATACACATACCTAGTATATCCCACTCTACGTAGATGGGATATACGAGGTATGCTCATATCCATCATATCAATCCAATGTATATTTTGATGGGTGCACATATATAGCCAGTAAGGCAATCACACCTACTGAAATGATCTCTGGCTTCATATCTGGAAAGGATATATTCATATCCATATGAAAGGTACACATCCACATGCATATATGACCATTTCTCCTTGTATGTAACTGTAATGGCATAGCAATTGTTAATTTCACCAACATGTGGATCCATGTTAGTCCTATCCCACCAACCCTCATGGTTAGACAGATATCGCTCTATTTGACAGCTGGAGATTTCAGTCATTAGAACACACGGAGGCTCTTCAGCAGAGCCTAAATTGCCCCATTCAGAGATGGAGACATCTTTGAGATGGTCAACAAAGTGTGCCAGGTTTGCAAGCACACTCTGTTCACCATTCCAATGAGGTTTACATCTCTGAATGGGGCAATTTAGGCTCTGCTGAAGAGCCTCCGTGTGGTGAAATGACTGTCAAACATGTCAAAATGACTGTCAAATAGAGCAATATCTGTCTAACCATGTGGGTTGGAGGGATAGGACTAACATCGATCCACATCTATCTCTTACAATGCCTACAATATTACATCATGGTGAAATTAACCATTGCTATTCCGTTAAAGGGATAGTAATACCTAACATGTGAAAAAAAAAATATATTGCAGGGTTCATCCCCCGAGCAAAACAAGGGTATTCCCACTGCTGAAAGGTGTTTCATTCAAAATGTAGCACAGCTCATAGTTGACTACTCCAGCGGCAATATCACAGTGGCCTGGAACTCTAAAATGGCGATGTTGCTAGACCATCCTATGGACAGCTTACGTCCAGACGCAATAAATTCTCATAGGATAATGTAGCAACAGTGCCAATGTACAACTTCAGGCCACTGGGATATAGCACCAAAGCAATTCTACTCTGAGCTGGGAGACTTTTTGAACAAAAACCTCCTCCAGCAGTGGGAGTACCCTTGTTTCACTCAGGGTGATAAACCACAAAACATATATTTCCCTTTCTGCATTTCATGTATTAGTATCCCATTAATCCCATCATGGCTACGTTTACTAATCACACAATCTCAATTCTCCACACAGCTTATGGGCCTCCATCGCAGCAGGAGCCCGTGGAGGAGCCGACCACACCACCCAGTGAGGAGGATACAGAGGAGGGGACTAGCCACTGGGAAGCGTCTACAACCACCACACCTCCTCCCCAACTGGCTGCATCACCACTGCCTGCCTCTCAACTGGCTGCCTCTCAACTGCCTGCCTCTCAACTGCCTGCTTCTCAACTGCCTGCCCCACCACAGGATGCTCGACAAATGTACAGCGGCTGGATTCAGGGGGAGAGATGGATGCATCCCACTAGCACCGGGAGCTATTACCCTCCAGCAGCAGCACCACCACCACCAGGGAGGCAATGGCTGCCCGGGAATGTGGCCACCAGCCAATATGGGCCATATTCCACCGAGATGGATCTACCCTCCTGGATGGCTCCCCAGCATGGCCCCAGGTATGATCCCAGGTGGGGGCCAAGCACCTACCACTGGCCAAGGTATGACCCTTGGCCACTTGACTACCAACACCTGGGCCTGATTGGGGAGCCCCAGCGCCCTCAGCCAAGGGACTTGTTCACCCCACCACCTCAACCAGCACAGACATCAGTGGGCAGCAGTGGGTCCCTTGATGTGGTGGGCACCCACACACCGTCTGTGCAAGCCACTCCACCAACACAAACAGCAGTAGCAGCCACAGCACACCCAGTACCAGCAGAGGAGACAGCAGAGGCTGGGGAGATAGAGGCTGAGGAGACAGCTGAAGCTGGGGAAACAGAGGCTGAGGAGACAGCTGAAGCTGGGGAAACAGAGGCTGAGGAGACAGCTGAAGCTGGGGAAACAGCACATGTGTCACCGGCCACTCCCATCTCCAGCAGTCAACGCACCCCAGATCTGGAGGCTGAGTGCATGGCCCTTCAGAGAGGACAGCTCTGGGCAACCCACGCCACCAACGACAACCTCACGAGGAACCGGAGGGAATCCCGGAGGAACACGAACAGGTTGGAGACCAGAATCCAAGCTCTGGAGTCAGAGGTTGCCAGGGGGAACACACAACTCCACCAGATACATACGGGGATGATGGACATGTTTGCACAGGTGCTCGTGGAGTTGCGAGAGATTAACCACAGGGAGAACCTGAGGATGGAGAGGGAGAACCTGCGTTCCACAGAGGGGTCCACTGCACCCACCACCCCTTCCAGTGTTACCCCAGAAGCCACACCTAGGGGACAGAGGGTGACAAGGCAATCAGCCAGGGCATCCACCTCTGGCACCAAGTCTAAGGTCCCCCCCCAAAAAAAAAAAGAAATGAAAGGCCCAACCTGTCATCTGCCCCCTCAATAAATGAAAATTGTGCTTTTGAATCCTGTCTGATCTGCTGTGTATTCACTTATAGATTGGGTGGCAGGGTTGTCTCCAATGCATTGCCAAACAATGCAGTGAACTCAACTCCTGCCTGGGGGAAATGTTTGTGTGATGTTACAACATGGGTTCACACACACCCACACCGTTGTCCAAATTCACCTGGCAACCCATCCCTGTAGCCATATAACACAACAGTGTTACATGGCCATGATGTGTGTCAGATTTGATCAGAACATACCCCTTAGCACAACAACTGGTGCAACACTGAACATTCGTCTGCATCAATTGTTGTGTTTGAGGGGAAAACCAAACTAACAGCTATGCGACTTAGCAGGGAAATAACAAGCAGGACAGATTGAACATGCATCAATATGGTCTTTAAATCAAAATTCTATTGTGCAGCTGACATACTGGGGAACACAATGTACACCCTAGGATCTCAATGTGTGTGTTACACATTGTGATCCTAGGGTGAGCATTGTGTTCTCCAGCAAGTCAGTTGCACAAAAGGAGTTTGAATCACAGCCTAACTTACTGCATAACCCAAACATCTTCCTAAGATTTCATTGTGTAGCACGCACATTGGAACCTTAGGCTGAGCATTGGCTTATGTATTAAAGGGATAGTAAACCTTGAAAATAAGTTCATTCTATATTGTAGCCCTTAAAAAAACATATAAAATGATATAAGTCTTATATCCCAAATCATATATGTTTGGTAGATAAGACTGATATCATTTTTCATGGTTTTTAAAGGGCTACAATGTGAAATAAACTTATTTTCAGGGTTTACTATCCCTTTAAGTTGTGTTGTTGTTTAACTAAGGTTATAACACACTTCACCAGTAATAACACTTGTCCACATGGTTGTTTTTTGCTGATGTAGCCCATGTACTGAGATATGACAACCTACAGCAATCTCAGGACATTGATTATATTGAGCAACACACAAACCATGGACATCACATCACAGTGGAAGTGTGTCCCCTGTATCACCAGCTAATCACTCACAACACACATCAGTGTATCACTGCCATCATGTCATTGCATGTATACATCACAAAGTCCACTCATGGTCAGGCAACTAGTGGACTCCTGTGATGTAAATCATGCCTTCCTTTGTATGAAGGATACTCTAGCCTTGGGTACGGTTCCACATTGACAGGTGTTTGATCCAACATTCATTCATACAGACACGGATTGAGTAGTGATGTTTCTTGTGTATTTAGCCAATATGCATTAAACACTTGTATGAGCACAAAAAGGTACATCTGAACTAAATAGGAATACATTAGAAATGCTAGTGAACTGCTCATGTGTTGTCTACATTGTCTGGCATCTGTGTATGAGCAGTCTTACTGTACAGGTCTGATACCTGGATGTTAGTACACACATAAATTTGTGTCCATATGTGAATGTTCCAGTAGAGGTTGCTGTGAACATCAGGTCAAACATTGCATCACCAACACAATCACTTGGAACGCCAAGGGGTGAGCTTCATGGAAGTGTTGTCCAGACTTCAGTCCAGTCATATGGAAACTCCTCTGTTCAAGGATGGATCGTGCTATGGATGCCTGTGGGACAAGAGGACAGGATTTGGAACATCACCCTCGAAGTGATCGTCATGCAACAGCTACAACATCATGATCCTCTTAATCTTTCCCGTTACATAAGTCTACACAAACCACTGCTTTGTAATGTGTTGTGTACTGGTCTATGAACCATCATGGGGGGAACTAAGGGGATGTTAACCATCATTAGGGATATTTGCCCCTGACATGATTACACACATCAACAAATATGTCCTAATAGCTTCCTGACAACAATATATTTGGGCTGCCACTGTCAGAGACAGGCCAAATATGTTTGGTTCATGGAGCTAGTAGGACATATTTGTTAATGTGTGTATTTCTTTCTGGGGCACATATCACTGCACACACACACACACACACAGGGCAGCATGGTGTCCATGGAGATGTGATCCACATTTCATGAGCTCCATGTTGTGTAACACACTATTACTGTCGATCCACCCCTCTGCTGCTTTCTTCAACTGTAGCAAGCTACTGGTCCCATGTCCCCACGAATGCCCCCTGAACCCCTTATATGACAGAGTTCTATCCGATGCATTGGCTTGGATGAGACTCCCTTGCTACAGGGGTACCATGGTTGCTATGGGTCTGATCCTAGCAGAACACTTTAGTTGGTGCCTAGGGAGCTGTGGGATATGCTGAACAAGGTTAAAGTGTTGTACCTTGGTTTCCAGGGGGGGCATGCATGATATCCTTGAGGTAGCAGTATCAACATGGACGACAGGTTGTCAGGTGTATTCGGAATCTCTAGGCCCAATCTGACTGGTCCACGGAATAGTTGATGCTGGTGGTCCATACTGCAGCCAGTGACAGGGCTGTGTCACTGATCCTGTGGGGTGAAACAGAACATGTGTGTTGTGGTGGGTGTGTATGCATGGATTGTGTGCATACATGTATTATACTCACAGCAGAAGTGATCCCTGATCAATCTGTCCCTTGTCTGCATCCCTGTTGGGGTTTCCTCACACTCAACGATATCCACAGGGTCTTCAGGTCTGGGTGGGGGATGGACATCGTCGATGAGTCTGGTGTCCACCGCGATATTATGTAGGATGGCACATGCCACGATGATGTCGCAGACCTTGCCTGGTGCATACTGCAATGCTCCCCCCGAGTGGTCCAGACATCAGAATCGGGACTTGAGGAGGCCGAAGGTCCACTCAATGGCATTCCGTGTTCTGGCATGAGCCTGGTTATATCGTTCCTGGGCATCGTTTTGGGGATTGGCGACCGGGGTGAGGAGCCATGGCTTGCATCCATAGCCAGCATCACCTGTGGAAAGTGAGTGACATGGTGTGACAAGGAGCACATATTGTGGTGAACATACTAGCACATGTGTATGTGGTGTCATTTGGTGCTGTTAACTCACCCAGTAGCCATCCGCCTGTATAGGTCCCATTTTCGAAATCCCTCTGCACAGATGAATTTCTGAGTATATGTGAATCGTGACAGCTCCCGGGAAATTTCGCACAGACATTCATTATGGCCAGGTTGCTGTCACACACCATCTGCACATTCATGGAGTGGAAGTTTTTGCGGTTCAGGAACATACGTCCCTGACGTGCTGGTGCTTTGATACGGACATGGGTGCAATCTATTGCACCCATGACCCTGGGCATGCCTCCCCTTGCATAGAAGCCCTGCTTCAGATGTGTCCACTCCATATCGGTGATGGGGAAACGTATGTAGGTACTGGCCTTGGCTTTGAGGGCTGGCAAGACCTGGGCCAGCACCCTGGAGAATGTGGCCTGGGACATGCCAGATGCGTAACCCTCTGTCGACTGAAAGGCGCCACTTGCCATGAAGTGTATGGCACACAGGAGTTTTTGAAGGCCAGTTAGAGCATGGTTATGGGTGCATATGGGATCCACCTGCTCCTTGATGACCTCATACAGGGCTATGATGCTGTGTGGCCTCAACCTGTAGCGATCAATAACCTCGTCATCGGTCATTCCAAAGAGAGTGACCCTTGGACGGTATACCCTGGGCCTTGGTGGTCGTCTATGCATCCTGGGCTGCTGCAGGGGTCCCTGTGGCAGCTGGGGAGCATCCTGTTGCTGCAGCTGTGCATCTGCAGGCAGGTGTCCTCCGGGTGGGGATGGGCTCCTGTGTGGCTGCTGAGCCAGAGCCTCCTCACTTGCAACAGGTGGAGGCTGTTGATGTTCCCCAGCTCTCTCCCTTGCACGCCTTCTCCGCAGCCTTCGCAACAATATGTAACCCAACATACTGTTTGCTCTCTCTATCTGTCTCTCTCTCTCTCTATCTCTCTCTATCTCTCTCTCTCTCCCTCCCTGAGTGGAAAACAAGCCACAAGTGAGTGTGTTGAGTTGTCCCTTTAAGTACTTGCTAGGGCGTTGTGTAGGTGTGTTGATGAGGTGAGTGCTGACCAATGGTGAGTTGTTTTTGTCCAGGTAAGTGTTAGCAGGTGTGTGTGTGTTATAAGATGTGGTGTGTTGTGCTTGTTCTGTGTGTGCCATTTGCGGACGTGCAGTTGTGGGGTGCAGGTGGCGTGTTGATGTTGCCCAGGTGAGCTTGTATTTGCAGGTGTCCGCTTTGTGTGATGACCCCCATTGTTCCGTGCCATGTTGTGTTGTTGTTTTTGTGTGTCGTTGTCCCTGTGGTGTTGGTTGTTGTTGTTTGTGTAGTGATTTGTGTTGTGTGTGCATGTTTTTGTGTTGTTTTGGCATTGCACGGGTTAATTTTCCCATTTACATGGTTGTGCGGTAAGCATTTGGTGTGTTTTCCTCTGTAACGGGTGTTTTGTTTTGGCCGTTAAGTGTCTAACGTGTGTGAGAAGTGGGTCTTAACTTTTAGCCATTAGGTGTGTCTTTTTTTCAGCCGTTATCAGTACCGCAAGCCTTTGAATAGCTCTGGGGTATGTTGTTCCATGCGTCTGAATGCACGTAGGTGTATCGGCCGTTAGGATTGTGCAACTGCCGTTAGCTGTTGTTTAGACGGATCTTTGAATTGCAACATGACACTTAACGCACCTGTTAGTGATTTTTTTGGCTAATGGCTGCCTTTAAATCGAGCCCCTAGTCACCATCTTTCTGAAAGAAATCTTCAGCCTCCATGGTGCACCCCTACACATTTTTTCCAGCTGAGTCTCCCAGTTTATCTCCCGCTTCTGTCACGCATTCTGTTCTCGGTTAGGCATCTCCTTACATCGACAATCTAACAGTCAAATAGATCATACCAACCAGTCTCTAGAGCTATTTTTATGTCAATTTTCTAATTCTGATCAGTCCAACTGGGTTGACCTGTTACCCTTTGCAGAATTTGCATTTAATAACTGACTTCATGATTCTCTCCAGTGTTCACCATTTTTTGTGGCTCTAGTATTTCAGCCCTGTACTATTCCTTGGGGAGTTCCAGGTGGGGTTCCAGCTGCTGACAGAAGAGATGATGACATACATTCCAGATTGACTCCTCAGAGTCATACTCCATAGGAGCCATATGAGTTATTTCAAATGAACAAACTCTTAGCATACTCTCTGACACATCAATATCACTAAGTCTTATCTGCCTCAGATCCCTGGGAACTTTTATCAGTGCTCCTGCTGCTGCTGGTTTTGGCATGTCTGACATGTTGATGGTGTGTCTCACAGTCAGCCCTGTGGCTGTGCTTCACTTCGGATCTCAGTGAGTAGGTGCCTAAGTGTGAGCCTGCTTTTCCCCGGATCACATACTTTTTACACAAATAACAGATAGCATGTTTTGCTTTTTGACTATGACTGATGTATCTCCATACTGTGGATTTCAAAGACAGCAGGGTTCCTGAGGGGCTGCTACTACTACTGTGGCTAAATGTTGCTGCAATTGTACTACTACTAGGTGTCAAGGTGATTCACTTCCAACACCAGCAGAAGCTCTCATTATATCTAGGGTTGTGGATGATGATAACATTTTTCTGTTGATGCTGGTTCCTCAACGTTAGTGTATATGGCTGAGGGGGCTTGGATTTGGCAGTGGCGATGAAGCTGATGATGAATGACAGTATGAATGTATTTTTGGGCATCTTTGTTTGTCTAGGATCACACTTTCTCAAACAGTTTATAGACAGGTACAGTGCTCCTTTTCAGTTGTGGAATATTGAACCTTTGCATTTCAGCTAACTTTTGGGCCATGTCATCATCTCTCTCACTCTCAACTTTATCTGTATCTGAAGAAAAGGATGATGCTCTAGGAATATATTCTATACCTACATCATCATAACCAGTAATTAGGTGATGCTTAGCATCACCTACCGCTTCTTCTTCACTACTTTTATATTACTCTAGGCTTTTAGAGGTCTCAAGCTATTTATTTTTATTTTTTCCCTTAGAGGGATTTTCCCTACTACTTTCAGGACAGGTGTTGTGCTTTGTTTCACTGTCTATTGGTTGAACTGTTACTCCTTCTTCTACTATGCCATCACACTAGAATGTGACTTGTCGTCTTCAGTGTTTTTAGATATTTTATTAATAGTACTGGTGCTGGAGGTGGTGGAACTTGTTATGGGACTTTCCAAAACTGCATCCTCCTCAGGAGGAGAGAGAGATCACCATCATGTATGGCACACACTGCAATATGCCTACCACAATAAAAAAACAAAACAAACACAATCCCTGTTCAACTGCTTCTTTCCCAAGACTCCCCTAAGACAGAGATAACAGCCAGATCAGAAAGATCTCCTTTGCTCCATTCTCACACTCACAGACTGCCCTACTTCAGCTATAATAGCCAGACTGGGAAGAAATTTGGATCACTTCTGTCTGTGTCACACAGAATTTTAGGGTATTTGGGGTAATTCAACCAATACAGAAAAAGGAAAAAAAAAATGAGACATAAGGAAAAGTGGATTCTTGAAAAGGCACTCAGACCAAAATATAATATAATAACACCCATGAGCGGCGCATCAGTTTGATGTGAAGAGAATATGGAGAGATTTGGATTAAGCGTGAGTTGGAACACACGTGGAACGGTCTGAATATATGACTTCAACTCGTGAGAGGTATATTTGATGATGATGATACAGCATTCAATACGGATCTGAGGATACCGAGTGGTGAGAAGTATCAGCCGTTTATTACCTGACAGAGTTGTTTGATGCTAGTGACCGTGATTAATACTCCGCTTTCCTATCTGATTATGCTTCATGACTATCTCTACTACTCGGATAATTGCTGCTCTGGGACTGATTAGATGATCGCTATACGTTACGCTTTTATGCTGGCTTACAACCTTTGCTTTGCTTTACTAACATCTTGGATTTTGCTTACCAACAGGTGCACCTTCAGACTATGATTTGTGACGTCACTATATGACATTTTCTTTTGTTATTTTTTTTTCTTTTATGGATACCGTGCATGATTCATTTATTATGCATATGCTTTACGCTGATGTGCACATCGATTATTTACCTAGATGTATGATTGCAGTTTAGTAATCTTTGGGGTCGGTAGGTATAGCTAGTCTGTATCAGTGCGTGCAGCTGTGTATCTCTTTTTTTGCCATTTGGCAATAATGCATGGCTGTGTGTACTGAAATATATTATTTACTTCTGCTTGGGTTTTCTCCCGCAGATTTGAGAATGAGGGGGGTTCTCTTTTATATGATGGCATTTTAGATTTTGACTGTATGTCTGGTGGGTTTAGGGGAACTACTTGGTTTACATGCTGTGATGTTTTTTTGTCTATATAATAAATGTGATTTTGATAATTTGATTTATTGTTTCGATATTTTTTTAATGTGTTATTATATTATATTTTGGTCTGAGTGCCTTTTCAAGAATCCATTTTTCCTTATGTCTCATTTCTTTTTTCCTTTTTTCTGTATTGGTTGTATATGTATATTAGGGATTCCTGGCACCCCATGTGTATTTCATGTGGTTTTGACCATTTATAATTATATATGTATGTGGTCCCTATTACATATGTACATCTTAGATCTTATTTTGGGTAATTCTCCTTTGCTCCCTTCTCATACACAGAGAATCCCCTAACACAGAGAAATCAGCCAGATAAGGAAGGAACTTGGGTCACCTCAGCCTTGGTGTATCAGTCACACAGATGTTGGGGTAATTTTACTTTGCTCGCTTCTCATCCCTTAAGACTCCCCTGACATAGAGATAACAGCCAGATAAAGAAAGAACTTGGATCACAGCTGCATTTCACAGTCAATCAAGATTTTGGGGTATTTTGGGTCAACCTCCTTTCTCCCTTCACTGTCCCTCAGAGTCCCCAGACAGAGAATAAATGTCCTGCTTACAACTCTACTTTTAATTTGGTGGCCTGTCCTAACGCAATCAAAAATATGGTGTTGTCTCGATCTTTCATGAACACATAATGACATGCTGCAGGAACCTGGTACCCTTTTTACTATGCCTGTGTGAAAAGAAGGAAAACTTGCCATGTGGAGGGGGAAATTCAGTCTTACCATTGATTTCAATGCAATGAGCTAGGCTGAAAAAAAGAGGAAAATTTCCTTCTCTCCCAGAAATGCAGTTTTTCTCCAGTCTAGATTTTAAGGGAAAACGTTTTACCCGTTCTTACTCCAGAGGTGAGCCCTGTGATTCATCCATTTTTTCCATCCCTCACTGGAATCTGATTTGCTCACAAACTTATAAATACTGATGAAAACCAAGTTGAGCATTTCAATGAACTTGTTCCTGATGAAGGGTTACTAAGGACCACAAATGCATTGAACTGAATTATTGATTATCATTATGTTAGAATTTTCTTGTTTTTAATGCTGTGGAAGATCAAAAAAATAAAAAACAAAATTCCATCTACAGTGTGGATGCCATAAGAGAGACAGCGAAGAGGAACTGGAGCATTGGATGAAAGACAGAAGACATGGAGATGAAGGAGCAGAATCCCCATTTCTCATGAGCAAGCACACTGCCTCTATACAGTAAGCATATAGGCCAATTTATCTTTGTATTTCTGAGACTAGAGTGTAGATTCTGTTCCCACACCTAGCTTGGGCAGCTTACTGGCATATCCATTTGTCTCCTTCAGTTGCTTGTCTACATGCATTTTTCACCCCATTTCTGCCTTACACTATATATGCTGGTTATATTCTCTTGCCATAATGTATGTGCATGTTTTTATCTTAAGAGCCCATATTTGTCTTTTATGTATTGGGTATAAATTTATACAGATATATATCTGAATAATATATCTTTGGGGTATTTTTACAGGTTCAATGAAAACCATAAGTGCTTTGTTGATCATATTTTGATATGGCAAAGATACATAAATGGCTTTTCATTCTATTTGAATCTGTTTGAAGATCCCTCAGTATTCTCAACACTGATGATATGAATTTAAATCTAACTTTCAAGGCGTGCCATCAAACTGTCAATTTCCTAGATATCATAATAAAATAGAGACAGATCTATCAAATCACTATTGTTATCAATACTGCAGTCTCACTGCCTCCTGCCACACCAGTAAGAAGTCATTTATATACCCCCTGAACACAACAATATCATCTCAAAAGGAACAGGTACCTCTAGACCACCTCATATACAGGTTTCTACATGATCAGCCAAAATGCACCCCCATTGCAGTCCCATGTCTCATGACAAGTAAAAGTAAAATCAAGTAAAATCAAATAATGTAGTTTTGAGTCAAGAGGTAATATATTATGTCAATAAAATACTCTTTAATAAAGTTAGAGTACAAGCTAGATTTATTTACGCGGTAATGTATGATCTTGAGACCCAGATCATGAGGAGTTACTATGTAAAGCAATTAATGTTGCAAGGAAGCTAGATGTATTCACTCCAAAGTTGTAAAACTTGATTAGAGTCAAGTATTCAACCCCAGTCCCCCTAGTTCACTGCCTGTTTTTCACAGTGCCCGTGCTTCCTGTTCTGAACGGCGACATTATTATCATTGCTGTTCTCTGATTAGCTGGTCATATTTGCTCCTACTAGGGCTTGCCTTTATATACCCTGGGATGTCCTCCCTTAGGTGCCCTTTCGTGGTGTACGAGTTCCTGAGTTTATTTTGTGCTATCGGTTATCGTGTATGACCTGGCCTGCCTGACTACGTTCCTGAGTTCCTGTTGCTGCTGTTCCATTGTTGACTGTATCTGGATGAGAACCCGCTCTGTTGCTGACCGTACCTGGCTGAGAACCCACTCCATTGCTGACCATATCTGGCTGAGAACCCGCTCCGTTGCTGTCCGTATCTGGCTGAGAACCTGCTCCGTTGCTGACCGTACCTGGCTGAGAACCCGCTCCATTGCTGATTGTATCTGGCTGAAGAACCCACTCCGTTGCTGACCGTATTTGGCTGTCTACCGCTCTGTGGCTGTTGCCGACCGTGGATTCCTTTCCACGTTATTACCGTGTATGTCTGTGCCACTTGTCGACCCCGTGAGGTCACCGGTTTACAGGGCCTTGCATTTGTTTCTTGGTGTGCGCCGCGTGGCGCTGTTATTTTTCAACCTAAGGCTGAGTCCCATGCTCAAGCTGCTCTATTGACCGCCTATGGAGGTGTGTACAATCAAAGTACCGGTACAGTGTCTTACACTGACTGAGTTACTCTGATCACTCTCTGTGTCTGCCTCCCTAGTAGCGCTGGGCTCACTCCCTATGGGAGTTGCAGTTACTCTCTGGGCATTGACAGTTACCCCTGTAAGTACCTGACGCTTCCAGGTAAGAGCACTACCGTTTCATACTGCAGAGCCTTGGGCTCAAGAGCCAGCGTTGCATCTACCACGTCGCAGGTTGAGGGGACACTGGTTGTGTTCCTATTACTTACAGTATATCGATCCACCCCTAGCGTTCTAGGGTTATTCAGTAGCAGTTGCCTAGGTCTCCTGTAACCCTTCCTGGGTTAGTCTGCATATACACGGTTGCCTCTTGCCAGCGGTCTAGGGCCTTGGTCAGTGTTGCCTCACTCCAGTTGGTTCAGTACCCAGGCGTCTGGGTTGTGCCAGTCCTCCACTAGTGGACCTCATGCCACTGTAGTTCTGTTGTCGTTCCTGGACTGTAAGTTGGTTCCCAGTCCATTCCGATTGTCCATACTGGTTCCAGTACCCAGGCGTCTGGGTTGTGCCCATCCTATTAGTGGACCCCCTGTCTTGGAGTCCAGCTGTCAGTTCTGGGACTGTGTACTTTCACCTCGCTGGTTCTGCCAGATCCTGCTATTTATATATCTTGTTACCAGTTTATCCTGATTACCTATTCTGGTCCCTATCGCTGTAACCCATTGTATATATTTACCTGTTCTGTCTTATGGGTCTTAGGGCCTACATTCGTGTATGTACTATATTCTAATAAAGTTATTTTAACCTTACCGTTCTGTCTGAGTGTTCATCAATAAACAGTGACACTGTTTCTCTGGTGGTTCATCTGCATACTTATAGCTCTCTCTGGTGCTACTGCATGCCACAGCTGTTCAGTTGTGAGCCTTGTTCTGTGTCTTGATCTTGATGTATGTCCCTGGCTTGTTTAGTAATCCTCTCTTGCTGCCTGCCCTTACATCAGAGAGACCCGACCCACTTGCTTGTCGCTCATCCTTTAACCTGTGACTGACTGATTCCAGATTTCCCCTGATACCTCACTGCAGAGTTCTTTGTTCCTTTTGGAGCAGATCTGAATCTGTCCTTGAGGGTGCCCAGAGCCTGGCTTCCAGCTGCTGGATCATGCCCTCCCCAGGCATCTCCACACTCCTTACCATCCTGTGGCTAGAGAAGATCCTTTCCCTGATTTACTGATTTCATCAACCCCCTGTGGCTGCACCAGGTATTACAGCTATTTCTAGTTCTTCACCTGTGGATCTATTCCTTGCCTTGGAGTACCATCTAGTGACCTTTTGTAGCTATTTCTTTTGTTGCTATTTGCGTTGTTGCTATTTCTTCTTTGTACAATTTCCTGTATTTGCCTGCTACTATTCTCAGTGTGTTTTACACTCATTCAGTCAGGTCTGGCTCAGTTGGAGCCTCATTACTTGAATTTGCAGAGGACAGCTGTATTCACGGCTGTGGTTGCAAGACTGGATTACCACCTACACAAAACATACATAAATACTACACACTTCATTGCTGCATCCCAGCATTCTTCTAGTTGTAGGAATAGCCTCTGTGAGTAATGCTCTCTTTCTTGCTACTGTGTATCTGCGTCTAGTTTGTTACAGTAATTAAACTAATGTAACACCAAGGGTTATAAATACACATCTACAAGTTCCAAAGAATTTATACAACTGATATCAGCATAAGTCAAAACCCTTGAAGACAATTAATTATGACTAGATGTACTTTGGCTTCCTTTTGCATAGTATATCTTATTTTTAGTATTTTCAACCACTCTGCATTGTATATCTGCCTGCTCCTCCTCCTTTTGGAAGATGCCCGCTTAGAATGGTTACTGTGTTTTGGAACCTCTATAGAAGCTGGAACTGGCCAACTCAAAAAACTGCTGTTGCTCTGACTGCGCATGCTGATCTGGAGAAATAGATGAAATGGCTGCTGAGGTAACATCCAGGGCTGTTGACTATGTCAGAATTGAAGAAAATGTTCTCATGGTTTCCTTATAAAATGGAGCTACCTTTTTGATCTCTGTTGCCTTGATGGTGGCTGGAAGCCTAATGCACAATTATTGTTAGACATTTTTATCACGGATAAACTTGACTTTCTTAATTTCCATAATTGATGCATCCAGCATATCCAGGCTCACTCTTAATGTGGAATCAAGTTCTTTAAATGCTGAACTGCTTGTCACTCTTTTTGAACTTTCTGAATCTTAGCTTATAAATCAATCAGCAATGATTATTGTTTATAGTCAATTATGGGTTTAATGAGAGAGTGATCACTCTACAAGTATGTGATTCCATTTCATCAGGGAAACTGATTGATTGTTTTGTATAAAAGTCATTCTTACTTTTGATATTAGATTGTCCTAATTACCCACTGATTGATTGTTTTCTATAGAAGTAATTCTTATTTTTGATATTATTGTCCTAATTACTCAAAAAAAATCTTCCAATGTACTCCTGTGTAAGGACCCGCTCTACTCAGTCCTGTTCTACACTTATTCCTGGACACTACTTCTGCTCAGCTCTTACCTTTACTTCAGTTACTCTGTCTGTGACCAGTCCTGTTTATAAGATTGTTGTTGAAAGTGTCTCTAACAACCTTTTGGACCTATTGAAATCTAGATTCCGATGTGGACGCTCAAATGAGACAGCCCACTGTAAATTGATTAACGATCTCCGGATCGCAAATTCCAAAGGTCACTTCTTTATATTCATAAGTCCTGACTTATCCACTGCCACTGATACTGTTAACTATTCTCTTTTTTGCTCAGATTCTTCACAAACTTGGTTTCTGCAAACAGACTGCATCATGGGTTCCTCCTCTCACAACATTCCAATTAATGTTTCTTCTGGAAATAACTTCTCCTCTACAGTTTCATGGTATTCTATGATTTCAGTATATTTGAAAGAGTATACATTTTTTAGTATAGTGACATCTTCTGGCAAAATCAAACCAGCCTTGGGGTAGAAATGCTAAATGACCAATCTCTGAAACTAGAAACTTAACAAATATATAGCATGTAGTGTTACATGTTTCATTTCTTGTTATTTTGTGCCTGATATCCAGCATAGTTCGAAATACGGGAAGGGGTAATACCCCCCAATTATTAATATACACATTAGAAACACATTAGCTTTTCCTGTAAAAAGAGAGTAATTTTAAAAGCGGATGTGTCTTTCAGAGTTAACAGTTTAACCCCCCACTAACAGCATCCTCTAATGATCAAATTTCAATTAGTTAATTTGTTGAATTGCAGTTCTCCATATAATGCATAAGAAACTGCCGAGAGGTCCTAACAGTTTGAACTTTAAGGAAGTAATGACACTTTTACTCATTTCCTGAAGTTTTTACTGTTAGAACCATTGAATTAAACCACTGACAGCAGTGGGAGTACCATGTTTTGCTCAGCAGGAAAAGCACTACCACATAGATTTTCAATAACGTTTTCTGCTCCATTAATAAGGGGCAAGTCTGAAAAATACTTAATTTTTCTGACAGAAGTTAAAATATTCCAGTACTATATAATAGAATAGTAGATCATACCTACCAAAATTCACTTTTCCTTTACAAAATCCATGGGAGCATTCATCAAATGGTTTGGCTATTACCTGTTAGAAGGTTTAGTGGTCGTAGTTTTAACTGCAATACAGACTTCGTCTTTGACCGCTCTGCTAAAGGCACCAATAGAGACATCCTCCTCGAGAGGAGAGGGATCACCAACACTTATTTCACATGCTGCAGCAACCATGGCTGCAGTCAGTTTTTGGACTACCACTTTACTCACATGTCTATGCACTTCTCCTATTTCTTTGCCCCTCCTCTATGTGCATTTGCTGGACATTATTCAATATGTGTGTTTGTTTACTGTAAAGTACACAATAGAATTGAGTTACCTTAGCCCTCTTCAAAATACTCAATCTCGTCCAGTATCAGTCTGCCTCAGTCACACAGCTCATGTATCAATTCTTTATATATATATATATATATATATATATATATATATAAAGCCAGATCATGGAGGAACTTGCACCAAAGCTGTCTGTATCTTTCTAGTCAGTTACAAAAATGTTGGGCTATTTGGTCCTTTTCACTCACAGCCGCAGACATGTCTAACACAGACATAATAAAAGAAAGATCAGGAAGGAACTTGGACCACAGCTACCTGTGTCCTTCCAATATCAGTCATACAGAATGTTGGGGTATTTGGGGTAAAACTCCTTTGCTCCCTTCTCATACCCCCAGATTTCCCCAGCACAGAGATAATAACAGGCAGATCAGGAAGAAACTTGGATCAAATCTGTCAATCACACATAATTTTGGGGATATCTAGGGTCAACCTCCTTTCTCCCTTCCTGTCTTCCAGAGCGCCCCCAGACTCTCCTCCTCCAGCTTGACCCTTGCCTTAATCCCATAGTCAAGTGCCCTCTCAAGCAAGAGGAGCAAACCAACAGTGCTCTTAGTTTTTAGGTCTACTTTTTTATTTTTTCTTTAATTATGGGGCTGTATAATCCACCTTAAGCCATGCTCCCATTACTGGCTTCCCTGGAGTTGGATTGCACAATTCACAGGAGTTTCTATGGACCATTTCCCTGTGGAAGTTGACTTTACACTGTAACTAATCTATTCCTCATTGGTAAACGTCTCATAGGTTCTGTTTATGTAAATGGGAGCCTGAGGAAAGATGAAAGTACATGGAAAACACAGTCTGAGAGCACATGAGCCCTGCAGATTCATGGAGAAACATAAAAGACATAAATGCCATCAAAGTCTAAAATCAATGAATCCAAACTGCATTCACTACACATGATATATGCATATAATTCAAGAACCATTCTCAATCAAAGTGCATGAGTTTCTGAAGAGCATACACCATAAATCATAAAGGACACTAATGTATATTATCTTAAAAAAAACAAAAAACAAACCACACACGGGTTCCAGAGTGCATCTTAGACGCAACACAAGCGCAAAACTTCTCAAAGAACATGCACAAGCACCTGGTCCACCTTTAAATAGCATACAGGTACAGCTATCCTGAGCCAGCATCATCTCAAGAGTGCACAAACGCAGTGTTAAACACAAAATGCATATACAAAACCATAGCACAGTTTATCTGTGTCCTTTGCACCATAGTGTACCCATACATAGGCACACATGCTGGCAAACCACAGTGTACCACAAGAGCATACCACGACATATCCACACATACAGTAGTGCACCATAGTGTTCCCACAGCATGCACACACACTTGTGCACCCACACACAAGCAAACTGCGAGGCACGTGCATGCACTGGTGCACCACGAGACACATGAAAATCAAAACAATTAAATTAAACTTCAGAGCTATATTTCTAACACGCCAAAAAAAAAAACTTGAAGGAACGTCTATACAGAAGGCTCAATGAGAAGATTGGATTAAGGTAGCCATAAATGTAATCTGCAACCCATGGTTTTACAAACCTCACAAAAGAATCACCATCTCTGGCACCATAACAAATCTATAAAGGTCCCACGCAAAATATTTTTAGTACATATATATTCATTTATTCCTTATATTTCAGATTGTTCTTTATTTTTTTTCCATATAGAAAGGGGTCTACTTATATCAATTTCACCCTAGAAGAAGGAAGAAAGAGAGATTGTCTCAATAAGTAAGTAATTACAGAAAGCAGGGGAAGTGCCAATATCCACTTACATTAACATTTCCAAATATTGTCTTCATGATTATTCCTCCCTTTTGTCAGTTCACCTGATTTCTCTTTTAACAGATATATATCTCACAAATCTCAAACTTCACCCTCTGGAAATATATAGGGTATCAGGAACTGAAGGCGTACCAGAACTCTCAAAGAGTGTGAAGTTACTCTGGGGTGGTCGTTGAATTGTGTGCATGGCTCTGGTTTGTTAGCAGACTTGACAATGTTTTTTCTGTGGCCTGGGCAAAAGTTAAAGATGCTGGCTGCGAAGCCAGATATCCCACCCCAGGTTGAACCAGGGGCAGGACCAGGATACACGCTCTCAAGACCCACAATGGTAACCTCACACAACTAAAGGAGACAAGTCAAGTGTCCACTGGATATTATGAAGCAGGAGAAGTCAGCACAAAAGATAGCTGGTCAAAAATGCTTATATAAAGTTGGAGCAGCCAGCACTAGTGCAGCTGATCAGAGTACTCAATGTGGTAGGATCTGCCAGCTGGTCAGTATGCTTATATAAAGTTGAAGCCAGGACAGCTGGTCAAAAATGATCACATGAAGTAAGAGCTGCCAGCACAAGAGACAGCTGGACAGTATACTCAAATAAAGTGGGAGTAGCCAGCTGGTCAGAATGTTCATATAAAGTAGGAGCAGCCAGAACTAGACAGTAGGTCAGAATGTTCATAGAAAGTTGGAGCAGCCAGAACTTAGTACTGCTAGTAAAAGTACTCAGTAAATTAGGAGCAGCCAGTGATGTTCTCTGGAGAAAACAAATGAAATAACCAGCTAAGAATCAGCAAAATGCTGTAGAAAGTAAACAGAATTAACTAGCTAGGAATAGCAGTATGCTGGAGAAAGTATGAATGCAGCAAACACAAAGCTTGTTGGGTAGAGAATACCTGCCCCTAGACACACTGGGGTGTAATAAGACAATATAGAAAATTCCTAGGGGCGGCCAGGGTCAAAACACAAGAACAAATAGAAACAGTCCGGAACATACTCAGCGGATAGCTCGAATAATTAGGTGGTGCTGAAGTAAGAATCCTTAAGGGCCAATGAAAATCTAAGGGTGTGACATAGGGGTACTGTATCAGTATACAATACATGCATGCACAAAGTGTGTCTGCTGTATGTGTGAGCATACACCACAGTGTTCCCACACGCCACAGTGTTCCCACACATAGTGTAGTTGCAGCATGCACACTTACAAACACACACACACACACACACACACAAATACAGTGTGTCCAAACAAGAAAAAATGGAAAGCTACATTGTCTGGAATACAAACTACAATGACGATGCCCAGAATGCTAAAAAGTACATGGCCTAAAACTAACGATAGCACAAACAGGGCTCACCATAGGCAAAATATACTTTCTCTTACATCCACTATGGAAAAAAGGAATCTTTAGGCAGTTTTTAGGTCTAATTTTTCTTTTTTCTTTAAATATCCACCTTAAGCCGGACTCCCATTACTGGCTTCCCTGGAGTTGGATTGCACAGTTGACAGGAGTTTCTATTTGCCATTTCCCTGTAGATTTTGACTTTATACTGTAACTAATCTTTTCTGCATTGGTAAACTTCTGTTTATGTAGATTGGAGCCTGAGGAAAGAAGACTGGTAAGTTAACCCTTTGAGTGCCATGGTTCTTTCTATTATGTTCCACTATTCACTAACATCCACATCTTGTGGTATATATATAGACACTCAATTTCATCCTCTTTCTCTTTTCCTATATGTGACTGTGTGGTAAAAGGTGGCTTCTGTGCTTTGTTTCTCAAATGAACCCTTACAGAACCAGTTAGTATATTGTAGGTTATTGGACAGCTTATTTTAACTTCTGCGACTCTCAGAGTCAATGTTACATTTATTTTAAACTTATCTCTGGTGTATTAATGTTTTGTTTTTTAAATAACTTTTTAGTTCATTGTTAGTTATTTCACTTTTTAGTACATGGTCCTTTTAAGAACCAGAGATGATGCATGGTCATCTTTGCTCCTAAACTTCAATGGGAAAGGCTGTGTGGGACCTATATCTGCACCCGTTTATGCTACAAGGGTCATAGGGCTCTTTCTTCGTCTCTGATAATGCTTTCCCACAGTTACTGTCCAGTTATATAATTTTCTCCATGTTTCATGCCTAGAGAGCCACACGTTGCTTGGTAGACAGTATAGGGGAACTTACATTGGCCAGAATCCTCCAGATCCCATGCTTTTTTGTTTGTTGATGATTGGCTGGACACATTTTATGGTTGCCATCTTACTCCGACATTGCTTATACTATGCAGAGGCTGATTCTCCTGCTCTCTGTAGATTAACACTTTGTATGCCAGTTAAGTACGTTCTGAGTCTTTTCAGGAGCATTTTATCACACTGGTTACTAATGGTTACTACTTTGAGCTAGTTTTAATCTAGTTCAAGCTCTTTCTCTGGACATGCCTGATCCCAAGGGAAGCATGGGGAAAATCAAACCCAAAGATTCAGGAGCTTCCCTAACACATTGTTCCTCATGCCATGCTGGCCTTCCACAGGAATATTTTAGGTCCTTATGTGCCTCATGTACTGCTACACCCCAGGGGCTCTCAAACACTGATCAAGAGCTAGCTTGGATTAAAATCCTAATGTCTTCTGTGGCATCTGTTTCCTCATCCATTAAGGGGGTCCTCCATTCATGGTGACCAATGCCCCCCCATCAGATAAATTGATCCTGTTTTCATGAGTCATTCTTAGCTAGTTGGGTACACAGATGATGAGGAGATTGACTCAGAAGAAGATATGGACTTTTCCTTTCCCTTTGGGGATCCTTAGGAGGCTGGCCCTCTACCCTTAGCAGAGGGGTTAATCAAAGTGGTGTTGGCAATGTGTGCAGGTAAAGTTCTAGATTCCCTAGATCTTAACCCCTTAGTGACCGGCCGTGCGCACACGCGGCCGGCACTTGATGACAGGGTTTTTTTTAATGCCATTCTAGCGAATGGCTTCCGGGACGTACATGTACGTCCTCTGTCCTCCTGGGACATCCGGCGAGGACGTACATGTACGTCCATTGTAGGCAATGGGTTAAGGAAGCTTACCTGCATGTCCCTAATCATCTAGACCACTAATGTTTCCTTTGTTTTGCCTTTGCATGCAGTCATTACCAATTCATTGGAATGCCTTTCAGCCTGGCCCCAGCTCCAAGAATCATTAGATTATGGCAGCTTTGGCCAAATACAACCATTCACAGGGACTCTCCAACTCCTTATCTCCGACTCCTTATCTGGAAGATCTTCTGAACAAAGCACCTTCATAAGAAATTCTGGCAATCCATATCCAGAAGTTTTCCCATATCATGGCTGGGTCATCAATCACAAGGAGTCCTCTGTTCCCATTCTTGAACATCTTCTTCCTGGGAAGAAGTCTGAAAACCTTCAAGGGTGAGTGTTCTTACTGGAACACAAGATCCAGATCCTGTTTCACGATGTATCTTGAGCCATAAGATGGCCCTTAGCAACAAAAAAGGATTACGTGAGGATCCTTGAACACCTTTCTCAGTCCAGGAAGCATTTCATTATGGCCAATTCAACATGAAAGAACTCCAGCGGAATATTCTAAGACACTGCTATTGACAGTGCTCTCAGTTGTCTCACTCCATGACCTTGTTCCCCCTGGGAGGATCTAGGTTGGTGGCTACATTGTCCTCCTCTGACTCACGGACGTCCTTTTGTAGTACCAGAATGGAAACTGGTCACAACAGATGCTAGCCTGAGGGGCTAGGGTGCAACCTTAGGTCCCTTAATGGGTTTCTCAGAGAATATCATTCCCACTATGATTGAGCCTATGAAGCCTATTTCTTCCAAAGCGTATCATATAATCTGGTCCAGCTCTGATCTGTGGTGTGCTGATAAGTATGTGTCTGAAATTAAGTAGACTGTAATAATTCCCAGTATCCCTTACACCAGTGCCACTATGAAAGTAATGTTACAGTAAATGCAACAAAAGAGTTATATGTCTTCTAACATATTGTGCTTCTAAGTTACTTAATGCACATAATCAGATAGACTGTATAAAGGGTAATATAGAACACGCTATTATTATGAGCCAGTAGTGAAATACTTAATACATGTTACTTAGGCACAAGGTGACTAATAGTTATATGAGGAACACTATAATTATATGATTGGTTGTCTAACTGAACTTGATTCAAAATAGACAGTGTTCCTAATATAAATTTTAGTCACCTTGTGGGAGTGGGGAGGGGAGTAAAGCAGCAATATAGAATACCTCCCAGGGTGGAGATAATAGCTTAGCGAACAAAGCGGTACCACAAAGGAAGTAGCAGCAGGACAGAATGGTCATATAGCAGGAGTTTCCAAGAGTGGTCTCTCCAGGGACCAGAAGGGGCTCTGAAACATAAAGTAAATTGGACTTTTAGGTCGGTGGTAGAGTATTAATGAATGGTTCCCACACCCTCCAGAAAGCAAGACCTTTTGTTTCCTTGGCTTCTATGATCTCTATTCTATCTGCATGGGTAATAAAAGTTATTTTATGTAGCCAGTGCTCCCTGGAAGGTGGGTTTGTCAAGAACCAGAAACCCCAAATCATCTGGATCGCTATTATCATTAAAACGTGAAAGAGACATTTCTGGTACCTGGGGAGAGGGTAATAGGCAGGAAGTATTCCCAGAATAAGAGTGGAAGAGTTTGGGTCTAGATGGGTATCAAAGATGGGTATCTAGATGGGAATCAAAGATCCTGGACACATCAGTTGTCACAGCATGCCAGAACTGTTTCACCGATGGGTAGTACCATAGTAAGAATGATGGCACTTAATACAGTCGGGAGCTATCTGCAATTCCAATTGAAACAGAGTGTGAAAATACACAGAAGCATTTGCCACAGTCTGTCACAAAGACCGCTGAGGAGAGACTCCAACGTGGTCCAAGGGAGCACTTGAATCAAATAGGACAGAAGGAAACAACCTCGGCAACAGCCAAATATGTCAGTTTTATTCATGTTGGAGAGTCAGCTTGCTGTATCTTTCAAGGCATTGAAAGGGTGAAACTTCTCTGGAAGGGGCGAAGACCTGCAGCAATTGATTGACAGACGAGAAGCACTATGGATTTTTAAACTTAAGACTAGGGTCCCAGACGGTCTAAATTCCGAATGAGACATTAGTCACATTTTGTAGCTTCCTGTCGATCTCTTGAGGGGGGTCTCCTTGCCCCCTCTTTTTTCTTTTTCATCTTGCGTCTCATTTTCACTTGTAAATCATTCAGATGACTTTATTATTTTTTATCCTTTCTTATAGTTTTGTGTAGTATGCAATCAGTGTTTAGAGGCATATTGCCCTTATTGGGTTAAATCAACCTTTGTTTAGGGTTCCATTCAATTGGTTGGTTTCTATCCCTTTAAAGTGTTAGTAATGTCTATGTTTTACAAATGCTAATATTGCAGCTAGTATAAAATGAAAGTAAACAACCCCAGTACCATCTTTCAAACCTTTATGGTTTGAGAGATATAAAAGGCTAAAGTTCCCAGCTCCCTCCACTTTCCCTGACGTCAGCTGTAAGCTGACGCCAGGATATCCTGGTCCCGGGACAAGCAAGCGGCTGTTCAGCAGAGCCAAAATAGCAAAATGTAAAAATAAATACTTCATTGGAAGTATTTCTTTTTACATTGCGCTATTTCGGCTCTGCTGAAGAGCCGCCTCGAGTCGGCGGACTCAAATCTCCTGCTGTCAGCTTTACAGCTGACAGCAGGGAAAGTGGAGGCAGCGGGGAACTTTAGCCTCCTATATCTCTCCAACCATAAAGGTTGGAGAGATGGGACTGGGGTTGTTTTGTTTCATTTTATAATAGCTGCAATATTAGTGTTTGTAAAATATAGTCATTACTAACACTTTTAGGTCAGCAACATGCATCCCCAATGGGTATGCGCAAAATGTATAAGACTTCCTCTTGGGGTCTTGTTGCAACTATGTGTCCCACCTCTGGCAACATTGTGTCAGTTTTGTTTTTTTAATCTAGTAATAAAAGTTTCAGTTTTTATAATGATCACAGCCTGACCACTCTGTGTACATTCTGAGTGCAGTCACGAACGTCCGATTTGCTACTTTGTATAGAGGCTTGGAGAACCTGCAGCGAGAGAGCACCATTACACATGAGCTTGTTTGATTTTCAAGGTTGGTGAGTTAACTTTGGATTAACATATTCATGACTTTGAAACAAGGTTTGTAACACTGCCTGTCTATGTAAGTGGGAGCATCTGTCAATGTACAATTCACACTGTTTTTCAATTTGATTTATTTACTTTATGACTGAAGAACCAGAGATGGTGGATATTGCTTTGACTGATTTTTTAAATTCTGCAGATCGTCAGATTAAAGCAGATACATTGTTTGATAGTGAATATGTTGACACTGAAGATGTGGTTAAGACTTTGGATGTTAAGACTCTTTTTCATAATCTGGAGAAGATCATGAACAAAGAATTACGTTTGGTGGGATTTAACCTTTTCAATACATTACTAGATGTTAATCGTTTTGTTAGACAATTAACAGTTAAGAAATTTTTTTTGCACAACAGGGTAATGTACAAGGAGAGGTTAATAATGTTCAGTCTAATGTTCAGTCTAGCATCCAGCCAAGTGTTCCCTTTTGTGATGTTGGGTCTCCACTTCCCCCGTATGGTTTGTTTAAGGATTCTCATGCTGTTTTGGACTTGCAGTTGTTGGAATGTGAATCCAGTTTTACTGATGCTAGGTACCACCTCTTTAGTGGTTTCCATCGGTACAGGTTTATGACCCACTTTGTGTTTTTTCCCATTCAATGCAAGGGCAATCAGCTCAATGTCTTCCAAAAAACACTAGAGATGAGAGGGAGCTGGTGGCCCTGCACCAGAAGATTGTGGTACACAGATACATAATCTTTCTGTGAAAGAAAAGGAGGCCCTATTGCAGTTACAGTCAAATGATAAAATTGTAATATAAATTTCAGACAAGGGTGGCTCTGTGGTGGTCCTCAGTTCTGAGTACTATCAGAAGCAAGCATTAAGACAGCTTCAGGATGAGGACACTTATACTGCTTTGAGTTTTAACCAGACTGCGTCTTTCAAAATTAAACTTAACCATTTGGTACAATCGCGTTTGAATATGGGTATCTTAAGTGACAGAAAGGCTCAGTTCTTGGTACTGAGTAGTCTGGTGATTCCCATCTTCCACCATTTGCCGAAGGCGAGTAAACCCATGGATTCTCCACTGGGTCAACCCATTGTTTCAGACATAGGCTCAATGAATGAGCCATTGTCAATTTGGGTCGACCAGCAGCTTCAGTCAGTTGTGGAAAAACCTCCTGAATTTCTTTGGGATACCAAGCAGGTTCTTGACAGTTGAGACAAGTAAAGTGGCATTCAGGTTCATGGTTATCTGTGGATATCAGTGCTTTGTATTCTTCAATTCTACATACTCTGGGACTTCAGGCTCTGGAGTTTTATTTACACTTTTACTCTAAATACTCTGACAACCTGATATCCTGTCTATTAAAGTCTGTTGAATATCTCCTGTGCCACAATGTCTTCCCCTTCGATAGTCGGTTCTATCTCCAAAGATGTGGAGCTGCTATGGGGGCATCTTTTGCCCCATCTCTCACCATCCTGTTTATGGGTTGGTGGCAGTCAACCCATATCTTTGGAGATTTTAACCCATCGGGGGGTTGGTCTAGTGGTACGGGAGATATAGAGACGATCTTCTTTTCATATGGCTGGGGACGGAACAGGAGGCTGGTTTGTTTATTGATTATATGAATCGGAATACATATAATCTTAGCTTTACTTATATCAACCCACCACCATTCCGTTCCTGGATCTGATGCTCACAGGGGATAGGATTTGCTCTACGGTTGTCATGAATATTTATAGGAAGTCCACAGCAGGCAACAGTTTTTTTACATGCCAGGTCTTCACATCCTTGGGACCAGATTACAAATATTCCTAAAGGACAAGCTCTGCGCTTGCTCAGAAATTGTTCCAATTACCTTGATTTTCAGCAAGCCTCTTTGGATCTTTTTGCCAGGTTCAAAAATCATGGTTATGATGAGCACGTTTTGTATAATGCCTATGAGTATTCATGTAAAAAGTCTAGGGAAGAGTTGATCAGTTCCTCTTCATCAAAATATAAACACCAGAATGCTGAACCTGACAAAGTTAGATTCATTACTACCTATACTGCCCAATATTCTAAAATCGGTAATCTTGTTAAAAGTCTGTTGCCTGTACTTTATTCTGACTCTAGATTGGAATCTGTTTTAAAGTCTGTTTATACATTTGTAGGTAAATGTGAAGTTACCATTGACAATCATGTTTTACTATCACGGTGCCCGTGTTATTGCTGGAGACATTATGACAGTGCTTCTTCCTGATACATTTTTATTGGCTAACGTGGTGTTGCTCCGCCCAGTGATAACTCTTATATACTGAGCCCTGTCACTTTAGCAGTGCCCTTTTGTGGTGTTTCCGTTGCTAAGCGCTTGCTCCAGTATTCGTGTGTTTTCCTGTGTATGACCCTGACTGCCTGACTACTCTGCCTATATCGTTCCTGCTCTGTGTACCGACCTGGATTGGTTGACGTTCCTGCTCTGTGTTCCGACCCAGCCTGGCTGACGTTCCTGCTCTGTGTACTGAACCAGATTGGCTTACGTTCCTGCTCTGTGTACTGACCCAGCCTGGCTGACGTTCCTGCTCTGTGTACCGAACCGGATTGGCTGACATTCCTGCTCTGTGTACCGACCCGGACTGGCTGACGTTCCTGCTCTGTGTACCGACCCGGTCCTGCTTACTGCTCCATCCGGTATCCGGTTGAGGGCCATACCCCGGTTCCTCTCTGTCCACGGATAGATCCTCTGTTGCCTCCGTTGCTGCTCTGGCAGCCTGTTACTGTGTCCCGATCAGTATTGTGCCTCGTTATACGACACCTGGTGTTGTAGCACCCTTTCGGTACCACCACGGTACACTTGACCTATACTGCTCTAGCTGAGGTTGGTCTATCCTGGGCGCCTCAGGCTTTCTCCATACTGGCAGTCGACTCTAGGTCTGAGCGTTCGTTAACCCCTTGTGGGTTGGTGCCTGGCACATTGGGTACAGTCATTGCTGTCACTGATTGGCGTTACTCCGTGCCTCTGTGGCAGTCCTCCTTTGGCAGCTCCAGTAGTCTACCGTTTGTCCAGGGCCTTCGCTGCTGTCGTGGATTTAGTCGCCATTGTGTCACTCTCTGATTAGAGAGTGTACTAAGGGCCATTGTACTATTAGGGCCTGCCTGTCCTCTCGGCCTAATAGTAATCACACCAACCGCACTTCGTTTGGATTCACACAAACTGTACCTGAACTGTGTCAGTATTTTATTGTATATATTATATACTGGACCTCTGTGGGTACTAATAACTGTAACCTGACCTGTGTCAGTATTGTATTATATATATATATATATATATATATATATATATATACTGGACCTGTGTGGGTATTTTGTACTGCTACCTGTCCTGTGTCAGTAGTGTACTGTCAGCATACATACTGGACCTGCGAGGGTTAATCTATTACTGTGGTTCTTCAATAAAATTGCATTTTACCTAAACCTTCCGTGTCTGAGTGTCCATAAAACTGTAGCATTTACCTAGTCTCTTTATGACTAAACATTCTGGTTCTAAATCTTTGTGGCTCAATTGTATTGGGTATTATAAATGTGGATCTACCTATTGTATATGTTGTAAAGTTTCCCAGGAATTCATTGGTTCTACAGATGTGTGGCATTATCCCATTTTGAATTATATTAATTGTAACACCAGAAAATATGAAATTTCTTACCGTTATTTCCTTTTTCCTCCGTGTCCCCCCACAGCAATAAAAAAGTATGGGCATGTCCTCCCCGCTAGCTGGCGTGAACTTTCAACTGGAAATAATTTAAGTCGCACTTCCTCCTTCCACTGCAGTCAACCATTGCCATAGCTGAAAAATATAAAGGTAGAGGTTACAGGGAGGGTGTGCTATGGGGGGACATGGAGGAAAAAGGAAATAACGGTAAGAAATTTAATATTTTCCTCCATGTCCCCTTCCATGGCAATAAGAAAGTATGGGTTCTCCCATAGCAGTATTTGTAGGGAGGGAGTACTAATAATATACTTAAGTTATAAAAGTAAAATATATCCATCTGTGTGCATATATACCCATATATGTATATATATATATTATACATATAACATGCTCATCCAAATATCAAGGTGAATAGAAAGTTCAACTACCATTAATAAAATACTGGTCTGATATGGAAAGATCTTACCCCTTATGATTTTGTGGTTGCCTGGAGAACTCTCCTGCCAAACTTAGCATCTGATGAAGCCTGGACATCTAACTGGTAATGCCTAATGAAAGTAGACATGGCCGACCAGGTTGCTGCTCTGCAAATCTCTTCTGGAGAGACTGATGCTCTTAATGCCCATGATGTTGTCACTGCTATCGTAGAGTGGCCTTTTACCAAGAGAGTCGGATCCTTGCCCGCATCCAATTAGGCCAACTTTAAGCTCTCAACTATCCATTTCGAGATTGATGCTCTAGATGATGCCGTACCTTTGAATTTCCCTTGGTGGTGTACAAACAATTAGTCAGTTTTCCTAAATTATTTTATTTCTTGCCAAGTATATGTTTATATTTCTTACTAAATCCAGCTTGTGTAATTCTTCTTGTTCAGAATTTACTGGGTTCAGACAGAAGGAAGGTAGAACTATTTCCTGATTCATGTGGCACTCTGATACCACCTTGGTTTTGAATCCTACTTTAGTTCTTAATACTACCTTATCCTGATGTATAGTCAGGAATGGGGGTTTTAAGGATAAGGCCTGAAGTTCTCCTACTCCTCTGGCTGATGTTATAGCTGTCAAATATACAACCTTTAAGGTTAGATTTTTCACTGGTACTTTGTCTAGCAGTTCAAACCTGGTGGATTTCATGAGTTGGCTAAGAACTAAACTCAAATTCCAAATTGCAACAGTCTGCCTTAACCGGGGTCTTACTTTTTTGATAGCTTTGATGTATCTTTTTACCAAGTGATCATTAGCAAATTGTTTTGCTATAATGGCTGAAATAGCATACAATTGTACCTTGATTGGTGCTGGTTTTAACCCTTTCTCATAACCCCTTTGCAAGAATTCCAGAACATGGGCTGAATTTAGAGATGTTCTATTGACTTTGTTCTGAAAGCACCACTCTCTGAACATTCTCCAAACTCTGCAAAATGTTTTCTCTGTGTTTTTTTTTTCTCCCTGAGAATACTGTCTGTATTACAGAGTCTGATAGGCCTCTCAATATCAAGGCCCCTCAATCTAAGTCCTTTCAGCCTCCATGCCATTAAGTTGAAGAATCCCGGATTCTGATGTTGCACTGGTCCCTGGGTTAGGAGATTCTGCCAGTCTGGTATCCTCAGTGGTTTGTCTATCGAAAGTCTCACTATCTCTAAAAACCATGCCCTTCTCGGCCAATTCGGAGCTATCAGAACAATGTTGACCCTGTTCTTTCTGATTTTCCTCAGGACTTGGGGAATCATAGGTATTGAGGGATATATGTATGCCAGTTTGTACTTCCATGCGTATTTCATGGCATCTGTTCCCAATGCTTGCGGGTGCATTGAACGAGAAAAAAAGGTTTGGCATTTTCTGTTTGAATACGACACCATGAAGTCCACTGACATCCTTCCCTATCTCTTGGTTATGTCCCTGAACACCTCCTTGTTGAGGGACCATTCCCCTGGATCCAACAAGTTTCTGCTCAGGAAATCTGCTGTGCAGTTTTGTTTACCTGCTATGTCTATTGTTGATATGCTCTTTAAGTTCTTTTCTGCCCATTTTAGTATTTTCTCTGTTTCCTTGCTTAACGTTGGACTCCTTGATTCTTTATGTGCATTACTGCTGCATAACTGTCTGACTGGACTAGAATCTGCTTGTCTTTTAATAAGTGTTTGAGTTTGTGTAGACAGCATGCTATGGCTCTTACCTCCAGAATGTTTGTGTGAAGCTGTCTTTCTTTTTCTGTCCATAGGCCCTTAACTGTCTTGTTGTTCCAATGGCCTCCCCAACCTGTTAGACTTGTATCTGTCGTTAAGGTTTGCCATACGGTTTCTTCCAACTGGGCGCCTTTTCTGAGATTTTTTTGATGTATCCACCATATTAGTTCCTTCTTCAGGTCCCCTGAGACTGGAATTCTCTGGGTTAGGTCTAGTGAATTCTTATTCCAATATCTCAAAAACCACCTCTGAACTGGTCTCATGTGGCATCGTTCCCACTATACTACTTGAATAGCTGAGGCCAGTATGCCCAGTAGACGCATGTATTCCTGAGATGTTTGAAAAGGTTTTTTGATGAATTTCTTTACTTTTCTGATAATTCTCTGTTGTTATTTAACACTCTGTTGTTGATAACTCTTCTGTTGACTCTCTGTGAGGATAGATATGCTTGATTTTAATTTGTGTTCAATATTAGTCCCAGGAACAGTAGTTCTTGGGTGGGCTCCAAGTGGCTCCTTTTCCTGTTTATTATCCATTCTAAATTCTCCAGATGTGATAGGGTTTTCTGAACATGCAGGGATGCTTAAGTTCTGGATTCCGCCACTATGAGAGGGTCATCCAGGTATGGGACTATCGTGATGCCTTTTTTCCTTAGATTTTCTAGGGCTACTGCCAAGGTTTTCGTAAATGCTCTTGGGGCCGATGCAAGGCCAAAAGGCAAATCTGAGAAATCTCCTGTGCTTGTGTCTGATGGGAATATGGTAGTAAGCATCCTGGAGGTCTACTGATGCTAGAAAAGTCCCTGGTCATATCAGTCGAAGCACTGTGGATACTGATTCCATCTTGAAAGGACGATATCTCACGAATTTGTTTAAATATTTCAAAACATGGTGCTGAATCCTCCTGTAGAAAAATCATTGAATAAATCCCCGATTTTTTCTGATTCTCCGGGACTTGCTCTATAATGTTATTCTCTTTGAGAAAAAGAATGGATTTCTCCAGAAAAATTTTCTTTTCTTGATTTTGAGGTATTTTTGATTTCTTGAACACACTCTTCTTTGGTATGGTGTTGAATTCTAGTGGATACTCCATCTCCAGGTTTTGACCTACCCAGTTGTCTAGGTTTGTGTTTGATTTCCAGTTGGTAAGGAGATGCGTCAGTTGTCCCCCAACTGGTACTAGAGATGATGCCCGCTGCTCTTCATAGAAATTCTTTCTTCCCTTGATATTTACGCGATCCTTCTTTTCTGAGGCCTGTTCTGAATCCCTGCACAGATGGCTGTCTTCTTGTGTCATAAGTTTATTCTGTTCTATTTTCATGAAAATGCTGTCTTCTTCTGAATGAGGTATGTACTGGGGATGATCTACTTCTGTCTTGTGGTAGAAAGGAGCTCTTACCATCAGATATCTTTTTTGTCAGAATTTCTAGTTGTTCTCCAAACAACATATTACCTGTAAAAGGTAGAGAGACCAACTTCCTCTTGGATGACGAGTCAGCCCCCTAAGATCTCAACCACAATGTCCTGTGAGCCGCTATTGAAAGTGCTGATGCTCTTGCTGATAATTTTATGGCATCCATGGAGGCGTTGCATGAAAAGACTACTGCTTCCTTAATAGTGGCAACTTCTTTTAATAGTTTTGATCTAGAAACAGAAGATTATATTTATTCTTCCAATTCCGTCAACCATATCTTCATTGTTCTGTAGACACATGCTAATGCTGTTGCTACTTTGATGTTCTGACCTAAAAAGGAGAACTGCTTCTTTAACGCACTTTCCATTCTGCGATCCATAGGGTCTCTTAAAGACATTCTGTCCTCCATGGGGACTGTGGTTCTTTTTTAAATCTGTGAGATAGCTGCGTCAATCTTTTGTGGAGCCACCCAGGATGTGGTATCTTCTTCTTTAAAGGGATACATCTTTTGAAATCTTTTGGGGACTGACATCCTTTTGTCCATTCCGATTTTACGATGTCCGAAACTGCATGATGGACAGGGAATTCAGCTCTGGCCTTCTTTTTCCCTAAGAAAGCATCATCCAATATGTTCTGTTCTTTTTGTTCCTCCGTGAGACCCAGGGTCTTCCTTAGATGCTTTAAAAAAGGCTCCATCTTATCTATGTTGAAGGAACCCTCTCCTTCCACAATCTCCCCTTTGCTTCAGTAACAGGCTTCTTTTTCTCTTTAGGGGCAGATATTCTATCAATAAAATAACATTTAACCTTTAATAAATACTTATCACGGTGCCCGTGATTCTTGTACGACATTCCAACTTCCGGGTTTGTGCCTTGCTGTCTTTTATTGGTGCTAGCTGGCTGGCCCTCTCAGGGCTAGCCTTTATATGCCCTCCTGTCACTAGGCCGGTGCCCTTTCGTGGCGTTCCTGACCTTATGTTATTCAGTGCTCCTGTTCTGTGATGATCCGGTTTCCATCTGACCTTGCTCCTGTTCTGCTCCTGTGTACCGATCCAGGCTTTGGCTGACTACCGCTCTCTGTGTACCGATCCAGGCTTTGGCTAACTACCGCTCTCTATATACCGACCCAGGCTTGGCTGACTACCGCTCTCTGTGTACCGACCCAGGCTCTGGCTGACTACCGCTCTCTGTGTACCAATCCAGGCATTGGCTATCAATCGCTCTCTGTGTACCGATCCAGGCTGTGGCTGACTTCCGCTCCCCGTGTACTGATCCAGGCATTTACTGACTTACACTATCTTGTTGCCCTCGCTATTATTGTCAGTTCTCTCTGACTTATTGCCTCCAGTTGCACAACTCTCAGCCTGTGATTATCGGTGGCCTCAGTTAAGCATACAGTCAGTGCTATTCAGTCACTAAGCGGTTACTGTTGCCTTCCCACTATACGCTCAGCCTGTGACTATCTGTGGCCTCTGTTAAGCACACCTAGTCAGTGCGATCCGGACACTAAGCGGTTACTGTTGCCTTCCCACTATACGCTCAGCCTGTGACTATCTGTGGCCTCCGTTAGCACATCCAGTCAGAGAGAGCCAGTCACTAAGTGGTTACTGTTGCCTTTCCACTATACGCTAAGCCTGTGACTATCTGTGGCCTCTGTTAAGCACACCCAGTCAGTGTGATCCGGTCACTAAGTGGTTACTGTTGCCTTCTCACTATACGCTAAGCCTGTGACTATCTGCGGCCTCCGTTAGGCACACCCAGTCAGTGAGATCCGGTTACTAAGCGTTACTGTTGCCTTCCCACTATACGCTCAGCCTGTGACCCGGTAGAGCCTCCTCAGTTCCTTGTTGCACCAAATATCAGGCTGCCTTACCCGGTATTCGGTAAGGCCGGTAGAGCCTCCTCAGTTCCTTGTTGCACCAGATTTCAGGCTGCCTTACCCGATATTCGGTAAGGCTGGTAGAGCCTCCTCAGTTCCTTGTTGCACCAGATATCAGGCTGCCTTACCCGGTATTCGGTAAAGCCGGTAGAGCCTCACTATTGTATTGCTATTTTGTATGCCCTGTCCTGTGTCAAACTTTATTACTGCTGTCTGTAGAGTTTGGACCCGTGAGGGGCCTTGTGCGCTTTATTTTGCCTAGTAAAACTTTTATATTTTATCCTACCCAATTGTCTGAGTGTTCAAGAAAACCGTGACAATACTTTAAAATACTACATACATCTATCAGAGGCATATTTCAGGGCCTACCGTTTAAATAGATGCCATGATTAGGCATGCGTTTCAAGGTGGAACGCAGAGGCCTTCCACAGGAACAGGGAGCAAAGGTTATACTGTAGCCCTACCTTGGCTGTCTTCTTCCGTTTCCCCATCTGCTTCTGCATGTCTGATCCTGCTCGGCTGCCACTGCCCATCATGCTGAGGGGAGGTTTGGCGGGTCTTGTCTCCTGTTGGTACTTTCAGAGTACCCGCACTAGTTTCTTTGGGGTGCGATATCCCCGCTCTGGACAACATACTGCGGCCCATAGGTATGTTAATTTTTTTTCTTGTGTGGTATCGCTTTGTCCCACTTCTCTCCTCTTCGCCAGCTGGCGTAAAAAAAGACTGGAGTGGAAGTGCGGCTTAAATTATTTCCGGTTGAAAGTTCATGTCAGCTAGCGGGGAGGACAGACCCATACTTTCTTATTGCTGTGGAATGGGACATGAAGGAAATGTAATCTATTTGTTCACCTGTTCTGTTTATCAAGTTCAGCACGTGGGTCACACTACGCATCCTTTAAAACAGAGGATAAGGAAGCACTTGAATGGAATTGGACACCCATCCTCGGCAATAGCCAAACATGTCACCTTTATTCATGCTGGACATTCAGCTTGCGGTATATTTCAAGGCATTGAGAGGGGGAAACTTCCCTTGTGGGGGGGAGACTTGTGGCAATTGATCGACAGATGAGAAACGCTATGGATTTTTAACTTAAAACATGGGTCCCAGATGGTCTCATTTCTGAAAGGGACATTAATCACATTTTGTAACTTCCTTGTGGAGGTCAATGGGAGATGCCCAATTTGTTTTTAACTATCTAAAAAAGGTTATGTTTTATACTCTATTCAAGGAAAGATTTACTTTTGAGAATCTGAGTGCCTATATGACACTCTTCTTTTTCTTTATTGTAGATATAATGTATTATTTTGTATCATTGAACCTTCTTTCCTGTAGAATGTGATATGACAGAAAATAATTGATTCTTATACTTGATAAGTGGAGTTGCAGAAATCTACTTGTGTTTTGAAGGATGTGTCTGCTCAGACATCTGCTCTCCCTATGGTCTTGGCTTTTTTTCAGGATTGCCTGAACAAAGCTGACTGTCTAAGTACTATTAAGAAGGCACACATCTTAACCCTTTCAGTCCTCTTCCAAAAGCATATTGCAATTTTGACTGATGTTAACAATTTTGTTCAAGGAGTGGTTCATGACTTCCCCTCCTTTAGGGATCCCATGCCCCTAGTAGGACCTTAACCTGGTTTTGGGTGCTCTTTAGAGACTCCTCTTTGAATGCCTCTCATCTGTGTTCTTGTGTTTTTTGACTCTGATAAGTACTTATCTTTTAGTCATTGTTTCTGTAAGAAGGGTTGAAGAGCTTCAAACCTGCTCTTATAAACCCCGTTTTTGGTGTTTCACCTGGAGAAGATGGTAATTCATAATTCTCAGGGGTTCTTATCTAGTCATTTCTGACTTTCACATCAACCAGGAAATTGTTCTTCCTTTCACTCTGAACCTTCCTCCCAACAGTGGTTTGATGTCTGATGTTTTATGTGCATCATATGCAGCATTTTAGAAAGGCAGATTTCCTTTTGGTCATTCCTGAGGGTCATAGAGTGGCTCAGGCAGCATGCAAAGTCACTATTGCTTCTTGGATCAAGGCTACCATATGCCAGGCATGTGTAATCAAGAAGGAACCTGTTTCTTTCAAAGTCACAGCACACTCCACTAGGTTGGTGGGTGTCCTGGGCCTACAAGAATCAGGCCTCTGCTGAACAGCAGTGCAAGGCAATAATGTGGTCCTCCTTGCACATTCTCACCACACAATACCATGTCAATGTTTTGGCCTCAACTGTGGCTAGATTTGGCTGGAATGTCCTTTAGGTGGTTGTGCCTGTATAAGGACTCCTTTTTTTTGCACTACCACATCCTGCCCAGTAGTTTGATCCCAGAAGGCTCATGTTTGGTTTGAATGCTATAATAGTTTGGTGTCCATTGACATCTGAAGTTACATGACATTAGTTCAGTCCTGTGTAATACTGGCATTCTACTGGAAGAGTTATTTGCTCTTTTCCCTCCATGGAATCTTATAGGTGCTTTGCTATATCCCCATGGTTCCTGTGTTCCATATTGGATGTAAGAAAAAAATAGGATTTTGGTGAACTTACTGTTAAATCCTTTTCTTTTAGTCCATTTAGAACAGAGGACTCCCACCCAGAGAAAAAACAAACAAACTGTGTTTGTTTTCCCATGTGGAGGAGTCCTCCTGGGTTCTTTGTTCAGGAGGATTCCTTCTTTCCTTCCCGCTTTGGTACTTTTCTGTGTCACATGAATTTGGGATTAAGTTGGGGATGAGGTGGAGGAGGGAGTTTCTGTCTCAAAGTCCCTGCCTTTTTTCAAGTGCCCTGCCCTATGGAAGAGTAACCCTCCCCATGGTTCCTGTATTCCATATATTCTAAGAGAAAATTATTTATTGTTAAGTTAATTAAAATCTTGTTTTAATAACTGAAATCAGAGAGCTACCCATCATTAGCATTCTGAGTCTCATAGAGAAGACACGAGAGGCATTGAAATGTGGCATACAAACAAAAACTCATAACTTAGGGCAACTAATGCACAGGAATTGCATATCTAAGTTCAAGTGGTTTATGGCACCCCTTAAGCAAGTGGCATGGTAAGCCCATACCTGCATATGCATCTAGGTAATTCAAAGAAGCAGAGGGCAGAATATTTATATGGTAAGCCAACATCTGCAAATTTCCTCTGCATGAATCTGTGAAAAGTTTACTGAAGAAACAGCATTCTCAGCACACCCTCATTAAATCTGTGACAATGTGCAGGCTGCTACGGGGTAACCTGGTAATCCTTCATATGAGGCATGGCTTCAGAAGGGGAACTCTAACTGGGAAAGGAGACACTGACAGGTAAGACTCAAAATAAAAAACGGTCTCGCTTATACTGTCTGAATTTTGTATGACTTGTTTTCTGTCCTATCCGATGAAAGGGTAGGCGCTAACCCTGGGAAATGCTGCCATGGATATCCAGGAAAATGTTTTTGTAATTTTTATTTTCAGAGAAAAGTACACATAGGATGTTAATTTAATTTCTGCTTGATTATGGTACTGCTGAACACCCCCACATAAATACATGTATGCTTAGATAACCCTTGCATTAGCTGAGGAGAGATTATTGGACACCACAGTTGCAGCCAACACAGTATGGAACACCTAGCTCTCAAGAGGGTTAAATTGCAAAGCACATTTATAGCCTTACAGCTGCTTTCAGATTAATATTACTTTTAATATTAATGAGCTATGAAACATAAGTACATAAAACACCACCAAAGGCCACAACATAAAGCTGATCCAGGTAAAAGATGAATTGACCCTTTACAGATCTCTGTAATTCGACAGTAATCACATCAAGAACAGAGGGCTGTACAAGACATTGCTCTGCAATGCCTAGCACCCCTCCGGTTCTTAAAGGGTTAAGGTAATAATAATCCCTTTGATGTACCAGGGGCTGTAAAACAAGTTAACTACATCCTTACTAGGAATCTTTATACTAATGCCACTTGAATGATTGATATGATTAGCAATCAGCAATTGCGATCACCGCCCAAAGGTCAGGGTGACTATTCACCCAGCAGTGAACGGGGCACCGAGACAGGAAGGACGTACCTAGCTCGTCAGCCACCCTCTTCTCCTCCCACTGCCGGGACATTCCCTCCCCCTGGAGAAACTTGTCACGTCATTTCGCTGTGTTTTCCCCTGTTCTTCTAACTGGAAACTGTCGTGCAAGACGAAAACATCTAAGTTGAGGTTTGAACAGCAGTGTCCGGGTACTGATCCATTTGGGAAAGATACAAGGTAACTAACTACACATAATGAGAGATCTGACACTGTAACACTGACAGCTCCTATTGCACTTCACTGACTGGGAAGCTTTGACTAAGTCATTACACAGGGAATGTGGCTCTCCAGCTACCTCTGGATCACAACTCCCATAATCCTTTTTGATTTAGATAAGCTACAAGATAGGTAGATGTACTGGTACGTCTGATACTGTAACATTGACAGCTTCTGGTACATTTCACTGAGTGGTGGGCAGCGCTGGTTAAGTGCCCCAAGAGCTGTCACTGTTAAAGTATCAGCCACGGACAACCTGTGGCGCTCCAGCTGCTGCTGGGCTATAACTCGCATCATACTCAGCATGCCATTGTCGGGCTTAGGATGATGGGAATTGTAGTCCATCAATAGCCGGAGAGCTACTCGTTGCCTACATATTCTGCCTCTTATCAGTGCAGAGTTGTTTTTATGATATTACATTGTTTATCTGACAGGTTAAAAGAAACCTGGCCTTTTACCCAATAGAACAGACACTGGCCACTTTATTGTAAGCTATAATGTAATTGTCACTTGTTATACCTGTTGCTTACTGGGAAGGAAGCCTTTTCGTTTCATTGACATCATGCTTTCCAGAGCCAGTCTTATTAAAACTGGTTTTGTGTCATAACTTTTATTGTTACAGGACTGTAGAACATTTTGACATTTCATAATTCAAGTATAATAATATTTACATATTTATATAGAGCGCGTAACCTTTATTTTTCGAGGTGCAATGCATGTTGGTATTAAGTTTTCCTTGTTACTGTATTTTAATATTCATCCCTAGGCTTTATTAGTGATCCTCAACAGGGTTGTCAGGGCACATAAATGGGGTAAAAAAACGCAAGCGTCTACAACCACCAGGCGGCTGGTGTACTAGCAAGAACTGAGGGGTGGGGGGTGCACTAAGGTGCGATAAGGAGGTGGTAAAGTGGAGATAATCTCTCCAGTGTTCTAAACTCTACAAGTCCTATGTTATTCTATGGCACTAATGCACTTCAGCTTTAGAGAGCTTAGTTATTATCTCCATAGAATAGCATAAATATTGGAGAAGTGATATCTGTGGATGCCATCTCCACATTATCACGTCTTAGTGCAACCCCCTTCCCCTGGAGTAATTATGGGGCAAATGAATTGCACCATAGGGGACAAATTATAATTCCCAAATTCCCTTTGATTTAACCCTTTGAGTGCCAGAGGGTTACGCAACACATTGCCTTACAATGCGTTGCGTACCCATCTGGCACTCAAAGGGTTAATTGGGACTTTTGATCCCTTGAATTCTAGTGATGTCTTCAGTGTAATGCTTCATGCATTGGAGACCTCTAGCCTTCAAGGCTTTAAAAGCCCCATTTAAATCAATGGAAATTGTGTGTGTCCCTTATGGTGCAGTTGGTTTACCCCAGTTACACATGGGTGAGATGCAGTAAGGTTGAATAAGGGTTCTGTTTTATGATACAGAAATGCATTTGGCTAAAGTCCATCTCATTGTATGCTCACACTTGTCTTCACCTTTTTATACATGTCATTTTGTCTCAAATACACCTGCATCATTTTCTTCAACAATGGCTTATTTGCACAATGAAATGTGACTTAATGAGGAGTTTTCACAATCCTGAAGGCTATATTTTAGTGTGACAATTTACTATATGGATTAAGATTTGTATACTGGCAGTTGTCACAGCTCACATGAACATTTTCACCTCTTGGCGGCTGAGGACAAGTAAAGTTTTACCATAGTGTTGTATGTACACCACATTACTTGTACCTTTACACATTGGGGTAATATAGGTATTTCACAATACACTGTATATGTGTATTTCAAATTTCTCACATGAAGTTTATTTCAAAGTTTATTTTATTTGGAAAGTGTTTTACCAGAAAGGATACATTTAGATTTCTCTTATTATCAAGTATGTCCTAGAGAACTGTTACATTACAAGACTATATACATTATATACACAAATGGAAAAAAGAAAATTACAATTACACATTAGCATTTAAATAAAGTTGTAAGTTGTTTTTAAATACAAGTAAGCAATTAAAAAGGAAGATGCAGAGCATTTCAAGGTTTACCATATTTCCTAACTGTCCATATAGAAGTGTATTTAAAAGATATCCATAGCTTTACAATCTTAAACTTCAACCAAGTTTAAGAAGTTTTGAATTAGACTTTCATGGAGAATTTAGACAATTAGTAATTAGTAATTTGACATTAGCCTGGATATTAACCTGACTCCAGACTTACACAACACATGGATGAGCATTATCCCTTCATCATATGCTAATGACCAATGTTTCTTCCATGTAATACGTAGGTAGATGCATGTTATTGGGTGACCAGATTTGGTTATTAAACATTTAGAAAAAGAAACAAGTCTAAAGCAGATAATTGTTCTGAAATTAGAACTGCATTTTGTTTTTTTAACAGAAACACTTTTCTCGTATGAATTATAAATTACATAAGCAAACCTCTATAAAATGGCCCTGTATAGTTGCACACACACTCACAGCAAGACCAGGTTTATCAGGTTAACTCTAATAGGGGCACTTTTTACATTTTCGTGCTTGGAGTAGATTGTAGATATGCTTCTTAAATTTCTTTTAAATATCAGCCTGTAGCACTCTTGCTGAGACATTATCCCATTTATTATTTCCTTTGTCTGTGTTCTTATATCACCACACATTGTTTCTTGGTTTAACCCTCTCTATTTTGAAATCTGAACAACACATTCTCCTCTTCATGATGCTTCCTTCTGCACTTTGCTGAAATTGTTTTATCAAGTGCCTGCTCAAAAAATAATTAGATGGACAAGCAATAACACTTTATTTTACAAAATGGAAGACGAATGAATTATTTTAAGATTATTTTTTCATTAAAAAAGCTAAGAAAATTGGACAGTAAAAATGCAAAAAAAAAGTTTTACAAAAAATGTTTTATATGTTGATCCTTTAAAAGCTAGAGATGTTTCCAGGAAATTGCTTCTAAATCTAGCATTTGCGTTTTTAACCCTTTGATTGCCAGAGGGATACACAATGCATTGCTTTGCGATGCGCTGCATACCCCATTCCCTCTGACACTCAAAGGGTTATGTAGGCATCTCAGATTAAAATAAAAAATGAGGAACACGGATTGCTATGATCTCTTCAACACAAAGCAATACTTTGGAGACGTGCCTAGTGTCTAAGTGGTTAAAGTATTTCTTGTTTGAGTGCCAGAGAGTCTGCAGCGCATATAGTGTCATATTCAGGTACCAAAAGAGGTGCAATTCTGTAGCAATCCAATAGCACAATAGGGGAAAATAACATTTCCCATTGAATTAAATGGGGTTCTTAAAGAGATAGTAATGGATGCCAATAAACATAGCTCCGATTAATGCACATATGTTATGTTTCATTATGCACTGTATATTAATCAGGTCCCACTTGTAGTTCTAAAGTAATTCTGTTTTAAAGGATCCCCCTCCCGCCTGTTTTACCTACACAATGCACTCCCCAATCCGACCCAGACAGTGCACAGCGAGGGACAATCTTCAGCGATCATAATGAAAATCCTGCCCTCCTTTGTCAAGGGGAGCTGGGTTTTCATTATGCTCACAGCTAGAAGATTGTTCCTCGCTATGAGCAGTCCGTCCAAGTGACCCGATTCCACATCTGCGGGGAGGCGCATACAATAGGTAAAAGGTACGGGAGGGGGATACTTTAAAACTGAGTTACTTTAGAACTAGAAATTGGACATGATTAAATACAGTGCAAGATGGAAAATAACATATGAGCATTAACTGGAGCTAGATTTATTGGCATCCATTACTATCCCTTTAACACAGTGAATACTAGAAAGGTCAACAAAGCAATGTTTTGCAATGTGCTGGAGACCTCTTTTTCATTCTAGGGTTTAAAGACCCCTTTAAATAATTAAAAATTAATTCAGCGTATACCTCTTTAGTTGTCAAAATAATGTAAAGAGAGCAGCATACACTTTTTGTAAATTGGTTTATATAAACTGGAGAATATACTGAGGATGTCTATGATAAAAGGGAATACACATCAACTTTTTGTGGGCAGTTTTATTTTATTGAATCAAAATTTGCTTAGTGTAACAAATACTCTCACTCCAGCACTGTATATGTAATTTTAAAATATATCTAATTTTTTAACTCCTTGATTTCCAAAAAGGTTTAATATAACATAGATATGCAGCTCATTAGCTGAACACTTATTCACACTCGCACACATTCATTTATTTCAGTTTTAGTATGGTTGTGCATCATAATAATCCTCAATTTGCTGAATGATAATACTCACTCAGGACAGGTTATTAGTGCAGTTTACAGTTTTATCAGCTTTGTATTTTTCCTCAGGGTCTCCTAAATTATTTATTTATGTAAAGAATCAGTATGTGAATGAAAAACTTTTGGATTTTAACCTCCATGATCAGCTGCATGTTCATCATATAGGTAGTAGATTCATGCATTAGCTTGCCTATGGAATTGATATATGCTATTAACAGTTTGAGTGTTAGAGAGGTATCCAACGCATTGCTTTTCAGTGCGTTGGTTACACCTCTGGCACTCTAAGGGTTAAAGCCAGGATTTCATAGCAATGAAATTTTATCCTTGGTTTTAGCAACCAATTTCCTCTTAGACTTGAACGGGAATATGTGAGATAAAACCAGTAATAGCACTTAAATCACCTTGTGGGGGGGGGGATTCACTAAGCTGTGATAAAGAGGTGATAAAGTGGAGATGACATCTCCAGTGTATCACTTCTCCATTTCCTATGTTATTCTATGAAGCCAATTCACTAAGACTTCTTCAACTCTGGAGATCTTAGTAAATAGGCTCCATAGAATAACATAGGAACTGGAGAAGTCATCTCCACTTTATCACCTCTTTATCACAGCTTAGTGAATCTCTCCCATTAAATGCAATCCAGCCCAAAATAAGGGAATCCAAAAATGTGTGGTGTATTCTGAGAACTATGTTTGGCTGAGTTTCTAATCTCTTTGATTCTAGAGGCATCATCAGCTTACTCCAGAACAGTGTGTAGGAGACTTTACTGCAGTCAAGGGGCCAGTAGGTATGAAAATGGACAGAGTAGGTAGACATATTAACTTATATCCACCATGGACCTTATTCATAAACTAAAGAGGTTTAATTCTGGAACAAACCAACTATTCCTTACGGTTGAAATGTAAATTCTACAAAGTTCCATTGATTTACATTGGGCTTTTAATTGAACTCCAACACCAAAATGAAATTGGGTAATATAATTTTAAATATAATGTTCTTCCCAGGTAGCATCTGCATAATTTAGTTATGTTAGATCCCTAAAATATAGCTCTAAACTAGCATTTTTCATTCATGGTTTATATTATTATATAAAGACACAGTTTGGTTACTTTTGTTTGTGCAGAGCTCATGTTATTCATGTATCGAGATTAACACACAAATGTTCCTCTATTCATAAAGCCTGATATATTACCTGGTCTCTTTACAGACAATAAAACACTATCACTCATAAGACACCTTATCGAGATAGCTATTTTCATGGGATCCCTAAAATAACAGGAGTGGTAGCCCTCAGTGAGCATATGTAAGACTAGGGGGCTATGCACTAAGGCAGATTGTGTGCACCTTCTCTCTTTTTTGGTGGAACTCTATGCTATACCCTGGTTTACATTGAAGCCATCTCTGTGACATAGCTCTGAATTGTTTTCTTTGTATTTATCAGATTTGTACAAATTATAAGTGTGCTTCTTTATTCTTATGTGAAAGAGAGCCAAATGTATTATTTTACAAGGATATCAATAAATATTGCTCATATAGGATTCAACCTTGCTCCTTTAGAAGTAATAACTATTAACAGCAGGAAGTAATGAGTTGGTCATATAATATTTTTAGTAACAATTTGCTGAAATATAACAATTGTGCTGGAATCCTTCAGTCCCTTGTCATGAGGAAATATATGTTCCTGGCTCTGGTCTGGGTTTTCAGACATTGGCTTGTAAAAATGTATATGAAATCTCTATAGGAATTGCATATCCCTGAGACATTCACAGGGTTAAATATCATGATATTTGTCTTAGCTAGCCAGTCTGCTCTTTAACCCTTTGTGCCATATGTTCAAAGGGATAAAGACAAAAAATTGTCATAGGAAAGACAAAAATAAGTAATTGAATGCATGAACAACATATTTTCTATAGCGTATACGACAAAAAACTAGTAATGTCTGTTGTGTACAACACAACTCCAGAATTGATGGGCAAAGGGGCGGGGCAAGGGTGTGGCTAAACTATTCTCCAATGTCGTACAGAGGAAAAGAAAATTTGTTGTAACTAACGACAAAAAAATGTCTTTCAAAAGACAAAATTTGTATGTTAAGAAAAAAGTGGAGGGAATGTGAAGTCCTGTTCTGAGAATTTTTGTCTTTAGTTAAGACATTTTTGTCGTTAGTTAAGACTTTTTTTGTCGTTCTGTACGACAATTTCAGTCAGGCGAAACGACATATTTCCAATCACAACTGACACTCTCTGAAAATATTAATGATCCCAACGACACTGTACTTGCTCTGCAATGTGTTGAGTACCCCTCTGGCACTCAAAGTGTTAACCAATTGGATGCAGGCTAAAGGCGTTTCCAATGCATCGCTTCACAATACATTGAAGACCTCTCTTTTATCTAAGTGGTTAATTACTGCCGTGCTAGCAGAGCCAAAAAACCCATTCTTCTTTGCTAGAGCCTGCATCAAAACTTTGCAGGTTTTTTTTTTAATATATATTTTATTAGTCCATTTGGCAGTGATAAGGTTAATTCTTTAGAATTGTTATATTTGGGCTACCCTATACTTTCAAATCATGCTTTTTGCAAACATATATTTAAAATGAAGAAGGAAAAAATGAATCCTCCCAGCAGTGGTGAGTAATACTTTGTTATTGGCTGCCAGGTAAAAAAATATCTCTGGTGCTCACGCTCATATAACTCTAAAAATATACGATAATGAGCCTTATGTATGAAGGCAAAGCAAGCAGTTCTGGGGTAAATCAACTGCACAATAAGGGACCAGGAATGTAAAAATCCCATACAATTTCACTGATGGATGATAACATTTTTTGGAATGATTTATTTACACCTGTGTACATGTCCAATTGAAGAGACGGCATCTCTGCTCACCACCTATAACAACAACAGTTCCCACAGGTGCTGATGTGTTAAAATGGTCTCTCAGTATCATAGTCAATATTATAGGAAGAGTAAAGAATACAGTTGCAATGCTGTAATTTTCCCCAATAAATAGGCTAATTCTCTTATCGGATTAGAGTTGTGGCTATCTTCTTTGCTCATACACAGACCCGTTCACTGAGTCATAAAGCTCACAGCTGTCTCTTAAAGGATCAGTAAACTTTTTTTTATGAAAACACATATTTTATAGAGCATTTCCTGCTGAATAAAACAAGTGTACTCCCATTGCTGTCAGATGTTTTATTCAAAATTTATAGCAGTTTAAATAATCAGGAAGTGAATTACTGCGGTTTATCACCTGATTGTTCTAACTGACAGGAAGTGACAGGCAGTTGCTATCACATTCTATGGAGAACTGTATGTCACTGACTTTTCTGACTTTCCTGTCCATTAGAATCTAACAGGAAATCTAATTAGAATTTGACCACTAGAGGGCACTGGTAATTTAAAAAAACATGGGTTTACATTGTAATAACTCTGGAAATATAAATTTCTCGGCAGTGGGAGTACCCTTATTTTACGCAATAGGAAAATCCCTACAATATATATTTTTTCATAAAAAAAGTTTGCTGCTCCTTTAAATGTCTTGGCTGTAAAGTTGCCTGTATTTTTGTTCACCCTGTAATGGGGGCAAATGTAAATTCCTCATGTTCCTATTGATTTTAATGGGGCATTTAACCACTTGGTTGCTAGTGAGGTCTCTAATGCGTTGCAAAGCTCTGCAATGAATTACACACACCTCTTGTCCTTTGGTGGTTAACCCCTTGCGTGCCAGAGGGATACGCAACGCATTGCAAAGCAAGTACCCCTCTGGCACGCAAAGGGTTAAACTGTAACATGGGACATGATGTGTATATGTGTGTATAAACTAGGCTGTAATCCATCTTTTATTTGTCCTGTCAATTTAGTGTCTGGTATTTAGGACACTGAGGACTACTTATCTGTGAAGCATACTTCCACCCTTATACGGCAGAGGTAACCAATCTATAGACTCCAGGTGTTGAGGACTATAACTTCCAACTCCCCTCATCCCCAACCAGCAGTTAACTCCACGAACTAAAAGTCAAATTATTGACTACCTCTGTTTTAATGTCTTATAGACTTGAACAGTGTCAGCCAAAACAGAAGTAGAACGAAACCAATCCTTTGTAAACTGTGGAAAAATATTTTCTAAATATAAACCTTTCAATGTGAAACAACATACCCCTTGAGTGCCAGAGGTGTTTGCAGCGCATTGCTACTCAGTGTGGTGCATATCCCTCTAGTACTGAAAGGGTTAAACAAAGATTTTATTTAAATGCATAAATGCAGTGTGGATTAAATAGAACCATTTTTTGTTTTCTTTTCTTTTGCATGTGTTTTTCAAAATATGAATATGATGGCTCAGATACCTCGTTATACCTTGCTATAATCACTGATCTGAGGAAAAACAAAACATGCGTTGGATACCTTTCTGGCACTCAAAGGGTTAAAATAATATTAAAAACAAACTTTTAGGTAAAATACTCTTATGAGTTGGGTGTGGTGCTTGTGGTTATCGAGCTGATAATGTACTAAAAATCTTCTTATTCATCGATTACCTAACAGGGTGTGATGGGAGTTCCAATAGCAAATGATAGAGCCACATTTTTCTCATGCTCTAAACATTGGGTTGCTCCTTTAAGTCTTCATTAACTCTTGAGAGACTTTTCTTTCGATCTTGTCATTATTTTCTCATTCTGAATAACCATAATATTGCATATTTACTGATTAGATATAGGCAAAAGGACTTGTTTTCTTTTTGCAGGAATTTGCAGGAAACACAGGCAGGGATTCTTTACAGTAAGGGCGGTAAGGCTATGGAATTCTTTGCCTCGGGATGTTGTGCTTGCAGATAATGTAACTGCATTAAAAAAAGCAATGGATGCCTATCTAGCACAGAACAATATTGATGGTTATGACAGATGGCTTCAAAGCAAATAGGATATTGATCCGGGGAACTATTTGACACACACACACACACACAAACACCTACACACTAGTGTTGAGCGAGCATGCTCGGCCGATGCTCAGATCGGCTCGAGCATCGCTCTGCTCGGCACATGGCGGTACTCGTACGAGTACCGCATGTGCTCGCCCGCCATGTTCGGGTCTCCTCCCCGCACGTTTTGCGGCTGCTGCGCAGCCAATAAACGTGCAGGGAGGCTCTGACATCGGTGTAATGCCAGCAGCCATGTTTCTGCTGGCATTACACTGATTGGCTGGCCAGAACCCGTGGTCGGGTGCTGTATAGCACCTGACCAGCGAGTTCGGCTCAGTCTTAGCCAGGGAGAGCTGAGGATAGGAAGGGAAAGTCAGTGTAGGGAGGAAAAAAAGCAAAATTGTGAAAAAAAAGAACCAAAAGTCCTTTTTAGGACTACTGTGTGTGGGGGCAGCAGGTTATTTTGTGTGGGGGCAAAAAAAAAAAAAAAAAAATATATATATTCTGTTTAGTGTGCAAAGTTGCAGATTAGAGCACATTCTGTTTAGTGTGCACAGTTGCAGATTAGAGCACATTCTGTTTAGTGTGCAAAGTTGCAGATTAGAGCACATTCTGTTTAGTGTGCAAAGTTGCAGATTAGAGCACATTCTGTTTAGTGTGCAAAGTTGCAGATTAGAGCACATTCTGTTAAGTCTTCAAACTAAAATATCAAAGTCACATATTCCATTCAGTGTGCGTCGCCGCAGTTTAGCAGCACATTCTGTGTACTGTGCAGAGTTGCAGAATAGGAAGAAATACTGTTAAGTCTTCAAACTAAAATATCAAAGTCACATATTCCATTCAGTGTGCTTCGCCGCAGTTTAGCAGCACATTCTGTGTACTGTGCAGAGTTGCAGAATAGGAAGAAATACTGTTAAGTCTTCAAACTAAAATATCAAAGTCACATATTCCATTCAGTGTGCTTCGCCGCAGTGTAGCAGCACATTCTGTGTACTGTGCAGAGTTGCAGAATAGGAAGAAATACTGTTAAGTCTTCAAACTAAAATATCAAAGTCACATATTCCATTCAGTGTGCTTCGCCGCAGTGTAGCAGCACATTCTGTGTACTGTGCAGAGTTGCAGAATAGGAAGAAATACTGTTAAGTCTTCAAACTAAAATATCAAAGTCACATATTCCATTCAGTGTGCTTCGCCGCAGTGTAGCAGCACATTCTGTGTACTGTGCAGAGTTGCAGAATAGGAAGAAATACTGTTAAGTCTTCAAACTAAAATATCAAAGTCACATATTCCATTCAGTGTGCTTCGCCGCAGTGTAGCAGCACATTCTGTGTACTGTGCAGAGTTGCAGAATAGGAAGAAATACTGTTAAGTCTTCAAACTAAAATATCAAAGTCACATATTCCATTCAGTGTGTGTCACCGCAGTTTAGCAGCCTATTCTGTGTACTCTGCACAGTTGCAGAATAGGAAGAAATACTGTTAAGTTTTCAAACTCAAATATTAAAGTCACATATTCCATTCAGTGTGTGTCACCGCAGTTTAGCAGCCTATTCTGTGTACTCTGCACAGTTGCAGAATAGGAAGAAATACTGTTAAGTTTTCAAACTCAAATATTAAAGTCACATATTCCATTCTGTGTTCGTCACCGCAGTTTAGCAGCCTATTCTGTGTACTCTGCACAGTTGCAGAATAGGAAGAAATACTGTTAAGTTTTCAAACTCAAATATTAAAGTCACATATTCCATTCAGTGTGTGTCACCGCAGTTTAGCAGCCTATTCTGTGTACTCTGCACAGTTGCAGAATAGGAAGAAATACTGTTAAGTTTTCAAACTCAAATATTAAAGTCACATATTCCATTCTGTGTTCGTCACCGCAGTTTAGCAGCCTATTCTGTGTACTCTGCACAGTTGCAGAATAGGAAGAAATACTGTTAAGTTTTCAAACTCAAATATTAAAGTCACATATTCCATTCTGTGTTCGTCACCGCAGTTTAGCAGCCTATTCTTTGTACTCTGCACAGTTGCAGAATAGGAAGAAATACTGTTAAGTTTTCAAACTCAAATATTAAAGTCACATATTCCATTCAGTGTGTGTCACCGCAGTTTAGCAGCCTATTCTGTGTACTCTGCACAGTTGCAGAATAGGAAGAAATACTGTTAAGTTTTCAAACTCAAATATTAAAGTCACATATTCCATTCAGTGTGTGTCACCGCAGTTTAGCAGCCTATTCTGTGTACTCTGCACAGTTGCAGAATAGGAAGAAATACTGTTAAGTTTTCAAACTCAAATATTAAAGTCACATATTCCGTGTAAGATGAAGAAGGCGGGTAAAAAGGGACGGGGAAGTGGACGTGATCCTGATAGTTCAGGGCGCGGGTCAGGACGCGGAGAAACTGTGCCTGGTGCCAGAGCACAAGAAAGAAAGACATCCACCATACCTAGCTTCATGTGTAATTTTACAGGGCGTCGCAGGACATCACTCTCGAGGTCCGACCACTGCGAACAGGTGGTCGGTTGGATGACAGCTGATACTGCTTCCAGTCGGTTAAGCACCACCCTGTCTTCCACCAAGTCCACTCTCAGTAGCCAAGAGTCTGGTCAACATAATCCTCACTCTGATCATCCTTCCTCCCACCATACACGGTCTGGTCAAAGAAGTGATCCCACACTGGGATATAGTGAGGAGCTCGTCTCATCACCAATCCTTCATTTGACCCTCTCTCCAAGCACGCTTGCAGAGGAACATGACATCTTGTGCCCTGATTCACAACCTCTAGAGGGTACCCAATCACAAGAAGATGACAGATGTGAACGGCATTTAAGGTCAAAGGAAGTAGTGGATGATGATGATGATGATGAGACACAGTTGCCATTAAATCAACCACTATTTCCGTCTCAAGACCTTGTTGAGGAGAATGTTATACAGTTGTCAATGACTGAGTATGTGGTGGGATCAAGACATGAGGAGGATGATCAGAGTGAGGAAGTGGAGGAGGACTTGGTGGACGATGAGGTGACTGACCCCACCTGGGAAGGTGTAGAGCCGAGCGATGACAGCAGTCCTGAGGGTGAGCCATCTGCAGCACCGCAACAGGCTGGAAGAGGCAGTGGTGTGGCTACAGAAAGAAGGCGGACCGCACCAAACCGGCCCGCAAATGTTCCACGGAGCACCCCCTTGCGTAAATCTACCTTGCCAAAGGGTAGGTGTTCCGCGGTATGGCGTTTTTTTAAGGAAAGTGCGGACGACAAAAGAATTGTAGTTTGCAACCTGTGCCACACCAGAATGAGCCGAGGCATGAACACTAGAAACCTCACCACCACCAGCATGATCCGACACATGGCATCCAAGCACCGTAGTAAGTGGGAGGAACGCCTGGATCGCCCATCTGTGTCTGCAGGCCACACCACTGCCTCCTCTTCCCCTGTTTTCGGTGCCGGCCAATCGCCTGTCGAAGGCGCAGGCCCGCATACCTCCCGCCCTGCACCTGTAGCATCTGAAGCACCATCAGCGACCACATCCACTTCCCTGTCCCAGCACAGCGTCCAAATGTCGTTACCCCAGGCATTTGAGCGCAAGAGAAAATACCCAGCCACCCACCCACAGGCCATAGCACTAACCTCACACCTTTCCAAATTACTGGCCATCGAAATGCTGCCATTTAGGCTTGTGGACACTGAGTCCTTCCGCAGCCTGATGGCAGCAGCTGTCCCTCGGTACGCGGTCCCCAGCCGCCACTACTTTTCCCGGTGTGCCATCCCCGCATTACACCACCATGTGTCCCGTAACATCACTCGTGCCCTGACCAACGCAGTTACTGGGAAGGTCCACTTAACGACTGACACATGGACAAGTGCTTGTGGCCAGGGACGCTACATTTCCCTGACGGCACACTGGGTGAATGTCGTGGAGGCTGGGAGCGACTCGGACCCTGGGATGGCACGGGTGCTACCCACGCCGAGGATTGCGGGCCCTACCTCCATCAGGGTTTCCGCCAGCACCTACGTTATTGGCTCCTCCTCCTCCGTTTCCACCTCCGAATTCTCTACACGCAGCGCCACTCCCCCATCAGCCAGTAGCTGGAAGCAGTGTAGCACTGCAGTGGGGAAGCGTCAACAGGCCGTGCTGAAGCTGATCTGCCTTGGGGACAAACAGCACACGGCCTCAGAGCTGTTGCAGGGGATTAGTCACCAGACCGAGCAGTGGCTCTCGCCACTCAACCTGCAACCAGGCATGGTTGTGTGTGATAATGGGCGTAACTTGGTGGCGGCTTTGGAGCTCGGCAAGCTCACACACGTACCATGCCTAGCGCATGTATTTAATTTAGTGGTTCAGCGATTTCTAAAAACCTACCCCAATGTGCATGATCTCTTGACCAAGGTGCGCCGCGTGTGTGCACATTTCCGTAAGTCATCTACAGCTTCGGCCGGCCTGTTGAAGCTGCAGCAGCGCTTACAATTGCCAGCTCACCGGCTGCTGTGTGACGTGAGCACGCGCTGGAACTCCACCTTCCACATGTTGGCCCGGCTTTGTGAGCAGCAGAGGGCAGTAGTGGAGTACCAGCTGTTACACGGTCGTCGCCTCTCCGTTCAACTTCCTGTAATCAGAAGTGAGGAGTGGGAATGGATGTCAGACCTCTGCGAGGTTTTACGCAATTTTGAGGAATCGACACAGATGGTGAGCGGCGATAACGCTATTATCAGTGTAACCATCCCACTTCTGTGTCTACTGAAACGCTCGCTGCTCACAATTAAAACCGACGCTTTGCATGTGGAAGAGGTGGAAATGGGGGAGGAAGAGCTTACACAAGGTGATAGCCAGAGCACCCTCACTTCGTCTTCTCAGCGACAATTGGAGGAGGCGGAGGAGGAGGAGGAGGAGGAGGAGGAAGACACGGTTGCCTCCGCTACAGAGGGTAGCCATGGAACTTTAGTTCCATCTCTTCAGCGTGGGTGGGCAGAAGAGGAAGAAGAGGATGAGGAGATTGAGAGTCATCCTCCTGGTGAGGACAGCGAAATCTTGACTGTTGGTACTCTGGCACACATGGCTGACTTTATGTTAGGCTGCCTTTCCCGTGACCCACGCGTTATACGCATTTTAAACAACACGGATTACTGGGTGTTCACCCTTCTGGACCCCCGCTACAAAGAGAATTTCTCATCTCTCATTCCTCCGGTGGAGAGGACAAGCAAAATGGTGCAATACCAGAAGGTTCTTGTTGAAAAATTGCTCCAAAATTTTCCATCTGACAACGCTGGCGGCAGAGTACGTGCTACCTTGGCCAACCGAGAAGGGGAGAAAAGGGGAGCACACAGCAGTTCCGACAAAGGCAGGGCAACACTCTCCAAGGCGTGGGACACCTTCATGACACCCCGCCAGCACCCTCACCCTGATGCGCAGCCTAGTGTCACAAGAAGGGAAAAGTTTTGGAAGATGGTGAAGGAGTACGTAGCAGACCGTGTCAGCGTCCTCAATGATCCCTCTGTGCCTTACAACTACTGGGTGTCCAAGCTGGACACGTGGTATGAACTGGCACTCTACGCCTTGGAGGTGCTGGCCTGCCCTGCCGCCAGCGTTCTGTCTGAGCGGGTATTTAGTGCTGCTGGTGGCATCATAACAGATAAGCGTATCCGCCTTTCCACCGACAATGCTGATAGGTTGACACTTATAAAAATGAACAAGGCCTGGATTTCCCCTGACTTCTCCACTCCACTGGAGGAAAGCCCCGGGGGAACATAAACTCACTTTATATATGTTATTTACAATGATGTGAATACTCTGTATTCCCATTCACCCCTTCCACCCAAAAAACGGGTATATGGTTGACTCTTAATCTTCTCATCCTCCTCCTCCTCTTCCATATGCCCTGTGCTATAATTTTTATATAGGGCCAGCTCACCAGCGGGCCCTGTGATATAATTTTTATATAGGGCCAGCTCACCAGCGGGCCCTGTTTGACAATTTTTATATAGGTCAGCTCACCAGCGGGCCTTCTCATATAATGTTTTATTGGGTCAGCTCTCTAGCGGGCCCTCTCATATAATGTTTTATAGCGTCAGCTCACTAGCGGGCCTTCGCATATAATGTTTTATAGCGTCAGCTCACTAGCGGGCCTTCGCATATAATGTTTAGGATGGTCAGCTCTGCAGCAGACCCTCACCCATAATGTTTTAGATGGTCAGCTCAGCGCACGTTTCCCTCTTAATCATGGCCTCAGTTCAATAAAATCAAGGAAATTTTTGGGAGAATTTGCCTCTGCGCACGTTTCCCTCTTAATCATGGCCCCAGTTCAGAAAATCAAGGAAATTTTTGGGAGAATTTGCCTCTGCGCACATTTCCCTCTTAATCATGGCCTCACTTCAGAAAATCAAGGAAATTTTTGGGAGAATTTGCAGATGATATACAAGTAAATATACAGCAAATATTGTTTGGTAACAATTTTTCGCCTAAAGTCGTTTTTATTTTCCTTTTTGTGTGTTTTACGGTCAGTCTGTAAAAATGGCGTACTACGGGCGAAAGATCGTTCCCAGCAGCGATGTTGGAGTCCAAGATGCATCCAGACATCCTCCCTATGCTGTCCCTGAACCATTTCTGTGGTGTTTCCATCCTTTTCTGCCCTTTTCCTATGGACCAGGCACCCTCCCCTCATCAGAGCAGGGGGTGCCTGGTGTAATGCTCGAGTCCTCCCATTGACTTCAATGGGGCTCGGGTGCTCGGCCGAGCACTCGAGCCTCAGGGGGTGCTCAGTCAGAGCACCCGAACACCCGAGCATTGGGGTGCTCGCTCATCACTACTACACACCTACATTGGAAATTGCTCCAGAGGGCTTTTTTGTTGCCTTCCTCTGGATCAACAGGGGTGTTATTGGCATGGGCTGGACTTGATGGACGCATGTCTTTTTTCAGCCTTATCTACTATGTTACTATGTTGCGTAAAAATATTTTTTTATTTTGGGGAAATTCCTACAGATGCATTACAATTTCCACTACCGCCAATTAAATTCCTATGAGAATATGTACATTTTTGTTTATACAGTCTCATGTCTATGGCTGTGAGAATTCTTACTGCAATACTACTTCTGCTGAGTTCTTATGGATAAATCCACAGCTGATAATAACAGCACAATCCTACAGTAAGGTAAGCCTTGAAAAATCATCAGACTGATGCCTATGGCAAGGAAAGCCTTAAAAAAATGTTAGCAGGCTGTGGCCTATGGCAAGATGAGCACTAAAATATTTTGTGATCTGGGTGATGGTGGATTAACAACAAGTGATTGCTGGTGGAAGGTGACTGAATTTTCCATGAGTCATGAGGATGTAAGAGAAAAGGAGATTTATGTGTACTTACTGATAAATCTTTTCTCTTAGTCTATGTGGAACAAAGGACTTCCCTCCTGCAGAAAAAACTCTAGTTTGAGTCCCGGGCAGGGGTTTCTGGTTCAGGGAATTCCCTTTCTTGATCCATTTTGATTTCTTCTTTCATCTTTGCTATACGTTAAAACAGGACATGTCCAGGTTGGGGCAAAATGGATATAGGAAGGAGTTTCTGCCTTGGAGAACTCATTTGATCAAGTGCCCTTTTCTCTTGGTTCCTGTGTTCGACATGGACTAAGATTAAAGGATTTATTGGTAAGAAGTTAAGAACATAAAACTCTCCTTTTAGGTCTCTTAATATAATTTACTTTGAAACTTATAAGTTCAAGCTTGAATTGTTTTTATAGCATTGCATATGTTGTGTCATGTTGAAACCAAGTTATCCTTAGAAGCTAATCTTGTCGGATAAGTTACCAACCTTTCTTACATATGTTAACCATTTCATTTTCTCTTCAGGGAGAGATTACAGTATTGTTGTTAATTGACTATATCTGGATCTGAAGATAAAAAAGCTTAAAGGTTTCAGTAAAGCTTTATTATATAAAAATATATACTGTTAAGTTTTCTCTGTTCATTGAAACAAACTCCCTCTGCTTGAAAACACTGTGTTCAAAAGTTGTTACTACTCAAACAACTGATTTAACTCTTTGATTGCCAGAAGGGTATCCATTGCAAACCAATGTTTTGAACACCCCTCTGGCATTCAAGGGGTTAAACATCTCCCAGTAATGGGAGTGCTATTGTTTTACTCCCCAGGAAAAGTTGCTATATACGCACCATGAAGGATGTCCTGTAAGTGCAGGTATAACCTTTGGATGCATATGTGTGAACTTTATTTTGATGACTAGTACCAGGCCATTTTGCTTTTGTCATTTTGGGGAATGTTGCACATATATACATTAACACAAGAAATCACGTTTTTTCATCACTCAACAAGCCTACTTATTATCAACAATTGCTGCTACAAGATTATATACTTTTGATCGATGGTGCAGGCAGGAAAGTTGAATACTGTTTTAGAGTGCCAGTCTACTTCTACATGTGTGATTTTCTCTGTATTTTGATATAGTGTAATGTTTGCTTTGTTTCTTGAGATAAAGATGAAATAAACCAGTGTTCTATGGAGCCCATGCACTGAGTATGATCTATGACTTCAAAAACAGGCTCCATAGAATAATATAGAAATGGAAGAGTTCATATCACTGAAGTGATTAGCTCACATTAGTGCATAATCACCCCACCCCCCCATACATACCACAGCCCTTGAATGGCAACCAGATGTCACTTCAGGTGAAATCAGATGCCACACATATGTTTTCATCCGATACACACTTATTGTTTGTAGGGTGTTTGAGTCCCAAAAGTTGTCCATAAAGTGTGATAGGGAGCTGTACTAAGTACAGGATAAAGAGTAATAATATACAGGGTGTACACTAAGAGTTATCATGTCCTTTTTTGTATTCAGAACAGGCAACTCCAGTAGAACACTCCATATGTTAAAGCGGAACTACCACCATAGGTAAACTCGTCCTGCAATGATTAGGCAGGTGGCGACTAGCTTAAAGGGATAGTAAACTCCAAAAAAAAACTGTTTGCGAATTGATAGTAATAATAAAAAAAAAACAAGTAATGCTCTTATCCCCATCTCTCAAACTGTTATGGTTTGAGAGATGTAAGAAAATAAAGACCTCCGCTCCCTCCCCTTTCTGCCTGACAAGCTGTAAAGCTGTCAGAGGCAGAATCCCGTTGAACGACTTTAGGCGGCTCTTCAGGTGCGCTGACATTGGGATATCTAACTATAATTACTTCATCGGTATGGTCTACAACGTGTGCTTGGCTTGCAAGCACACGATGTAGACCATTCTGATGAAGTAATCGTAGTTAGATATCTCAATGTCAGTGCTTCTGAAGAGCCGCTGTCTGGTGCAAAGCAACTGCAAATCATTTACACCCCTCTGATCCTTAATGGGTTAAAGACAAACAAACATGTTCACAACTACCGTTGCACACCCCTGTGGTCCCGAAGGGTTAAGGACAACAAACATTTCCAAAACTTCCATTGATTTAAATGGGCCTTTTAATTCCTTGAATGCTAGAGAGGTCTGTAACACAGATCTCTCCAGCACTGAAAGGGTTAAAATAAAAACCTCCATCAATGTGAATGTTTAATTGTCCATAAGGTGCAGTTGGTTTGCTCCTGAATGGCTCGTCTTTAGTTTTGAACATAAGGACCTCAGTATAACCTTATTGAAGCAGATACATAGATCCTTATGCACAAAAGACAAAAAGGAGCAGATCTGGAGCAAATCAATTGCACCATAGAAGACAAATGTTTTGGAAACCTCTCTAGGATTCAAGGGTTGGACAGTTTCAATTGTATGAAGTTGAACAATTTGGGATATGTCAGTGTCTCCATTCAATACAATTTATTATACAATGGAAAGAAGTTGTAACCTCTATAGTGGCACTGCCATTTCTGTAAAGTACTAATGAGGCTGATATTCTAAGTAGAATTGGAGAAGTTCTGGAGAAAACTAAACCTCCTGTCTACTAACCACATCGGAGTACCCTCTTTGGAAAAGGGAAAGTCTTCCCTTTCCACCAGTAGTATTTATCGTGGTCTGCATGGCAGGTGATCTTTTGATGAATTGGAAAAAAGCACATATATTTAAAAATAAATATATTTACAGAGGTTGGCAATGCTAAAAGAGCCCTGTCCTGCTTCTTTGGGTTCCAAAGTACCCATATCTGAAAGAAGAGATACTCCTGTTTCAGTGATATTTATGCCTGTCTTACCTTTTCAAGACTGCTAGGGCAATCTGAAAATCAATATAATGGAAAATACTAAAATAAGAATTCTGCCCAAATCTGTATGCACTATGTATCTTTGCTATTATGATAATTCGTATGGGAAGCATACCTATACCAATAGGGTTCCATTTTTCTCAGAGTAGCAGTAGTTACTGACTAAAGTAGAAAATTAATAGCTTTGAAAGATTCTGTATCTCTCTTAAATGGTGAAAATTGGAAAAGAAAAAGGTTTTTCTATAGCGTTATCATCTGGGAACATTTGTGTGCAGTAGCACAGTGTAAATCTAAAGCTTCTGTTTTCCAATATGATATACCTTCTCTACCTTTTCTTTACATCAGAAATTGTTGTGACTATATTAGTGAAGTTAGATAACTTCAAAAAAGAAAGAAACTCATAGGTATGGATTAGTTCTCTTGGCACCCCAATGGTGCCATTTTTGTGGTACATTTTTCTTGGTCTTGCAATAAAGGCTGCATCACAGTTTCCAAATATATTAGTACCTTCTGAGATAGTTGTAGTGTACAAGCACATTTTCCCATAGCGCCATGTTCTGGAAGCCTTTGTTCACACTGGGACTGGGGAAAAAGGTAAGTGATACCTTATTTTATGCAGTGGTGTATGCCATGTCTGCCTTATTTTTGTACCATACAATAATTGTTTTAGTACAGGCTGGTCAAATCTGAACACTGTAAAATAAAAAAATTATATATTTGGCAAGGGTATTTTTGTGCTTCAGGTATCCTCTATGGTATGTCAGGCTTTACCAATGGGGTGTTATTTCTCTCAGGAGGTAATGTATACAGTAAGCAACTGCATAGTTTTCAGATATTTCAGTGGTTTTGAAGGTATAGAAATGTAAAAAACATTCATATATGTTTTTTCCTTTAGCACCACTTTTTGTAAATATTTGTGCATACCTGGCTAGAGGGAGAAAGACAAGTGTCCCTCTTTTGATGCAGAGTGTCAGCTTGAGATTGTGGTCTATGCAGTTTTGTGTTTCTGGAAACTCTTCTTGTATGTCAGCTTTTACCAAGGGGGCACCATTTTACTCAGGAGGCTTCTAGATAAAAAAACATGTTTTCCCACCGTTTTCAGAGTTTTCATTACATTTGGAGTATAAATATGTATTTTTGAAAACTATATTATAGTACCATCATATGGATATTTCATAGCAAACCAGAGTTGGGTTAGAAATGCAAACAACCAATACTTGAAACTGGAATTGTATTACATTTATAAAAATATATATAGTATCTAGGTAGGGGTGATACATGGTTTATTTCTCTTTCTTTTCTGACTGAAATGCAGAATGGTGCAAAATGGGGAAAAGAGCATTATACATTTATTTTTTTCAAATTATAATTTTTATAGGAAGACTTAAAATAAGCATAACAATATGAGTTTTAGAATGGCAAGTTAATACTAATCATCGAACCATAAGCATTTGTCAGTGAAACATCAAAAAAGTATGTTCAAGTTGTTTGCCATTGGCTTCAATGGAATTTGGATACAATTATATATTTTATTTATTGCATTCAGGGTAAAATTTATTGGTTATGTCGGAGGTAGTGCCACAAAACAATTTATAGTTTACTTTGTAGCAATGGCAATTAATGTTATATGGGTGTATTTAACAGGTTATAGAAGTGCTATTCTGTAGACATGAACTGCACCTTATGGGGCAATACAAAGTACAGAAATTCCTATTGATTCAAATGGGGGCTCTAGAACCTTGAATTTTAGAGTTAAAAGCCCATTTAAATAATTGGGGATTCTCATTTCTGTCCTGTTGCTTTGCAATGCGTTGTGTACCACTCTGGCACTCAAAGGATTCAAATAATTGGGTACTGCAAAACTGCTGTGAGTGAGTTTTTTTACAGTTGCTATTAATATCTAATTATGTTGCTGGTGTAACCTTTGCTTCTCTTCTGTACAAACCTTGTTTGGTTTACAGTACAAGCCTGCTCCTGTAGCTGTTACGGTTGCTTTAAACACCCCTATGGAAATCAAGCAAAACAACTCCCACTTTTACATCTGAGTCACGTGTGTGGTGTTTACTGTAACACCTCATCCAAAGACTGCAGGATTCTATGTTTACATTCCCCCTGTGCATACTTGACTTATTACATGGTAACTTATTATTTTACAACAAATATAGTAATTTGAACATTCCGTTTAATCTTTCACCTTTATTACACATGCCAATAATTGGGCAACAAATAAAAAAATATTTTAAGAAATAGTTTTGCATTGTTTAAAACAGAAATGCAGTCAAATTATTTAATTTGAATTAATGTTTGTGGGGTATAAGACTTCGAGGCTGATGTGCTCAGAAGATTCAGGGACAAACCAACTAGGGAAAAAAATGTGGAATTCCCAAATTCCTGTTGGTTTAAATACAACTTTTAACCCTTGAATACTACAGAGGTCTCCATCCGATTGCTTAATCTCTAGCATTTAAGTGCTTAAAGGGATAGTAATACATAACAATTACTATTACCCCTCTTGTAGCCCTTCAAAAACTGAGTAAAATGAGCCCAGCGGCATCTCTCAACCCTTTATGGTTTGAGAGATATCCGCTTTCAAAGTTCCCTCTCCCCTGACGTCAGCATTCTATCTGACAGCAGGGGAATCCGGTCCCAGGACCAGAGGAGGCTCTGCAGCAGAGCCGAGATAGCGGTAATAAAAAAGAAACCCTTAACTTAAAAGGTCTTCTATGTGTTCTTGCAAACCAAGCACACATAGAAGACCTTTGTAGTGAAGGATTTCTTTTTTTATTACTGCAGCCTCTGCACTGATGCAAAGCCGCCGGCTGATCCCAGGAAAGGATTCCCTTCCTCTCAGCTAGAATGCTGACATCAGGGGAAAGGCAAAAAGAGGGAACTTTGAAAGTGAATATCTCTCAAACCATAAAGGTTTTAGAGATGCCGCTGGGCTCATTTTACTTAGTTTTTGAAGAGCTACAATATGGGGGATAGTAATATTTAGGTATTACTATCCCTTTAAAACATCATTGACGTGAATGCACGTTTAAAGTTATCCCCTGGTGTGCAGATGGTTTGCCTCATATTTGTGTCATTAGTCCTTACTCATCAGTGTATATCAGTCTCTTTGAATACAAGAGAAATGTGCAAAAGAGACTGTATGCACCAAAACTGACAAATGGAATTTATCTTCTTTTATTAAGACCTTAACCCTTTGAGTGACAGAAGGGTATGCAACGCATTGTAAAGCAACACCTGTTCGCTACTGTGGTAGTCGATGTTTCTAGTCCTACCTGCTTATTGCTTCCCTGCCACTGAGCTTCAGCGTCTGACCAGTTGCTGGTCTCTGCCAAGGCAGGTAGTCCTACAGGTGCTAATTAATAAAGATCTGTCATTCATAGATAATTTTGATGGGTCTTTGGGAAGCAAAGGTATTTGGAAGTGGTCTGTTTACAAACTTAAGCGTCTAGGATTTTCTGAATTAGTCTTTTTTATTTTGTTTGTAGGCTCTCTTCTGTAACAAATGGAGCATATGTGTATGTATAGATTTCCAAGTTATATTTAGCGTGTTCATGGATAGTTTGGATACTGTTCATTGCTGATTTGGAATGTTGCGTGTCAGTTGTTAGCCTTATGACTACTGTGTAGAATTTAGCCCTCAAAGGCAGGGACACTGAACTTTTTGGCTTTCCAGCTGTTGTGTACTACAGCTCCCTTCATCTTTACCAAACTGTTTGTTGGCTGGGGATGGTGTGAGCTACAGTCTCATCTGGAGAGGCAAAGGTTGCCTACCTGCCTCCCCCTGTTGTAGGGTATAGGAATAACATACACACTAACATACAGGGCCAGATTTATATTCCAGGCTCCCCTAGGCAAGGCACTCTGGGCACCCTTAGCTCCGCCAAACCCCACTCTTCACATGACCATGCCACCAGCCTCATCCACTGTTTCTTGTTACAGAATATACCTTTGGCCTACAACAAGCAGGGACATAAAAGCGTTAACCCCTTGGTTGCAAGAGAGATCTCCAAAGCACTAGCATCCAAGGGGTTAAAAATAGCCTGTAAAGGCCGTATAAGCTACTGTATGGATACAGAGATTGCTCTGGCCCCACCCACAATTCAGAATGTGGGTGTGGCCAGCAAAGCTGTGGCGCCCCTCAAAATTTGGAGCTCTAGGCAGGTGCCTAGTCTGCCTGTTGGGAAATCCGGCCCTGCTAACATGCACACTACAACACACACAATGTGTGCTCAAATTGTTAATGACAGCTGATGTGTTTGTGTGTGTATATATATATATATATATATATATATATATATATATATATATATAAAATGTGTGCTTTAGGTTAAATTTCTACCTTAGAACAGGTTAACTATTTGTTATACTTGTGTTAAACTGTGGCTGCTACATTTTCAGTGAAATCTGAATCCATGTTGTACTTGTATAAAGTATATCTTTGTAAAGAGCTTTTTTTATAAGAATTCACTTACAGTTTTTGCTTTTATTTTCCTGTCATAACTTTTGAATTTATTTATACATTTATTGTGCTGTAAATAACCATAATCATGTTTATATAATGTTTTAATGTGAGTTTTTTTTAC